>BSBK01000272.1:1810000-2515000 GCA_027943335.1 Chamaecyparis obtusa | reverse complement strand
TTCCAAAAGGATACTAGTTGATAAGTATTCAATTAAAGTGGTGAAGTTGTAACCAAGTTTCAAAGGGGTTAGGATGAACAATTCTCGATAAGCATTTGATGATGTCAATGAGGTCTATCCAAGGATTCCTAAAAGGTTAACAAATCACTATGTGTGTTATTAGAGTGACCCTTTGCAAAGAATTAACTAAAAATTAAACTATTCACGATTAGGTCACCCTACTAGTTACAACTAGATTACAATCTAGGAAGGTCTAATTTTCATAATTTATTTTATTAATCATACCAAGTGGGTTTCAAAATTAAGAGGTTTCGTTAATTAAATTTAATGAACGTTTCATTGATTTAATATCCACATAGATGATTTAGAGTATAAGAACATTTCCTTGAATATTCTTTAAATAATGTTCTTATTAATATTGGTCATCGATTGCGATATGCATAAGCTAATATCAAATTTATTTATTAAAATTATGAAAATAATTTATATTGAACCAAAAACATGTTAAGTTATAATCTTCTAAATTAAATAACCAATTGAATGACTATTATAATTAAATGAGACATATATTAATAAACTAATTATAATATATCAATTAATTAATATGATTATTAACCAATTAATAAATTATAAATATCATTTAATTATATATTTAATTAATAATAGTAATTAAGTAAAATATATATATATATATATATATATATATATATATATATATATATATATATATATATATATATATATATATATTAATTGATAATTAATTATAATATATTAACTAATTAATATAATATTAATTAATTAATATATTATAATATATTAATTATTAACATATATATATTAAATAGTTACTACAATAAAATTTTGATAAACCAAACTTATAGAAATAACAATTAAATAAAACAATAAAAAATTATTAAGAAATTATCCTATGCTAAGCAAATTAACCACTTATAATTTTACCTAAACTACATACTAATCTCCCCTAAAACCTAGCTAAACACCTACTAAATCCCTTAAACACCCTACCTACCATCTACCCCTTCCCTAGGCCAAGCATCCTATTCCCCCTTGACCCACATGTCAAGTGGGAGGGGACCACAACTCAAGCAAGGCTAAGGGTGCGCAAATTAAGGGAAAGGAGAATAAAAGAAGAAGTTGCATATGAAAGGGAAGATAGGAGGGACCCACCAAAAATCCTATCAAAAATTTAAGACAACCAAATAGCCTGCGCAAGTTTCTAAGGGGTGGAGGAAGAATGATGTCATGGGGGTTTGGGCCTCACCCCATACAAAGCCCAAGACAAGGACACCCTGCCAAGAAGCCAGCGCACTTTTCATGGTGTGGAGTGTTGGTGACATGGGAGTATGGGAATTTGGGTCCCTCTCCATCCAACCACATCTCCCTAGGGAAAACTCACGCAGGAGCTAGGAATAAAAAAAAGTCAAATAAACTTTATGAAATATGCAGTCTAGTCAAGTACATAAGATGGAAGTGCAAGGCCAATGAAAAACAAGGGTATTAATTTCTAAGTCAGACCTTTCCATCTCCTGCACCACCTTTTGGGGGGATATAGAAAGTGTGGGCAAAGTATTTATTGATATTATTTTATATGAGTTGGAATACAAGTGGGCAAATATAATGTTTTAATATTGACTGTGGCAAGGAATTTGTATGGGAAATTTTCCCATACAAATTCCAGAGACTTGTAGGTCTCAAATTTGCAACTTTTCTCATTGTTTTCTTTTATTTTTTGTTTGTCTATTCTATATTCTCATTTCCAATTGAATTGATTTTATGAGCCACAAGTCACTTAATAGTTCTATTTTATTTGGTTGCAAAAAGGAAATAGAATTAATTCCTACAAACCATGAATTCATTAATTCAATGTAACTATTGAACAACTAAAATGCTGATAACTTAAACTTTTCTTTCACCTATTAAACATGAATACTCCTTTCTTTACAATACATATAAAACTATGAAGATTTTCTTTAACTAGACTTTGAGAGTTCAACATCACTATATTCATTTCACTATAATAAACCAAAACATAACACTATTCTTTTGAATAACAATTCATTTTCACATTTCTATCTCAAAGAGAAACTTCCAAGAACAACATTTACTAACACCATTCAATGCTTTGCAAAACATACAATGTGCTTATTGAAATCAACTTTATTCAATAATCATTGTAACCATAAAAAAAACATGATTCAACAATATCATAAATAAAACTATCACAAGATTTACAAACAAATATTCACAACCTATCACAACAATCCTTGATACAATACATGACTTGGAGAGTGAAACTCCATTACAAAGCTCATGGATATCACAAGATATCCTTTCAAGGATTCATTCACAATTCAAAGTACTCCAACATAAAAATGATAACATCTTCAAATCTTCACAAGGTTACATCTCCATCCAAGAAGACTTCATGGCTCCAAAATCCTGCAATAAAACCATTTTCAAGGAAGACCATGGGAGCTCACCTCCCAGCCTAGGCCTCTAAGAGGCCACCCCCGAGCTAGGGAAAATGACAAAGAATGGGGAACATTCAAACACTCACACAAAACATACTTACATTCCACAATAATCCCAAATTCCCTCAAGGGTAAAACATAGGATCTAACCTGATCCTTTAATGGGGTGAGGGTGGGCAACCCATGGAGAAGCCAATGCCAAAATAAGGCCACACATGGACCATAATAAACAATTTCAAGGGCCACACATGGACCCCAATAACAATGTATCTCATATCAATGGCACACAAGGCCAAATCCCTCCTTATGCCCCCCGAAAATGCCCCTTGGGCTAAAAATGCAAAGGCTACTTGGGGACAACACACCCAAGCTCATCCTTCCCCACACATGGAGGAGACTCTGCACATAGAGTTGCCTCCATCCCCACACCCACTCTTGGTTTCTCTTCCCTCCCAAGGGTGATTGAGCCAAGAGTAAACAACCCAAAATCATATCACAAAAGAAAACACAAATACCATTTCTTGCTCTCACCATGACCAACCATGGGGAGCTAAAACACTTAACAAATTTCTACAACTACAAGATTCTACTACAACAAAGAGTGAGATGAAGAGAAAGATCCTCCAACCTATGATCCATTGCAAAAATGGTGAAGTTTTGTGCCTTTTCCTTCTTCTATCCCAGCTTTTTCCTTCTCCAAGTTTAGTGTTCTCTAAAGGTAGAGAGTGGGTGAACAACCCATTGTTTCCCCCAACTCCCCTCTAAAATGGCCTCCAACTTAATCCCCAAAATCCTAGGAAGATGGAGCCCCATGCCATTGGTTGGTCTTCCCAAGGTCTTACACAACCCCTTACACCCAAAAAGGTGTTCCATGGAAGTGGAAGCCTAAGATTGGTCCAAAATGAAAAGAGGACAATCTTGGACCACATTCCTACTTGCATTTTCGCTCAAATTCAAAAAGGCACTTTTGAAGGGGTCAAAAAGTCAATATTGGGCTCCTAACCTGCTAAAAATACCCCTAACCCATGGGTAAAAGCAATGGGCTACCTCAAAATGCATGAAACTACCCCCTAGGGTCCCATTTAACCTCCAAAAACCATGGTTAAGTGTATGCACGAAAAGGTGAGATGTGACTTCACTTTGGGGTCCTATGACAAGTGGATGCACTTTGGTTTCCCCACCAAAGAAGCTTCTAGAACTTGCACTCACACTCCAACCACATGACATACCTTAGTTAACATATAACTCTAGTGTCAAGTGACACTCACATAATTAATATCACAATTAAGGTATGTCCACAATATTACAACACTTAACACTCCTATACATACATTCACATTACGGTTACAAATAAAACACTTCACAACGAGGCCCTCATCTCTTCAATAGACGGGGCCTTGGCTTTACTGTTAGCACATGCATTCAATGTGGTTCCCCGAACATTTCCATGGTCCTTCCACCTGCAAAACCTCAATGTTGCATCAGTAATTCAAGGAAGAAAACCATCACATATAAACATATAAGATGTAATATCCACACATTATTCATAACTCAATTGCATACATGAAATCACACAACAGGTAATGTTCTCTGACAATTCAATTGAACATACAATCACATAGAATGAGATGTCATAATTCAATTGTCTGCATGTAATCATATAGAATTCAATAATCACATCAAATAAATTCAATTTACATAACTCAATTCATACTTCAATTGCATATATAATTCATAATTTAATTTGCATACATGATTCGTAATTCAATTGCATTCCTATGATTCATAATTTGAATGCATACATACAATCACTTTCACATAATTCCTAATTCCAATGCATACTTCTAATCACTTTCACATAATCCATAATTCAAATGCATACATACAATCACTTTCACATAAGTCATAATTCAACTGCATAGATAGAATCACCTACAACACAATGTTCACATATAAATCATAATTCAATCACATGCTTGTAATCATATAGAATACAATAATTATATCAATCTCAATTCAATTCTTCACTAAAGTAAGCATGTAGCGTATTGCATATCTAATTCAGTTGAAATTAAATGTCATCACAACACTCCTAAACTTCTCCTAAGTATTTAACATTTCAATTCATAATAGAAATCTCATCGCCTAACATTTAACCCGAAATGAAATACACACCTCAACCTAATTCATTTCTTGATTTTCATTTTCCTAACAACTTATAACAACATAAATTCTCTAATTTCACTCCTCTATATTTATCTAATTATCATAATGTCAGTCATAATGTATCATAAGGTCAACATTGTGCATATAGAAAGCATCATTAAATGCAATGCATTCTCATCTACTGTAAACAAATCTTTGTCAAAAGAGTAAAATCTACTAACTAATCAGAACATTAAGCCAATCACTAGGGCTACCATAATGATACAGAAGAGCTATGGCTGGTCTAGGGTGAGGCCTCACATTGACGATGATGCCTTTATTGCTTACATCATATGATTGATGTTGCCAAGTGTCATAAGTGTTGACATTGGATTGATTTATCCTCCCTAGCTAAGAGGGAGTGTTGATATTAATAATTGATATTAATATATACATTGATATATATGTATATATAAAGTTAGATTATAATTATTCTCATAATAACTAAAAAGTTAAATTGATAAAATATATATTATTATTATTATGTAAATATTAGAGAAATTAATATAATACTCAAGAGATATTATGTGTGTGTGTGTGTGTAATCATAATTGTCATTATATTAATTACATAATAATAAATAGACATTCCCATGAAGGGATGTGTCTCTTCTTGGCTCTTTCTCTATATAAATGCAAGAGATTGTTGCATTTGGAAAACAAAAATACAATGAGATAGTGCTATTACATTTGCAATGATCCTAAAACCTTAACAGTTGTCACCGATGGCTTTTTTTTGTTTTTGGATATTCTGAGAGTGGATTCAGTAGACTTTAAGATGCAGTTAGTTTGGTATTTAAAGAGTTTGTATTCCATGAGAAAAATGATGCCCAACGAGAAGAACTAAGTAAATTTCATGTTTCTAATTGTCTATTGAATTGTACCTTCAATTATTGATGTCAAAAAGGTTTCAAAAGGGCATGATTAGTTGAACAAGAGTTAGATAGCTTCACTAATTCCCTCAAATGTTCAGGTCAAAGAATCCCATCCTATCCATACAACTATTAGTCACAGTAAAAATTCATTGGTCTGACCATTATCAATACCTAATGTATTTTTTCTAGACATTTTAAGACCACAGGAGATTCCATTTCAAGAGACCTTAGCAACCTTGTCTATTACCCTTATCAAGGAAGTTTCTTATATGACTGTCACTATTCAAATTCAATAATCTAATTACAACCCAAAGAAAGCACCAAAACTTTCATCCATATTCCATCTACTCATATACAAAGAGGAAATGTGTCTTAATACCATGACCACAGACTTTAAGCAATGAACAACTTCCAGTTACAAACAAATTTGCAAAACTGACTGTCCCTATCAAACAATTTGAACAAGAAATGAGTGATCAGACTCAATCCAAACATTTGTGGAGTCCAAATTATCTAATTGGAAGGTTGTCAGAACAATGAAGATATACTGCAAAATTTAGTGGCATCAATTGGATCAAGAACCAATTCAAATGAAAAAAGGGTTCCTTTTACTATGGTTTTCATTATCATGACAATTTAGATTTTTTTACAAGCTTTGCAAGTGCCCTGAGTACATGTGATTACCTAATAACTAGTGGGAACTATGGCATCTTCATAGATGGTCAGTGTAGCTATCTAAAAGAAACTAATTATTTTAGTCAAACTAACACCTCAAAACCCAATTTTCTCTATTTAGAGAAACCCATAATGAGTACTACAACAATTTATTAGTTTTTGGAACTAGAACATGTTTTCTATTTTATTTAATATGATTGGACAAAAGAGGGAAATTCTCTACCTTATTTTGAAATTGAAATATGAGATCCAATCATGACCCTTGGATTAAAAGTTTGTGTGCCCTCCATTTCAACCTTCCAATCAATATATATAGACCTTATTCCCCCAAGCTCTCTATGAACTATATTTTCAAAAGAAAACTAATTTGGCTAATTAAAATATTAATTTCCCAAGGGATTTTTGTCTAGTTTTCTTGTCTGGTCTTTTTTGACCTTGTCTTGTTTGTTAAAATGAGGTACATTTCAATCTAGAGTGTCAAATGTTTGAGATTTTAGATTTCTACAAAAGAATGTTAATGACACTTTTTGGTGTTTCAATTTAGCCACTTCACTCATTACTAGGCATACAAATGTTCCTTTTATCTCTTGGATTTGTTATAATAATGTGATCTTTATCTCTCTGTGAAAAATGATCATGGAACACCCTTCTGAAAATGCTACATAGAATTACATATTTTGTAAGTTTTCAAAAATGATTTCTTCAAAGATTGCACATTGATCATAATTCCTATTTCATTCCCTTGTTATCTATAGTTATAGTATTCTAATGTTGTGCAATAAATTTTTTGGGTTTTCTAATACTTTATTCCCTTTTTGATGTAAGTGGTTACATCTTATAATTGAAAAGATTAGTGCTCTAATTTCATTTCTCATAACTGGTCAATAAATGACATAAGAGGAAACTGTAAATTCCCCTCAATGATGCCACTATCCATGAGTGATAAGAACAAAATCAGATTCAATAAATTGAATCATGACTAGTTGGTATGTGATTTCAAGATGGACGAGTTTGTAGAAAATTCACCTTTAATGAAACTATTATCTAACCAAATGGAAGATAGTCAAATTTTATTCATTATTTGATGATTTTTTCTTGGGAAACTATTACTTTGGTCAAACTGAAGCATTAACCAGATGGTTTTAACTTTTTTCTAGGATCATCTTTATAATATTTTATTACATATTATTACATTTGATTATGTTGACACAAGCATGGTGGCAAGGAACTTCTGGTTAATGTTGGGCATTCAGCACCAAAGGAGTTATTGAAGGAGAAAATTTTCTTGTCATTGGAAATCTATTAAGCCTCAGTGAGCAGCAACTTGTTGATTGTGATCAGAAGGTGAAATGTGTAGCTCCCACATTTGAAAGCTTACTTTCATGGCAATTTCATTTTTTGGTTATGAAATACTAGTATAAAAACATCGTTCTAATATGCAACCTTTTATATTCTCACAGTGTGATCCTCAGAACAAAAAGGCTTGTAATGATGATTGTAATAGGTGATTAATGAAAAATGCACACAATTATCTGATAAAAGCTAGAGGCATAGAGGAAGAGTACATGCTAGAGTTCCAAAATGATGTGGAGCATCCTACACCAATCCAACTCCTAGGGTACTCTCTAACCCAAACACCATTCTAGGTGTTTAATTTAATAGGATTGAGGCATCTAGCAAGATTGAGAACTCTCTTCTTTTTTACCATCTCCAATAGGATCCATACTTGATCTAATGGTTCTTCATACACACATCTTCATCCTTGACTTGGAGGCTTACAAATGACCCTTAATAATTAGACCTAGAACAAAATTATTTTCCAATGCACAATAGCATAATAAATAAATTTCCTTATGATCACAAATATGTAAATTGAATAAAGAAAAATTGGGAATATTTGAAAGAGTTCATTAAATTGATTGATGAACAATCAAAAAAAAATTTGAGAAAATGTTTATATCTATATAATGCGAATCTAAGAAGTTTCACGCTCGTTTGCTCATGACCCCAACGATAAAACAAGTAAGTAAATGGAAAATTGGTGAACATAAAATGAGAAAATGATGGTTGTGTTTGTGCACCTTAGGCTTTCACCTGCAAAAACTAACTCCACCTTTAAAAATAACTCTTCCTTGAGTGATCCCGATTCAAGGAAAACTAACATGTTTTCCAATCTTCTAACTCCTTCTCTAAATGGAGACTCAACACTTCATAGACCAATTGCCAAGTTTCCTAGAAATTTTATCGCATGAGGTAACATAAGCTCCATTACCCTATTCAATACAACAACCTACACCTTATTCATAGGGCATCTCATTTTCGCTACCTTTTATTCTGATTGACACTTTCTCTTGGACCGTCAACTGTCCCTTCTCTATCTGATGATAGTAACACAGAGGTTACAAAAAATTACAATCCTTGAGGGTACATTAAGAATGGAACTCCACTTAATTACTTTATCAAGGATGATAAAGAAGTTTAAGAACATCCATTTGAAAGTAATAGTAAATTGTGATTAAAATGTAGACTGTCATAGGACAGTGTAGAGATAGAACAAGGATTAAAATTTCATAGCCTTACCAATACTTGGTTCAAGGAGTCATCAACACACCATTCCAACACTCCCCATTTCTACAAGAAATCACATGAAATATTGGACTTATTCACAACATTCAACTTGGTGCTATGTTAGGATTATCAAATTATGATCACTGTGTTGACATTTATCTTCTAAAGGTTTTCCATTGTTTGTCATCATTTAAAATACACTTCTTGAAACTGGATCAATTCTTTGATAAGGAACATCCAAGTCACAAATTATTTGACCTTACAAAGAGTGGAAAACCTTTAGAAGATAACTGTCAACACAATGATCAGCATTTGACATTCATTGTTTGGAGGTTATGACTATTGTTTATGCAGATGAAGGGGTAACAAGACTAAAAAATATTTTTACATTGAAATGGTAATGAATCTAAACTATGCAATCCATTGATTTTATAGAATCACAGTCTAAACTGTCACATAACTATAACAGTCACAATCACATTAATTAATTCGCTAAGTAGTGAATTCATATTGTTAAGGACCACTTTATGGAACCAAAGATATGTCAAGGAATTGTAAAGGGATGTAAACAATCTGAAGAAACTTCCTAAGCCTCAATTGGAAATTAAGGATCTTGGTGTTACTATTGCTGATAATAAAAATGTCTTCCCAAATTTCTATGACTATGGTAGGAACAGTCAGATTATCCTTTCATTTCCAGTGCAATTGTTTATCATTTTAATTCACTGTGAGAATATAGCTACTAAAATTTTTGATTAAATGGAGGATTTTATGAAATATTTGAGCAGTAATTACTTATAGAGAAGAAGTGAAGTGGCTAATCCTACAACAATGCCTGTTACAATCACAATATCTTTTTCTTTACCCATCGTAGTCTTGGTGAACATTTTATTTTTAATGGTCACATATATGTGAAATATCCTTGGCTAGTTCTATAATAAAATTGTTTTCAAACTCAACCAATTACCCCATCAAATAAAAACAACTTTTTATATTATAATACTGAAACTCACAGCAATGTAAAATTATGAAAGATGCTCAACACCCAAATGCCAAATCACACGGAAGATAGATTTAATATAAAATTATAGAATACATCAACTCCACTGATATTTTGTATGAAAGATGAACAACGTTACAATCCCTTCAATCTATCCTACAGTTTAGAGTTCTGAATGGATATTTCATACTAATTTTCTGAACAAGAACACTTTAAAGTGCTCTTTAAATAGTCAAGATAACATTGTCAGGCTTTCATAGGTTACTATAGTGGAGGGGTTTGCAGGTCTATTTGATAGCATTAATGAATGACATTGTGATATTTTAATTGAAGCGTATGAAATTCATTCACTCTAATAATCTATGCTAAAGCCCTAACTCATACTTGTGTGGCTGCTTCTATAGATGTATACACGGCACTTCAAATGTTGACATCTTAGATCCTTCACTTCAACCCTGATTGATCTACTGTTATTGCAGCCTAATAGACTTGAATTGCAAGTGAAGTTCCACCCAACCTAGTGAAATATAATGGCATGAAATAGAGAGTAGCACTTGATTGGAATTAATCATAAATTTTCTTTAACTCTATCATGATCCCATGAAATGGTTTTCTTTTTAGAATCTTCTAAACGTGGAGTCTCTAACATCTCTTTTAAGTGAGATCTGTAATAGTAACATCACTATGAATTAACATCTCATTATGACAATGACTTATTCCACAATGAATGAGTAATCAACCTTCTAAAAAATGGAAATATCTTATTTCCTTGGAGTATTTCAATCATCCTTTACTAAGTATTCATCAAACATCTATGATCTAATAAACAACATGACTATCCACATCATGACAGTCAACTTTAACTATGAATCCAACACTCCAACTAGCTAAGAATCACTTTGCCATGGATTTGAAAGGTCACTAAAGGTGTTATACAGCCATAATAATGAAAGCAATCAATTAAGCCATAAAAAGACTCAAATTCATGGCTTGCTGGTCATAATAAACAATCATGAACAGACATTAATAATGTTTGCAATACTCAAAATAAATCCAATCGCTCCAGTGAGGTTTTAGATAACCTAGTCATGGACCTAATATCCCATTATCACAAAGATCCAACAGTGAAAATGAGATTTGTGGCCATTCTACCAAAACTAGGAATGACTACCATAAAAACAAGAAAAAAATGCATGTACAGTTGCCTAGGGCATCAAAAATCTCATAGGAAATCAAACCTTTTGATCCAAAACCAATTCCACACTAAAGTGAATTCAGTTCTCTATCAAACACCAAAAGATCATATTTTTGGATTGTTATAACTTATAATAGAAGGTATCATCAAACCCTTCCACATACCTTTGTCATTGAGAGTTTACAAACAATTTTTATAAAATTCATTCATTCTTCCTTTATACATCATGACCAATGCTCAAAATAGGTTCATTGTAAAGTTAACTCATCATGTAACATGTTCTAATCAATTTTAGGCTACTTACAATCCATTTAATGTTATAGGAAAATGCATGGAAACTCTGAGAAACATGACTGATCAGAGAAAATTGTTAAGAAAATTGAACAAAACAATGCATTTACTCATTGATCCTTCCAACCAAATACATTAAAACTAATTCTCATAATGTCTGCTTCCTTCCTTCATATTGATTAACCATTACAAGAAGATCTATATCAAAAATCTTACACAAAACTCTTAACTGTCACCATTGTTCTGCAAAGAAGGTGACAGTTAGAGGATTAATTGATCCAACCTCTGTAAAATCCTCCTCTAACCTTTTTTCACTGAATTGATCATGACCATTTCATGGTTTTATAGACCTTTTACCATTTCATAACTACTCAACTTCCCCTTCAAATTTCATAACAAAGTTCATTCATAGTCTTATGTCTACTGATTATAAATTCACAGTCAAAACTGTCTGCATATTGTGACAACATTTTTAGAGTACTTTTGGTGGAATAGTGGTTGCCTAATGAAGACCTAGGATTTTTAAGGGATGGGAAAGTTGCAAGGGGAACCCATAGATTCATTTCCATTTGTCCTTGATGTATAGTACATTGGCCTATCCCTGTTTGAATGAAGAAAAGGTCTAACTGTTAGACAATAATGGTAGATTGTGTTTTAGTGATTGAATGTGTTTTAGTGAAGAAGTTGGACTTTAACTTCTTCTAAATCTAAGCCTACCTTTGGATTACTAAGTCCTTTGAAAATCCTAGGAGTGTTGAAGAATTTGGGTTTATTTTTTGAATGGTCTAATGAATCAGATGGGTAATAAAGATTCAAATGAAGCTTGCTAGGTGTCTCCTAGATAGGCCTTTAATGCTTGCCAGTCATCTTTATCTCTGATCTTCCTCCTAATGTGAAGATACAAGTATAATTCTATCCAGCCTCAGTACTAAATCTTTCTTAGCACACATGCTATTGGAAAAAATCAATGACGTTGAACCAAAACCCGCTTACCAATGGTACACCAATCCACAACTCTGCAATTTTAGCTACATGTCACAAAAAAACTATGATTTCTTGGGACTTGTGATATATTGTATTACTAGACCTTAATACACTAGACCTCCTTGTACCTTGTGAAGCATACAATTGTGCCAAGATGAGCCTACACTTGTCTGAAGTTATAAAAAACTTCAGTACATTGAAATCTTTTCCACTTGTCCACTTTTTTTCCCCAAAAATCCAGAGAACAAAACCAAGTTGCCTCATTCATGCAATGGGTCAGAATATATTCTTGATCTTCCCCAATGGATATTTTTCTGATTATGAAGTTGAGAATGCATGGAATCCCTGAATCAAAATGGCTCCTCTCTCTGATCAGTTCAATCAAACCCTCAAATGGGTATCCTTATACATACAAAACTATTTCTAATGGTGTTTGAAATTGAAGTCATTACTACTTTAAAGCATAGGGATTTACATGAGACCCTTAGGCTTCCAGGTTGATTTCCTGCTCTATTCAGCTCATCTTAGATGTTGGAACTTTGAAGTATTTTTTATGCTTTTTATTCACAAAAAAAGACTTATTAGTAAGACACATTCATATTTGCAGGTTGCTCCTAGGATATCCTATTCCTTAATCTCATACGAAACATTATGGATTTCTGATTTACATCTATTCCATATCAACAACCATCTAGTTATTTTTAGTCACAGCTAAGATCACATAGGTAGACATGTATTGCCAATTTTCTCTCATCAGGAGTTCGATCAGCATTGGCTTTAAGAAGTTCTGGCTGGAGGACATCCTGCTCTCTCCCTACAACTATTAAGTTCTTTTTCATTGGCCCTTTGTTTCTTTGAGGGCTCTTCCCATGTCATGTTTATTTGTGTTTATACTTGTTTACTTGTTTGATTTAACATCTCTTGTTATGTTTTTGTTGTTTTGTGTTTTACCTATTTCATTACTTGTGGGTGCTTTGTTTACTTAGTGCCCTAGCTTGCTGTATTTTTGAGTTCCATTGACCTACATTGGTCATTCATGGACAGTGGTATGATTTTTTCCATTATTTGTTAAAAACATATTTTTCACCTTGCTCTAACTGATCAAGTTTGTTTTAATGCTTATCAAATCTTTCTTTGTGTACAGCTACCCAAGAAAGTCATTTAACAAATTCTCGGGCATTGGAAGGATGCCATCGAAAGGTTAATGGAGCTAATGCTATAGTTTTCAGCCGGTTTGGCAATCAATCTAAATACAAAAGTCCTGGACAGGATGGTCCTTCAACATCCAATAGAATGGTAAGACTTTGAATGAAGAATTATTTTTTTGAGTAACCTGCTAATTCCAGATATTAATAATGTGGCATCAAAATATCTTTAACAACATTGTGTGTTTATGGATTAATGTGGACTGTCTTCATAATTTTTTGTTCATTAATTTTCATCATGTTCTAAAATCTTTTAAAAGTTCTATTACAGAATAAGTTGTTTACATGAAGACTATCTAATTTTGCATTGATAAATCCTCTACTAATAATAGATATGATATTTCCACTATTCATGTTAATGAGTTGGAATGCTTAGGTTTTGTATCTCCCAAAAACCACTTGAACTGAAGTTCTTTTCTGCAATGAAATTTTTCTAGTAGATGCATTGTGACATGGTTTCAAAGTCAAGCATATTCTATCCCAATTATTCATTATGATTCTCCTAGAGGCCTTATGAGTGATAACATGATCCTCACCATACAATATTTTACCTTTCAAGAAATGGTGCAACAATCTTTTGATTGAAGATTTAAAAACACACTTGTAGTACATACATCCCACTTGGGAATATTTTCTCCACACCTCACATTTTCCTCTTTTCTCTAGGGGATTGATTGCACTTACTGATGGTATAGAACAATTTAATATTTGCAGCTTCATTAATTAGTGTGCTTGAACACAAATGTGCAGTGGTCTTTTCAGTGATCCATTTTAAGAGTTTTGTGTTTAGGAACAGGCAGTTGTAATCTTATGCTCACAACTAGATTTTGACATGTACGTTCTAGACATCAACCAAAGCTATAATTGTCCAAAAAACCAAGTCTTCACTCAATTTGCAGGAATCATGGCATTTTAATTTGTTCTTTTTTTTTTTTACATGTATCTTTCACTAGTTGCATATATGGTTTCATTTTTGCTGGATTTAACTAATAGAGCAAGTTCATAATCTAAGTTTCTTGAAGTTTGACATGTTTAAGAGAAAGGAAATATATCAAACTCATTATCTATTTTTGGAGTTCTCTGAGATCTTTTAGCATACTTGTTACTTTCAATTGCAATGTAACTTTCAATTACAATCTTTTGAATACTGAGATATTCACATTTTTGTGTACTTTTGGGGTAGATGTCAACATGCAAGGAGAAATCTTAAAGGTAATTTTATCTGTTACCATTTATTGCTACTTGTATTATGTGGTTCTATAATATCTGTGATCAGAATTTTCTTTTAGATGTTGAACACATTTTCTATTGTATGCTAAAAATCAAGTTGTTTGAAATATCTTGTTTGGTTGGTGTACAGTCGAGTGGAAGAGAAGAAACTGACACTTCAAAGTAAGTATTACAATCTAAGGAAGCAAATGAAATATTGACAGGTGCTCTCAGTTAGGGCTTATCCTTTTTTTCTAATATTTAAGCTTATTCAAGCTTGAAAGTTCATGTTTAATCAGGAGGGAACTTCTATGAGCAATACATGTGAGACTCATGGCATTAGAGCAAGAATTAAGGATGGCTTTTGCTCGTGCTATTGCTGCTGGTTTTGAGATTGACAAATGGGAAATCTCATGATATTTGTAGAGAGATTTGGTGGAACTTGTATGAGGTAATTCTTCTCTTTCAGTTCACATGGTTATTATTCAAAACTATAATAGGCATATTCTAATGCTCTCAATATTCTTGGTTGTACTTCATCTTCACAAATTTTTAGAGATCAAGCACTACATGCATGTAGTCCAGTGGTTTTTTCTATTTTTTCCAGATCCCAAGTTCCATGATCAAAAGCTAATTGATAAAACTGGACTTAAAATAATGGTCACAGTCTTTGCAGCACCCATTGGGTGCTGAGATTGTCTTCTGCAATGAAAATTTAATTTATCCCTTACCATATGTACCATTAATTTTGTATATTTTAGTCAATTGTCATAGATTCTAACCAAGATGATTCATAGGGATGCTTGTGCCAATTTTATGGCATTATGTCAGAAATGGCGAGAAATTTACTCCACAGTCAATGAGTCAAATGCCATCTTTCCAACTTTGGATGTATTGAGAAATAGATTATGTGGCAACTTCATACCATTTCTCTCCCCAAAAAACAACAAAGAACCTGATGCTCAAGGAGAATTTAGAGACATGGTAGGAAGAGATGAGGATTTGGATTATGTACAGAGTGGTATTACATCTCAAAAGTCTTTAGATTTGACTCTAACATATTTTCCAAAAGAAGCATATTATAGGTCATTGGACTCTGCTATTTCAGTTTCAAACACAAAGCAAATTGGCAAAATATTGAAAGAGAATCAAGTTTCTATCATCCCTTTGAATTCATTGAAGGATCAATCTACATTAAATCTCTCTAACTTCCAAGTCTTTGGTTGTAATCAGGAAGGAAGTAATTCCTTCTTCCCAAATTGGGGTTTCTAACTTGAATTCCAACAATAGCAGTGCTTTGGAAAATTCATCAGTTACTGACAATTCCCTTTTAAAGCCTGATGTGTATTCTAGATTTGACAATCTCACTGCTGATGCAAGTTCTAAATCCATAAATATAGCTTCCTTTGAAATTGAACAACAAGGATTAGACATGGCTAATAAATATTATGCTGATAAAGATAGGTATTCAACCAAGTCTCCTGACTATCTTCTCCAGTGAGACAAGTTTAGAATGGGAGAGTAGGATCACATCGATCTAATTCTATAGTGATTAAGAGCATTAACTACTTTTAGGATACAACTAAAAAAGTGGTCTTGAGATGATGGAGTGGGGTGAGTGATATAAGTATGGATGATCTAGCACTATAGCAAGTGAGAAAGGAAAATCAATTTCAAAATCAAAATGCCATTGTGCCATTGTCCAGAATCAAGCCATACACAAAAACCTCATTATCTAATCATGCAAGGCACTTGTTAGGTGATATAATTGAGACTCAAAAAATGGTTGACGAGTCTCCTCAAAGTGAATTTAGACCACTAGATAACAATGACAAAGGTGTTAAAAAGAGAAAAGATATAGGCTCATCTTACCTTGCTCATCAAAATGATAAAAATTATTGCCCATCTCATAGCTCCTCACCCAACAAACAAACCTTGAACATAGACTAAGATATAATGCCAACAGATATGCAAATGAATAATGAAAATGCACACACAAAAGAGGTCTTTTAAAGGCCTATCATAATAGCAAAGGGGGAAATGGGAAAATATTATGGGCATAAGGGGAACAAGCCACATGTAATGTATTTTCCAATGGCATCATTCACTTCATTCTTATATTTCACATTGAATAACTTCACCATTGAGTTTAAAGTATCACTAGTCATCCTCCCCTTAAGCTTTGCTACCCTTGAACTATAGATGGAAAAACTTGAAATCATGTTTAGTGGAAAGTACTAGTATACATGGTGTTAGCATTGGTAAAAATTTTCATGGTTGCATACCCTTTTTCCTAGCCTCTACATCCTTTTTCCTTGTCTCTGGTTTAAACCCTAGGTGAAAATTTTGAAAAATCTAGCCATTGTAGAAGAAAACCCTAGTCTACCCTGGCCCTGTTCTAATTTTGTGTTACTTTTTCAGGCCACTAAAGTCCTAAATAGCACATGTGCTAAAAATTGACCTCTTAGTCGCATGATCGCATGAGCCTTTTTCATGTTATGTGATCTTGTGACTAAGGTTTTATTTTCGGGCCCCTTTAATATTTGCCGCTATGCCTAAGTCTCCCAAGTTAATCATTTCCTAAGTCTCATGCCTTAATATTTCCTAATGTTTTTGGCTAATTCTTTCCTGGGCCCAGCTCTGACACCATCTAAATCTAATGGTGGGCATATGTTCTTATGAAATTTGTCAGAGGCTTGCAAACATGTGCCAGCCACTGATTCTACTTTGTGACATATCCTTTCATTGCAGCGAGTCCACTGCCATGTAAGCATAGTTGGCGTTCTCTCATTGGTCCACATGATTGTGAGTTGGATTTTCTATTGGTGGGCCCAGTATCTCAGTGTGGAGATTCAAGATCTATGGCCGATGCATGACCTCAAGGAATCTTTGGAGCCCTTGAGATTATACGCCGACCGTCTGATCCTCTAGTATGTTAAAGACAAAGGGTGGGTCCTGTATGTCAGAGGGAGCTGACCTACATGTTTTTCATTGGTGTTGACTGCTAGCGTGGACATGGACTTTTCAGGGTTCATGACTATTGTGAGATTAAATGTAAGCCACCCGATCTGTTGGGAATTAAAATAATCTACGGTCGCATTTTAAACTTTGTCGGGATAACCATTGTAATTCAAATTCAAATTTTTGGAGGGTTTTCCAATGACGGGAAGGATTGGTTTTTAATGCTTTTGCATCTGGATTTGGTAGAATTGATTCTGTCAATTGTTGCAGAGTGGTCCAGGGTGTTAGATGATCGTTTGCAGGGTGTTTGTACCATGATTTTGTGCTTGAGGCATGTTGCAAGTGGCCGAATTGGTTGATAAATGTGGGCTTTTTTGTGGTTCTCAATACTTTCTCAGGAAATTTGTCATGATTGTGGATCACTATGGGATCTATTTTTCTCCTGGTTGCTTGGGTTTCTTCACCCTATATTAAATTTGTGACTGTTTCTAGTTGGTTTGGTGGGTGAAACCCTAACCCTAATCATCTGTAGCTTGTTGCATCCTATTTTGGGGATCCCAAGATGATTAGTGGTATATATCATCATAATTTTGTCTTTAGAAGGGTTCTGATTTTGATTGGTTCCAGGGGGGTTGTACTAGGTTGTATCACATTGTATGTAGATTGAATAGAATTTCCTTGTAGTCTTTTGTAGGTTATTTAAGTGGTTTTCTCTCTTTTCTACTTTGAACATGTACATGACTCATCATACTTAATATAATTATTTCAAGCTTTCAGGTCTCTCCTTGGTGTCAATCTTGTGAATTCTAAATTTTTTGATCCATTGCATAGGGTTACCTTTGTTTATGTTCTAGTCTTTAGTTCTTGATCTAGGATCAAGTGAGATATACTTTGGATAGGGCATAGATTCATTTTGATTTGTCTACAGAAGGATACTATAAGTAGTGGATGGGCTGGAATGTTTATGTTTATGGCTATGAGTCTTTGATAGTAGTTGGTTCATGTTTCAATGTCTGTATTTGAGATCTGCCCAATGGATAATGGCACAGATCAGGGATTAGTATGTTCATTTGAGTTCAATGTTTGATTGGCTCTTGTTTACTTCTTTCCATCTTCATATGTCAACACCATTTCAAGTCTTAATTATTATTTGGTTGATAGTACTAATACCCTTCATAGCAATGGAGATTCAATGAATGCTTGGTTAACATTTAGTAGTCTCTTGTTATCATCTTCTTTGTTCAATCTTGTTTAAAGTCTTAAAATGTCATAAGATACTAGATTAGGTACACCCACCTTGGTTTTGTAGAGCCAAAATTCTAGAGGGAAGCCTTGTCCCTATAGTTGGTCGAGTTGTCTTGTAGAGCTCTCATACTTGGAACTAACCATTTCTAATACTAGTCTCAAGGCATATTGGCAGCCCTAGTTGGCATAAGTATTTTCAAACACCAACAAGATGGAAACTCCACTGGGGATTGAAATAAGTTTACCATTAAGAGTATCCCAAAGTCTTGATGTGTTCATTATGGGGAAGAGTCTTATAAATGTCACAATTTGAAAGTTGTTTTCAGATCTGCAAATGTATTACCTGGATTTGTTGTTGTAAACTTTTAAAATTACTATATGTGACTTTGCTATGAGGAATGCCCAGAATCTATTGGTGTTTCAAAGGAGATCAGTGAAAATTTGTGTCCTCTAAAAGGGGGTGGTGACTCTATATTAGAATGAACCTGAGGTGTGTAGCCTTGTTACAGTTTTCAGTCAAATGTGAAGAGGACAACAACAATCAGCAAAGGTTTCCAGGTATTCTCCATTCAATATTTTGTGTATTTGCATGGTCCTTATCAAATGGTTTTGTCATTAAAGAAAGGACATATAAGTGTGAAGTATGTAGGAAGGGTTCAGTGATAAAAGGAGGATAGTTTCAAGTATAGATTTCCTATCATTAGTCTTGAATATTTTCAAGTGGATGTGCGAAAGCTGCAGCTAGTGATGGATGTTGACAGGGTCTCTTTTGTCAAAAGATATGTGCCATTTTGTTATGATGGCATACCTGGTTTCCCTAATAAGATCCTTGATGGAATCAGGGGATATTTACCAAAGTATGATAGGGACTAGTATCAATCAGCAAGGAAACATGTTTAATGCTTTGCTGATGTGATGTGTGATTTTGATGTTTGCCATGAAGACCTATGGATGAAATTGTTTGTTCAAACTCTAGAAGGTGATGCTAGAGACTGGTTCTCTTTTCTACTAGCATGTTCAATTTCATCTTGGAGTGAGATGCATTCGGCCTTCATGGAGCAATTTGGAGAAAGGGTAAGCATATCTGATTCATATGATAAGTTTGTGAAGATTCATATTGAGAGTGATGAACTTGTCCCTCAATTCAATATTAGATTTGCAAGAGTATTGAATGAAATCCCTAAGAGTTATGGACCCAATGATCAAGTGTGTGTGAATGTCTACTTCAATGCATTTGATAAGAAAATGAACTATTTATTGAGGGATAAAGAACCTAAGTCATTGTATCAGGCATTTATAACTGCAATGGATATTGAAAACAATTTGAAATATGGATTGACTAGAGGTCATTTTGCCATGAATGTATGCTGGTATAATGAATATGAAAGAAAAGAAGATTGTAGTGTTGATACCACAATTCCAAATTAGTGTATCAACACTTCTGCTATAGTTTGTAATCAAGTTGAATTGTCAAATTAGAATTCATGTATAAATGTTGTAGAGTCTTTTGCTACTGATGAGGCATGTGTTCAGGATGCTACAATAGTAAGATATATTCCAGACCTTGGTAGAATTGAGCAGTGTGATGGTGTTTTAAGTTGCGAATTAGCTACTACAGTCAATTCTTGTAATTTTGATTATGAGCATGATTTTGCTAATGTTCCTAGACATGAGGTTGTTGCTTCTATATCTCAGTATTATACAAATGAAGAAGCTAAAAGTTATGTCTCTATTGATGAGTTTGAAGTTGTTGCACAAGATGAAGAATATGATTCACAGGCATGTCAGTCCCAGTCAAAGGAACATAGTGCTGAAGGTGGTTATTTAGGTGAGGATGATGAAGGTAGTGATGTTGGGGTGTCTTCATATGAGTCAGATGCAACATGGGAAGAAGAAAGTAATGATGGAAGTGAACAGTCTTTTGACAGTGAAGGTATGATTTCCTTTTCTGAATCTGAAAATGAAGATGCATCTCAATTTTTGCATTGTACAAATCAGTTTGAGTATGAAGATGTTGAGAGTGATTTTTCCTCAAAGTTTGAAGATAAGGAAATGGTAATTCAATGTGATATCAGTGAGGATGAACATGAAGATTTGAGTGAATGGTTACCTAAGGGTCCTACATTGGATAATGAAGTTGTAGCATATAGTAGAGAGTTTAGGGGTGAATCATGGTTATGCTATAATGGTATTCCTAAACAAGATAATGAAGAAGGTGCAATTATGGACACTATATGCTTGAGAGGTGATATTGATTATGAATCTTCATATAGTTCTAATTTTTCTTTGTGTGCTGAGAATCTCCATGGAGATGAAATGGGTAGTGAGTTTAAAGTGTTTTCTAATACTTTATATGATGAGGACTATGATGATGATCAGCCCATTTTTTGTCATAATGTGCAACAAGGAGTATTACATGGAATTATCAATCCATTGTTTGAAGAACACGTGGAGGTCTCAAATCTAGCAGAATTTGGTGATGATGACATGTGTGAATACAAATCTGATTATTCATTTGAACTCCAACCAGCTACACCTGAGGATATGTAGAGTCAAGGTATGACTAATGATTTTTATCAGATAGAGTATGTGACTTTTGCATTTTAGATTGATGGCATATATGAATCAGTAGATAAGGGTCAGTTTCAGTTTGATGATAGTATTCATGAGCATGCTGAGTCTTACTTTCATAGTGAGCAAGATGATGAAAATGCTTTAGGTTTCTACATGCACTATTAAAATGAAGATAAATATTTTGTTTTTCTGAATGAACTAGTTGAAAGTATTGATAGGCTTGGTGAAACAAATGGGAATAAAATATTTAGCTTACCTCAAGAAGAAAGAAATGAAAATCAGGTATATGAAAAAGGTAAGAAGTTTTGAAAATTTTTGGTGATTCAGGGTTGTCGTTTGTACATAGTAGGACTAGTTTTCCTATTTTCAATAAGTTGTTCGAGAAGGGTTTTGTGGAGTGGTCTGCTCTTCCCAAAGATCTGAATTCTTGCCATGTCTGCAAGAGGCATGCATCCTCAATTAGAGCCACTATTAGCACTGGTAAAAAATTTCATAGCTGCATACCCTTTTTCCTAGCCTCTGCATCCTTTTTCCTTGTCTCTGGTTTAAACCCTAGGTGAAAATTTTGATAAATCTAGCCATTGCAGAAGAAAACCCTAGCCTACCCTGGGCCTATTCTAATTTTGTGTTACTTTTTCATGCCACTAAAGTCCTAAATAGTGCATGTGCTAAAAATTGATCACTTAGTCACATGATCATGTAAGCCTTTTTCATATTATGTGATCTTGCGACTAAGGTTTTATTTTCGGGCCCCTTAAATATTTTCCACTATGCCTAAGTCTCCCCAGTTAATCATTTCCTAAGTCCTGTGCCTTAATATTTCCTAATGTTTTTGGCTAATTCTTTCCTAGGCCTGGCTCTGACACCATCTAAATCTAACAATGGGCGTATGTTCTTATGAAATTTGTCAGAGGCTTGTGAACATGTGCCAGCCACTGATCCTACTTTGTGACGTATCCTTTCATTACAGTGGTTCCACTGCCATGTAAGCATAGTTGGCATTCTCTCATTGGTCCACATGACTGTGAGTTGGATTTTCTATTAGCGGGTCCAGTATCTCAGTGTGGAGATTCAAGATCTATGGCTGGCACATGATCTCAAGGAATCTTTAGAGCCCTTGAGATTATACACTGACCGTCCGATCCTCTAGTATGTTAAAGACAAAGGGTGGGTCCTATATGTCAGAGGGAGCTGACGTGCGCATTTTTTATTGGTGTTGACTGCTAGTGTGGACATGGACTTTTCAGGGTTCATGACTGTTGTGAGATTAAATGTAAGCTGTCCGATCTGTCAGGAATTAAAATAATCTACGGTGGTGTTTTAAACTTTGTTGGGATAACCGTTAAAATTCAAATTCAAATTTTTAGAGGGTTTTCCAATGACAAGAAGGACTGGTTTTTAATGCTTTTGCATTCAGATTTGGTAGAATTGGTTCTATCAATTATTGTAGAGTGGTCTAGGGTGTTAGATGATCATTTGCAGGGTGTCTGTACCATGATTTTGTGCTTGAGGTGTGTTGCAGGTGGCCAAATTGGTTGATAAATGTGGGCTTTTTTGTGGTTCTCAATACTTTCTCAGGAAATTTTTCATGATTGTGGATCACTCTAGGATCTATTTTTCTCCTGGTTGCTTGGGTTTCTTCCCCCTATATTAAATTTGTGACTGTTTCTAGTTGGTTTGGTGGGTGAAACCCTAACCCTAATCATTTGTAGCTTGTTGCATCCTATTTTGGGGATCCCAAGATGATTAGTGGTATATATGGTCATAATTTTGTCTTTAGAAGGGTTCTGATTTTGATTGGTTCTAGGGGGGTTGTAGCAGGCTGTATCACATTGTATGTAGATTGAATAGAATTTCCTTGTACTCTTTTGCAGGTTATTGAAGTGGTTTTCTCTCTTTTCTACTTTGAACATGTACATGACTCATTATACTTAATATAATTATTTCAAGCTTTCAGGTCTCTACTTGGTGTCAATCTTGTGAATTCTAGATTTTTTGATCCATTACATAGGGTTACCTTTGTTTATGTTCTAGTCTTTAGTTCTTGATCTAGGATCAAGTGAAATATACTTTGGATAGGGCATAGATTCATTTTGATTTGTCTACAGAAGGATACTATAAGTAGTGGATGGGCTAGAATGTTTATGTTTATGGCTATGAGTCTTTGACAGTAGTTGGTTCATGTTTCAATGTCTGTATTTGAGATCTGCCCAATGGATAATGGCACTGATCAAGGATTAGTATGTTTAGTTGAGTTCAATGTTTGATTGGCTCTTGTTTAATTCTTTCCATCTTCATATATTAACACCATTTCAAGTCTTAATTATTATTTTGTTGATAGTAGTAATACCCTTCATAGGAATGGAGATTCAATGAATGTCTGGTTAACATTTAGTAGTCTCTTGTTATCATCTGCTTTGTTCAATCCAATTTAAAGTCCTAAAATGCCATAAGATACTGGATTAGGTACACCCACCTTGGTTTTGTAGAGCCAGAAGTGCAGAGGGTAGTCTTGTCCCTATAGTTGGTCGAGTTGTCTTGCAGAGCTCTCATACTTGGAACTAACCATTTCTAATACTAGTCTCAAGGCATATTGGTAGCCCTAGTTGGCATAAGTGTTTTCAAACACCAACACATGGTATGATTATTCTTTAAAGGGTACTAGCTCAATGGAAGAGCACCTACTTTATAAGTAGGAGGATGGTGGTTCGATTCCATCATGCCCTAATATGACTAAATTAATGATTAAATATATAACTAAATATATGACCAAATAAATGACCAAATAAACTACTAAAATGACCAAATAAACTACCAAATGACCAAATAAATGACCAAACAACCAAATAAATGACTAAAATAGTTTAGTCATAAATTTGGTCATGAGATAAATGACCGGCAATAAACTACCATTGGTCACGTGACCAAATTTGGTCATTTATCTACAATTTTTGGTAGTTTATTTGGTCATATAAAGTTGTTTTTGTACTAGTGTATTCTCTTCATGTTTGTACATCCTCATCAGCCATCTGACCCTCTTCAGTGATCTAAACACTGGATGCAACCTATTATTGTTTGTGCCAAATTAAGAAACTCTTGAATTCCTCTTACTCTATAAAATTGTCATCCTTCAAGAATGCATCTTGTTCTATCATTCTTTCATCTTGGCATAGAGCCAAGGGAAACTCAACATTTTCAGTTTCAAGCTTTTGTTTCCTCTTCTCTTCTCTTATTTTCTTTCTTAACTAGTGATCATGGACACTAGTTCTAGGGAAGAGGGCTCCTACTTTATCCCTTTTCTTCACCTGAGAAGATTCACCAATCAATAATTTATGCTTCTTTGCAGGTGGCTCACTTGTATCTTGAGAACTATGAAGCTCTGCTAAATCAACAATATTTTCTCCAACCTGATGTCTTTTAATAATTATTTTTTCCAAGGGAGGGATGCTATGTACCGAGAAGCCACCATCACTATCCTCGTCACATTTAGATTCAAAGTGGACATCCTTCTTCCAATCAGTTTCATCAATTTGATCCTCAAAAGTTCTCATCATAGTGTTGTATTGAGACATCATTTGTTCAAGCCTTTGAAGATAAGGCAATGTAGGGAAGAAACCACTAAATGCCAATCCATTTTGTATCACTCGCTTCTCCATAGCATATAATTCATGTATTTGGTTTGCTCTTCTTGTCACTTCCTCCTCTTCTATTATATTTCTCAATACATCCTCCTCAGGATACTCTTCATGTCTTTTATTGAATGGAATGTTGGGCATGTAATATTGCCTAGTAGCAACCATGAATCCTTCTATATCTACATACCTATGTGAAGCATCATGCATCCTAAATTATCCCAGCCACTCATCAACCTTGCTGAAGGAATTCTTGCCTATTGTGATACTCTACAATTTGAAGTGCCTAGGAGTGAAGGTTCATTTTCTGTTGGAAGCTACATGTTCTTTATCGGTTAGCATTAGCTACTAGATGAATTCTAAAAATGCCACCCTAGGTGAAACAAAAAATGGCAGTATGTGAGGGGGCTGAGGGCATCCATATACTCTGATCATAGTATACCCCTTTTCATAATATATATCTCCCCAATTATGTCCTTTATTCCATTTATCAACAAATTGTTGAGGTCTCACAAGTTGTAAAACTTTGGTAGACAGCCTTGATAAATTAATCCCTAAGCTGACGAGGATAGGCTGAACCATCCAATTCTCAAACACATGAAATCACTCCTTGTGGAAGAAGGACTCCAAGCCCTTATCTAGAATTGCACTGGGTTTTGTTTCCCTTTATACATCATTTGTGGCTCAAGATTATCCATGTTCATGATATCATAATTGAAGTACAAAATAAGATGCATTGGCAAAGAATAATGCATGAATCTTGATGTAGAACCAGAACCAGAACCAGACATGTGGTTCTTCAAAGCCTGTAAACCCTCATGCATTCTTTCTATTATAAAACCTATATAGTCATATCCTCTTGCCACATGGAGACTCTGAGAATCCAAAACAATTATTAGCAAGTCCATGGTGATCCTCTCCCCACCATCTATCCCCAGAACTTTGCATAATCTGTATGCAATATATTTCATGTAAAATTTGAGATCCTTATAGAAAAATGGGGTTGTTGATCTAGCAATTGGCATAATATAATTTATGTTTTCTCATGGCACATGAGCTTGAACTTTTTTTGCTACCACAGTAGCCTCCCTAGTATTGGCCAAGGCCTATAAGTTAATTTCAGTAGCCATAGGGACCTGGATACCGATAGCCCTTATGAATGAACTATGATGAAGAGTGACCAGGGGAGAACCATCAACTATCCTAATAATTCTGGATAGAGGATCATAGCTTTGGGATAAGATAATTAAAACATCTACATCCAGAAAGACCTCAGGAACTATCAATTTTCCTAATCCCGATGTCCAAGAGTTTGAGATAGGGATCAGACTCTCAGCATTCTTATAAAAGTTGTTAAATAAGAAAATTTTGGTGACATCACATGTCCTAGCATCTCTACAATAAGAAAGTTCATCCATGAAACATTCATCAATAACCTTCTTGTTTTGTGACGAGCCCAGGAACAAGATAAGAAATTCATCTGAAAAACTCTCCTTGACTTTCGCTTTTCCTCCTTTGCCGGTAGAGGCCCCATTGACTGATGGTTTTCTCATTTTGTCAATAATCTCAAATACTTCTACAAATTCTGGACATCCTGAACCTTGCAATTGCTTTGGCTTTCTGAATGCTTGGTAATTTGAAATGAGTGATGAAAAATTGTATTTATTCAACATAATTGAATGGAAAAATCCATTAGAGATTGAAAATCTGAACAGTATGTCACTTCCGCCATTACTTGGCATGCTCAGAACTCAATTCACTAGCCGTAAGCTAAGAAAATGATAGGTAATCAAATTTTAACTTCTAGTGATCTAGCAACTACAACATGTTCTCATAATCACTAAAATATTTGGCGCCTCCTCTATACTTTCTGAGATTTGGCGACTGAAGAAAACAAAAGTCGCTAAATTTATTTACCTCTTCTTGAGAATTAGCGACTATAGTCAAATATCATAGTCACTAAAAAATTTGAACCCTTTTAAATTCATCTGGAGACTGGGCGACTACAAGCTATTTTAAATTTTCCATCCTGAGACTTGGCGACTATAGTCATTACTTTAGTCACTGAAAAATATTTCATTTTTTAAATTTATCTCGAGACCTAGTGACAAAGAGCTATCATGAGATCTAGCAACCATAGTTTATCTCTTAGTCACTGAAACCAATTGACTTTTCAAACTTCTTATTGAGACCTTCCGACTCAACTATTTGGAGATTCAGCAACTGAAGACAAGAAAATTTCAATTTATTTCTTTTGGAGATCCAGCGACTAAATTCAAGCCCACCTTCCTATTTATATTTTTCATATTTTGTCAACCAATCATGTAGAGACACGTCACAAAATCTGGCAAATGAAAACTCACATTTTCTTCAATCTTTTGACTTTGGTCAACACTTAACTCCTAACTTCTTGGCGATTACGTGACTAAAGACAATCTCTCAATTTTTGAACAGCTTCCTTAACTTGAGTTTGACCTGGAGATTGAGTGACAAGGCAACTCTCAAGGTTGCTAGATCATTCTTTAACCCATGGTTCAATTGTGAGATTACATGACCACCACTCGATCAAACTTAGATCAATGGCTGAGAACACTATTTGAAGACCTTCTTCATAACTCATCTTCATCTAGTGACCACGCGACTGAAGACATCTCCCTGTCGCTAGATAGCCTTTTCAACTATGGTTAAAACTGGATTGCACGAACACCTTTATTCTCCAAGTCACCAGAAGAATTACCTAACCTTAGTCAATTAATGAGATTAAATATCATCTGCTGATTGGAATTCATCCAACGGTTCTCGCTAAGTTTCTATATCCTTTATAACTTAACCACTTCATTGGGAGACTTAGAGATAATCATGTTGTTGAATCGCTGACCGTCTAAGACATAACCGCCAAAATGATGAGAATGCATGACTAATGAAATTGCCAAGTCACGGGATAAAAGAACTTAACCGTTGAATAATTAGAGACCTCATGACCCACAAAATAGATCGCTACTATGCATCTATAGATTTAATGACCAACTACAAATATCTTTACCGCTAAATAAAATATCAATTTTTATTCCTTTCAGAGATTACCTGAATGAATGTATTTTTGATCTAGAGATAAAGCAACCATAGTTACTTTGTAAAACTTTATCACATCAGTCGCTAAATCTCATAATAGTCATTCGGAGACCTACTAACTATAGGGGACCACTAAGTCATTTGAAGAGACAAAATATTCCTTCATCCTAAGGAGATTGGGCGATAAAGGGATTTTGGGCAATCATTAAATAATAAAGAATATGATAAAAATTTTGGGAGACTTAGCGACTGACCAAAAATATAAAGCGCACATGTAGAAAAGGTCATTTTAGTGATTTGAAAAAGTAACAGCCAAATAGACTTAGGTGAGCAATTTTAGGGTTTTTGGATTTTCAAAGAGAATTAACCTAAAACCTAGGGCTTCTTGAGTTTTTAAACAAACTTGGAGTTTCTAAGACTAGAAAATTTGGGGATCAAATCATAAAAATCAGAGGCAGCCATCAAAAATCAAAATTTTGAAAGACAAAAACCTAAAACAAGGAAAACAACCAACATAGACTATTCACAAATTGAACATTTTGAGGAGTAATATCACCTTGAATTTGAGATTTAGGTTAGGACCAATGATGACAACACCATTGTTAGGAATGGGAACACTGAGAGGGGGGGTGGTGAATCAGTGTTCACTATATTTTAACTTTTCACTTTAATCTTTATACTGAACTTAAATGCTTAAGTACTGAATTAAAAATTCACATAAACATGAAAAATGAAATTAACACATGACACCAATATGGTTACGGGAAAATCCAAATAGGTAAAAACCCTAGTGGGAATTGACACCCACTAATATTCTATACTACTATTTTGTGATCCTTGTTAGAAGATCCTTAACCCTGTTAAGAGTTGCTTTACACTACTTTAAGTATAATAGACCTTGTCAAGGGTCGGACCCCTTTAGGAGTCTTTTAAAATAGTTCTTGTTAGGGGAGTGGACACACTATCCTAGATCTCACTACTTAATTGATGAAGGCTACAACCTTCTAATCTCAGATACACACTATATCTGTTGGATGAACTGTTAGTGTGACACTACTTTTCAGATCAGTTCCTTTGATGTGCTGATGCTTTGAACTCTTGCAGAGCTCTAATACATCTTCTTGACTCTTCACATACTTATTCTCTTCTTATCACAATTTTCTAAAAACTTCCATACCAATTTCAATGGGTGCATCTTATATTTATACGTGCATACAAAATAAACAACTAGGTCAGCCCTTAGACCTATTACATACAACACTTCCCAATGAATTGCTTAAGCATGTTTACAAAAAACATATATACATGTCAGCAACCTAATTACATTAGGTGCATAGCCTTTACAACATTAGATTATAAACACAACTCAAAATGATAATTGTCAGCTGCTTACTATGTTCTTCACTGGCACACACTGGCTGTGCACAACTAACTGTATCTTTCTCATACTTTCACATCTAACCATGCACTCATAGACTAAGCATGAATATAGTCTAACTATCTTAACTTCCAGGGTGCATATCATAATTCATTCGTACACACGTGCGCTGATGCTCTGATCTACAAGAACTCTGTTACACTTGTAATACCCCAAAAATGGGCCATAAGTTCATTAATCTTCTACATCTACATATCTAACGAAATCGACATCAAAGTCCTAACCTAAGGCACATCGACACATCATCGAATCCTAATTGATTATCTCAAATTATGCATCGGGGAATATTCCTAGCAATATTTCTAATTATCCTAATTATCTTTAATTTAATGATTATTTGGCAATAAATCATATTTATCCTAAAGTTTGATTAATTGAATATTTTGAATATTTAATTAACTGATTTAATTTTGCCACTTAATTATTTAATTGAATTTAATTATATTTATTCCTAAGTATTATTATTTAAATTTGATAATAAATCAAAATTCCTATCATTAATTGATTAAATTATTATTTAATTAATTAAAGCAAGTTGTCATATTTAATGATATTATTTTTGAATAAAAGTTTGATTTTAATAATTGATTAACCCATAAATCAATTATTTTAATTTTAAAATCAGTTTAGTTGAGAATAAATCACTTTATTTATTAATTCATAATTATCCATGTGCACAATCAAAGAGCTGTTAAACTCCAAATCGGAAAATCAATGCAAGTTATTGACTTTTCAGAACTCAACATCATTTTTGAGTTCAAAAGTTCATCTAAACTTCTAATTTGAGTTCAAAAGTTATTTTTGCATGATTTGCATAATTTTAGTGAATTAATTATCTTTTATTTCTAATAACTCAAAAATCAACCTGAGTTTATCAATAGTGATTTATGGCTTTTCTCATGCACCTCCAAAGCCCTGGATTTCTATAAAATTAAGGCTCAGCTCTTCATAATTCATCTCATGAATTTGCAAACTTAAGCTATTGAATTAGAGACTGAAGAATCAAGCTTCTTGCAAATCAACAACTTTTGTGAGATCAATTTGGTTTTTACATTCATTTTAGCTTCATATTGCATATCATTGATAAATCAATTCATAGCATATCAATTTCATCTAGCATAGATTCATATCAGTTTATCATCTTATTGCATCATAAAATCTTAAAAAAATAGCTTAATTGCATTCAATTTCATATCTAGATTTTGCATTCAAATCCTTCATTTAGGTGTCGTCTAGGTCACTAATCTCGATTACAATCTAAGAATATCAATCTCGCACCTATTAGAAGGTAGTAAATCGCTTGGTTAGTTTAGCTTTCAATTCATTGCAGATTTCATTTTTGCTAACCTCTAATGTTTTACTGAAGTGTTGTGTCTACAGATCAGGTACAATTTTCACACACACATTTCTAGCGCCCACCGTGGGGCCCTGAAATGGGTTTCCCTTCATTTTTATCAATCTTCTATCATTTCTCTATCAAAACTCCCCTGTTGCTACCTGTTCTAGTGGTATTCTTAGTAGGAAAATTTGGCACTTTTTCTATCAAAATTGTCCGTACAACGTGATTTTTAATTTCCGTCCGTACAGTTGTCGTATGAGTTTTTAGACTATCATTTCATTAGACACCCAGTGTCGTATGAGTTTTCAAACTGTCGTACGATTTTTTCAAACTATCATTTCATCAGACACCTAGTGTCATACGAGTTTTTTAGATTATCATTTCATCAGACACCCAGTGTCGTATGAGTTTTTCAAACTGTTGTTTCATCAGACACCCAATGTCGTACGATTTTTCAGACTGTCATTTCATCAGACACTCAGTGTCGTACAAGTTTCTAGACTGTCATCTGGGAGCATACCCACTATCGTACGAGTTTTGGCACCAGGTTTCAATTATCGTTTCATTTTTTAGGGTAGTTTGTCAGATTTGATTTTCAAATTTTGACTAATGGCTAATCTTAACAATTGGAATTCTCTATTTTTTATTGACTCCTGCTGATTTTGATTGGAAAAAGTGCAAGAATTGCTAAAAATAGGTAAAAATCTACTAAGCACATTGCGAGGAATTCAGGTAATCTTCTCAGCTGAAAAGACTTCATTTGGGCTATAAAAAATGAACATCTTGTGTGTCTAGCTTGAGTGACTTTTATTGCTTTCCTACCACAAACTTCATTTGGGCTATAAAAATGAACATAGTTTGCTTTCAGCATCTTTGTTACACATAGTAATTAGGCCCAATGAACACTATTTGTGGATCTTGAGAGAGTGGGTTCCCAGTGAAACCCTTCTAAATGAAGGATCCCTTGTAGGTGGGGAGGATACTTTGAGAGTCTCACGTTCTACTAGATCGGTGGGTCTTCAAATTTTGATTGATACATTCTCTCTCTGAAGAGGTTGATAGATCATGAGGAGTTGATGTCATAGATTTTTGTGAGATAATCTTAGTCGTAGCATGTTAAATTTATCTATCTGTTGTGTTTGGGTTAAGGGTGAAAAGGCTAGAGGAGTATTCTCTACTCCCTTTTTTTGGGTAGTATCAAAAACTTGAATCCTTGAATCTGGAACCAGTCCCCATGTGGTATACTTTGTGAGTCACCTTTAGAGAGGGCTAACCGTAGTGGACATTCCCTGAATTGGGCCAACCACATTGACAAAACCTCAAGTGGTAATAGCCATTTTCACCATGGTAGTGACAGCCACTATATAAATGTTCTTGTGGAAGAAATCTTCACAGGGTGTGGTTCATTGTGGGTTGTCAGATCTCCCTAGCAGCTCCTGATTGATTAAATTCTCGGACTATGTCAAAACCCTGGTGTGCTAGGATTGGAGTTCACCCCTTTGGATCATAAAAGTTGCAGAGTCAAACCATTACTAAAAACCCTAGAGAGGCCAAGTTTTCATTTTTAAGAATATGTGCATTATTGCAAAACTTTTTGGAACATACACAATTAGCACTCTTAGGGATTAGCACAATTCAATCACTTGATTGTTCATGTGCAAGGTTGCCTTTGCCCTTGTTCATTGTTTTTAGACATGCTTGAAATCACTTGATTGCTGTTCTACGTGCTTGCTTATCTATTTGACTACTAAAAATGAACAAACCTGGTATAATCTTTGAATCTAGACAGTACTATTTGCAAACAATTTGAAACTGCAAACCCTAAATTTTGCAAAATTTGAAGTGAAATCCTTTCTGGAGTCAAAAGTCATTTCAGAAGGTCAAAAAGTCATACAAGTTTTTCCAAGTGTCATTTCATTACTTCCCAACTGTCATATGGTGAACCACCCAGTGTCGTACGAGTTTTGATGCCAAAAAATTTTAAAAGTCAAAATCCTACTTGCAACTGTCATATGAGATTTTCAGCTATCATTTCATTACCTACCAACTGTCATACAAGTTTTTCAACTATCATTTCATTTCCTACCCACTATCGTACGAGTCTGTAGAAAGTCATTTGGGAAATTTTTGAAAAGTGTCAGAAAGTTGTCAGAATTGCCAGATACCCAGCTTTTTCAGCCTAGTTCCAGAATCTGTCATACAAATCACTGTGTCAAGAATAAAGTAGTGGCCATTGAGAATTAGTACACATGTCTCAAAGAATCAGTACACATGAGAAAGAAATTCTAATCACCACTATGATGAAACAGATTCATGCTATGCAAATTGAACTTAACAATCTTAAGAAAGAGAAGGAACCTAAAGAGTTCTCCATGGAAGCTCTATGTTCTTTTCCATTTGATAAAGACTTGTACATGTCACCATGACCCCAGAAATAATTTGAGCAATGTGATAACCCTTATGATACCTCTTCCATAGATAATGACATGCCCATCTTTGAAGACTATGATGACTATGATGATAGACAATGTAATGATACCTATGACACCTATGTTCCTAAGAATCCTCCTCATCATGTGTTCCTGCTTACTACAAATGGGCCATCACATTAGATAGATCATGAGGGTGATCCATATGATTTTGATTTTGAAAGAGAGTTTGATGACTTCTGTGAACAATACCTAGATGACACATCTACTTCACTTGAGGAAGAGAAAGTTTTTCATGTTGATTACAAAAGTAAATACTATTAGAATCTCTCCTCTAAGAACTCTCAGGCTGAAAATAAAGATTACACTCTCAAGCAAGATCATGTTAATGTTGGACCTTTGTCTTGTGATGGTTCCCTTCCATCCCCTACTTCCTCCAATATCCATGCATTTCCTAAAGCTTCCAAGTCTTTCAAATCTTTCACAGAACCTTCATCTAACACAACCCCTGATACTTTTCATACGATTCCCTATAGTTATCCTCCAGGGCTACCTCTTAAAGAAACTCAAGCTAACCTTCACTTGGCTATGAATACTTTCAATAATGCTAAACCTAAAGAGCCTAAGCCTTCATATGCTATAATTCCTACTTCAAATGGTCCTTCACCATCTCTGCAACAGTCTTCCATACAATCCCAACATGCTTCCTTGTCCTTAGAAGTGACTCCATGTCAAGAGGACTCCAAAAATTATCAAGATCAAGAACCCTCCATGTTATCCAATCCTTTTCATAATGTCTCTTATCCATTTCATTGTTCTTTTGATCCTACATCCCCTTTCCCATGCATTCCACCATGTCTTAAGTCTTCTCCTAAGCAAGATCAAGCTACTACTTACATTGTTGAGCTTATTGACAATCAAAATAACCTTACTACACTTGCACTTTCCAAAGATGATACTTCCTTTAAGGTTGGTAAAAATGGTGTTGTTACTTCCAATGTTAAGCCTATTGAAAATCAAGAAAAAAATTATGAGCTTATGCTATCCAAAGATCCCTATCAAGATCAAAGTATTCCATCTTCTTGTTCTACCACTCCATGTTCACTTCCACTTTCTACTCTTCCCAAGTCTTTGCAAGCTTCGAACAACCCTATAAAAGAAGGTGCTCCTATTCAAGATGTCCACAATCCTATTGAAAATCCTAATGCTCATTCTAAAGATACTGATATCATTGGTTGTCATATAGATGCTAATGAGCTTATTGATTATCCTTTCGTATCTTCCATGTCCATCCTTGGACCTCCTCCACCAATACTAAGGGCTTCACGTTTGCCTTCCATCTTGGGTCCTTATGTCCCTTCACTTTCCCCTCCTAACTCTCCTAATTTTCCATCCATCTTGGGTCCTTACATCCCTCCATCTCCCATCTTTCCTCAAGATCAACATAGATGCATACCCTTGAATCTTTTTCATCCACCTACCCATCTAAACTAGTCATATCCTCCTTCTTCTTCCACAAGTCCCAAGTTCTTTGGAAGTAACTTGAATGTTCAATACAAGAAAAAGAAGCAATACAAGAATCCATCAAAAAAAGAAAATCACCATGTCTCCTCTAAATGGCATGGAGGCATAAAGTCAAAAGAGATATCTAAGAAAAAAACTACAAGACAAGTATGGGTTCCAAAATCCATCATTGAAGATATTATCTCTAAATCATCAAAAGGAAATAAAAAACCTATGGCTATATAGATTCCAAAGTCTCTCTTGAAAGAGTCTGGTGTTGAACAACAAGTAAAGTTGACATTCAAGCTTCCAAAGACTTCCCCTTCATCTTCTTCCAAAAATATTCTTCCATTCCATGCACCTAAACCACAACCTCTTCTATCCATTCGCCATATTCCTTCATGTATTCCTTCATTCACATTTCCTCCATCCTCTCACCACCATTCAAGGTGTGTGTTGATGTTGATCTTTCCTTCCTTTCCATCTACCCTTCCACAATCCTTCCATTCATTATCCTTCTACCTTCTATCCTTTTTCCTCATTTGCCTATTCCTCCTATCTTCCAACCTCACTCACTTTACATAAAACCTTATCCTCCATTTTTCTCTTCCATCTCCCTTTCTCTATCAACATCTTTGAGCGTATCATTGTGAATCCTTGGCATATCATGGTTTTATCCTTTCAAGGAGAATTATCTAAAGAGCTTGCCTTCTTCCAAAAAAATAAAATAAAAATTGAAAATGTGCCTTGGTGAAAACCTGGAAACAAGTGCCTTGGTAGCAAAAATAGAATCTCTGCCAAGATGGTGAAAACCTAGCAAACAAGCACCACTTGTTTCAAAATGCTCCATCTATCAACAATCTTGGTCTTTCCTAGCTTTCAGTTTTTATTTAGTTTGTACATATCTCCCGGTTTGTTTCTGCATTTTTAGTTTTCAATAAGTCAGTTTGTACACCAATCAGCTCAAGCGTCTATATCCTATCAATGCTTAACACTTGGGGGAAATCAATGTCAAATCCTATGGCCTCCAATGTATTTGAGACATATCATATCCAATCAGAGTCCTTTGAAGCTTCATGTGAGCCAGTCAGTCAGGCTTGTCTCCAGAAAGGATTTTGCATCTACAACAATGCAATTAACATCACACTCAAAACAATCTGTGCTTTTTACATGCTTTTATCTCCCTGTATGCTTACTGATTCGCATTGAGATTTTTGCATATTGTGTCTCTTTGAGCTCTTCGATGATGTCCTTTATTGGATTTAGAGAGTGATGACTAGGGGCATACTATTTTCTATCTTCTGCTTGTATGTGAAAATCTAACAACTTTGAAAATTCTAGATTGAAATGGTGTCTGACTATAAGAGCCTCTATCTTGAATTGGATGGCCATGCGTACCTCTACCATTGATACCTAGAAAATTCAAGAAAGTTTGATTTAACTATTGTCTTTTGAGTGAGTTCTTTCTCCTACTGTGAAACATGATCTTACCTAAGGATGTGAATGATAAAGGGTCACTATGGGTAATTCACATCAGATTTAGAATGATCTCTTGACTGCTTGATGTGTTTGTACCACAATGTGTATTCAAGTCATCATGACATTTATGTTTTGATGCTTATACAAATTGCTATATCAAAATGGACATGATATTCAGGTCATCCTGGTGTTTATGCCTTGGTGCTTATATCTAATCCAACATTCTGAAAACAAAATCAATATTCATATATCCATGGTTGTCGACCAGTGGGTGTTGTATTGATTCTTGTGCATACAAATCGATATTCATATGTCTATGGTTTCATAGCTAGTGGGCATTGTATTGATTTATCCAGTTACCTAAAAGTTCAATGATGATAACAAATTGACACATGATCAGTGACTAGGTCCTAGGTCTTAGGTTGCATTTCATTTTGTATGTCTCTTTGCATTTTGCATGTTGCAGGATCTCACAATGGCTAAACGAACTTCAATGCTTAAACAATTCTCCACTTGTCTCTTCAAATCTAACAAGAGTTGAATCTCACACAAAGGTTCCTCCAAGGAAATAGCAAGTAGAATCCTTTTTCGGGATCAAAATTAAAATCTGAGATCGTTTATTATGTCAAAATCACAATTTAAAATTTTGGGCCCAGGACAGTCTACTGCTTGCATATTCGACCTTCGATCATCACAGAAATCTAGTATTCAACTTAACTGATTATCTTCCATCAAACTATCAAAATTTCAACTTGGTCAACCATGGTCAACTCATGGTCCAACCTAGTCAAACTTGGTCTTTTGGACCCTCCAACGATGCAGAATGCATTTTCAAACGTGTTTAACCACTTCTCAAATCAATTAACATGCTTCTAAACTATCAATGCTGACTTTTCTTGTCAAATTTCTATTTTCATCCCGAAGGGGGCATGGTATTACACATCATTCAAAGTCTGTAATCTAAATTTGAAATCATATCCTTCCTTAGTAATCAAGACAACAACCACATCTAGTTACTGATTCATCAAAAAGACCTCATCGCTTGGGGAAAATCAATCATCGCTCAGGGCATATCAGATTCATCGAGATCCATATCAATTTGGTATTCTCTTAATCTTATAAATTGTATCAGTTTTTGCAACTATCGGTTCAATTGTGTTATTTCCTTGGATCTTCGGTAATTGAAGGGTTTAGATGTGATACCTACATGATTCTTCTAAGGACAATCAAGTCTGGAATTGGTCACTCACTTCTTCGCAATCATAAGGTTCAGAATCAGACGTTTTGACACTTTTTCACAATCATCGGTTCATTTGTTGTTATAGTTAACATTATCTTTGGTCATTTAGGACCTATTATCTTCATATCAAATATTTCAATCAGCTTCTATCTCATATCAATTATCAATTTTGAATTAGTTTCATATCTTTATCAAACACAGACTGTCTTTGAACCACTGCGCTTCACACAGTAATTCAAAGAGGGGCAAAATGTAATACCCCAAAAATGGGCTATAAGTTCATTAATCTTCTACATCTACATATCTAATGAAATCGACATCAAAGTCCTAACCTAAGGCACATCGACATATCATCAAATCCTAATTGATTATCTCAAATTCTACATCGGGGAATATTCCTAGCAATATTCCTAATTATCCTAATTATCTTTAATTTAATGATTATTTGGTGATAAATCATATTTATCCTAAAGTTTGATTAATTGAATATTTTGAATATTTAATTAATTGATTTAATCTTGCCACTTAATTATTTAATTGAATTTAATTATATTTATTCCTAAGTATTATTATTTAAATTTGATAATAAATCAAAATTCCTATCATTAATTGATTAAATTATTATTTAATTAATTAAAGCAAGTTGTCATATTTAATGATATTATTTTTGAATAAAAGTTTGATTTTAATAATTGATTAACCGATAAATCAATTGTTTTAATTTTAAAATCAGTTAAGTTGAGAATAAATCACTTTATTTATTAATTCATAATTATCCATGTGCACAATTAAAGAGCTGTTAAACTCCAAATCGGAAAATCAATGCAAGTTATTGACTTTTCAGAACTCAACATCATTTTCGAGTTCAAAAGTTCATCTAAACTTCTAATTTGAGTTAAAAAGCTATTTTTGCATGATTTGCATAATTTTTGTGAATTAATTATCTTTTATTTCTGATAACTCAAAAATCAACCTGAGTTTATCAATAGTGATTTATGGCTTTTCTCATGCACCTCCAAAGCCCTAGATTTCTATAAAATTAAGACTCGGCTCTTCATAATTCATCTCATGAATTTGCAAACTTAAGCTGTCGAATTGGAGACTGAAGAATCAAGCTTCTTGCGAATCAACAACTTTTGTGAGATCAATTTGGTTTTTACATTCATTTTAGCTTCATATTGCATATCATTGATAGATCAATTCATAGCATATCAATTTCATCTAGCATAGATTCATATTAGTTTATCATCTTATTGCATCATAAAATCAAAAAAAAATTGCTTAATTGCATTCAATTTCATATCTAAATTTTGCATTCAAATCCTTCATTTAGGTGTCATCTAGGTCACTGATCTCGATTACAATCTGAGAACATCAATCTCGCACTTATTAGAAGGTAGTAAATTGCCTAGTTAGTTTAGCTTTCAATTCATTTTAGATTTCATTTTTGCTAACCTCTAATGTTTTACTAAAGTGTTGTGTCTATAGATCAGGTACAATTTTCACACACACAACACTATCCAGTCTTCAATACTTAACCGATTTCTGATCTCCTCATCAAGTGCGTGGACTCCAAACTACTATATGATTTTTTTTCCATAATGACAACACTATATCAAGTCATGTACATCAATATAGCCAACTTTCCAACAATCTCTCCCTTTGTCATTGATGACAACAAAGGAATATGGCTAAGTTGCTAATTGTCCTTAATACAAAAAACTTTTTGTTCTTCTATATATATACTTATATCTCCCTATACATGTTATGATCCATATTCTATACACAAATCTCCCTTTAACATTAATGACAAAGATGTTTACAAAAATTGTATCTATACATACTTACAGAGGGAAAACATCCAGATATGCTATCTTTAGGTTCTGGATCTCCTTCTTCCAAAATGTGATCAAAGAGTTTACTATCTGGAGATGGGCAAATAATGCATATTGAAGCTTCTACATCTTCTTTAAATCTATGGAAGGACCTTAATCATAGGTTATCATGGTGGCATCAATCTCCTTTATATTTTGATTTAGAATATCTAGTGAGGGCACAAGAGCATTCCTCAACTGAGTCTGTCTAGACCTTATCTTTGTCATCTCTTTCTCTACCTTCTCAATTTTTTCTATCTATCCTTGGTAGAAATTATTGCACATGTTCACATCTGTGGATTTTTCTTTCACTTAACTCTTCACTTGCTCAATCATAGCTTCTACCTCTTTTATTTTGAAATGAGCATCAGTAAGCTTATCTTGATCCATGCATTCTACAATGATTCTTCTCCCTTGATCAAAAAATTCTTTGAGGGATGCTTGACCAGTCTTGAGTGAGCTGAGGTCAAGTGCAAAGTTGTTCACCAATTCATTCAATCTCTTCTTTAGATATTTTCCTTCTATAAGTAGGGATGCAAACTCTTCAAGGATTGAAAAATTGCTTTTGAAATGTGAGATGATTGTACTCACATCATCAACCAAGTGTATCTTTGACACTTTCTTGTCCTCTAGCAATAAATTGTTTAGAATGTTTATTGATTCTACCAGGAGGGGATTCCTCATCACTTGCTTTTCTTTTGCCTTCTCCATAGCTAAGACGTTGAACTTAATCAGGTCTTCTTCTTTCCATGAGTCCAAACTGGATGTGTTAGGTGTCAAACTTGACAACAATGTTGCAGAGGGAGTGATGGGAGTGCTATCCATCACTTCTTGTTTTACCTTGACTAGATGTACTGATGGTTCATTAATTTCTTCTTCTTTTTCTGATTCTTTCTTTTCTTCTTCTTTTTGTATTTTTTCTTCTTCTTGTTCTTTTTCTTCCATCTTTTCTTCTTCTTTCTCATATGTTATATTTTCAATCAATGCCTCTTCTTGATGAATGGGAGGTGTGTTGCTACATAAAATTTCAGCTTCTTGTGTTTTCACAAAAGCTTCCTCAAACTTGTCCAACTCAGTGTTAGTGGCCGCCATGGCTATCTCCACATTATCAATGATAATGGTGCTATCCTTGAGTGACTCTAACATGGGTGCAGACTTGTCTAACTCTATTTGTGCTTCCACTATAGGTGTTGAATCTTGAGGACCTGTTAATGATGTAGTAGTGGGTTCTTCCATCTTTACTTCCTTTATGGATACTTGTGCTTTGGGTGCAGTAGGTGGATACATGTGTCTATTCATAAAGACCTTCTCAAAGGATTTCTATGTTTCTTTGGCAACTAGCTCATAATTTTTATCCATTATATTTAGAGTTCTTGTCTTGGTTCTGAGGTGAGGCTTCACCAGATCTAACAGTAACTTCTTCTCTTCTAGCTCACATACAGGAAGAGTTTCATCTAAGATCTTTTCCCTTATCCACAAATCTTCTTCAATAGCCTATCTCTTTTGGAATTCTAGGATATTCCATACATTGTCAGGGATCATTGTTTTTAGTTCCAAGACTATCCTTTTGAACTTGATCATGTGCTTTATGATCATGCTATGAATCTTTGATTTGTCAATTTCATTGAATTTATCATAGAACTTCCCAACGTCATCAATTCTTCCTTCATCAATTATTCTAGCACTTAGCACATTTAAGATGGGTCTAAACTCTACCTTAGGAGGATCTTGAGTGTTCTTTCTGCTTCTTGTTGCTTGCAAGGATGGATGACTGGTGCCAACTTCTTTCTTCCTCTTTGCTATTGTCTTATACTCTGGAGGAGCAGTAGGGTCAATGGTTTTCTTGGGCACAGAAGGAGTATCATCAGTTATATCCTTTTGTTCATCAAATTTCTCTATCTTTACCTTCTTCAACTTGGGATCTTGTGATTCTGCCTTAGCTACATCTGCGCTCTTTAGTTCCAAAGTAATCTTTTGTTCTTTTTCTTTGTCAAGATCTTCTTGAGACACACCATGTATCCTCAAGATCTCTGATGTGACTTTAGCAACCTTTCTTTTTGTTGTTGCTCTATTTATCTTAGCATCTACTTCTCTTGTCTTCTCCTCATAAGTTCCCCATCTAGGTTCATTACGATCTTTGGGGGTTGATAGTAGTACCTACACATATGCTTCAAGGACATGTTCCTCTACCTCATAACCAAGTGGATGAATCCACTTAGTTCTTGGCTCAATAGCTTCCATACAAGTTGTGTCTATCTCTACCATAAATAAAATAGTATCCTTATACAATTCCACAATGCTCTCTAAAATTTTGTGTCTCATTTTCATCTTGGCCCTAAAAGTTTTTAACTCCAATGTAATGTAATATCTCAATGTGCTCTCAGTGGATGCCTTGTTAGATATCTATGGCATGGTTGGAATGGACTTGTCCATATACAAATCTGATACTCTCCCAACTATATGAAGGTACATGTAAATGATTAAAGACCCAAACCTAAATATTTTGGTCTTATCATGCTTGATGGCCTTGATGTTATCAATCAGCTATGCATGCAAGATCTCACAGAGATTGAACTCCCCATCTTCCTTCACAAGTCTAATGGTTGCTATAATTGTGCCCGCAGAAACACTATTCACCCTGTTGGTGTGATGAAACCTGTATCCAAGTATCATAGACATTAATTTGATGTTAGCTTGCTCAATAGGCTCAATTGTCATCCCACGCCTATCACTCCTTGACTTACATGTTTTCTCAACAATTTTTTTGACATCCTTGCCTACTGGAAGGACAGTGCCTATCCTAGATAGGCCTATCATTTCATATATTAGGTCACTGGTAATTCTGACTGGCACATCACTTATCTAGAATAAATCATCATGAATTCTACTCAATAGTATCTTAATCCATTCAGTCTCATAAATTTCATATGTCGTAGCATACTCATCTATAGGGTGATCATTCCACTTAACATTTCCATCCATGAATGTTTTATCTAGTTTCAACATGGTATCCATGTGTGCCCTTAACCTATCCAACCCTACTAGTTCTTTCTTGCAGTAGATGTATTCCCTAATGTCCTCGACATGCATAACGCCCATAGGCATGAGGGAGAATGCTCCCTCTAAGTCATCTAGGGTAGACTTAAATGGATGCTTCTTAAAGACATGTCTTTTCTTTTCTCCAACATCAAAAACTATGGGAGTGGCCATCACTTACTTGTTTTATAGCTTTCCAACTATACTCTAAGATAATTTGAAGACTTCTGAATCAGCATGGCAAACTAGGGTTTCTGCAATCGATTAGGTGTACTACAAATTACTGATAGATCAATCTGCAAGTCTTCACAATAACTTATAAGGCTCTTTCTACTCTTCAATCACTCTAAATTCAAATGTAATGAGTAATCAAACAACTTTATGTGTACTTAAAGTGAAAATTCTTCCATTAATGCTTGCCACATAATCTAGGCTATCACTTAAACATTTCCAACTTTTGTTCTATTAACAATCAATATGTGTGCTCTTGCACGAAGGTTCCTTTATACTCCAAAAGCTTAAGTCCAAAGGTGCATACTTTGAGAGTGAGTATACCAGCCACATAGGGGTCTAGAGCTAAATTATCTCCCCCTATGACCCTAAGGGTCATTCATCCAGATGTAGAGGGTGCGTCCACTGTGGATGCATCCAATACATACTCATCAGTTTTGTCCTTCTTTTTCTCTGACCAAATCAAGCTCACATCATCTGAGGCTTTGATAAAATTAACTTCTCCTTCAAGATCCAATACTAATTCTTTCACCTTTTTAGGGATTTCCTAACCTTACGTCCTTGATCTATAGAACTTTGAGATATGTCCAGCCTTTTTACAAGAGTGGAAAATGACTGGAGGTCTTATATTCCTCGGTGCATTGACATGAGTCACCATTTTACAATGTCTGGCTGAGTGACCATTATAGTTACATATTTGACATGTAACATTCTAAGAACTTCTTACATTTGTCTGATTCTAATTTCTCTGATCATGCTAAATCATGTTCTTCTTACTAGTCTTGCAATTCATAGCTCTATGACCAAATTTATTGCATGAATAACATTAACCATTAAAAGGTCTTACCTCTGTATAGTTCCTCGCAATGTATCCATGCAAAACAAGTGCGGTCTATAGGCTTGCACTCATTCTTAGGTGGTTCACCATTATCTTTGGTTTGATCTTCAGTCTCCTTAGCATCAGTAGAGTCTTTTTGTGTATCATTTCTTTCTCACATATTGTCAATCTGATTTTGTGCTTCATTGTATCCAATACAGCTGGTGTCTCCTTTGGCTCTCCTTGCATACAACTGAGATTCTATCAAATCAGAACTGGTGTTTGATTTTTCAATATGATTCTTTTCTTCTTTCAATTCAAACTCCAAGCTTTCTTTGCTATTCCTTAGCTCCAAGATTTCCAAGTTAGCTTGCCTTAATTCCTCATTGAGTTGAAGGTTCTCTTTGACTTGTTCATTGTAGACTTCCTAATTGTTGATCAGCTTATCATCGAATTCTTCAAGTAGTTATTTTAAAGATGCATTATCTTCATTCAATTTCTTGACCTTTTCTCCTAGATAACTATTAGAGCATTCTTTCAAATCCTTTATTAGCCTTTTGATAACTAATTATGCATCACTAACTTTTTCTTTTAGTTCTTCAATTTCTCTTTCTGATTTGTCTAGGTCTTTAAGAACAACTTCAAGATTTCTTTTTAGATGTTTTATTTCTTCTTTGTCCATGATCTCCTCAAGTGGTTAAACTTCTTTTCTGAGGACCAGAGCTCTGATACCAATTGTTAGGAATGGGAACACTGAGAGAGGGGTGGGGTGAATCAATGTTCACTATATTTTAACTTTTCACTTTAATCTTTATACTGAACTTAAATGCTTAAGTACTGAATTAAACATTCACCTAAGCATGAAACATGAAATCAACACATGACACCAATATGGTTACGAGGAAACCCAAATAGGTAAAAACCCCGGTGGGAATTGACACCCACTAATATTTTGTACTAGTGTTTTGTGATCCTTGTTAGAAGATCCTTAACCCTGTTAGGAGTTGCTTTACAATTCTTTAAGTACAGTAGACCTTGTCAAGGGTCAGACCCTATTAGGAATCTTTTACAATAGTCCCTGTTACGGGAGTGGATGCACTATCCTAGAGCTCACTATCCAATTGATGAAGGCTACAACCTTCTAATCTCAGATACACACTATATCTGTTGGATGAATTTTTACTATGACACTACATGTCAGATCAGTTCCTTTGATGCATTGATGCTTTGACCTCTTGCAAAGCTCTAATACATCTTCTTGACTCTTTAATACTTCTGCTCTTCTTATCACAATTCTCTAACAACTTCCATACCAATTTCAATGGGCACATCTTATATTTATACATGCATACAAAATAAACAACTAGGTCAACCCTTAGACCTATTACATATAATGCTTCCAAATGAATTGGCTTAAGTGTGTTTACAATCAGACATATATACATGTTATAAACCTAATTATAATAGGCATATATCCTTTACAACATTATATTATAGACGCAACTCAAAATGATAACCATCAGCTGCTTACTCTGTTCTTCACTGGCACACACTGGCTGTGCAACTTCAACTGATTGTATCTTTCTCATACTTGCACATCTAATCATGTGCTCATAGACTAAGCATGAATATAGTCTAACTATCTTAACTTCCATGGTGCATACCATAATTCTTCCATACGCACGTGCGCTGATGCTCTGAGCTGCAAGAACTCTGTACACTGTCCAGTCTTCGATACTTAACAGATTTCTAATCTCCTCATCATGTACGCTGACTCCAAACTCCTATATGAATTTGTTTCCATAATGACAACACTATATCAAGTCATATACATCAGTATAGCCAACTTGCCAACAACCATATGCATAAACACCCTTTCCCAATCCTCCCCTAAATTGACTATCCAACATCCAGAACTTATTGACCAGACATCTACTAATCCAAGCCAAGATATCCATACCTTTCAAAATGAATATGCCCTTACTTTCTACCTTAATGTAGTGGAACCTATTATGAATTCCATCAGTGAACCTAGTGTTAGCATGATAGAGTTGGATATCAAATATCTTAGTCAAAAGAACAAGAATAAAAAGAAAAAGAGTTCTGAGGGTAAAAACCACTTTGTGGCAGTCTCATAACCTAAAATAGTAAAAACAAAAGACGTATACAAAGGTGAAAACCTTTATGAGGCACCTAAGGATGAGATATTTGATGTCTTTCTAAGTCATTTACAAGACAGATCTCCAGTATTGATAGAGCCCACTCAATATATCAACTTGGGTACAACAAATGAACCCCAACTGATTCATGTAGCACAATCTCTTTTAGAAGAAGAACAACAAGAATTCACCACTTTCTTGATAGAAAAGAAGATCAATTTTGCATGGAAATATTTAGATATGCCTGGACTCGATCCTAATCTCATAATGCACCATTTATCTACTACTCCAGGAGTAAAAACTGTAAATCAAAAGTTGGGAAAGATGCATCCTCATGTTGCACTTTTAGTCAAAGATGAATTAGAGAAATTACTAAAAGATGGATTTATCCGAGTTATTGATTATGCTGAATGGATCTCTAAAATAGTTCCAGTATCAAAACCAGACAAATCAATCAGAGTGTGCACAAATTTCAGAGATGTAAACAAAGCATGCCCTAAGGATGACTTTCCACTACCAAACATTGATATAATAGTGGAGATGACTGTGGGCTTTGAGATGTATTCTTTAATGGATGGTTTCTCTGGATACAACCAAATCAAAATTGCTCTAGAAGATCAAGAGAAAACTACTTTTACATGTGCATTGGGCAACTTTTGTTGGAATGTCATGCCATTTGGCCTTAAGTATGCTAGTGCTACATATCAAAGAGCAATGACATCTATCTTTCATGATATGAAGCATCAAACCATGGAGGATTATGTTGATGATACCTTAGCTAATTCTATGATAAGATCAAAAAATTTGAATGACTTAAGAAAAATACTAGATAGAATGGAGAAGTTTAGTCTCAGATTGAACCCTAAAAAGTGTGCTTTTGGTGTCACTTATGGAAATCTCCTAGGTTACATTATTTCAAAGAAAGGCATTGAAGTTGATCTAGCTAAAGTCAAAGCTATCATGGAGATGCAACCTCCTAAAAATATTTGTCAAATGAGGACTTTACAAGGAAGAGTGCAGTCTATTAGATGTTTCATATCTTAGTTGGAAAACATATCACAACCTTTCACAAAGACATTACATACATGTGTGACTTTTGCATGGAACGAGGAATGTGAAAAGAACTTCAACCATATCAAGCAATATTTGGTGAATCCTCCTATTCTAATGCCTCCTATTCAAGGGAATCCATTGATTTTGTATGTCTCCACCACAGATACATCACTGGGGGCATTATTAGCACAACATGATGAACACAAAAAGGAAAGAGCTATTTATTATATCAGTACAACATTGCTAACATATGAGAAGAACTATTCAATGATTGAGAAAGCTTGTCTAGTTGTGATCTTTGCGTCATAGAAATTGAGACATCACATGTTAGCTCACACAACACAACTAATAGCTAAGATTGTTCCACTAAAGTACCTACAGAAAAGCCTCCCTCACAGGTAGACTAGCTAAATGGGTGATGCTATTGAGCGAATTTGACATAGAATATGTTGAAAGGAAAGCTATTAAAGGCCAAGTCATTGCAAATCAACTAGCTAAAGGACCATTGTTTGATGATACACCATTACAAATGGAATTTCCTGATTCATCCATCATGCACATCTCTTATAGGACTTGGAAAATTTTCTTTGATGGATCTTACACACAGAATGGACCTGGAGAAGGCATACTATTCATAACACCTCAAGATTACTCAATACCTAAAGCATTCAGAATCAAGTTTCCTTACACAAACAATATTGCTAAATATGAAGCCCTACTTAATGGAATGAAGATAGAAATTGAGTGGCATGTGATAGAATTACACATTCATGGAGACTCACAATTATCCATACACCAATTCAATAATGTGTACCAAACAAAAGATCAAAAACTAGTTCCATACAAGAGAATGGTCAATGACCTCAAGAAGTATTTCATCTCAGACACATTTGAATAGATTCCTAGAATGAAGAACAAGGTTGTTGATACTATGGCAACACTATTCTCTCTACTACAATAGCCCAAACATGAGCTACATTATGAGTTCCTGGTGGAAGCAGTGTCATTCCTTGCATATGATTCCCCTGAAACCCACATGATCTATAATTTTGTTGGTCATGACTCTTCCAAATACAAAAAAAATTTCTCCTACCTTCAAGACCAAATCATTCCTGATTCCTTCAACCATCATGATAAATGATACCTTATTCAAAATGCATCCCGGTATGTCATCATTGGTAATGATCTATACAAACAGAGTCTAGATGGTACAGTTCTTAGGTGTTTAGAATGAGAAGAGTCTCAACGTGCATTAGAACTGTAAAAAGTGCCAAGTACTATTGGCCTAAAATGGAAAAAGAGGCTATCAAGTATGCTAAGAACTGTAAAAAGTGCCAAGTACATGGTAACTTAATTCACGCACCAGGGAGAGATCTTATTCCCTTTACTACACAATGACCTTTTCAAGAATGGGTCTTTGATCTAATAGGTTCCATTTATCCACATTCTTCTAATGGACATACCCATATCATTACAGCTACATATTACTTTACAAAATGGGTATAAGCAATTCCTTTAACTCAAGCAACCAAAAAACAAATCTCTATGTTTATTATGAACTACATCATATGTCAATATGGGATTCCACATTCAATAGTCACAGATAATGGTGGCCAATTCAAGAACAAGGACCTATATTCCTTATGATCAAAGTTCAAGATTACACAATATTGGTCATCCATTTACTATCCTCAAGGGAATGGACAAGAAGAGGCTTCAAACAAGAATCTATTTAAATCTTTCATCGTAAATTTAATAAGATAGGAAGAGACTAGCATCTTATGATTAATCCATCTCTCTAGGCCTACAGAACAAGTATCAAAACACCTACTAGGGTTACTCTATTTTCTTTAGTTTATGGGTCTGAAGTGGTACTAATGAGGCTGAAATCCCATCACTAAGAATTAGAATGCATGGTCTAGTGACTGATGATGACTATAGAGTGTCTAGGTTGCAAGAACTTGAACTACTAGATGAGCACAAACAAACAACATATGATCATCTCAGATTATATCAAAAAATAATGTCTAGAGGCTCAATAAGAATGTCAGACACAAAGAATTTTAGGTTGGTGATCTAGTCTTGAGAGATAATCCTAAAAATCAATCACATAGAGAATGAAAGGGGAAGTTTGAACCCAACTGGCTGGGTCCCTTTGTTATTGCTACTACTTTTGGCTCTAGAGCCTATCAACTCTCAACAACTGAAGGAGAATAGCTCTGAGAACCAATCAATGTTCTGCATCTAAAGAAATTTTATGCCTAAGACATTCAGTCTATGGTAAAATGTCCTAAAAAAATATAAAAATCTGAAAAAGTCCTAAAAAAATGACATTCAGTCTATGGTAAAATGTCCTAAAAAAATATAAAAATCTGAAAAAGTCCTAAAAAAATGAACATCTTGGTGAAAACCTAGCAATAAGCACCTTGATGATTCACAAAAAAATCAAAAAATCAAAAAAAGTACAAAAAATTTGAAAAGATAAAAAAAAAACAAAAAAAAATGAGAAAAAGAAAAAATGCCTTGGTGAAAACTTGGAAATAGGTGTCTTCGTAGCAAAAAATAGAATCTCTATCAAGATGGTGAAAACCTAGCAAACGGGTGCCACTTGTTTAAAACACTCCATCTATCAACGCAATCTTGGTCTTTCCCAAATTTTAATCTTTCTTTAGTTTGTACATATCTCTTGGTTTGTTTTTGCATTCCTATTTTCAATAAAGTCAGTTTGTGCACCATTCAACTCAAACGTCTATATCCTATCAATGTTTCAAACTTGGGGGCAATAAATGTCATATCCTATGGTCTCCAACATACCTCAAATGAGTCATATCCAGTTAGAGTCCTTTGAAGCTACATCTGAGTCAGTCTATCTATCTCCTTACCAGAAAGGATTTTGCAATCAAACACAAACAAACATCAAAACAAAATTAAAACAATCTATGCTTCACATGCTTTTATCTCCTTGTATGCTTATTGATTCACATTGAGATTTTTGCTTATTCTATCCCCTCTAGCTCTTCGATGATGTCATTTGTCAGATTTAGAGAGCGATGACTGGGGGCATAATATTTTCTTTGTCTTCTTCTTGTATGTGAAAATCTAACAACTTTGAAAATTCTGGATTGAATTGGTGTCCATATGTAAGAGCCTCCATCTCGTATTGGATGGCCATGAGTACCTCGACCATTGATACCCAAAAAATTCAAGGAAGTTTGATCTAACTATTGTCTTTTTGAGTGAGTTATTGCTCCTACTGTGAAACATGATCTTACCTAAGGATGTGAATGATAAAGGGTCACTACGGGTAATTCACATTGGATTTAGAAGGATCTCCTGACTGCTTGATGTGTTTGCACCACAAGGCATATTCAGGTCATCACAATGTCTATGTTTTGATGCTTATATAAATTTATATATCAAAATGGACATGATAATTAGGTCACCCTGGTGTTTGTGCCTTGGTGTTTATATCCAATCCGACATTCTGAAAACAAAGTCAATATTCATATGTGCATGGTTGTCTAGCCAGTGGGCGTTGTATCGACTATCAGAAATAACAATCAATATTCATGTGTCTATAAATTCCTAACTAGTGGATGTTGTATTGATTTATCCAGTTACCTAAACATTCAATGATAAAAATGACTGACACATGATCAATGACTAAGTCCTAGGTCCTAGGTGTGCATTTCATTTTGTATTTCACTTTGCACTTTGCATGATTGCATTTATCTCATAATTTCCAAATTAGCTTGATGCTTAATGATTCTCCATTGTATGAAGGTCCCTCCAATGAAACAACAAGTAGAATCCATTTTTGGGATCAAAATCAAAATCTAAGATCGTTTACTTTGTCAAAATCATGATTTAAAATTTTCAAACCTAGGACGGCCGACTGCTTGCATAATCAACCTTCTAAACATCAAAGAAATCTAGAAATCAACTTAACTAATTATCTTACATCAAACTATCAAAATTTCAACTTGGTCAACCATGGTCAACTCATGGTCAAACCTAGTCAAACTTGGTCTTCTAGACCTTCAAATGATGCAAAATGCATTCCTGGACGTGTATAACCAATTCTCAAAATAATTAACATGCTTCTAAACCACACAACGCTGGCTTTTCTTGCCAAATTTCAATTTTCATCCCAAAGGGAGCATGGTATTGCACATCAATCAGATTTGTAAATCAAATTTATTTCCTCAGTAATCAAGACAACAATCACATCTAGTTGCTGATTCATAAAAAGATCTCATCGCTTGGGGCATATCAGATTCATCAAGATCCATATCAATCTAGTATTCTAATCTATCTTGTAAATTGTATCAGCTTTTCATAACCATCGGTTCATTAGTGTTATTTCCTTGGTTCTTCATAACTAAAGGGTTTAGATTTGACATCCTTTTGATTCCCTTTAGACAATCAGGTCTGGGGTTAGGACAATCACTTCTTTATAATCATAAGGTTCAGAATCAAGTGTTTTGATACGTTTATATAATCATCAGTTCATCATTGCTATAGTTGACATCATCTCGATTCTTGGTCAATGAGGACCTAAATCAGCATTTTCAAATCTTTTAATCAGTTTCTATCTCAAAATTGGTTAATCTCTCAAATCAATTTCAAACATCAAAAATAGATTAATCTTTGAACCACTCCACTTCGCACAGTGATTCAAAGAGGGGCAAAATGTAATACCCCAAAAATGGGCTATAGGTTCATTAACCTCCTACATCGTCAAATTGATCGAAATCGACATCAAAGTCCTAACCTAAGGCACATCTGCACATCAGTTCGTTGAAACCCCAATTGATTATCTTAATTCTACATCGGGGAATATTCCTTAAATATTCCTAATTATTCTAATTATCTTTAATTGAATATTATTTGGTGATAAATTATTATTTATCCTAAAGTTGATTAATTGATTATGTTGAATATTTAATTAATTGTTAATTTTGCCACTTAATTATTTAATTAGATTAATTAGATTTATGCTTCAATTATATTATTTAATTTTGACAATAAATCAAAAATCCTATGAATAATTGATTAAATTCTTATTTAATTAATTAAATCCAATTGTCAATATTTAATAATATAGTTTTGGAATAAAGTTTGATTAAATAATTGATTAACCCATAAATCAATTGTTTTAATTCAAAATCAATTAAGTTGAAAAAAAATCACTTTATTTTTAAATTAATTCATGATTATCTATGCACATTCAAAGAGCATTTAAACTTTAAATCAGAAAATCAATTTAAGTTGTTATGTTTTTTAAACTCAACATCTATTTTGAGTTGAAAGTTGATCTAAACTTCTGATTTGAGTCAAAAAGTTGTTTTTGCATGATTTTATGAGTTAATTAATTTTAATTTCTTGTTAACTCAAAAATCAACCTGAGTTTATCAAGATTGATTTATGGTTTTTCTCAATGCATCCTCAAGCCCTGGATTTCTATATAATCAAGGCCCAGCTCTTCACAAAATATCTCTCGAATTTGCACAAATACTCTAGCGAAATTGCATCTAAAGAATCAAGCTCTTGCGATAGGTGATTTTGTGAGATCTTTCATTGTTTTTCATAGCTTTGCATCCATTTTTCATATCATAGCATATCATTGTTAGATTAATATGCATATCAATTTTATACATTCTAGACTAGTTTCATACAGTTTTTCATCCTAATTGCATACAAAATCCAAAAAATATAGATTAATCTTCATTCATATCTCATTTCTTTTATTTATATTTAAATCCTTCGTTTAGGTGTTGCATTGTCCCTAATCTTGGTCATTGTAATACCCCAAAAATGGGCTATAAGTTCATTAATCTCCTACATCATCAAATCATACAAAATCGACATCAAAGTCCTAACCTAAGGCACATCTAAACATCATCGAATCATAATTGATTATCTTAAATTCTGCATCGGGGAATATTTCTAATAATATTCCTAATCATCATAATTATCTTTAATTTTATAATTATTTGGCAATAAATCACATTTATCCTAAAGCTTGATTAATTGAATATTTTTATATTTAATTAATTAAATTTAATATTTGCCACTTAATTGTTTAATTAAATTTAATTCTATCTATTATTAATTGTATTATTTAATTTTGACAATAAATCTAATATCATATGAATAATTGATTAAATTCTTATTTAATTAATTAAAGCAAGTTGTCATTATTTAATAATATAATTTTTAATAAAAATTTGATTAAATAATTGATTAACCCATAAATCAATTGTTTTATTTTTAAAAGCAGTTAAGTTGGAAATAAATCACTTTATTATTAAATTAATTCATAAATAAAACATGCACAATCATAAAAGCAAACAACTATCAATTATCAATTAAAGCTAAACTCTATTTTGAGTTAAAGCTTAGCTTTTGCATGTTTTTGTGAGTTAATTATCCTTTATTTAAAAATAACTCAAAAATCAACTTGAGTTATTTGAGTGATTTATGACTTTTTTTCATGCACCTCCAAAGCCTTGAATTTCTATAAAAACAATGCTCAGCTCTTCATAGCTCATCTCTCAATCATCTCGCAAATTGTAAACTTACTCTACAGGAATCATAGCATATCAGATTTGGAGAATTTGCACAATTGGAGCTTGAAAGAATCAACTTGCGAATTCAAAGCTTTGTGAGATCAATTTCAATTGCATAGTTTTTATATCTTAGCATAGAATTTCATAGTTTTCATATCATTGTTAGAATCTTCATTGTTAGATCATTTAGCATCCATAGCATATCAGTTTATCATTCTTATTGCATAGAAAATATCAAAAATATAGATTAATTGCATTCAATTTCATATCTAGATCAATTGCATTCAAATCCTTCATTTAGGTGTCATCTAGGTCACTGATCTCGATTACAATCTAAGAACATCAATCTCGCACCTATTAGAAGGCAGTAAATCGCTTGGTTAGATTAGATTTCAATTTTGCACGATTTTGATTATAGCTAACCTCTAATATTTTACTGAAGTGTTGTGTCTACAGATCAGGTACAATTTTCACACACACATTTTTGGCGCCCACCGTGGGGCAACCCACCTTTGCATGTTGATTTTGATTCTTGGAGCTAAAACCCTAAAGTTTCAAAGATTTAATTTTATCTCCCAAACGGCTTGGAGTTTTGGTCTGAAATTTTTTTTTTCAAGTTGGAGACATATCAGGGAAGCTTTGAAAACAAATTTAGAATTTTCTAAATTATTTTGAATTTTCAATAATTTTTTTTTGATTTCTCATAAAAAATTAATATCTGACGCAAATCAACATATTTTTTTGAAATTTTTACATTTTCAGAAATCTCTTCAAATTATATAGGGGGTCTATTATTTGTGTTTTAAATTTGGATGCAATTTAATAGCTCAAATAGTCAATTTGCAAAAACTGATCTGTTTTGATAAAATGGGTCTCTAGGGCACAAATGAAGAAATTTTTCTAAAATTTTTGCATTTTTGGAAAGCTCTCTATTTTTTAGTAGGGGTCTCTATTCTGAATTTTTATTTTTGTGGCCAAAATCATATCAAAAAAATTAGATCTTGTTGACTAGGTCAAATGCAGCAAAAAAAATAAAGTTTTGTGATGGGTATGCACTTATTTTTTTTACATGGTTCAATGAATGATATGAGTTGTCATTTGGGTTAATTGCTAGTTATTATTACTAATAATAATTGATTTTTAGAGCTAACCCTATGGTTTTCATAAGTTGAATATATTTTGCATATCTTGTTTGCTTGTTTGCTTGTTGGAGAGTTCGTCACTTGCTTGCATGGAAAAGCTCAACAAAAATTGCTAAAAATCAGGTAGAATCTACTAAGCGCATTGCAAGGATCATGAGGTATTCTCCTTATTCTGAAAATATTTTGATTTAGACTTAAAATAAATCTCTTATGTGTCAAGCTTGTGTGCATCTTTTCATGCTTTTGATCTATTTCTACACACTTGCATAATTTGATACATGTTGTGATCCCTTAAGGATTCATTAAGTAGTCTTAGAATACTTGTGATTGATCTTGATTTCTATCTTGGGTTATTGGACTCGCTAATCTGTCGGCCCCTCATTTCCACCCCGTGGTTGAAATCTCAGTGCCATAAAGGGGAGGGGTCAACAGGACAGAAGCGTTAAGTGTTCCACTTGGCAACCCTTTTGTGCTTTTAGGAACTCACTTGTTTTCTAAGTTGTGGACTCATTTTCAGCTTGTGTGAGGTGTTAAATGTTCCACCTTGTGGACTTATCTTATATTTTTTTTAAGCATTAAGTGTTCCTCTTTCTACTTTTTGGATGCTTTTGGTAGATTTACTTTCGGGAATATATCTGTGCTCACATAGTAATTAGGCCCTATGAACACTATTCATGATTCTTGAGAGATTGGATTCCTAGAGAAATCTTTCTTGACGACAGAATCCTTGTAGGTAGGGAGGATACTTAGTGTGTTTCACATTCAACTTGGTTAGTGCATCTTCTCTTATTGATCGACACATTCTCTCTCCGGAGAGGTTGATAGATCACATAGGGTTGATATCACGAGCTTTGGTGAATCAAAATTGGTTAGTGCATCTTCTCTTATTGATTGATACATTCTCTCCCCGGAGAGGTTGATAGATCATGTGGAGTTGATATCATAGACCTTGGTGGAACAAAACTTTGTCTTAGCGTGTCGGATTAATCTGCTTGCTTTGTTTGGGTTAAAAGTGAAGAGGTGTCAAAACCTTGAATCTAGAGCTAAGTCCCCTTGTGGTATAAATCTGTGAGTCACCTTTAGAGAGGGTTAACCGTAGCGGACAATCCCTTCACAGGGAAAACTGTGTTGATGAAACCTCAAGTGGTAATAGCCATTTTCACCATGGTAGTGACAACCGCTATATAAATGTCCTTGTGGAAGAAATCTCCATGGGTATGGTTCATTGTTGGGTTGTCAGATCTCCCTAGCAGCTCTTGAAGATTAAGTTCTCGGATTGTGTCAAAACCCTGGTGCACCAGGATTGGAGTTCACCCCTTTGAATCATAAAATTTGCAGAGTCAAACCATTACTAAAAACCCTAGAGAGGCCAATTTTTCATTCTCAAGTATATGTGTGTTATTGCAAAACTTTTCAGAACATACACAATTAGTACTCTCAGAGATTAGCACAATTTGGTCACTTGATTTTTCATGCGCAAGGTTGCTTTTGCCCTTGTTCATTGTTTTTAGACGTGCTTAGAATCACTTGCTTGCTTTTTTGCGTGCTTTTTTATCTACTTGGCTATTAAAAATGATCAAATTTGGTATAACCTTCAAAATCTAGACAGTACAATTTGCAAACAATCCAAAACTAAAGACCTTAAATTTTGCAAAAATTGACGTAAAATCTTTCTGGAGTCAAAAGTCATCTCAGGAGGTCAGAAAGTCATACGAGTTTCTATCAAGTGTCATTTCATTACAACCCATCTATTGTATGATTGAGAACCCAGTGTCATACGAGTTTTCCTACCAGAAAATTCTCAGAGTCAAAATCTTGCAATTGTCATACGAGTTTTGTCAACTGTCATTTCATTGCTACCCAACTGTCGTACAAGTTTAGCAACTGTCATTTCATAGACTACCCAGTGTCGTATGAGTCTATAGAGTGTCATTTGGAAAAATTTGAGAGAGTTGTCAGAAATTATCAAATTACAAGATATCCAATGTTTCCAGCCTAGTTCCAGAATCTGTCAAAAATATCATTGTGTCAAGAACAAATCAGTAGCTATTGAAAATCAGTACACATGTCTCAAAGAATCAGTACACATGAGGAAGAAATTCTGATCGCTGCTATGATGAAGCAGCTACAAGCTATGCAAGTCTAGCTTGACAAACTTGAGAAAGAAAAGGAACCTCTATACTCTTTTCCATTTGATAAAGACTTATACATGTCACCATGCCCCCAGACAAAATATGAGCAACGTGACAATCCTTATGATACCTCTTCCACAGAGAGTGACACATCCAGCTTTGGAGACTATGATGACTATGATGATAGATGATGTAATGATACCTATGACACTTCCATTCCTAAGAATCCTCCTCGTTGTTCCTTCCTACTTACTACAAATGGACCGTCACATTGGATAGATCGTGATGGTGATCCATATGATTCTGATTTTGAAAGAGATTTTGATGGCTTTTTTGGACAATACCTTGATGATGATCCATCTACTACTGCTGAGGACTATAAAATACATCGTGCTAGCTTGAAACATCAATACTATAAGGATCTCTCCTCTAAGAACTCTCCAGCTAAAAATAAAGATTACACTCTCAAGCAAGATCATGTTAATGTTGGACCTTTGTCTAGTGATGGTTCCCTTCCATCCCCTACTTCCTCCAATACCCATACATTTCTTAAAGCTTTTGAGTCTTTCAAATCTTTCACAGAACCTTCATCCGACACAAGTCCTAATACTTTTCATGCGGTTCCCTATAGTTATCCTCCAGGGCTACCTCTTAAAGAAACTCAAGCTAACCTTCACTTGGCTACAAATACTTTCAATAATGATAAACCTAAAGAGCCTAAGCCTTCATATGCTATAATGCCTACTTCAGCTAGTCCTTCACCATCTCTTCCAAAGTCATCCATACAATCCCAACATGCTTCCTTGTCCTTAGAAGTGGCTCCATGTCAAGAGGACTCTAAAAATGATGAAGAAAAGAACATAAAGAAAGATCAAGATCAAGAACCCTCCATGTCATCCACTCCTTTTCATGATGTCTCTTATCTGCCTCAGGGTTCTTTTGATCCTGTACCCCCTTTTTCATGCATTCCACCATGTCTTAAGTCTTCTCCTAAGCAAGATCAAGCTACTACTTACACTGTTGAGCTTATTGACAATCAAAATGACCTTACTACACTTGTTCTTTCCAAAGATGATACTTCCATTAAGGTTGTTAAAAATGGTGTTGTTACTTCCAATGTTGAGCCTATTGAAAATCAAGAGAAAAATTATATGCTTATGCTTTCCAAAGATCCTTGTCAAGATCAAAGTCTTCCATCTTCTTATTCTACCACCCCATGTTCACTTCCACTTTCTACTCTTCCTAAGTCTTTGCAAGCTTTGAACAATCCTATCAAAGAAGGTGCTCATATTCAAGATGTCCATGATTCTATTGAAAATCATAATGCTCACTCTAAAGATGTTGATATCCTTGGTTGTCATATAGATGCTGATGAACTTATTGATTATCCTTTTGCATCTTCCACTTCCATCCTTGGACCTCTTCCACCACTACTAAGGGCTTCATGCCTTCCTTCCATCTTGGGTCCTTATGTCCCTTCACTTTCCCCTCCTAACTCTCCTGATTCACCATCCATCTTGGGTCCTTACATACCTCCATCTCCCATCTTTCCTCAAGATCAACATAGATCCATACCCTTGAATCCTTTTCATCCACCCACCCATCTAAACTAGTCATATCCTCCCTCTTCCACAAATCCCAAGTCTTTTGGAAGTAACTTGAATGTTCAATACAAGAAAAAGAAGCAATGCAAGAATCCATCAAAAAAAGAAGATCACCATGTCTCCTCTAAACGACATGGAGGCATAAAGTCAAAAGAGATATCTAAAAAAAAAACTACAAGACAAGTATGGGTTCCAAAATCCATCATTGAAGATATTATCTCTAAATCATCAAAAGGAAATAAAAAGCCTACGACTATATGGATTCCAAAGTCTCTCTTGAAAGAGTCTGGTGTTGAGAAAAAAGTGAAATTGACATTCAAGCTTCCAAAGGCTTCCACTACATCTCCTTCCAAAAATATTCTTCCATTTCATGCGCCCAAACCTCAACCTCTGCTATCCATTCACCATATTCCTTCATGTATTCCTTCATTCACGTTTCCTCCACCCTCTCGCCACCCTTCAAGGTGTGTGTTTACGTTGATCTTACCTTCCTTTCCATCTACCCTTTCACAATCCTTCCATTCATTAACCTTCTACCTTCTATCCTTTTTCCTCATTTGCCTATTCCTCCTATCTTCCAACCTCACTCGCTTTACATAAAACCTTATCCTCCATTTTTCTCTTTCATCTCCCTTTCTCTATCAGCATCTTTGAGCGTGTCATTTTGAATCTTTGGCGTATCATGGTTTATCCTTTCAAGAAGCATTATCTAAAAAAGCTTGCCTTCTTCCAAAAAAGAAATGAAAAATAAAATAAATTGAAAATGTGCCTTGGTGAAAACATGGAAACAGGCACCTTGGTAGCAAAAGTAAAGAGAAATAAATTTATCCTATGGTGAAAACCACTCCCTTGTGGCACCTTGGATAAGTACCATGATGAAAACTTGGCAATCAGGCATCATGCGTAGTTCTTCTACATATTTCATCCATTTCATCTTCTCTCTTTGATCTTGACAATGTTGATCTATACATGAACATTTGGCTATTTTGTGAGTTGTCTGATGATGATCTTGCTTTCAATCCCTTCCTATTTAGCCTTCATATTTATTTTCCTCCATTCATTTTCACCTGTCGCTATCCTTTTCCCCCTTGGTCTTGATCTAAGAAAGAAAGAGTAAAACACAGTGCTATGAAGCCTCTTGACATGTCTACTCTTTTGGACTGCATTCTTTCCTGCTCTTGCACTACGCTTTTGTGACTTATCCTATACTAGCCTTTCCCTACTTATCCAAATATGCTTTACATGACAATTTTTCCCTAGCTTGAGTATTCTTGAGGAGTTTTCCCTTGAGGATTTCTTCCCTTCATTCTCCTTCATTTTCTTGTCTTCCATCTCTTCCACCAGCTTGCTAATGCCTCTTGTTCTCCACCTTGCTAGACATTGGGACTGCATGATATGATCTTGCTTGGGAGTTTTCAATGGAAAAATATGCTATCAAGTATACCAAGTACCAGAATCAGTATCAAAACCAGTATCAAAACAATTATCAGAATCAGTATCAGAACCAGTATAAGAATCAGTATCAGAACCAATATCAGAACCAGTATCAGAATAAGTATCAGAACTAGTATCAAAACCGGGATCAGAACCAGTATCAGAACAAGTATCAGCACAAGTATCAGAACTGGCATCTCATGATTAATCTAGCTCTATGGACCTATAGAACAAGTATCAGAACACCTACGGGGGCTACACCATTCACTTTAGTTTATGGGTCTAAAGCGGCACTGCCTATTGAGGTTGAAATCCAATCACTTAGAATCAGAATGCATGGACTTGTCACTGATGAAGACTACAAAGTGTCTAGGTTATAAGAACTTGAATTACTAGATGAGCACAGGCAAGCAGGGTATGATCATCTCAGAGTATATCAGAAGAGAATGTCTAGAGGCTACAACAAGAAAGTCAGACACAGAGAATTCCACATTGGTGATCTAGTCTTGAGAGAAAATCCTAAAAATCAATCCCATTGAGAACACAAGGGGAAGTTCGAACCCAACTGGCTGGCTCCCTTTGTAATCACTGCTACTTTTGGCTCTAGTGCCTATCAACTCTCAACGACTGAAGGAGAACAGCTTCAAGAACCAATCAACATTCTCCATCTAAAGAAATTCTACGCCTAAGGCATTCAATGCTTGGTAAATGTCTTGAAAAAATCTTAAAAATTGGAAAAAGTCTTGAAAAAATGAACATCTTGGTGAAAACCTAGCAATAGGTGCCTTGATGATTCACAAAAAAAGTAAAAAATTGAAAAAATACCAAAAAAATTGAAAAAATGAAAAATACAAAAAAAAAATTAAAAATGAAAAATACAAAAAAATGAGAAAAAGAAAAAGTGCCTTGGTGAAAACCTGGAAACAGGCACCTTGGTAGCAAAAATAGAATCTCTACCAAGATGGTAAAAACCCAGAAAATGGGTGCCACTTGTTCCAAATGCTCCATCTATCAGCACAATCTTGGTATTTCCCAGCTTTCAGTCTTGCTTTAGTTTGTACATATCTCCCGGTTTGTTTCAACATTTCCAATTTTCAATAAGTCAGTTTGTACACCAATCAGCTTGCGTGTCTGTATCCTATCAATGTTCAAACTTGGGGGCAATCAATGTCATATCTTATGGTCTCCCATGTATCTTAGATGGATCATATCTGGTCAGAGTCCTTTGAAGCTTCATATAAGTCAGTCAGTCCATCTTGTCTCCAGAAAGGATTTTGCATCTACAACAATGCAATCAAACATCAAAACTCAACTGAAAACAATTTGTGCTTTTCATGCTTTTATCTCCTTGTATGCTTGCTGATCCGCATTGAGATTTTTGCATAGTGTCCCTTCGAGCTCTTCGATGATGTCCTTTACAAGATTTAGAGGGTGAAGACTGGGGGCATAATTTTTTCTTTTTCTTCTGCTTGTATGTGAAAATCTAACAACTTTGAAAATTCCAGATTGAAATGGTGTCCGACTGTAAGAGCCTCTATCTCGAATTGGATGGCCATGCGTACCTCGACCATTGATACCCAGAAAATTCAAGGAAGTTTGATCTAACTATTGTCTTTTTGAGTAAGTTCTTTCTCCTACTGTGGAACGCAATCTTGCCTAAGGATGTGAATGATAAAGGGTCACTACAGGTAATTCACATTGGATTTAGAATGATCTCTTGACTGCTTGATGTGTTTGCAATGCAAGGCATATTCAGGTCATCACGACGTTTATATTTTGATGCTTGTACAAATTGCTATATCAAAATGGACATGATATTCAGGTCATCCTGGCATTTGTGCCTTGGTGCTTATATCTAATTCCAACATTCTGAAAATAAATCAATATTCATATGTCCATGGTTGTATAACCAGTGGGTGTTGTATTGATTCTGGCGCATACAAATCGATATTCATATGTCTATGGTTTCATAGCTAGTGGGCTTTGTATTGATTTATAGGGTTACCTAAAAGTTTAATGATGATAACAAATCGACACATGATCAGTGACTAGATCCTAGGTCTTAGGTTGCATTTCATTTTGCATGTCTCATTTCATTTTGCATGCTTCTTTGCATTTTTCATCTTTGCATGATCTCACAATGACTAAATGAACTTCAAAGCTTAAACAATTCTCCACTCGCATCTTCAAGTCTAACAAGAGCTGAATCTCACACGAAGGTTCCTCCAATGAAATAGCAAGTAGAATCCTTTTTCGGGATCAAAATTCAAATCTAAGATCATTCATATTATTAACTACTTGCATATTCAACCTTCGATCATCACAAGAATCTAGAATTCAACTTAATTGATTATCTTACATCAAACTATCTAAATTTCAACTTGGTCAACTATGGTCAAACTCATGGTTTCACCTAGTCAAACTTGGTCGTCTGGACCTCTCAATGATGTAGAATGTGTTCTCGAACATGTATAACCACTTCTCCAATCAATTAACATGCTTCTAAACTATCAATACTGACTTTTCTTGTCAGATTTCAATTTTAATCCCGAAGGGGGCACGGTATTGCACATCATTCAAAGTCTGTAATCAAATTTGAAATCATATCTTTTTTTTATCTATCAATATCTTTCATCAGTAATCAAGACAAACAATCACGTATAGTAACTGATTCATCAAAAGTCCTCATCGCTCGGGGCAAATCTATCATCACTTGGGGCATATCAGATTCATCAAGATCCATATCAATCTGGTATTCTCCTAATCTTGTAAACTGTATCAATTTTTGTAACCATCAGATCATAGTGTTCTTTCCTTGGTTCTTTGGCAACTGAAGGATTCAGATGTGATACTTGCTAGTTCTGCTAAGACAATCGAGTCTAGAACGGGTCACTCACTTCTTTGCAATCCTAAGGTTTGGGATCAGGCGTTTTGACACTTTTTCGCAATCATAGGTTCATTTTCTGTTATAGTGAACATTATCTTTGGTCACTCATGACTTATTATCTCCATATCAAATTCAATATCAATCAACTCCTATCTCAATATATTTCAATCGGTTTCTATCTTGAGATCAGTTTATCTTTTGAATCAGTTTCATCTCTATCAAACACAAACTATCTTTGAACCACTACACTTCGCACAGTAATTCAAAGAGGGGCAAAATGTAATACCCCAAAAATGGGCTATAAGTTCATTAATCTCCTACATCATCAAATCATACAAAATCGACATCAAAGTCCTAACCTAAGGCACATCTAAACATCATCGAATCATAATTGATTATCTTAAATTCTGCATCGAGGAATATTCCTAGTAATATTCCTAATCATCATAATTATCTTTAATTTTATAATTATTTGGCAATAAATCACATTTATCCTAAAGCTTGATTAATTGAATATTTTTATATTTAATTAATTAAATTTAATATTTGCCACTTAATTATTTAATTAAATTTAATTCTATCTATTATTAATTGTATTATTTAATTTTGACAATAAATCTAATATCATATGAATAATTGATTAAATTCTTATTTAATTAATTAAAGCAAGTTGTCATTATTTAATAATATAATTTTTAATAAAAATTTGATTAAATAATTGATTAACCCATAAATCAATTGTTTTATTTTTAAAAGCAGTTAAGTTGGAAATAAATCACTTTATTATTAAATTAATTCATAAATAAAACATGCACAATCATAAAAGCAAACAACTATCAATTATCAATTAAAGCTAAACTCTATTTTGAGTTAAAGCTTAGCTTTTGCATGTTTTTGTGAGTTAATTATCTTTTATTTAAAAATAACTCAAAAATCAACCTGAGTTATTTGAGTGATTTATGGCTTTTTTTCATGCACCTCCAAAGCCTTGGATTTCTATAAAAACAATGCTCAGCTCTTCATAGCTCATCTCTCAATCATCTCGCAAATTGCAAACTTACTCTACAGGAATCATAGCATATCAGATTTGGAGAATTTGCATAATTGGAGCTTGAAAGAATCAACTTGCGAATTCAAAGCTTTGTGAGATCAATTTCAATTGCATAGTTTTTATATCTTAGCATTGAATTTCATATTTTTCATATCATTGTTAGAATCTTCATTGTTAAAGCATTTAGCATCCATAGCATATCAGTTTATCATTCTTATTGCATAGAAAATATCAAAAATATAGATTAATTGCATTCAATTTCATATCTAGATCAATTACATTCAAATCTTTCATTTAGGTGTCGTCTAGGTCACTGATCTCGATTACAATCTGAGAACATCAATCTCGCACCTATTAGAAGGTAGTAAATCACTTGGTTAGATTAGATTTTAATTTTGCATGATTTTGATTATAGCTAACCTCTAATGTTTTACTGAAGTGTTGTGTCTACAGATCAGGTACAATTTTCACACACACAGTCATAATATGAGAATACCATACTTGCACCTACTAGAAGGCAATAAATCGCCTGGCTAGCTAGTTTCATTTATATTACAGATTTTGATTTTGCTAACCTCTAATGTTTTACTGAAGTGTTGTGTCTCCAGCTAGGTTCAATTTTCACACACACAATTATAACACCAAAAAAATAAGAGGACATACAAAGGTGAGACAAGTTTCTGCCCAAACATAAGAAATAGGTTATAGAGGTCACAAGCCCAAAATCTAACAAATTTGAGCCCCTAGGACCCTCTAAAACCCCATACAGAAATCTATGTTTTCCCATATAGAAATCTAGGCATGCCCATATGACAATCCACCAAATCTTGTATGGGTACTAGTACAAACTAGCATGACATTCCAGGATTCTCATATGAGACTGTGTCAACATCCATAAATTGCTTGAAAATGACATTTTCAAGTGTGGAGACTTCCTAGGGAAGGTTCCCTGAGGTCTACCTAATTTAGGTACCTTAGTAACACTTGCAGAACACATCCTCAACACACCATGAAGCAAAAAACAAACCCATCTAATCAAAACTTCAAATTGAAAGAAAAAGACTACAAAAGCATAGAAGGGGAAAGATGACTGCATCCCTTCCCTAATCCATCCTAACCTTCCTAAACTTCCCTAAACTATGAGTACACAATAAAATAAACCATAATACAATAACATAGGAAATCACAAACTCCCAGGAAGAGTTTTAACAGAAAACTATTACAAACACATTCATTAAACTTCCTGAATGCATAATTTGCAAAACATGGAAAAACAAACTTAATGTAATTCTTATCAATCAATAGTTTATCTATATTATACAAATAAATATACATAAGACACAAACACACATTTTTTAGGAATTAATTCTAAATATATCCTATGGGGAAGTATTCATAGTCATTCTATAGCTGTTGTTGTTGCATTCATGACTATGATTGTCATTGATGTCAACATAGTGATCTACTGAAGATTAGTAGAGAAGCAGAAAATGTTTGTATTAGCGCATGTGAGATATTGAAGATCAAGCTATGCAGAGTTGAGGACTTAATCTATGATGTTTTATAAGATCATGGTTAAGAGTGCACATGGAAATTTATTTATCTATGATAATTATGTGTAATTCAATGGAAGCAGTATTCAGGCAGTGTTCCTAAGTAGCGGTTTATGGAAATCGAATAATATCTCCTAATTGGGATATAATTTGAGCATGAGAAATTGTATAGATGATGAAGACATGGTGATTGTGACAACAAGGTCAGAGGTTGTATGAGTGAAGAGTTATCCTAATTCGAAGCCAACAGTTTTATGTAATTGTAGAATTTTGTGTAACGTGTGGAAGATTTTATTTTTTAATTTGTATGTCGACTCATTTGTAATTATTTGAGTGTGGTATATAGGAAGGATTAATTTCCTTATTGTAATGTGTAATTATATTGTAATATTTTGAAAGTGAATTGTAGAATTGTGTAATACTTGTTGTAAGAGGATATGCAAAGTATAGAGATATGCTATTGAGATCTGATGAAGTAGTTGGTGCAGTTTGGCATAGTCAGAGGAGAAGTGATTATTTGTCGAGATTAGTAATCTTTTGGTATTATTCTATTGAGTAATACAAAGATCAGTTGGAAAGTGTGTTCAATGATCTTGTCCTTGAAGCTTTTTGGACAGTGGGTCCTTCTATCTTCCATAACTCCTAACAGGGTTAGAATCTTTTAGTAGGGATTCAAAGTCTCCTAATAGGGATTGATATGTACTAAATTTATTTCATAAGACTCCTAATAGAGTCCATCCTCTCCCAAGGAACTTTTATATTAGTGCATATTTTGTGGGCATCATTCCCACCGGGGTTTACTCTTTTGATCAACAGGTTCCCTAGTCAACATATCTTGTGTTGTTGTGTATGTATATATTTCTATAGTTGTTAATCACATTGATTACATGGTTAAAATTTGTTAAAGGTGATAAAAATTTTATTTATCTGATAACTAATTCACCCCCCGTCTCAGTTATCTTGGTGGACTTTACTTTCGAACAATTGGTATCAGAGCAGCAGGTCCTTGAAGGAAAAGTTTAACAACTTTAGGAGATCCATGGCAAGTCATTTCAAGAAAGAAATCTATAAGTTTGATGGAGTGAATTTTGATAGCTAGAAAGAAAATATGAACACATTTACTTTTTTAGGACCAAGATATTGGTTAATCACAATGAACAAGAAGACTATCATTGATGAAGAAAATTGAAGAATGTACTAATGAGGAGAGAGATCTATTCATGTGTAAGATAATTTCTAGAGAAGCACTCTTGTCAACCCTTCCAGAAAATGAGTACAGTCAGATAAAATATCTTAAAAAATCTCATGAAATTTAGTTAGCTTTACAATCTACTTTTGAAGGTGATGAACATATAAAGAAAGTCAAATTACATAACTGGATATGTGCATTTGAAGATATAAGAATGATGGAAGATGAATCTGTTAGAAGCTATATTGGGAGAATGTCAGAAATTGTTACAGGTATAAAATCTTGTGAAGGAATCAAGATAGAGACTGAAGTGATATGGAAAATTCTAAGGACATTGACTCCTGCATTTAAGCAGACAATGCATATGATTGATAAAGTTATACCTTGTACTGAGAATTTCACCAGAGAAACTCTTCTTGGAAGATTAGAAGCAACACTAGATCCAGGAATGAAGAAGATAGGAATATTGAAGAAGGAATTGCCTTGCTTGTGAAAAGAGAACCGGATGGTAAGAAAATTTTTAAATGTTGGAATTGTCAAGAATATTGTCATTTTCCATCTAAATGTCCTAAGAGAATAAAGAAGTATAGAAATAACTTTAAACCTAGAAGATCTAAAGAATGTTATTATGCTAATGATGAAGAATTTGAAGCTAGTATGGATAAATCCCTAAGTGAAAGTGATAATGAGAATGATGATATAGGATTTGTAGCAATAAAAGAAGAAAATCCTAAAACAGAAGTTAAGGAAGAAAAAGATTTAGTTTCTCAAGTAGAAAAGAAATCTAAATGGATTATAGATAGTGGTTGTTCACATCATATGACTGGAGATATGAATAAATTCATAAAGTTTAGCAATTATCATGGAATAATTGTTAGAGTTGGAAATAATGCACCTTGTTTGATAAAAGTTATAGGATCTATTACTCTTGATGGAAAGACTAACACTGATGATGTTTACTTTGTGGGTGGATTGAAACATAATCTCTTGAGTGTTGGACAGCTAGTTGATAAGGGATATCAACTTTGGTTTACTGGGAAAACTTGTGTAATCAAAGACAAGGATGGTAATTTGATTCATACTGGATCAAGAACCAGAGGTAATGTATTTCAGTTGAATCCTACTGAGATGACATGCTTGATTGCTAAAATTGATGATAGTTGGTTATGGCACAAAAGATTTGGTCATATAAACTTTAATAATATTGTGAAAGTAAGTACTACACTTACAGTAAGAGATTTACCTAAAATTATGAAACCTACTAATATAATTTGCAAGGAATGTGTGATGGCTAAGCAAAAAAGAAGCTCATTTCCCAGCAAGAAGTTTACAATAGCAAAGAAGTTGGAAATTATTCATACAGATTTGAGTAGTCCCAGAAGGACTAGAGGATTCTATGGAGAAAGGTATTTTATGATTCTTGTTGATGATTTTACAAGAATGATGTGGATTGCATTTCTTAAAGAAAAATTTGAAGCATTTGAAAATTTTAGAGTAATTAAGAACAAAGTTGAGAATGAATCTAACATGAAGATTAAATGTTTGAGATCAGATAGAGGTGGATAATTTACTTCAAAAGAATTTAACACTTTTTGTGAAGTGAATGGTATTAAGAGACAATTTTCAGCCCCTAGAACACCTGAACAAAATGGTATTGTAGAAAGAAGAAATAGGTCAATGACTGAAGCAGCAAGAGCTATGTTATTTGAAAATGATTTGGCGAAGATATTTTGGAGAGAATCACATTATGCAGCAGTAAAAGGATATTGAGGTACTTAAGAGACACAATTCAATATGGATTTTGGTATGAAAAATATGACGACTTTACCCTATGTTCATATACAAATGCAAATTGGGGAGGTAGTGTTGATGACAAAAAGAGTACAAGTGGTGGAGCATTTTTCCCTAGAGGAAGATTGGTTTCTTGGCTAAGCAAGAAGAAAAAATGTATTTCACAAAGCACAGCAGAAGCAAAGTATGTAGCAATAGAAAAAAATTATAATCAGATAATTTGGATGAAACAAATGTTGAAGGATATTGGAATAAAATTTGATGAGCATGTTGTTATACACTGTGATAACACTAGTACAATTAGTATGTCTAAGAATCATGTACTACATTCTAAGACAAAGCATATAGAAATAAAGTATCATTTAGTGAGAGAGAAAGTTGTAGAGAAAGAATTCAAAATTGAGTACATAAGTAAAAAGAGTAGATTGTAGATATATTTACAAAGCCTTTTCCTAAGGATACATTTGAGTATCTGAGAGGTATGCTTGGGGTTATGCCCCAACCTACTTTTGAGAAGTGATGCAGATTTTTGCATCAGTCTAGTGGTATATGACCCTTATCTTTCTTCTAGACTAGATGTTGGTACTTACTCTATGGGGCAGTATGTATTTTGAGCTGAGTCATGAGGACTCTAGTGAATATATTTTTTGAAAAGTGTCTTTTGACATTGAAGTTGTTGACATAGTGATGTAGCATTTGTCATTGATGTCAATGGGGGAGAAGGATACATGAAAAACCATCTAGTTAAAGAGAACTTGAGAGAGAAGATTACAAGCTATATAAAATGGAAAACTAAAAATATTGAACATGAACAAGAAAATGAAGCAAGATTTTATTGATGAAGAGGACTTGAAATCATTTCAGAGCAACAGTGTTGCAGTGTTGGTATTCATGGAACTTGGATGTTTTTTATCTATGTTGACATCAATGCCAATGGGGGAGATTGATAGGAATGAATGCCGAATATATCCTATGGGGGAGTATTCATAGTCATTCTATAGTAGTTTTTGTTGCATTCATGACTGTGATTGTCATTGATGTCAACACAGTGATCTATTGAAGATTAGCAAAGAAGCGGACAATGTTTGTATTAGCGCACGTGAGATATTGAAGATCAAGCTATACAAAGTTGAGGAATTAATCTATGATGTTTTATAAGATCATGGTTAAGAGAGCATACATAAATTAATTTATTCATGACAGTTATGTGTAATTCAATGGAAGTAGTATTCAGGCAGTGTTCCTGAGTAGCGGTTTGTGGAAAGTAGATAATATCTCCTAATCGGGATAGAATCTAAGCATGAAAAGTTGTAAAGATGATGAAGACATGATTATTTTGACGTGGCCATGATAGCAAGGTCAGAGATTGCATGAGTAAAGAGTTATCCTAATTGGAAGCTGATAGTTTTATGTAATTGTGGAATTTTATGTAACGTGTGGAAGATTTTATTTTGTAATTTGTATGCCAAATCATTTGTAATTATTTTAGTGTGGTATATAGGAAGGATTAATTTCATTATTTTAATGTGTAATTTTAATGTAAGATTGTGAAAGTGAATTGCAGAATTGTGCAATACTTGTTGTAAGAGGATATGTGAAGTATAGAGATTTGGTATTGAGATCTGATGAAGTAGTTGGTGCAGTTTGGCATAGTTAGAGGAGAAGTGATAAGTTGTTGAGATTAGTAATCTTTTGGTATTATTCTATTGATTAATATAGAGATCAATTGGATAGTGTGTTCAGTGATCTTGTCCTTGAAGTTGTTTGGACAATGGGTCCTTCTATCTTCCATAACTCCTAACAAGGTTAGAATCTTTTAGTAGGGATTCAAAGTATCCTAACATGGACTAATATGTACTAAATTTATTTTATAAGACTCCTAACAGTGTCCATTCTCTCATAATGAACTTTCATATTAGTACATCTTTTGTGGGCATCATTCCCACCGAGGTTTACTCTTTGATCAAGAGGCTCCCTAGTCAACATATCTTGTTTTATTGTGTTGTTGTGTGTGTATATCTTTCTATGGTTGTTAATCACATTGCTTACATGGTTAAAATCTATTAAAGGTGATAAAATTTGTATTTATCTGATAACTGATCACCCCCCACCCCCTCTCAGTTATCTTGGAGGACTTTACTTTCTAACAACATTCACAAGGAAGAAAAGAGATTCCTCCGGGTTCCAAACTCTATCTAGAGTCCTACGGAGAATCCTCTCAAAGACTAGAGCACACCACTGTAATCCTTCCAAGCTTTGTGAACTGGTGAGATGGTGGCTTCTTGGATTGATTTCCCTTCAATAAAAAAAGCATTCCTCTTGTCTAGACAATCTCTAAGAGCCCTCAAAAAACTATAATGGAAAATAGAAAATCTAGAAAAACCCCCAAATACACTTCTGAAACAATTCTTACAAAAATATCCAAATATCTCTCCAATCCTTTAATCCCCCAAACTCTCCCCTAACCATAATAATTTAACCTCCAATTATATGGTTGGAGGAGTTTCTTTACAGGAAGAAAATTCTTCAACTACTATAGTTGGTTGAGAAATTAATCAACTCATTCTCGTAACCACATAATAAATCCTTTTAATTATTTATTTAAAATATCCTCCTAAAAGCACCATAACAAGAAAAATAAAGACAAAATCTCTCAAGTAACACACATAACTCAATTGGAATCAAACTAGCCTAACTTCTAGGAGGTCTCGAGTTCAAATCTCCTAGATAGCTAGTTTTACCAAAAGAAACTTCCTTTTAACTTCCTTATTATTATTTTTATTTCTATGTAATACACTTTATTTAGACATTAAAGATACCATTTACACAAGTAAATAAAAACACATAAATAATAATATTTATATATGCACAAGTATATGTGTGTGCACCCACATATATGCATACATATATAACATACATTCAATAACAATACATATATAAACTAAATATATATACACTCATACCAGAGATCAATCCAACATCAAAACATAAATCTCAAGACAATATCACAATATTGCACACAAATCCTCACAACTAGGGTAACCTCCTAACATGAATCTAAGTCCATGGGTTTCCTTGAGTGTAGCTTTGTAAAATCTCCAAACAACAACAATTCTTTATTAAAGATTAATTTCCAATTGAAATTCTAAGGGTAGCTTAAACTTAAAGTCCAGCCTCTAGGGAACTCGACATTCACTTTCTCAAGAGAAGATGATAATGACAATGTCGAAACCTTGAAGTCCGTATTTCTTGGAAATGAACAAGAGGAAACTCCAAAATCCTAGATCTCAAAGAAAAGAAAATAAAAGACAACCAAAAATGAGAAAACAAAGCAGAAAAACAAAGGGGGACCCAACATTTTTCTACACAAAATGTAGGGACGGGTATGCAAGGCATAAAAAATTCCAATATGATACCCAAAAATATGTAAGTCTCCTTTGAGAGGTGGTGGATCTCAAAACAAAAACCAATATATAAATATTCAATTCCATTGTGGTGTTCTGCATTATCCTCTAATCCATTGTTGCCTTGGACATAAGTTGGTGTGTGAATAATGTTTAAGAGTACGCATATCAAGGAATTAATTTTCAAAGAACTCTTCTCCACTAAGAGGTGAAACAAATCTATCAACTGTGATGCCCCTCCACCAATAATCACTATCGAGTGCTTCAACAAAAAACCTAGGTGGTATATAGTGAGGCATCCTAATCAGTGGTGGAATGGGTCTCATGTATTCTAAAAATATTTCCTCAACACGGGGTTCTCAACTCTAATCATGTGTGATAAAGTGATCATATTGAACTTAATATTTTATCTTTTCACTATTATTGATAATTCCTATCATGGTACCCTCAAACCATGCTCCCCTGAAACTGTCCTCGTTGTAACATAGCTTGACCTTCATTCCAATGATGACCTCCATTTTTATGCCTTATGTATGATTACACAAAAAATTCATTTCAAATTATCAATTAATCATAATCCTAATACAACATATAATACAATTCCTAATACTAAGCTTAACTTCTTATGTATCCCAAATACCTAACCTAATTGTGATAATGTGTCAAAATCAATATATTCATTTCAAAAATAAGCTATTTAAATCACTAAGATAAACTATTAATGTTACAAAGTATTTAAAGCACTAAAACAACTTTATTAGCAAAATAAATATCCAAAATTATTAAAATTAATATATTCAAGTGGCCATTAATATGGCGACATTGCCTTCCATATTAAAATCATTAATGTAATAAAGTATTTAAATCACTAAAAAAACTTTCTTAGCAAATATAATATAGAAAATTAGCAATATTCAAATATTCAAATATTCATGAATATGGCGGCATTGCCTTCCTTATTAAAAGAAACAACTATTTAAAATAGTAATACACATTTTATAAAATTCATTGTTGAAATCTCATTTGGCGGCATTGGCTTCCAAATAGAATACAACAATAAAAAGAAAATTTAAAATATAAATAGAATATTACAAAATAATATGAAATTTTATAAAAAACTACAAATGTGAGATTTAAAACTAAATTGAAATCCCATTTGGGAGCATTTCCTTCCAAACAGAATTCAATAATTCAAATCTAAATCTAAAAACTAAATACAATAGTATGAAATATTGTGAAAAAATATATCTAAAAAAAAAATAAGTACAATTTGAAAAGTAAATCTAAAAACTAAAAACAATACTATGAAATATTGTAAAAAAACCAAATAAAAAAATTAAATGCAATATTTAAAATCTAAATCTAAAAACTAAATAGCTTACTTTGAAATCCTTTTGGTTGATAACCTTGTTCCAAATCGTCTGCCTAAACCTATTTGCAAAACAAAAATGAAATGGAGAGGGATATTTTATAATCTCATGGCGACTCCTCATCTTTGTTAACTTTGTGGCTCTTTGCATTCCTCTATTGAAAATAAAAAGACAAAAGAAATATGAAAAAGCCTGTAGATGAGCATTGAAGAATTTTTTTTAAAAAAATTAAAATGCTAATACTGGGTGTTACACTTTTTTTTTAAAATAAAAATTAAAAAATTAAATTTGGTTGGGAGGTGTGAGGCTAGCATCCCTCGGCAACAACAGTGTGAGCGAATCCCCGCTAGCCAAGTGCCCAATGGGGTACCCTGTCAATGCAGGAAAATCCCCACCCTTGGGGTTCCCGTGTCAAGTCCCACCGAATAGGTCCCCCATTCCCCACCACGTAGCCTTTTTTAATGTTCTTTTATTATTTAAAAAAAAATTAAACTCTAACTAGTAGTGGGAGTTTATTTAAGCCTTTTATGGCCTTATTTATTTATTTTTTTCATTTTTTGAATGCAATTTGGCATTTATTATTTAATTCAGCCTTTTATGGCCTTTTTTAAAAATCATTTTTAGAATGCCATTTAGAATTTCATATGTAACTAACCACCAATATTTACATAGAATATGTCAAGCGTATTCTCCCTGTTGTGGCTGTATACGATGCCTCTCAACATAATAAGGTATGCAGGAATATGAGAAAATTTAATTAGTGTCAAAATAATTGATATTTATGAAATAATTATATTATTTAGATAGACTTTAGAATTTATTTAATGAATGTTAAAATTTAATAAAATATTAAAATTAGAGATTTAATATTTCTAAAGTAAAGTAGTTCCAACATTATAAAAATTAATATAATCTTAGATAAATTTTTAAAATAATAATTGAGAATAAAAAGTCATTTTTTTGTAATTGAATAATAATATTTTTAAAACTTATTCAATATGAAAGATAAATAAAGATAAGTATGTATCCATGCATGTATCACTTAAATGATCTAAAATTGTATATTTTTACATATATATGTACATACATAAAACTTAACTGTTATTTTGTTTTATTTTTATTTATTTGAAGATTACTATAATGGCTATATTATTCATATATAAATCACATAATATTAATTATATATGAAAATATTCATAATATATATAAAACTAATTTGATCTATTTATTTGGTTACCTTAAATATTTTTTAATATAATTTTACACAGATACTTTTAGATCATTGTTATGATAACTAAAAAAAATTTAAAAATTTAAAACTAGTTTATGGTTTAAAATAAAATTGTATTGAAAAAAAAATTAACTTAAAATTTATTCTTAAATGTTATTTAAATTTTTCAAATAGAACTTTATTTTAAAATAAAATATAACATATAAATTAATTTATTTTCAACATGGGTTCACTACTTAGTGTGTTGATTAAATGATGGTGGTGAATGTATCCACTCTTGGGCCTAGGGTAGAAGGTTTCAGGGGAACCTTATCAACTCACCTTAACTTAATGCTTCTATGGTTGGGTGACCTTCAAGTTGATCCTAGAAATCTATTGATTTGATTTACATTCCTCTTATATGTGCGCTTCTAATTAAAGAAATCAAACTATTAATTATGATTATAAATAAACCCTAATTGTGTTGCAAAGCTTCAATCAAATCTAAAGGTATCTCTAAACCCTACTTCCTTTGAAAATAAAATTATGATCATGAGAAACTTTGATATTCTTAATTTGGAGACATTACAATAGTAGTTGGTTTGGACATATGTTGAGGAAATGGTGTTAAGGTGTGAAAGGAATGTTACTTGAAAAAACTTGACAAAACCCTCTACAAGTAATTAACAAGAAACCAATGATGATTTTGATCAGATTGTCATTGCTGGAAAATAACATTAAGTATGGAGATGAAGAAAGGAAAGACATATTGACATAGACACTATCAGGAAGTGTTATGAGAAATAGAAAGCATTATCAGTATAAAGGAGGAGTTATCAGAAAGTGTTAGCGGTGAAAGAAATAAAAGATTACAAATGAGGATGACATCAAATTAGAAAAATGGTTTATAAAAGATCGAGAAACCCTAATCATGGAAAGAAACTATAAGAGGAGATCCAAGGTAAAGGTCAAATATGCTAGAATATAGAGATAACAAATGTAGACAAATATATAGAGATACAAATCAAAGAATGCAGATAGAAGTGAACACATGTGTTATCAGCAGAGATCATAAATTTGATAAGCATGAAAGAAGAGAGAAACATGATCTGAAAAGCTTTATGGGAAAGCATTTACAGGTCAAGTTTCTTGTTGATTTATTCCTAACAATTTAGCAGCAAGATTGTAAAATCCCTTAACTTGGTAGTCTCTAACAGGACTTAGAAGTTTTATTTAGGAACTTATTGTAAATCGTTTAACAAGGTGAACACTTTATAAGTGGGACAATATCTCTTAACAGAGTAGTCTTTAAAAAGACTTTTGATACTCCTAACATGGTATTACACACTCCTAACAGGGTGAAGTCATTCAGAAGATGACACTTATGTAAGCTCTTAACCGAGCACCTTATTATTGTAGTGATGAGTTGTGGGTATCATCCCCACCATAGTTTTTCTCTCTAAACAAGGGTCTTCTATGACACTAATATATTTTGTTAAGTGTTTGAATATTTATGTGTTGTATATTTAATTTACATATAATCAAATATCGGTTAGACATTACAATAGCTATCAGTAAAAGACAAAGCATTTATCGGTATAAGTAATTTATTGGATATTGATTTATGATTATAAAGTTGAATAAGAGTGAAATTTGTGTGGTACTAATTCATCCCCCCTCTCAATACCCTGCCTAGAACTTTCTAACAATTGGTATCAAAGCATTGGTTTTCTAGAGAAAATTTTAATAACTTAAGAGTAGATCTGGAATGATGGGAAGTTATAGGTATCAAAGATAATTGGAGGAATTCCTAGAAGGTGCTAATGAATAGTTCCAAGATCTGAAGAGTAAGCTAAGAAAATCATTTTCAAATAGGAAGGAACTCACAAAAAGACTACAAATGATCATTGATGACCTTGAAAGACTATTGGAAGATAGCATCAATTATGAGAAAGTTGATGCATCTATACAAGACCTATTTAAAAATAATAATAAATTACTTGAGAAAATAAGTCAAATAAAAAAGGAACATGAAATTCAAGCCTTGAGAATGGCAGAAGTACTGGAAAGAATGAGGACTTTCAAATGTGCCAAAGAAATTATGGAAATCAAGAAGAGAAATGCTAATGAAATAATCAGAAATAAAGATTTAATCTTACAAGTACAAAGGGAAGAAGTCTGAGAAATAAATGACATGATAAGAGATATCAATGACAAGATTCAACAAATGCAAGTAGAAAATCAAAACTAGAAGGAAGAAAATGAAGAACTGAAAAATAGATTAAAAGTTGAAAAGAATATAATGTTAGATTCACAAAGATCGAACAAAACATGCTGAAAAATGATGAACAATTGAAAAATCAAAGAAAATCAGGTGACATTACCGAACTTGGGTATATCAGTAACAACATAATGAAGATCAAAGAATCATCAAAATCTAGACAGCAAACTTCTGAAGAATCTAGTGATACACAAGGTAATAAATCTTACAAATCTGCCTACTACAACTATGGAAAATATGGTCATACTAAAAATATCTAGAAGTAAACAAGTAAACATTCCTTGGAGAACATACTTCAATGGTTACTATTATAATTGCAACAATTTTGGTCATAAAGATGTTGAGTATAGATCTGAAACTATAAGAAGAACATCTGAGAAAAACTTCTATGGATATTGCTACAAATATAATCATTATGGACACAAAGTTGAAGAATGTATAACTAAGGTACTGAAAAAAATGAAATCGATTTATTATTAGAAAAGAGAAATAAAAAATTATGTTACATGTTTTAATTATGGAAAATTTGGACACCTAGCATCAGAATGCAGAAAATAAAGCAATAAAGAAAGAACTTAACTATGGAGACCATTTTCACTACCATGTTATATTTTCTCAAAGTCTGGTCATGCCACCTACTACTACAGATATTGGTACACTACCACCAATGACACTAAAGGAGAAAAGATCATAAATAAATATCACTTTTCAGAGAGGAGATGAAGAAGATCTATAGAAAGAAAGAAGATGATTCAACATCAATGAAAAAACCTATATCAGATGAAATAGGGAATTCATCTACACACTAAGAAACTAAATTGTCATGCCCAAAAAGTTGAGAAAAACACACCAATCAAAATTTTTTTAGCCAACACTAAAGTTGTCTAGTTTAACTAATCAATGGCAGTTAATAGTTTAAGGGTGAAGACCTTGAACGGGTCTAAGGAGTATCATGACCAACATTGACTTGGCCAACCTCCCTCTAAGATTAAAGTCACAAATTTAATTTACTAATCAATTTATCATAGAAACACCAAAATAGAAAGCTTGACTAAGTGTTATTATATTTGATTACAGTTGACTAAAATTAACCATCTAGTTATAAACATATTGTTAGGAATAGTCCCAAGAGATAACTGAGAGGGGGGGGGGGTGAATCAGTTATCTACAAGTTTCAATTCTTTATCCAATTAAGTATACTTAAACATAAAGCGTAAACAAAATGAAAGAACAATTGAACACAACACAAATATTTTGGTTACAGGGAAACCCAAATAGGTAAAAACCCCAGTGGGACTTGATACCCACTAATATTCTATACTAGTGTATAATGATCCTTGCTAGAAGATCCTTTACCCTGTTAGGAGTAGCTTTACAATATATTAAGTACAATAGACTTGGTTAAGGGTCGAACCCTAGTAGGAGTCTTTTAAAATTGTCCCTATTAGGGGAGAGGACGCACTATCCGAGAGCTCACTGCTCAAATGGGTGAAGGCTACAACCTTCTGAATAACAAATACACACTATATCTAGATCTTGGTGAACTACACTTTGACTTGCTATATGGAACAGTTCCAATGAATATCACACATATTCTACTTGGTCACATTGACCTTCTTCTGATGGCTCAACACTTCGCACACTCTGCTCTGCTCTTCTTAATCAACCATGAACCACACTTCAGCAATCACAAATGATTGCCTATAAATATCTTTCCTCCAAATGATATGATCAGGTCAGCTTGTTAGAACCAACTTAAAATCATAATAGAGAAACCATAATAAACTCCAACAAACATTCATTGGCTCTATTATGCACGCAACATAATCTGGGACCTATCTAAATAAGATAATTGTAGATGCACGCTACACAATGTTGGCTCTACCAAAACAATTGGAACTTTCTCTACAAGCTGAATTAACTCATGTGCTCTTAACCAAACACCAAAAACTCATCTCTAAGCTTAAATCCAAGTTCATATACCATAAAGATAGGCACAACTCAAAAACCAATAAAATATATGTCGGCTCTGCTGAACAAACACAGGAAACTGCTACTAGTGAATAGCGACTGCATAACTTCACTTGAGTTCATCATTAGACTATGTTTTCATAACTAAAACATCACTAACATGTCTTCAACATATATCCTAGGGTGCATGCTCATAAGACAACTGTATAGACAACCATACACAAATCACTGCCTGTAACTCTGTCAAGAACACTGCTGACACAAGCTGCTATATAACTGTCTGTACTTACAGTTAACCTCTGCACCCATGATATCATGATGATATCATGTCCATGCATCATATACTGAAGGCTTATTTCATAATACTTCCATGCATGCTACTTTTCAAATGTTGTCATCAATGACGAACATACAGTTAGTATTGGCCTGCTGGCAAATCTCCAACAATCTCCCCCTTTGGCATTGATGGCAACATGTGGAATGAAAAACCACCATCAAACCAAATGAACATTTCTTTTATAACATTCTCCATTTCCTCTTCAAAACTCCCCCAAAGATGAAACCTCCATCTACTGCAATATATTCCAACATTCTTCATTTCCTCAATTGAATACTGCTCCCCCTAAGTACCTTACTCCTATTTTTCATGACTCTGTATACTACTCCCCCTTTGACATCAATGGCAAAGGGCACCATTCATTTTAAGCATTGGTACTACTCCTGAGGTAGAGTAGTCAACCTTCCTTCAATCCCAGAGGACTGATGTCATTCCTGCTTCCTTCTAAGAAGAATCAGGGAAGGAAATTACTCCCAACTTCCCCCTGAGATACTCAAAAGTATCCTTAGGCAAGGTTTTTGTGAATATATCTACCAACTATTATTTAGTACTCACATAGTCCAACTTGACTTCTTTTTCTATCACTTTCTCTCTTAGGAAGTGATACTTGATCTCAATGTGCTTTGTCTTTGCATGCATCATAGGGTTCTTTGACATATTGATAGTGCTAGTGTTATCACAGTGAATAACAATAGGATAATCAATCTAAATTCCAAAATCTTTTATCATTTTCTTGATCCACACAATTATAGAACAATTCAGGGCTACCGCAACATACTCCACTTCTATTGTTGACTGAGAAATACAATTTTGTTTCTTGCTTGTCCAAATGACAAGTCTATCACTAAGAAACACTGCTCCTCCTAATGTACTCTTTTTGTCATCAACATATCCTGCTCAATCTGCATCAGTGTATACATGAAGCTCAACATTTTCTGAATTGGGATACCATAAACCATAGTCTATAGTGCCTTGTAAGTATCTGAATATCCTTTTTACTACCATGAGGTGACTTTGTTTAGGCTCTGCTACAAATCTTCCAACTATGCCAACTAGATTTGAAATATCAGGTCTAGTTTGAGTAAGATAAATCAATTTACCAATCATTGACTTGTATAATGTTATATCAACTACTAGTGAGTCATCTTCCTTTGTAAGCTTGCATCTAGTAATCATAGGGGTTCCTACTGGCTTGCAATCATCCATCTTGAATTTCTTTAATATTTCTTTCACATACTTAGACTGATTAATGAATATACCTTTCTCTTTCTGTTGCACATTCAATCCTAAAAAGTATTTGATAGGACCAATCATACTCATCTCAAATTCATTATGCATCTCCTTAGAAAATTCAGCACTAAGTTTGTCATTACCTCCAAAGATAATGTCATCAACAAATATAGCTACAAGTAATAAACCTTCAGATGTCTCTATAATGAATAGGTTACAATCTGCTACTCCTTTCTTGAATCCAATCTTTGTTAAGTATCCATCTAGTCTCTCATACCATGCTCTAGGGGCTTGCTTAAGTCCATAGAGGGCCTTCTTCAATCTGCATACCATATCAGGTATGTCTGATAAGGTGAATCCTTCAAGCTGCTCAATGTATACTTCTTCTTTTAGATCTCCATTCAAGAATGCTAACTTGACATCCATCAGATAAACTTTGAAGTTTTTAACTATACCTGTTATCATTTTATTGACACTAAATTGATAATTTGACTAAGTGTTATTGCATTGAGAGTTGAGTTTTAAAGGTTCCTAATTTGAATTTCAGAATGATTAAAATTCAGAAAAAAGGGAAAGTATGTGTACATCTACAGAATTATGAATATCAAACAGCATGCTATAGTACAATATTCAGATCCTTTAAGCTCAACAGTAAGTGAAAGTAATTGCTTGCATTTCAGTAAATGAAAGTACAAATTCAAATTTGCCACACAAGCAATGGTTGCTATAAAAACAAAGAAAAGTACATTTCAAAGTTGCAAAAGATAAACCACACACCCCGTGGCTTTAGGTACTAATGCATGCATGCATTTTCAATTTCTATCAATTGATTGAAGAATCAAATGCAGAGAATAAAGGACAATTTTAGAGAATGGAAATGCAAAGAAGGAGAGAAGGAGACAGGTCAAGCCCCCTTGCCTGATTGTCTTTTGATGTTTGAGTGCGCTGCATCTTTGGATTCTGCATTCTGAAGTGTTCCCTGTCATTTGGTTCATCCTGCAAAAGAGAGAGATAAAATATGGTCAGTTCATATGAACTGAGCAAGAAAGGGCAAATGAGCTGTCTAGTCCTCTACTTGATCACATTTCAGAAAGATAAGACAGAAAGCAAAGTCATAAAACTGTGAGAAGGATCAGAAAAGATAGAAACAATATCATGTTTTTTCCTAACATCGTTTGTTCCATGTGCAGAAATAGATTTTGAAGACTAAGTAGGTTGTAGAAAGGACGTGCATACACTATGCGCATGAAACTTTCCGACTGAAGCTATGAAGAGGCGAAGACTTGAAGACCGGTGGACTTGAGGAGGCTGTTGAGGGGGCATGCATACATTACAGGCATGGGACCTTTCAGCTGAATCATGGAGGTACAATGAACCAGGCTGTTGAAGGGACATGATTCACATCATGAAACCTTTCAGCCAACATATCAAGGTTTCAAGAGTTTTAAGAGTTACATTTTATGATGGAATGGAACAGGAAAAGTCAAAAGGAAATTATGAGTTTTATGTTTTACAGATCACTTGTGGGAGTCACGAGCCCGTGCTCGAACCCCATAAGTGATGATCCAATCTACTAGTTACAATAAAGAAGTTCAGATCAATGGTCAAGTATCAAAAATAGATGGCATAATCAAGAAATGAGGTAATTCTATTCTATGTTATTGTGCAAAGGAAAGGCTGAATGTTGTGTAGTGCTGGTTTGAATTCTGCATTTGAAAGGTATCAGATAATATAGTGTGTGAAAGATACAATAGAAACAAAGGATCGAATTGTATTGCTGAAAAATGAGTACTTATTCTACAAGTCTTGTCATAGTAGAGGTTACATATTTTACAAAACGTCTGGGAATTGATTTCTAATTCAGAAAAATAACTACACACAATTTGTAAAACAGTGTTATGAGTGATCAAGAGGTGATCTATTTACAACTTGGCAGTGCGCACAAGGTGAATATGAATAATGACAACATGCATGCACAGTGATAACAAAAATGCTAAGAATAGTAATAATAACTGTCACAAAGGAGCCAATACAGCTATGAAAGGTAACAGTGCATAAAGAATATGACAGCAAATAAATGAAACTCAGATTTTTTATAAAAGAAACAGAGAGATCTGTAGCTTTTCACACATAGATATGACAATTTGGTTTATATTGAAAGTTACAGATAATCAGTGGAGAACAAATTTATTTAAGTTTCATCAAACAATCAATTATAGCTAGTTAAGTATGTGCAATAATTGAATACTGGTTTCAATATCAATAGTTTTGTAAGGCATTCTTCTCCATTATAAGACAGTAAAGATGTATGGTAAGATATCAATATGAAGCTGCAAAGAGGCCAACATTTCATGTTACAGCAGGATTCAAAATTTTCAAACTCCATATTTTGCACAATTTTTTTCTGTTATTCAGCATTATTGAGTATGGCAAAGAGAGAGAATAACAGCGAGTTTGAATTCAAGGCTACAAAAGATACCCATGTTTTCTGAAAAAATGTCAGAACATCAGAGCATCAAAAATGGGAGGGTCTTCTATTTGTCAGTTGTAACAGAGCAAGCACAGAGATTACAAAAGGAAAGCCCTCATTTTTTGAAAAAATGTCAAAACATCAACAAATGCAAAGTTCCAGTAGCAGATATATATCAAGTTTTGTGCGATTAAAATAGCAAATAAAGGAAGTAAAATCTGAATTCTATACAAAAGGGAAGAGTTGAAACCCACAATTATTTGCAGAAAAATACCCACATGAGTATATCATATCTGGTTCCAACTTCAACATTTTATGCAGATTTCTAGCAAGATGCCACGTTTTGAAGGAAAAAATGTTAAACAAAGAGCCCATATATTATCAAATGTGGTTACAAGTTGCAACATTCATTCAACCTTCATTGAAAAGTTTTCGGTTTGTTTACAAGAGACTTGAAGGCAATATATTAAGATTATTAAAAAATACATTTGAAGAAAGGAATGGACAAAGGTTTGCAGAGATTTTGAGACTATTTGAATGTATTCACTGACCATACCATTCTCCTACAGCAAGCCATACTATTCCTTAGCACCTTGTTATTTGTGTGAATGGAATATTAAAAAATGAATACCCAGAGGCAAATATAGTGCCAAGAATTAGAAAAGAGAACACAAAGAGCATACTCAGAAAGCTATCGCGGCTGGAGAAGACCAGAGAACAGAGAGCTGAGGAAAGATTAATATAGCAGCAAATGGCTTCCAGACAACCATCATTTTTCTCCTCACAATGGCAATGCCAAGCAACATAAACCCTAGCTTTGCTTCTTCGAAATGAAAAAATACCTTATGAAATGTCTAAGTCCGAATGATAGATGAAATATCAACACCTTTGCTGTATTTGATAATGGTTTGGAGTCCGCAAAGCATCAGACTACGGACACTTCTCAACATGCCACACACACATAGTCACATGACTTTCATAATGGAAACAATAATATATATGCCTTGAATAGTCATGTCGACTTTGGATAATTTATATTATGTATTTTATTTTGTTAGTGTTAGGTATTAGTTTTATTTACATTTTTTCTAATTAAATTTTTTCACATTTAAATATGTATATTATAATATGATATCATTTTAAATTAAGATAGATAATTTTTGTTATCTACTTCAATTTAAAATAATATTATATTAATATATACATAGTTAAAAGTAAAAAATTGATGATTATATCTATTGTATTTAATTTTTAGATAAATAATATATTTATATTTGATATCATTTTATTGAATAGAATTTTGATTTAATTCTATTAAATGATAGCAATAAATATAAGTATATTATTTATCAAATATTAAATATAATAGGTATAATTTAAGAAAAAATATAAATTTAACCTTTTACATAACATTTTAGCAGTAAATATGTAATCAAAATTATTGTCAAGATCATCATTGTGATAAGGGAGGAGTTTCTTTTAGTTCTGTTCAGATTGGAGACAGATTACAGACAGTTTGGGTCACCTTAAGTTCTTGTTGAGTTCAACACCAGTTGATATCAGTTGAGGGCTTCTTTGGGGCAGTTCACTCCTCGTTTCTAGCAGTTGAGCTCACCTTTAGATGGCTTTTTCTTTCATATCCAACCCCTATGAGATATGCATGATTTTGTATGATGTGGAGCAGTTTTGGCATAATTTGGAGTGGCAGTTCAGTCAGGCATCACTTGAGGCAGTTCTTGAGGCACTTTGACTTCTCTTTCTGATAGTTTTGACTCCTCATTTTGGAGGATTTTTTATGCATACGGATTAGGGTTTGAGGGATTCTATTTATCATATTTTGATTTGATTATTGGGGACTTCTTTTTGGCTCACTTGTTTTGCAGACTGCAAACTAGAGAGAGAATTGTAAGGCATTTTGTAACAAAGATTGGTTCCAGCATTGGTTAATAGAGATACCTGTTTGTTCCCATTGGTTTTGAGGTGATTTTGTGAATTTTATTGCTTAAGTGTTGTGTTATCCTTCATTTCAAGCTGCATTCCTCTTCATTTTAGAATCTTGATACACGTGATTGCAGGTCTATTGTATGTGTTTTAATTTTTGCATTGATCTGGTGAAGCTTTGTTTCCCTACCTCTGCAAAAATATAAGATCCTTACATAGAAACATTTTTGTAGTTACGTGACTGTCTAGGTATTGAGAATCATAACCATCTCTTGAAATCTGTGCTGAATCAATTCATGTTATAAGTCAGATTTGGTGTATCACCTTCATAGTTTTAGGGTTCGTTAAGACATTTCTTTCCCCTTTTCTTTACATACAATAATTTTTGTGCAAGTGATATTCCAAACCTAAGAGGAACCGGCCTAGAATCTAGAGATTTTTTCTCAACCCCATCAACGAGAACATTTCCATGTTTCAACAGGATAGCTAGATTCCATATCAAGCTATTGGCGCAATCCTGATTGACAACAGTTTTGGGCATGCCCGGTGGGACACGAACTGCTTCACAGTTCATTGTTTTACAATTTTCTTATTGCTGTTTTGGTGTAGACAGCAGTATTTCAACCTTTCAAAAGGTAGTTTTTTAGCACCTAGCGACTCCGTGGTAAGGGTTTATTGCAGATTCAGTTGCAAATTTTTAGGATTTATCCTAATGAGCAGGACCCCTACAAGAGAAAATAGTGAAGGATTTATGTATCAAGAGCTTCCACCTAATAGGAGAGGTAGCAGATCAGCTAGAAGAAATAGATCATCTCAAACTGCAGAAGAATCATCTTCTTTTCCTAGCAAATCTGATTTTTCATTATTTGAAAATCCTATCTTTGAAGATCAAGCTACCATTTTTTAAGGACATGAGGTAATTGTTGAAAATTTCAATTTTTCTGAAGATTTAAGTGCTATTGATAATTCAGGATCAGAATTACCTATCTTTAAGGAGGCTACAAAAGATCAATTTGCTGCGGTAGCATCCACAAGTGCTGCCACCACTCCGGGGTTGAAAACTTATCAGAGAAAGGTAGTTCACACTACTCAACAAGCACCTGCAGTTCAGCAGCAAATATCACCAATACAAATGGCCAAAAATTTGCCATTCGTACCTTTTAATGCTGGTAGTCCACTACAAATTGCTGCACATCATGACATTCCACCTACAGCACTTAAAGGTTTGACATATTTTAATGGTGATGGTCAGGTTTCAACTATTGAACATATTAAGGATGTGGCTACTCTTTGTGGGTTGCATCAAGTTATTCATGATGATGTAGCATTGAAATTATTAGCAGCTTCACTAAAGGGAAAAGCATTAATTTGGTTTAGAAGTTTGCCTGTAAATTCAATTGCTTCATGGGATGCCCTAGGCACTGTTTTAATCAATAAGTTTGAAGATAAGTCTGATAATCTCTCACTGGTTGAACAATTAACTACCATAAAGAGACATCCTAATGAGCATATTTCTAATTTTAACTTTCATTTCCAACGAACTTGGGATAGGATTCCAGCATCTGTTAAACCTTCTAATGATTATGCATTCTTATTTTATTTGAAGGCTTTTAACAGTGATATTGCACTCATGATTTAGTCTATGGGTGGGCATACTCTACCAGATACGTTTGACATTGCTATGAGAGCAGAAAATAGCTTGATACAAGCTGGTAAGTTACCTCCTAGACCTCCTATGCCATATTTTGCAAAAATACAACCAGTAGTGCCAGCAATTGTTCCACCAATTGTGGTTGTACTACCAGTACCAGCATTACCAGCATTCAATATGCAGGTTGCAGCAGAGGAGCACGCTGCTACAGCTCCTTTCAGAGAGTTAAAAGAGCAGAATTTAGAGTTAAAAGATAAAAATGAGGACATAATGAGAACCTTGCAGACTTATGGTAATGAAATTACAAATTTAAAGAGGCAGCAAGGTCAATACAACAGACCCCCTCAAGCTCCTTATCAGCAAAATAGGCAATTTAATCAGCCATCAGGTTCAAATCAGCAACGTCAAAATCAGGGCCAGCAAAGAAATTACAATCAAAGGACTAATCAACCCTATAATTACTCAACTCCTAGCACTTCCAAAGAATTAGTAGTTGTTCCTCAGAATAACTATGCACAAGAGGAGGAATGGTGTAGTACTTGTAACACAAATCATTTTTGGCTTGATTGTCCTCATGCACTTGAAGCTAGGAGACAGGATGTTCTACAAAATCAAGCTGGTAATGTTCAAGGAGAAGCTACAAATCAGCAAATACGATAGCAAGGTAATCCTGATGTGACCTTAATGAATTCTAATGCTGATGAAACTATTTTAGCAGCAAATTTTGATCAAGATCAAGTATGGAGGCCTATAGCAGCGGGAACAAGATCAAAGGCAAAGGATGCAAATGAGCAACAGCAAGCTAATAAGGTACAAAAACCTGTTGTTTTACCACCACAGCAAAATCTAAAGGGTAAACAACAGCAGGTTTCAGTACTAGATGATCATTCCCAGCCAATAAAAATAGTAAAAGATATCACTGTTCCAAAACATCAGCAAAAGGTTAGTAATCAAGGTTTTAATATTGTTGATCATCTTAAAAAGACACATGTTCCTATTTCAATTTGGGAAGTTTTAGCACTTCCAGGACAAAAAGATATGCTACAGGAAGCATTGCAGAGTCTTGCACTTTCTGATGATGTTTTGAAACAGCAAACACCAAATGTATTAATGGCTTGAAATGATACTTCATCCCAGCAGTTACCTAAATTGGTAAAACCTCCACCTTTCTATATTACTGTCATAATAGGAAAGAATTTAGTTCACAACTGTATGATTGATTCCGGGGCTTCAAGTTCGGTTATGCCTAAGAAAATTGTTGACCAACTAGGCCTTAAATATGAACCAATAGAAAAGGGGGTTGTGCAACTTGATGGTACAGCGGTGGACATGGTTGGTGTGATTAGGAATCTTGATCTAACAATGCATGCTTGCCCTACTTTTTCAGTTTCCATGGATGTCTTTATTATTGATCTACCTCCCAATTTTTCTATCTGCTTATCAAGAGATTTTACAGCTAAAATAGGAGGATATTTGTTAGTAGATTGGTCTCATATGCTATTTCGTACTAGATATGGCACAAAGGTGACCATTCCTTCTGAGCCTATTGCTAATTTTTGCATTGAACCACATGTTACTAGCACTGAAAATGAAGCAGCAACTGTAATTTATGATCAAGAGGAAGTTGACGCTATTCATGATGCACAAACCCAGGTTGAACAAATTCCAAACATTTTGCTAGATGCTTGGGCAACTTAGAATGTAATTTCTGATGCTCAAATTGAAGAACCTAGCCTGGGAAATTATGTAATTTGTGAAGTTACTGATTTCATACCAGCTGTTGTAAAAAATGTAGATGAAGAACAGCAGGATGGTGTTGTCTGGAAACTATTTTTTGATGGATCTCGCAGAAAAATAGGTGCTGGAGGTGGTTGTATGTTAGTTTCTCCAAAAAATCAAAGGTATTATGATGCTTTCCGGTTTACATTCAGTTGCACAAATAACGTGGCTGAGTATGAGGCTCTTGTTAATGGTTTAAAATGGGCAATCAAAAAGGGAATTAGCTGTTTACAAGTTTTTGGAGATTCTGAATTGATTGTAAATCAGGTTAGAAACGTTCATAGAGCAAAGAATGATTTATTAAAAAGTTATAGAAATGTTGTATGGGACTTAATAGAAGGCTTTGAAGCTTTTAATTTGCAATCTGTTCCTAGAAATGAAAACAAACATGCTGATAGGCTTGCAGCTGTAGGAGCCCAATATGACATACCATCAGAAATCAGTAATGATAAAGGGCTTAATCATGTTAAGGTTATTGTTAGACCTACTGTACCTAATAATGTAGATAACTGGCAAGTTTTTGAATCAGATCAGCACATTGTAAATTTTCTAAGGGAAGAAGCTGAATTTTCTCAGCCAAACCAGCAAAAGCTGCAAGATCAATATAAGGATCAAATTATACAACTGAGGACTAATAAGATGCCTAAGGGTCTTGTTACTTTGGAATCTATGTTTGGGACAAATGATGAGTTCAAAAAAGATAAATCCAGCTTGCAAATCAAAGAGGAGTATTACGAAGAGATCATTGTTTCACAGGACAAGGTACTCAAACTTGGTAAGGTATGTACACCTGAGGAGCGTTTGACCTTTATCAATCTTTGTAATGAATTTTATGACATAATAGCATGGAATTATTCAAATCTGAAGGGATTTGATCCCAATATCTGCCAGCACACAATCGAATTAGAACCAGGAGCCAAACCGGTTAGACAGAAGCAAAGACCGGTAAATCCTAAACTTGAACCCTTAATGATTAAAGAGTTGAATAAACTGATTGAAAGCAACATCATCTTTCCAATCAAACATACATCTTGGGTTTCAAATTTGGTTCCTGTAAGAAAAAAGAATGGTGAAATCAGACTTTGTGTAGATTTATGTGATCTAAACAGGGCATCATTGAAGGATAGGCATCCTTTGCCTTCAAGGGAACAAATCTTGCAAGTGGTCTCAGGTTCTGAGCATTTTTCATTGTTGGATGGCTTTTTTGGTTATAACCAGATCATGGTTAAAGAAGAAGATAGATTCAAAATAGCTTTTACAACCAAATGGGGAACAAGGGCGTATCAAAAGATGCCATTTGGTTTGTCAAACGCTGGTGCTACATTCCAAAAGGCTATGGACAAAGCTTTTATTAATTTAATGTACAGGTTTGTGCTGGTATATCTAGATGATATTACTATTTTTTCCAAGAATTCAGCTGACCATTTCAAACATTTAAGAATAATTTTTGAAAGATGCAGAGAATACAGAATTTCCTTGAATCCAAAGAAGAGTATATTTGTTGTACATGAAGGTAAGCTATTAGGGTTTATTGTTTCAAAAGATGGGATAACTATTGAACCTGAAAGGGTGAGTGCTATTTTAGCCCTGCCACTTCTAGCCCATAAGAAGGGTCTTCAAAGCTTTTTAGGGAGAATTAACTTCGTTAGGAGATTCATCCCTGGTATTGCAGAATTACTAATGCCATTTACAGCCATGCTAAAGAAGAATATCGCTTTCAAATGGACCAAGGAAGGTAAATTAAGTTTTGAATTAATCAAGGAAGCTCTTGCTGCTGCTCCCACTTTGTTTAACCCTGATTTTTCTAAAGATTTCACTCTTTATGCTTATGGAAGTATGGACAGCATTGCTGTTATGTTAGTATAGAAAAATGATTCAGGATATGAGCAGCCAATAGCATTTTTCAGCCAAGGTTTAAAGGATTATGAACTGCATTACACTTTTGTTGAGAAGCATGTTTTAGCTGTGATTAGAAGTCTTAAGAAATTTAGGCATATGCTTTCTAATAATAAGATAAAACTGATGGTTGCTCATCATGCTGTTAAGGAATTTTTCTTGAACAAGGATTTCAATACAAAAAGAGCACATTGGATCATGAAAGCGATGGAATATGATATTGACATCAAAGTCACAAAGCTGGTAAGAGGTAAAGGTTTATGTGAACAGCTAGCTGGTAATGGGGATAACATTATAAATGATGATTCTAAGGTAATTCTAGCATTATAAGACCAAAATCAGTTTGCTGTTCCAGATTTACAGACAGATTGGGTGAGGGAAATGGTTGATTTTCTGCAAACAGGACGTTGTCCTGAAGGTTTGGATAGATCCAAAAGAAGATATTATAGGTTATAGTCCATTCCATATTGCTTATTAAATAACATGTTATATAGAAGGGATATTAATGGTGTATTGTTAAGATGTATTACCAGTGATCAAACTGACAAAGTGTTACAGGAATTCCATGATGGACCAGTAGGTGGACATTTTGCAGCAAGGACAACAGCACTTAAGATTTTGAAGGCTGGATATTTTTGGCCAGATCTATACAAGGATGTTTTCATTTGGGTAAGGAAATGTTTAAAATGTGTTGTTTTCTCAAACAAGCAAAGGTTAGCAGCTCTACCTCTCAATCCAATTCAAATTGAGCAACCCTTTGCTAAATGGGGTTTAGATTTCATTGGTCCTATTAATCCAACGTCAAGTTCAGGTCACAAGTACATCTTGACAGCCACAGATTATTTTACTAAGTGGACTAAAGCTGTTGCTTTGAAAGAAGCTAATGAAGCTTTAGTTTTAAATTTTTATGAAGATTTAATTGCCAGGTTTGGAATACCTGAATCTATTGTTTCTGACAATGCTTTAGCATTTAGAGGTATAAAAATTTCTGATTGGGCAGTTAAAAATGACATGTATCTTAGTGCCTCATCCAATTATTACCCACAGGGTAATGGACAAGCTGAATCGACAAACAAAAATCTGATTCGCATCATTAAGAGGACTATTGAAGATAATCAGCGAGAATGGAACAGCAAGCTAAAACAAGCTTTATGGGCTGACAGGATCACCCCAAAGCATTCAACAGGTAATTCACCTTATGTATTGGTTTATGGAAAAGAAGCAAGATTGCCAATCTCAATTGAATTGTCAAGTTTGAGCCTGATTAAGGAACTGGACCTACTAGACCAGCAGCCTATGGAGGTAAGATTAGCTGAACTGATTGAGTTGGAGGAGTCAAGAAATAGATCTTTTCAAAAGTTGACGAAACATCATGATCAAATAAAGAAGACATTTGATAGGAAAGTTGTCGCAAGAGTCTTAGAAGAAGGTGATTTAGTGCTGAAATGGGATGAGTTGAAGAGCAGACCTGGCAAGCATTCGAAGTTTGATGCCATCTAGAATGGTCCATTTGTGATTACAAGATGCCTGGCTCACAACACTTTTCAGCTCTCAACTATGGAAGGAGAAGAATTGTCAATCCCAGTTAATGGGATCCACCTCAAACATTGTTTTTGAGGTGAGTTGAACAAGAATAAGTGCCTTTGCACATAGATAGTTTGCTTTCAATTAGTGCAGTAAGTTGTTAGTTGCAGAAAATAAACATGCTGCTGTAGTATATCATTCCTCATAAGTGAGCGCCCATCATAATAGAGCTGAGTATACTCAATGCTCTACATGATGGGATACCAATTATTTTTCCAAAATATAATACAGCAGCAGGTTTACTTGCTGCTTTCAATTCCTCTAAGTGTTCCAGCACATAGCTAGAAATTTTTTGAAGGCTGCAAGTTGCATAACTTCATGGCAGAACTGTTCAGAAACATAAACATCAATCCTAGAATGAAACAATGGTTTCCCAATGTTTCAGATCAGGCGTAATAGCCATGTTCCAAAACAGGTCATCCACGACCTTTTATACAGTTTGCAAACTTCAGAAGAGAAAACAAATTTTCAGGAGAAGTTCACACAATTCAAAGAGAGAAGAGCTCAATTTGTTTTCTACCTTACGCTAGCTGTTTGCGAATCAATAACTGCTGTCATTAGCATCATCATATCACATAACAGATATAACAGCCATATAAGGATGCTAAGGACATGCCTAAGCATAAATCCCCAAGCAGCTAGCGTAAGGTATTTTAGTTCCAGTTGGTTTAAGTTTTTTCAGTTGTATGGTGTGTTTCAGTTTTCAGCAATTTCTAAAGTTTTCTAGTTTTGAGAAGATTCAGTTTATCTAGGTTCTAGACTTTGTGCCCAATGGATTGCAAAAGGGAACTGGTTTATTATGTTTAGCAGGCAAACACCCCTGAGAGGTCGCCAGGAAATGTTATCATTTTATTGACACTAAATTGATAATTTGACTAAGTGTTATTGCATTGAGAGTTGAGTTTTAAAGGTTCCTAATTTGAATTTTAGAATGATTAAAATTTAGAGAAAAGGGAAAGTATGTGTACATCTACAGAATTATGAATATCAAACAGCATGCTACAGTACAATATCCAGATCCTTTAAGCTCAACAGTAAGTGAAAGTAATTTCTTGCATTTTAGTAAATGAAAGTACAAATTCAAATTTGCCACACAAGTAGTGGTTGCTATAAAAATAAAGAAAAGTACATTTCAAAGTTGCAAAAGATAAACCACACACCCCGTGGCTTTAGGTACTAATGCATGCATGCATTTTCAATTTCTATCAATTGATTGAAGAATCAAATGCAAAGAATAAAGGACAATTTTAGAGAATGGAAATGCAAAGAAGGAGAGAAGGAGACAGGACAAGCCCCCTTGCCTGATTTTCTTTCGATGTTTGAGTGCGCTGCATCTTTGGATTATGCATTCTGAAGTGTTCCCCGTCATTTGGTTCATCCTGCAAAAGAGAGAGATAAAAGATGGTCAGTTCATATGAACTGAGCAACAAAGGGCAAATGAGTTGTCTAGTCCTCTACTTGATCACATTTCAGAAAGATAAGATAGAAAGCAAAGTCATAAAACTATGAGAAGGAGCAGAAAAGATAGAAACAATATCATGTTTTTTCCTAACATCATTTGTTCCATGTGCAGAAATAGGTTTTGAAGACTAAGTAGGTTGTAGAAAGGACGTGCATACACTATGCGCATGAAACTTTCCGACTGAAGCTATGAAGAGGTGAAGACTCAAAGACCGGTGGACTTGAGGAGGCTGTCGAGGGGGCATGCATACATTACAGGCATGGCACCTTTCAGCTGAATCATGGAGGTACAATGAACCAGGCTGTTGAAGGGACATGATTCACATCATGAAACCTTTCAGCCAACATATCAAGGTTTCAAGAGTTTTAAGAGTTACATTTTATGATGGAATGGAACAGGAAAAGTCAAAAGGAAATTATGAGTTTTATGTTTTACAAATCACTTGTGGGAGTCACGAGCCCGTGCTCGAACCCCATAAGTGATGATCCAATCTACTGGTTACAATAAAGAAGTTCAGATCAATGGTCAAGTATCAGAAACAGATGGCATAATCAAGAAATGAGGTAATTCTATTCTATGTTATTGTGCAAAGGAAAGGCTGAATGTTGTGTAGTGCAGGTTTGAATTCTGCATTTGAAAGGTATCAGATAATATAGTGTGTGAAAGATACAATAGAAACAAATGATCGAATTGTATTGCTGAAAAATGAGTACTTATTCTACAAGTCTTGTCATAGTAGAGGTTACATATTTTACAAAATGTCTGGGAATTGATTTCTAATTCAGAAAAATAACTACACACAATTTGTAAAACAGTGTTATGAGTGATCAAGAGGTGATCTATTTACAACTTGGCAGTGCGCACAAGGTGAATATGAATAATGACAACATGCATGCACAGTGATAACAAAAATGCTAAGAATAGTAATAATAACTGTCACAAAGGAGCCAATACAGCTATGAAAGGTAACAGTGCATAAAGAATATGACAGCAAATAAATGAAACTCAGATTTTTTATAAAAGAAACAGAGAGATCTGTAGCTTTTCACACATAGATATGACAATTTGGTTTATATTGAAAGTTACAGATAATCAGTGGAGAACATATTTATTTAAGTTTCATCAAATAATCAATTATAGCTAGTTAAGTATGTGCAATAATTGAATACTGGTTTCAATATCAATAGTTTTGTAAGGCATTCTTCTCCATTATAAGACAGCAAAGATGTATGGTAAGATATCAATATGAAGCTGCAAAGAGGCCAACATTTCATGTTACAGCAGGATTCAAAATTTTCAAACTCCATATTTTGCACAATTTTTTTCTGTTATTCAGCATTATTGAGTATGGCAAAGAGAGAGAATAACAGCGAGTTTGAATTCAAGGCTACAAAAGATACCCATGTTTTCTGAAAAAATGTCAGAACATCAGAGCATCAAAAATGGGAGGGTCTTCTATTTGTCAATTGTAAAAGAGCAAGCACAGAGCTTACAAAAGGAAAGCCCTCATTTTCTGAAAAAATGTCAAAACATCAACAAATGCAAAGTTCCAGTAGCAGATATATATCAAGTTTTGTGCGATTAAAATAGCAAATAAAGGAAGTAAAATCTGAATTCTATACAAAAGGGAAGAGTTGAAACCCACAATTATTTGCAGAAAAATACCCACATGAGTATATCATATCTGGTTCCAACTTCAACATTTTATGCAGATTTCTAGCAAGATGCCATGTTTTGAAGGAAAAAATGTTAAACAGAGAGCCCATATATTATCAAATGTGGTTACAAGTTGCAACATTCATTCAACCTTCATTGAAAAGTTTTCGGTTTGTTTACAAGAGACTTGAAGGCAATATATTGAGATTATTAAAAAATACATTTGAAGAAAGGAATGGACAAAGGTTTGCAGAGATTTTGAGACTGTTTGAATGTATTCACTGACCATACCATTCTCCTATAGCAAGCCATACTATTCCTTAGCACCTTGTTATTTGTGTGAATGGAATATTAAAAAATGAATACCCAGATGCAAATATAGTGCCAAGAATTAGAAAAGAGAACACAAAGAGCATACTCAGAAAGCTATCGCGGTTGGAGAAGAGCAGAGAACAGAGAGCTGAGGAAAGATTAATACAGCAGCAAATGGCTTCCAGACAACCATCATTTTTCTCCTCACAATGGCAGCGCCAAGCAACATAAACCCTAGCTCTGCTTCTTCGAAATGAAAAAATACCTTATGAAATGTCTAAGTCCAAATGATAGATGAAATATCAATGCCTTTGCTGTATTTGATAATGGTTTGGAGTCCGCAAAGCATCAGACTATGGACACTTCTCAACATGCCACGCACACATAGTCACATGACTTTCATAATGGAAACAATAATATATATGCCTTGAATAGTCATGTCGACTTTGGATAATTTATATTATGTATTTTATTTTGTTAGTGTTAGGTATTAGTTTTATTTACATTTTTTCTAATTAAATTTTTTCACATTTAAATATGTATATTATAATATGATATCATTTTAAATTAAGATAGATAATTTTTGTTATCTACTTCAATTTAAAATAATATTATATTAATATATACATAGTTAAAAGTAAAAAATTGATGATTATATCTATTGTATTTAATTTTTAGATAAATAATATATTTATATTTGATATCATTTTATTGAATAGAATTTTGATTTAATTCTATTAAATGATAGCAATAAATATAAGTATATTATTTATCAAATATTAAATATAATAGGTATAATTTAAGAAAAAATATAAATTTAACCTTTTACATAACATTTTAGCAGTAAATATGTAATCAAAATTATTGTCAAGATCATCATTGTGATAAGGGAGGAGTTTCTTTTAGTTCTGTTCAGATTGGAGACAGATTACAGACAGTTTGGGTCACCTTAAGTTCTTGTTGAGTTCAACACCAGTTGATATCAGTTGAGGGCTTCTTTGGGGCAGTTCACTCCTCGTTTCTAGCAGTTGAGCTCACCTTTAGATGGCTTTTTCTTTCATATCCGACCCCTATGAGATATGCATGATTTTGTATGATGTGGAGCAGTTTTGGCATAATTTGGAGTGGCAGTTCAGTCAGGCATCACTTGAGGCAGTTCTTGAGGCACTTTGACTTCTCTTTCTGATAGTTTTGACTCCTCATTTTGGAGGATTTTTCATGCATACGGATTAGGGTTTGAGGGATTCTATTTATCATATTTTGATTTGATTATTGGGGACTTCTTTTTGGCTCACTTGTTTTGCAGACTGCAAACTAGAGAGAGAATTGTAAGGCATTTTGTAACAAAGATTGGTTCCAGCATTGGTTAATAGAGATACCTGTTTGTTTCCATTGGTTTTGAGGTGATTTTGTGAATTTTATTGCTTAAGTGTTGTGTTATCCTTCATTTCAAGCTGCATTCCTCTTCATTTTAGAATCTTGATACACGTGATTGCAGGTCTATTGTATGTGTTTTAATTTTTGCATTGATCTGGTGAAGCTTTGTTTCCCTACCTCTGCAAAAATATAAGATCCTTACATAGAAACATTTTTGTAGTTACGTGACTGTCTAGGTATTGAGAATCATAACCATCTCTTGAAATCTGTGCTGAATCAATTCATGTTATAAGTCAAATTTGGTGTATCACCTTCATAGTTTTAGGGTTCGTTAAGACATTTCTTTCCCCTTTTCTTTACATACAATAATTTTTGTGCAAGTGATATTCCAAACCTAAGAGGAACCGGCCTAGAATCTAGAGATTTGTTCTCAACCCCATCAACGAGAACATTTCCATGTTTCAACAGGATAGCTAGATTCCATATCAAGCTATTGGCGCAATCCTGATTGACAACAATACCATAAGCTAAAAATAACTTAATTGCTTCTAATCTACTCATAGGTGCAAATGTGTCTTAATAATCAATGCCTTCTCTTTGCGCATATCCCTTACATACTAATCTTTCTTTATTTCTTACTACTGTACCATCTTCATCCATCTTATTTCTGAATATCCACTTAGTACCAATCACATTCTTATCACTAGGTCTTGGGACCAGTTCCCAAGTGTCATTCTTAATGATCTGATCAATTTCTTCTTTCATAGCATCATGCCAATCTAAATCTTTACATGCATTTTCAACACTTAAGGGTTCAATTTGAGATAATAAACATACCACATCATTGCTAGCTGAGTTCTTTGCTTGTGATCTTGTCAAGACTTTGGTGCTTTGATCTCCAATGATGTCCTTCTTGGAATGATTTCTAGATGTAAACTTTGGAACCTTAGCTATTGCTGACTCATCAGCCTTAGGAGTACCTTCTTCACTTGTCTCAGGGTCATTGAATAACACATCAATGCTGTCAAACATTTCCTCAATAATTGTCTCACTAGAAGAGGGTCTGGGTTCTTCTTCAATCATGGGTGAGTAATCATGATATCTTTCTTGAACCATAAACTTTTCATCAATCTTAACATGAGCACTTTCAATTATCTTTTTCAATCTTAAATTGAAACATCTATAAGCTTTACTTTTAGTAGATTAACCAAGGAAAATACCTTCATCACTTCTTACATCAAACTTGCCTACTGGTTCATCTCTCTTGATGTAGCACTTGCTTCCAAAGATTTTGAAGTATTTTATAGTGGGAACATTACCAAACCATAGCTCATAAGGTGTTTTGTCAGTGCTAGGCCTTAACTGAATTCTATTGATTGTATAGACTGTTGTATTGACTGCATCTCTCCAATAGGTGTGGGCAACCTTTCCTTCTATCATAATGGTGCACGTTGTATCAAGAATGATCCTATTCCTTCTCTCTATAATGCCATTCTACTGAGGTGTTCTAGGTGCACTTAACTGTCTCTTTATGCCATGTTCTTCACAGAACTCATAAAATCTATTAGAGGTGAATTCTCCTCCTTTATCCGATCTCAAACATTTTATCTTTAATCCAAATTCATTCTCAACCTTAGCTTTGAATATTTTGAACTTCTCAAAAGCTTTTGACTTATCTTTTAAGAACACAACCCACATCATCCTAGTATAATCATCAACAAACAAAATAAAATACCTTTCACCATAGTATGATCTTGTTTGAGTTGGTCCACATAGGTCTGTATGAATTAGATCCAACTTGTTCTCTGTTGAATTCTGCTTGATTCTGAATGAATTTCTCACATGCTTCCCCATCACACATTCCCTACATATAGTATCAAGTGGCTTTGCTATGCTAGGTAGATCACTTACTGCTTTAACATTTCTTATCTTTACTATGTTATCAAAATTGATATGACATAGTCTTTTATGCCACAACCAACTGTCATCAATTTTAGCAACAAAACAACTTGCTTCTGAATTGAGTTGAAAAATATTTTCTCTTTTCTTTGAGCCTGATGCAATCATAACACCATCTTTGTTGTTAATGATGCATTTGTCATCTTTGAACTCCAACTGATAGCCTTTACCAAGTAACTGTCCAACATTGAGAAGGTTATGTTTCAAACCATCAACATAAAGAACATCATCAGTACTGTTCTTTCCATCCAAAGTGATGGCTCCTTTACCAACTATAGGTTTAGGAGTGTTGTCTCCAAATCTGACCATACCTCTATTATATTTGTCCAAATGAACAAACCTGCCTTTATCACTTGTCATGTGATGTGAACAACCACTGTCTATAATCCAGTCTATTCTTATATCTGCTTGGGAAATCAATGCTAGCTCTTGATTCACTTTCTCATTTTTAGGAACTGACTTAATATTTTTTTTGTCTACAATAGCAATGAATCCAATTTCTTCTTCACCTGATTCTTCATCTGAGACTCCATCTCCAGCATAGTAGCATTCCTTAGAATACTTAGGCTTATAATCCTTTTTGAACTTTCTAGCTCTAGTGGGACACTTAGATGCAAAGTGACCAATCTTATTACATGTAAAGCACTTAAATGGTAATTAACCTTCATATTTTCCTTTTCCTTTCTTTTCTTTTTTGGAAATCATAGCAATAAAATCATCTAATGTTCTCTCTTCATCATCATCATCAAAATTACTAGAAGTGTTTGTAGATTGCTTACCATGAACTGTTGCTTTGAAAGATGTCTCACTCTTTGGTTCTGTCTTCAATCTTGAAATCTCAAAAGCTAAGATTTTGCTGATCAAGGTCTCTCTCTTGAAATTTGATGTAAGCTGCATGGTCTCATCAAGGATGTTGATCTTGCTCTCATATTTTGGAGTAAGAGTAGTCATCAACTTGTGCATAATGTCTTCCTCGAAAATCTCTCCATCATTGTTCCTGATTCTAGCAACTGCTTCATTAATCCTCTAATTGTAAGCTCTAATAATTTCTTCAGGCAGTATCTCTAATGCATTGTATCTTTTCTTCCATGTCTTTCTACGTGCATCCTTTTCTTGTTTGTCTCCTTCAAAAATGTCTTCAAGGTGCTTCCAAATCTTGTGGGCGATGTCTACCTTCTTTATCTCTGAAAACTCACTATCAGATAGTGCGCTGATAAGGGCTTCTTTAGCTATAGCATTATGATGAAACAATTCCTTTTGAGTGTCAGTAGCATCATCCTGTTCAAGGTCTTCTAAAGTAGGAATCTTGGCTGCTTTGATAGTTACATTGAAAACTTCATAAGCAATACACTGCAAATGGGTCATCATCTTGTTCTTCCAATCAAGATAATTTTCTCCATCAAACTTAGGACTCTCTTTCCTGAAGTATGCCATATGATCAACCTCAAGCGAGGCACTTGGCTCTGATACCAATTGTTAGGAATAGTCCCAAGAGATAATTGAAGGGGGGGGGGGGTGAATCAGTTATCTACAAGTTTCAATTCTTTATCCAATTAAGTATACTTAAATATAAATCATAAACACAATGAAAGAACACTTGAACACAACACCAATATTTTGGTTACAGGGAAACCCAAATAGGTAAAAACTCTGGTGGGACTTGATAGCCACTAATATTCTGTACTAGTGTATAATGATCCTTGCTAGAAGATCCTTTACCCTGTTAGGAGTAGCTTTACAAAATATTAGTATAGTAGACCTAGTTAAGGGTCAAACCCTATTAGGAGTCTTTTGCAATTGTCCCTATTAGGGGAGAGGACACACTATCCAAGAGCTCACTGCTCAAATGGGCAAAGGCTACAACCTTTTGAATAATAGATACACACTATATTTGGATCTTAGTGAGCTACACTTTGACCTGCTATCTAGATCAGTTCTAATGAATAGCACACATATTCTACTTGGTCACATTGACCTTCTTCTGATGGCTCAACACTTCACACACTTTGCTCTGCTCTACTCAATCAACCATGAGCCACACTTCAGCAATCACAAATGACTACCTATAAATATCTTTCCTCTAAATGATATGATCAGGTTAGCCTATTAGAACCAACTTGAAATCATAATAGAGAAACCATAATAAACTCCAACATTCATTTTTCAACTCTATTATGCACGCAACATAATCTGGGACCTATCTAAATAAGATAATTGTAGACGCACGCTACACACTGTCGGCTCTACCAAAACAACTGGAACTTTCTCTACAAGCTAAATTAACTCATGCACTCTTAACCAAACATCAACAACTCATCTCTAAGCTTAACTCCAAGGGCACATACCATAAAGATAGGCGCAACTCAAGAACCAATAAAATCTCTATTGGCTCTGCTAAACAAACATAGGAAACTGCTACTGGTGAATAGCGACTGCATAACTTCACTTGCGTTCATCATTAGACTATGCATTCATAACTGAAACATCACTAACATGTCTTCAACATATATCCTAGGGTGCATGCCCATAAGACAATTGTATGGACAACCATATACAGAACACTTCCTGTAACTCTGTCGGGAACACTGTTGACACAAGCTACTATATAACTGTCTGTACTTACAATTAACCTCTACGCCCATGATATCATGTTGATATCATGTCCATGCATCATATACTAAAGGCTTACTATATAAGACTTCCATGCATGCTACTTTCCATATGTTGTCATCAATGACAAACATACAGTCAGTACTGGCCTGCTGGCAAATCTCCAACACATATTATTTTATTTCAATAAAGAATACTAATTAAATTCTCTTTTTATTAATTTCCTAATTAAATAGGAATTGATCTAGGATTAAGACAAGCATGAATATTTATTTATAAGATACACTAATAACATTACAATAATATAACCAACTACAATATTAAACATTAAGAAATATAAAAGGTGCAAGAAACATGGCACAATTACATATCTTCATATGCAAGTGGTAGTCTTACAAAACCTCAAAGTTTCACAAGCACACTATTAAGATTCATGAGATGGTTACATGCATCCACTAGTTTTCTATTATTTAAGTGATTAACAAGCAAGGTTCATCCAACTTACAATGTTATTTATTTCATAACAATATTCCTTTTAAATCCAAAGTATAATTCCTACCATGATTAGTCATACAAGCTTGTTTACTGATTTATCCCCATAGACCACATGGATCTATTTTACTTTTTTTACCAAAGTGATCATTATTCGATTTATTTTGACTTGGGAAGATATATCTCCCAAAAATGATACTCAAAGATAGAAAGATCTAACTTAACACATGTGGAAATGATGGTTGTCTAGGAAATGACTAACTAGATGCGACATTCTCTAAATAAAGACAAGAAGAGAAAAATAAACCTCTACAATGGCCAAGAGTTCTGGAAACATGTATATCAAAGATGTACATACTCAAATACATTAAAAATATAAAATATATGTAATTCAAATCTAGTTCTTCTAATAAAAAATGGTTTCAGGTTCCATTCAAAACATATTTTTACCTTAATGAAAAACATCTAGTTCTTCTAAAATTTTAGATAGATATTCTGATCATCATAAGAAGAACAACAACATAAAAAGCATAAACATTCATCATCAAGAGTAAACATGATCAAAGGTAAATATACTTACATATACAATGCAACAAGAGAAATGAGCTCTCAATCTCTAAGTGCTAAAGTTGGAGGAAGACTGTCTCTATACACCGATCCCTAGTATTGGTATAGTTAGCAATGTCTCCCAACCATATGGTACCCATAGGCCCAACCCTTGTACTCGTGGAGATAGTAGTCTGGCACAAACATAAGGCAACCTCACAAATAAGGAGGTGGCTAATACACACGTCAAATAATGCATAACTCTTAGGAAATTACAATGACCCAACACTATATACATAAGTACAAATACACCACAACATGGAGAAAACTCAATATGTGAACCAATGTCCAAAGTGCATACCAAGCACATCTATAGAACAACATGGTCACTACTCAGTACTAAAAAGGTCATCTCATCAGAACGATGAAGCACATCCAAAAATAAAGATGCAACAAGACATAAATCAAAAGGACTCAAAAAGTCATAAATATCATAAGGATTAAGTAAACTTGATTGGTCTCAATACCAAAGGTACGTGTCCCTCAAAACTCGACATAAGAGCATAACTCAACTATTTCTTAGATGCGGTCTCAACACCCAACATCCACATACCACATGAGAGTTCATTCTCAAGCATGATGTGTACTATCACAAGGGCAGGGGCAAAAATAATAACAAAAGTAAAATTACACCAATATAAAGAACAAACAAATACTCGAAGTAAGAAGATTACATACCACACACTCTATTGGCCACATCACCAAGAGCACAAATCTCAAAATGATCTGATAAATAAACATGTGGTATAAAAAAATGTTACATGTTTCATGACATATCTATTACTCAAATATTGAACAAAAAGCTCAAAACATAAAAATACCAATTTTTGACAAAATTCGATAAAGTTTCTGAAAATCAACATTTTAACTTGAAATGTCACTTTAGGGTCAAAATATAAAAATACCCAAAATGTCATATAATCATTTTGATTTGTCCATCATATTCTTTGTAGTAAAGATAACTTATATTAAAATCTAATTAATGCACAACATGATAAATGATGGGTTCTGGATAGCGCACAAAATGGTGCGATGAATAAAAAATCTAAAAATCAAATTTGGATTAAGGCTATAGAATTAAAACCCATTGGTCTAAATCTACCCAACAACACACTTTTTAAATAAAATTCTAATTCTAGATTTATAATGAAGTTCTATTATTCACATAAAATATCACATTTGCATTTTTATATCACTATTCACATGTAATCTTCAAATGATCATAACTATATGAGAATGGACTCAAATTGAGTCAAATAAAAAATTCTATTATATAATTCTATCATTCCACAAAATAATATGAATTCAAAACACTCAAATTCCACTTTTTACATTTCTTCTATTTTTCAAGCAAAACCATAAACTCTCATAAACTCCATTAAAATAGCTCTAATTTTTAACTTTCAAAAATCAAAATTTTAAATATACCATTTGGTTCTAAAAGTGCCCAACACCCCTCTTTTAACATAAAATTCACATTTTCATTATTTTTAAAAATTTGAGCAGCATAACACTATTTTACTTCATTTCTCCAAAATGCAAGCATACACAAATTCATACAAACCCAACCGGGTGAAAGAAATACATGAAATCATAGGAAAATATCTATTTTCATCCTACTAAACTACTCCAACTTACTTTAGGCAAAAAGATGGATTAAAACAAAAGATATAGAAAGGCATACCTCGTAGCAAGAGGAAAAATCTAAAATGAAAGGGAATAAATAAATACGGCATGAAAGCAGATGAAAATTTTGGCATAGTGTAGCAATTCCACCACAATTCCAATGAGCTGCTCCGTGCTCAAATATGGCAAATGGATCGCTCCCAACAAAAAATCTACAAATTGCTTACAAGAGGGTTTGAACAATTTTGCTCTTCAAAAATGAAAAAGTGTGTAAATGAGTTCTAATTTCTCATTATAAGTCACTTTTTTCACTTAAAACCAAAAAATGATAAAACAATAACTTAAATTAAAACAAATTAAAACTCTAAATTCACCTCGAACTCAACTTGTATTAATTTATCCAATTTTAATTAAATGGAATAGCACTATGATAAAATTATCAAAAAAATGTAAAATACTTTATAATAATAATTAAAAATAGCATTATTAATTAAATCATCTTTAGCAACAACTACAAGACTCTAATGCACAAACACACAACTAGTCTTTCACAATGTGCAATATGAATTTTGGATTTACCAACTTCTACCGGAGGGAGTAATATAATAATAAATTATGGATACATCATCCAAACAATGATGATATTGGCTCAGTACGAAAGGTCAGAACTGCTATCTCTTGTACCACTACTAAGAAAATAGACACACACTCAATCCCTATAGCTGAGGGTGAATGTGTCTGGTACATATTCAATAACATACAACCATCAAGTGCAACTGTTCATAATATATAAATAACCAAGCACATATAACATAGATAATCATAATGAAGGATAACGGAACACCGTGTGGATCTTGCAAGCAAATGACTACGGCTCCCTATCACTTCATACCAGCACCAATAGGCAAAATGCATAGCAAGATGTGGTACATCATACACAACATATAACCATATATTATTGCATTATCTTGAAGCATTTAAATAAATCATTTCTAACAATATGAGCATATGTCAATTTAAATCTTCTTAAAATTTTCAATGGCATATAAGGCACAATATCTAAGAATTATCGACAATCATCATAACCTACTAATCCAATCTTTTGAACATAAAAACTAATATATTTAATCAATAAAGTACCATCGTGAATATACTATTCAAAAGAGTAAATAACAACCTGATATAAAATTATAGTATTTTAGTTATTGCAACATACTCTTAGTTAGATTAAATAGTATTTAACATCAAGTATAGTTACCTCATTATACTTGCAATCCAAAGTTTGAGGCTCTATTACTTCCTTGCAATGACAGAGTTGAAGAGACACTACATTCTTCTCCCCTAAAACTTGACTTAGTCCTGGAAGTCATAAAGGCTAAGATGGAAACATACCACACATTAATCCTGAAATATCTTTTACCCAATATTAATAATATAGATGCTCATTAGATCTTAGAAAATACATAAAATAATCCTCATTAATATAGTTTTTGATTAAGGTAAAAATAGGTTTTGAATGGAACCTGAAACCATTTACATAAAAGAAAAGATAAATAGCATTTCAATTTTACAAAAAGAGATGCTTGCTAAAAAGACAAAAGTAGGACTCGAAATAACCCTAGTAGTGACAACAAAAAATAAATGAAATAGTTACTAGCAGAACTACCAGAAAATGCCTAGCAACTACCCAAAATAGACTAGTTTTTTATCATTTTCTCTGCCTTCATCTGCAGGTCCTCCATCTTTTGGATAGCATCTTTCAGATCCTTCATTTCCTTTAGATTTTTAGGGACCTTCCTCTGAGTGTGGCCTCTAGTTCTTGTTCCCAAACAAGCATTCCCAGCATCATCATCAATTGTTATGGTTATTCTTTCCATCAGGATTTTTTCCAGATAGTTGTACAACATTTTCAAGTTCATAACAGAAGCACTAAGGCCCTCATTATTGTGTTTCAGGACCTTATTTATCATGTACCCATTGTAACTAGTTTTTTTCATTAAATCTTTTAACTTGTTGTCCACCATCATTTTGATTTCAGCAACCATATCCTCATTCTGGTTATTGGTTTTTTACCTTATCAAAAAACTTCTTTTCCTGCTTCTCCAGCTTTGTAGTTAGGGTGTTTGTAGTATCTTTCATTGCCTTAAGATGGAGTTTCATTTCCTACATCTCTTGCGTGATCCAATTGTCTAGATGAGTGTCATGGCCTTCGGTCTTCTTGACCTCTTCCAGAATGGTAGCACCCACTAGGAGGCCTAAGGGATCCTCCTTATGGTTATTACCCTCCTCATTGCTAGCCTGGCCCTTTCCATCTCCTATTTCAATTTTTCCTTCTTCTTTTTCACCTAGAGTAGGGAAATCCTAACCAGCTTCCTCCTCCTCTTCAGCTCCATCTTTTTTCTCATTGCTAGCCTGGGCCTTTCCATCCTCTATTTCAGTTTGTTCTTTTTATTTTTTACCTAGAGTAGGGGGATCCTGACCAGCTTCCTCCTCCTCTTCAACTCCTTCTTCATCTTTTTCTTCCTCTTATTTACCCCCTTCTTCCTCCTCCTCATATTCCTCAATTATTTTTTTTTCCTTCATTTCCTCTTCCTACTCTTTTTCTTCAACACTCAGGTCCTCTTTTTCCTAGGCTTCCTCCTCATTACGTTCTCTTCAACATTATCTTCATTGGCACTTCCCTTTCCCTGAGACAGAGGGATTTTGTCACCTGCATCATCTCCATTATCCTTGGCTTTCTCCTCGTCACTTTTATTACCAGCATCATCACTACTGTCAGAGGATTTTTTCTTGTTTCTCTTCCTCTTCTTGGACGTTTCATCATTTTTCTCAACCTCTCTATTCTCCTTTCTTTTGCCAGTGACCCTTTTTAGGATTGGGTCCAGGATAATGTCCCTTGCATAGTCTGTGATGAAGAGAATCAAACCCTCATGCAACACTGGATTACTCACTTTCTTCCTGTGCTCTGTTATACTATTATTTAGTGAGCTCAACAGAAAATATGGAAAAGAGATTTTCCTGTTGTGCCTAAAGTGATTTGCCAGTACAAAGTGTAGATTATAGATTTTGGAGTAGTGCCCATCAAGCGTGAAATAATCAATCATCACCTTCAGCATTTTAGCCCAAAATTCCTTTATTTTTGTTATATCCACATAATCCCCTTTGCTTTTTGTCATCGAGGCTTCTTCATCAAAATTTTTCGGGAAAAGCTTAAAAGCTTCAATACCTAAATGCTTCTTATCTCTATAGAAATGAATAGCTTCAATGGATAAATCGATAATTTTAGAAATGAGGGTAAGAGTGAGGGGGAAAGATTTGCCCCATAAATTGACTTTACCATTTATCCAGCCATTAGCAAACATGGTAGTTACCTATTTATCATAGTCATGAAGCTTTTCCATATACTGAGTGACCCCTCCTTTCCTCAGCTTCTTCCAAACTTTCTTCTCTTGTCTCCATTTCTCACAGTCGAAGGGCTCCTCTCTCCTCAGACCTCCTCCCATTTTTTGCTTTTTTTTTCTGTTCTAGCTTGGATTCTTACCAATTATCCATGTCTCAAAGCTTTGCTTTCTTCTACTATTCATTTAACTAGATATAACCCAGAATCTGTGTTTCATTAAAATGGAAATAATGATCTCACACTTCACCTTACATGCAGCTTTCCTCAAAAATATTTCATCCTTGCCATCATTAATTTAAGTGGTTTTTCCTTCCTTGTGATTAATCTTATCATAATTGATAAGACTTATAATCTCAGAGTTAAGATTTGCTTCCCCTATCCACGTTTTAGTGATGTCACTCTGGGTCCCTTCATTTTCCAACCCATCCGTTAGCTTATTATCTTCACGGTAAATATGGGTGATGTAACTTTCCTCAAAAGAGCGGATAATCAACTTGATTATGTCTATTATATGAGCAATAGTCCAAGAACTCACTATTTTCCCTTTGATACAGTTTATTATGTTGAGGGAGTCACCTTCGAGCCATAACTTTGAACATCCCATTTCTTTAGCCAGATTCACCACATAAAGCACCCCTTTCACCACGTGGTTAGTTTGTGTAGACACCTGAAATTGTCCATTCACACTAATATTAATTTTTTTTAATATTTTCCCTTAACATTATGGTTAATTTCATTAATTGACTATAATCGTTATATTCTTCTATTTATTCAATTAAATTTATTTTAATTAAATAAATTCATTTTCCCTTTGTATTTAAATTTTATTTAAATACTATAATATATTAAATTTAATTTAATATATTATCCCTCCATTTCCCTCTATAAAATAAATTTTATTTATTTTATTCCTCCACTAGCAGGTAAAGTTTCTAAACCATGATTAAATTAAATTTATTTTAATTTAATTTATTTTCTCTTTTTCTTATGCTTACCTTTTTCTAATATTCCTCTAACCTTAATTAAAAGGTGGATTACCTTTAATCATGTGCATAATCACATTTTCTAAGGTGGCCACCTCCCCATCTCTTTTCTCCACCAATCATTTTTAAATTTCTCTTTCCCTCTAAAAGTGAAGTTTGACTTTTGTCACTTCACATTTTGTCTCTTAATCTTATCCACTCATTTCTTTTTGCCTCTTTATCTTTTCCAAACCCTACCTAACCTTTAATTCTAGCCACTCATTCTTTTGCCTCTTAATCTCCACCCTCCAATTTTTTTCATTTTCTATAAAAAAAGGCCTCACTCCTCATTTTAGGCTAATTATTCTAAAGTTCTTTTTCTTCTAAATCTCTTAGCTCTTGCATCTTCTAGCATTCTTAGTCATTCTAGTTCTATTTATTTCTTTGCATTCTAATCTTGTTTCTAATGTAGATCTTGTTGCATTCATCTTAGATCTTAATCTTGTTTCATTACCATTGTCATAGTTTTAAATCAATCTTGCATGAATCTTAATCTTTATCATTTGTGAAGCTTGGGACAAGTTCCTCATACTTTCTCTCAATCCCTTCACTATCATCTAACTTGTATCCCATAGATTTGCATTATTTTTGCATTTCATTTGTTTTGGGAGAGCATACCCACATTATCTCAAAGAGAAAATCAAACAAGGATTTGGGTGCCCTTGTTTTAGCTCATCGGAAGTTGTAATGAAATTTTCTTATTTTGTTGCATTTGACATGACTAAAATCTAATGTGGTTTTGTTTGGTGTTTTGGTATTTTTTATTTGCAGCAAATAGGTCTACATTTTCATTGCATACATTTTAGCATGCCCGTTGGGACCCACTTCCCTATTAGATCCACATTGAAGATAAAAACTTAGGGTTTTTTGAAAGATTTGATCATATTTTTCAAACGGTTGGGAGTTTGGGTCTGATTTTTTTTTCCAGGTGTGAGATGATCATAGTATGTCACAGTTCGAAGCTTAGATTTTTCTGATCATTTTTCTGTGAGTTATAATTTTTTTATGATTTTTAATGAAAATTCATTTATGGTCGCAAATCTCCATATTTTTCAAAAAAAATTACATTTTCAGAAAGTTCTAAGAATTTTACAGAGGACACATTCTTTGTGTTTTTTATTTTGATCACAAATAGGGCTCAAAAATTCAATCTTTGAAAACTGGTATGTTTTGATAAATCAGGTCCCTAGGGCACAAATTAAGGAATTTTTCCAAAAAATTTACATTTCTAAAAAGCTCTCTATTTTTTAGTAGGGGTCTCTATTTTACATTTCTATTTTTGTGACCGAAATAATAGTGAAAAAATCAGACCTTGTTGATTAGGTCAAATGCAAAAAATAAAATAAAAAAATGTGATGAGCTTGCACTTTATTTGCACATAATTCAATGCATGATAAAATCAGTCAATTATGAGTTGTTATTTCATGTAGAATCAACTAATTCAATGCATTTTCTTTGAATCATCATATTCCTTCATGATTTCACACACTTGATTGGAGTTTGTGAAGGCAACTTGGAGCTCATTAAAGTGGGTCAAAGGAGCATAAAATAAAATAAATTGGAAAGCATAAAATCAAGGTACACATATTCCAAACTTTATTATTTACATTGTAAAAAGTGTTACTTGTCCTCTTTTTCATCATAAAATCATTTCTTTCTTTTGGTCAACTTGTTTGGTGTGTCTTCCTCACATTGAAAAAAGGGGCTTAAAATTAATCATTCACATTTGGATTTGGGCTTAAAATGAACCCCTTTGTCTTTTAATCCTCAAGATTTTCTTATTTATATTTTTTTCTTGCATCCTTGTTAAGGAGTTTGAGGGGAACATAAATAAGGGATCTTGCTTTTTTTTTTAGGGGGCCTGCCTAGAGAAGTGATCATTTTAGGGGATGACCTCAACTCCCATATTCTGATGGAGTATAAATAGTGAGGCTTGAATCTAAAGCCAGGCCTCTTGGAAGTAGAATATTGTCAATCTTAGCTAAGCCCCAAAGAACTTTATACCTTTGGGAAGTGAAGGTGGAGATTGGGTTACCATTTCCTCTTGGCTGTTTGGCAGTATTCTCTTTCATCTATGAATTTGGGTCTCACGTACCTTGCATATATCGAGGACACCCCTTAGTTGAGCTTGTACATCCTAGTTAAAACTTGAATAGGTTGTTTGTGTGTTTGATGTGTTTGAATATTTAAAACCTTCCCCACTTGAAACAAAAGGGGACACATCAACCAAATTGAGCCTTAGGAATTTTTCCTTTTGCATTGTGTATTTTGCATTTTTAAAATTCAAAAATGAAAAAAAAATTTAAAAAAATTTTTAAAAAATTTTTTAAAAAAAAACATTTCAAGTACAACAAAAAAAATTTTGTCAACTTTACCTTCAAGTCAAGCTTTCCATGTGATCTTTACATCACCTCTTCTATCTATCAACAAGCTCATCATCATCATACATCTTATCCTAATCACATTTTTAATCCTTCCAATCATTCCTCCAATCTTAATATTCCCTAATCATTATAATCATCATGTCCTAATTGTCAAGAACATCCTTAGTCATCACCCTAATCTAATTCGATCATCCACAATCTTCCTTTCATCCTAATCATCTTAATCCTCTTTCATCTTCAGCATCTCATCTTGGTCATCCATAATCACCTCCTAATTATTCTTAATCACACTCCACACTCTTCTTATCCTAATAATTATTAATCTATCATTTAGGACCCTAAACCAAATCAATTTTCATAATCAAGTCAAGGTCCTAATAATAATCTTAATCATGTCATCTTCCTAATCATTCATCTATTCTTAATCCAAGTCTTATCAACACCATCTTCTAATCTTCTACTTTTGGCTTAGGAGCACCATCATAATCTTTGGACTTCAATCATCATCCAAATCAAATCGAAACAAGTCCAACCTTGAGGGCCTACCCTCACAAATCCAAAATCAAAATCAAATCAAATCAATCAAAATTCTTGAGGCCCTTCCCTCTAAATTAGTCGAATCCATCATCCAATTATATCAAAATTCTTGAGGCCTACCCTTTTAAATCAATAATCCTAACTTGCTCCTAGTCTTAAGTTCATATTCCATCCATCATATAATCTTTCACTCTTAATTAAAATCTTCCTCTACATCATCTTCCTCTAATCCAATCCAAAATCTCTAATTCAACATCATGAACATAGATTGGTTTCACAAAATGGTTGAGGACTTTAAAGTGCCAAATCCTAATCCTGAAACTATACCTTTAATCCAACCCACCTACCAAATCAATCCTCAATTCATATCCAATCCCAATCCATATCACATTCCTTATCCTTCTTCTACCTTTGATGAGGGAAATCCACCCCATTATCCTTCATCCACACATAATTCCTTCCATCACCTCCATCATGCCTCTAACATTCCCAATCTTGCCCAAGAGATTGAAGAACTTAGAAATACCATTCTAAGCTTGCAAAATGAATGTCAAAAAAAAAACTTTGAAGATATATGTCCCCCCTTTCTCCAAATCCATAAACCTCTTCCACCATAAAACCCCAATCGTCCATCTAATCCTCAACCTCCACACAATCCTAATCCTCCAAAGCCCACATCATTTATATCCTCCAAAGCTTCACAATTATCCAAAACTAGACAACACACTCCCCTTGCAGACCCTCTTGATGTCATATTCCACCTACTTGTTGACCAAAACATGATTGTATTTCCAAACACTATTCCCTTTGATGAGGTTCAACCCAAACCTACTTGGTATAAGGAAAATGAATATTGTGATTATCACCGCATTAAGGGTCATGATATCAAGAAGTGCTTAAAGTTTAAAAACTTTATCCAAGACCTTATTGACAAAGGAGAGATTGAAGTTGAAGATCCTAACCCCTCCATCACATCACCCTCATAAGTCCACACATGTCAAGACATTGTCCCAAAGCATGCTAACAAAGATTCCTCTCATCCTCTAGATCTAAGCATTCCTCCACTCCTTGATCCCCTTATTTTTCAAAATCCACCTATCCCTCTTGATCCACCTCATGATTCCATTCCTAATCAAGATCAAGGCATTCCCTCCACTCCATTCCATGATAGCCTTCCATCTCAAGATCCTGCTATCTCTTCCACTCCACCAAATATCCTCCCCAAATTCAAGATCAAAGTACCCCGTTATCTCCATGTCATGACTCAAATCCCTCTCAAGATCCCACTATTCCCCCTAATTCCCCTCATGATCCTAATCCTCCAAAAGATTCCACTCTCCTTCTGGATCCTCCATTTCAAGGTCCTAATCCTTCATGAGATTCTATTCCTCCTCAAGCTCTTATTATTCCTATTAAAGAGCCTCTTCGGGACCAAGGAAACCCTACACTTGTTGGCCTTGGTGATACCACTCACTCTACAGATGTTGATATCCCTCCTACACCTTATATACCCCCATTCAAGCGTAAACATATTCCTTCATTATCTTCCAAATCCATCTTGGGCCCCTATATCCCTAAAGGAAATCCTTCATCTCATCCATCCATTTTGGGCCCTTATATCCCAATGCTAAACCCTTCATCCCTTCCATCCATTTTAGGTCCTTATATTCCTCCATCCACTATACCTCCCACTCCTAGATCATTATTTATTTCTTCCATCATACCTCAAGATCAACAAAGACATACATCCTTGAGTGATTTCTATCCATCCATATATCAAAACCCATTATATGAGTCTCATTCATCCATAATTCCCAAGTCTTTTGGAAGCAATTTGGATGCACAACATAAAAATCATAAATACAAGAATCCACTTACATATGAAGATCACCATGTCCTATCTAATCGACACGTGACTAAAAAGAAAAGGGAAATACTCAAGAGACCACAAGGGTCCTCCAAAGAAAAAATAAAATAAAATAAAATATGGGTTCTTAAATCCATCATGGAAGAATTGCAGTCAAAAGAACATAAACATAAAGAAAAATCAAAAGCTATGTGGATTCCCAAGTCTCTCTTCAAAGATTGGAATATAAAATAAAAACCAAAGTTGGACTTCAAGATTCCAAAGACTTCCACATCATATTCTTCCAAATACCTTCCATTCTCTCCTCCATCTATTTTGGGTCCTTATGTCCCAATATCCACATCACTTCCTACATCAAAACCTCATGCTAGACAATCTATTCTCCCTTCACCTATACACCACCTTTCAAGGAGTGTGTCAATGTTGATCTTGCCATCATTTCCACCTACTCCCAAAAAAACCTTTCAATACCCTATCAGATATCCAACTCCTATATCTACTCCCTATCCTTCCATATCATATCATTCCTTTCCTCTTACCCCATCTTACACATAAATCCTTAGCCATCATCTACCTTAACCTCCATATATTTCCCCTACCATCACCATTATCAGCATCTTTGAGCTAATTACCTTTTGGTAGCCTTGGCCAATAATAGCATATCTTTCCTAAGAAAAATTTTGGAAAGAGCATTAGGCTCGAATTCCTTTAAAAAAAAGTCAAAAAGGTAAAAAAAGTAAAAAAGAAAAAGAAAGAAAGAAAAAAAAATCATCCAATGGTGAAAACTTAGTAATCAGTCACCTTGGACAAGTACCATGATAAAAACCTGGAAAACATGTGTCATGTGTAATCCCTCCATCCAATTTCTCTTCATACTTGGGGGCAAGCTCCATCCATTCCATGTAATCTTCCACATTCCTTATACACCATCAATTTCCTTATATAAGTTCATTATCATTTCCTTTCCCATCTTTGATCTTGACTATCCTATGCATCCTCTCTATCCATATATACATTCCATAACCCTTACTCTTTATCCATCCATTTTCCTTCATACTCCATCCATTTTAACATCTTTGATCTTGACATACCTATCCTCCATCTCATATTCATTCCCTTAATCCATCATTTATAACACTCTTTGAGTCCATGCACCTTCCCATGTTCTTGATCTTGATTATCCTATACCTTTCCTCCATCCATTATCTATTAAACAATTCCATCTATATCCTTCATATCATTATCCCCTATCCTCTCCATACACTCCATCTCATATCCCTTATCCATCCACTTTCCACTTTCATACCTTTTTCCTTCATTAAAAACTAGAGGCTATACAAAAAGAAAATATCCCTACATGCTTTAGACAACACAAGCTTTCACTTCCTCCATAAATATCCTTTCTACATTATCCATCCACTTCATACATTCTTTATCCACCATCTATCCATCCTTCATACTCCACACCATATCACTTTCCTCTCCATCATCCCCATCTCCTATCACCATCCTTCCATCCTATACATTGTTATCCTCCATCTTTCAATCCTTCTATCTCCATCCTTCCATCCTCTATCATTCCTTGGTTATCCCTTGCCATTGGTCCCAATCCACTTATCCTTTCTCGTATCTCATCCTATCCAATTCCTTAATCATCCTTTCATCTTATTCAAACCATCTTGTCTTTCAAATCTACTTGTCCTCTAATCCAATCCATTTATTCCCCTTCCATGCTTTTCAAACTCATTTTATCCAATCATCTTCTCTTCCAATCCTATTATATCCAATCCTCTCATACAAATAAATGTTAAATTTTAAAAATCCAAAAAAAATATAAAATGATCTTGAAAAAAAATTTTAAAAATGATATATGATCTTGAAAAAAATTTAAAAATTAAAAAAAATCCTTATAAATCCAAAAGATCCTAAGTCAATCCAATCAAGTGCAATCAATATTAATCCATGCAATCCAATCTTGCAATCTAGCACATTAATCTCAATCAAGCCATCGTCTTAAACCAAATCATCTAATAATTAATTGATCAATTTCAAATCTTATCATCATGAGATGTATCCTTCTCAATCCTTGAGGCCCTGCCCTCCCAATCACTTAATCAATCAATCAATTGGTTTCCATCTTGACTAGGGGCAATATGTTGGTTTTCCTTTTGTTTGTTGTGCATGCTTTCGTGTTGCTTGTATGTATTAGTATTTTTTGCATCTATCATAGTCTTTGCATCCTATTGTCACAAGGGCATCATGTTCTTCCATATCATGGTGTCATAAGATATATGGTTGTATTTGACCTTTATTATCATGTACTTGGCACATGGTCATCTTGGTTCCTCATAGCTTGGTGCATAATGTCAAGAACAATATCAAAAAATAATATGCTCTCCCATGTTGACACAATGATAGTCTACATTTAGGTTCATTTTGCATTGGAGACCTTTTATTCACTTCCTCTATCCTCACCCTTCCTTTTCGAGAAAATTCTCAAAATTAATTTTTTGCTCAATTTTCTCAAGGGGGCACCATCCCCATCCTCATCCCCTTCCTATTGTTGCTTAGGCACGACTCTTGGGGCATCTCATTTTCTTTTTCTTTGACATGATGTCGATTTCGACACCGCATCAAAGAGGGGCAAAATGTAGACACCTAAAATTGTCCATTCACACTAATATTAATTTTTATTAATATTTTCCCTTAACATTATGGTTAATTTCATTAATTGACTATAATCTTTATATTCTTCTATTTATTCAATTAAATTTATTTTAATTAAATAAATTTATTTTCCCTTTGTATTTAAATTTTATTTAAATACTATAATATATTAAATTTAATTTAATATATTATCCCTCCATTTCCCTCTATAAAATAAATTTTATTATTTTATTCCTCCACTAGCCTAAAGTTTCTAAACCATGATTATATTAAATTTATTTTAATTTAATTTATTTTCTCTTTTTCCTTTGCTTACCTTTTTTTAATATTCCTCTAACCTTAATTAAAAGGTGGATTACCTTTAATCATGTGCACAATCACCTTTTCCAAGGTGGCCACCTCCCCATCTCTTTTGTCCACCAATCATTTTTAAATTTTTCTTTTCTTCTAAAAGTGAAGTTTGACTTTTGCTACTTCACCTTTTATCTCTTAATCCTATCCACTCATTTCTTTTACTTCTTAATCTTATCCACTCATTTCTTTTTGCATCTTCATCTTTTCCAAACCCTACCTAACCTTTAATCCTAGCCACTCATTCTTTTGCCTCTTAATCTCCACCCTCCAATTCTTTAGATTTTCTATAAAAGGAGGCCTCACTCATTATTTTAGGCTAATTCTTCTAAAGTTCTTTTTCTTCTAAATCTCTTAGCTCTTGCATCTTCTAGCATTCTTAGTCATTCTAGTTCTATTTATTTCCTTGCATTCTAATCTTGTTTCTAATCTAGACCTTGTTGCATTCATCTTAGATCTTAATCTTGTTTCATTATCATTATCATAGTCTTAAAAATAATCTTGCATGAATCTTAATCTTTATCATTTGTGAAGCTTGGGAAAAGTTCCTCATACTTTCTCTCAATCCCTTCACTATCATCTAGCTTGCATCCCATAGATTTGCATTAGTTTTGCATTTCATTTGTGTTAGGAGAGCATACCCACATTATCTCAAAGATAAAATCAAACAAGGCTTTGGTTGCCCTTGTTTTAGCTCATCGGAGGTTGTAATGAAATTTACTTATTTTGTTGCATTTGACATGACTAACATCTAATGTGGTTTTGTTTGGTGTTTTGTTATTTTATATTTGTGGCAAATAGGTCTACATTTTCATTGCGTACAATTTGAATCTCCAACGGAACCACTTTAGCTCCTAGGCAATTGTCAGCACAGTCTCTTATGAGGCCTCCCCCTCTAGCCCTTCCAGGGTTTCCTCTAGCAGAACCATCAAAGTTCCCTTTTGACCATCCTAAAGGAGGAGCAGTCCACATTATATTGTCTCTAGGATTCGGATTCGTTCTGCTCTTCAAGTTCTCTCAAGAAATGGTACAGTCCTTCTTAGGATTAGGATTCCAAGTGTTAGTGTCATTCTTTCTTGTACTTCTATAATTCTCCATAAGACTTCTACTCACAGAGTTAGCAACCATATGGGAAGGCGTTATTTTATCTATAAAAAATTTGTTGTTCCTCTCCTCCCATATCTGCCTGGTAAAGTGAGGGAGAACAAGTTTCCAAAGGTCCTTAGCATTTTTGTCATAAAAAGGGCATCATTAATATAGTTATGTACAATGCATATGTGTATATTAACATCAATGTAGATCAAGTAATCATGAAGAGTTTAGCTATCAATGCCACAATTATTATTATTTTTTTGCAAGTTTATCATTACTATTTAACGCTCATCATAGAAATATATTTAAGTTTTCCATACGATCTTCATATAGAATTCATACATAGTTTAAAATAATCAATCAAATACATTACTTTTCACTATTTCTCATTTAGCAAGCATGTCAATTCATACAATACCACTCTAATTTCTATCATTTGTCATTTTCCAAGAAAAATACATATTTAAACTAATCATTTTAAGATCCTTATTCATTTCAAAAGATATCATTTCATGATACAATTTTAATTCCACAAAATTCATAACATAGTTAGCACCACAACTCATAAAACATGATGATATATGAATATAACAACATGAATATTCAATTTCCATTATAATATGCAACAATACACATGCATTTACAACAACATAAGGCTAAAGATCTATCATGCCCAAAATTTACTTGATAAAAATGTAACAATTTTTTTTTTTAAAGGTTCAGATGAGAGAGAATAACATTCAAGAATAAGGATAAGTTCATCTACGGTTAAGCAGGTCACAACCTAGGGTTAAGTTTGTTTAGGTAGCGGAACCCTAGTGGGTACAATTTCTACTTTGGAATCTTCATTCAGTATGAATCCAATTCTATCAAAACCTACTCGACAATATTTAATCTCCAATTCCCTTGTGAATGAGGGCTTTAATTCTCTAACCAATTCCATTAATCACCAAATAAATGATAACCTAAAAGGTATATGTAACTAGGTTATATCTCTTGGATGTGATTTATTTAACATAACCAATAATGTGTCCACATTATTAGTTTAGGAGTTAACAATATTAATAATCGAGTTACATTCGACAATAACCCTAATAATGTGAGCTAGCACGAAATGTTATCTAAACATTAGAAATGTAATTATTTTACTACACATTCCTAGAACATACTAATAACCTACTTATAGAATTAGATTACTTAATCAAATCATTAGATCATATCCTATGAGCTAATAACAATTCACAAATTAAATAAATCCAAATAATTATTATTGATGATCTTATTTAAACTAATTATCAATTGAATAAAATAAAATATTAGCTTAGCAAGTTGAATTATTAAAGGTTAAATCTAAATCTCATTAACCATAACTATAATTAGTAATTAATTTTATTGACTATGAATTTGATCACAAATAAAATTAGTAACTAATAATAAAATTAACAACTAAAAGAACCAATCAAAACCCAAAAGAATTAGTCCTAACTTACTAACCTATAATCTTAGCCTACTATTCTTACTAACCTACTAACTAGCTGTCCTATCACCCCACTTCCAAGTCATGGTTGCCAAAATCTATGTATTAAAATCCTTCCAAAGAAACCCTCTCAAAAGCTAGCATAGATTTCCAAGACATGAGGTTTGGGGGCCCACCAAACCATTTCAAACTTAGCCCAAAGGAAATTTCACATGGGAGGGAAAAGGTAACTTGTCAAAGGGGACAAGTCAGCAAGTATTAAATTAAGACAAGACAAAAGGTGCAAGTTTATGTAACTTGGGCCCACCTAATATGCCAACTCAACCAAAGGTGCATAGATTTACGCAAGGAGGGACTGAAGGGAAGTCAACTTGCAATGACAAAATAATAAATAGTGTCATCAAAGCTAAATTTGTCAAAGTCTTGTCATAGTTTTTTTTATGTCCAAACTCAAACAAATGGAGACATGGAGTATGGGCCCACCAAAAGGACACATCATCTCAACCTCAAGCAAGGTTATACGCATGGCAAGGAGGGAGGTTGACTTGTCAAACAAGGCTAGCATTAATCTTTCAGCATAGTACATGAGAGGATGGGGACATAGGTACAAGTTCTAGGTGGCAAGTCATGACATAATGTCATGTTGCAAGAAAAGTCCCTTTTGAAATGAATGCCAACTTGTTTACCCAAAATCCTACGTAGGGAAAAGGTAAGGGAAATTTTATGATCATATTTGATATTAATTAGTATTATAGGTAAGGATTATAATATTGGAGTGGGTCCCACATGCTTGCATGAGGATAAAGTGGTTTATTTTGTTTTACTAACAATATTGATTAACTTAGGAATAGCTATTAAAAGCAAGGTTATGGTAGGGGGTTAATATACTAATTCTAATTAGGAAAAAAGCATATTGGGAAGGGAATATTCTCTATGGTAAGGGAATTATTTCTCTTCCCATACAAATTTCAAAGAGCATTTTTGCTCTAAAAATCTGGGAAGAGCTATTGCTAATATTTAATTTTTGCATCTATCTCATTGATTTATTGGTTTCATTATTGAAATAGATAATTGTACGCATTGGAATTATTTTATTAGTGCAATACACTAAGTAAACTATAAATTGAATGTTAGTATTAGTTGATTTTTACATTAATCATACTAACTTATTTGATTTACCATTGTTATCAAGTTTATCTTTCCTTCTCAAGAATTTGAGGTTGCAATGAAGATTTTAAGGTAGAGTATTGAACCTATTGAAATTGAGTTTTCTTTTTCAAAGGAGAGATTGAATGAAATGAACTTGAAAATTACAACCAAATACATTATAGAGATTACAAGATTCATACATCAACTAGATTTTATATGCTATTGAAACTATTACATTGCCTATCCTATCAACTTTGGATATCATTTTACAATGAAAGATTAACTTCACTATAGAATACAATTGGCATGAAGATAAGGATTCATCATTTTCATTATGGTAATCTCTTCAAATACAAATACACATTCTTCATGATGGAGAAGTCTTCACATTTAAATGAGTAACATACAATGTTCCCTTCTTTGATGAACAATTTCATAATGAAAGAAAGCATTCCACATATTACTTGAAGAAGGTTTTCAATAAACATTACAATATGCAACAAGAGAAGAATCTCATTACAAAGATCAACAATGCATCACAAGATGCCTCCACACAACCACACCAAAAAGTGAAGTTCTCAAAGCTTTTCCACAAGCACCTTGACTTCAAACCTGAAAATACATGAGGAGAGCCATGGGAAGCTCACCTCCCAACCTAGGTCTCCATGAGACCACCCCCGAGCTTGGAGAACCAAGGCTAAACAGGTATACATTGAAAATGCTCACAACACATATATGCACACCATGAATAACTCCCATCCAAGGTTTTTACAAATGAGCTTTCCAAACTCATTGAGAAGGGTGAAGGTGGGATTTTCCAAGTACAATAATGCCAACATATTACATCTTTCTCAAAAGTATTTCCATGCCTCTCAAGGCTACATGAATTCATATCTCATACACAACTTTCTTCAATAGCATCCTCAAGATGCAAGATTACAAAGATGGCTTCATGGAGCCCATACCCCATGAATTTATCCCTCTTCTCCAAGAGAAGAGACTCTCACTACAATGGAGAGCCCAACTAACCCCTTCACCCAAGGCCACTTCTTCCCTTCCCAAAGGGTGAGTAATGCCTAACTCTCATGAAAAAACATTCTCAAAAATAAGAAAACAAGAGATGAAGCAAAATCCATAAGCAATCCCATTTCCAACACAACAATGGAGAGATTTACAAAAACATACATGCAAGCTCTCACATACTCTTGTAACACAACAAACAATCAAATGAGATGCAATAACATTCTTTCATGACAAGAAAGATAAACAAGTCTACAACACAATTTGCATAACAATCTTTTTCATGAGTTTCAAGCAAGAAATTGCCTTCATGATAGAGCCACCAACCTTGAATCCAAAGAAAAAATGGGAGAATGAAGTTGAATTGAGCTCCTTATCCTTCTCCTTTCTTCCTTTTCCAAAACCTAATTGTCTCTAAAATTAGAGAGTGGGTGAACACCCACTAACTCTCCCAAGGGCCTCTAAAAAGACCTCCAACTTCTACCCACCCACCAAAAATAAATTCAGACTTGACCCTCAAGTCCTTTGGTTTTTCCTTGTCTCCTATCATAAATGTTAGATTGGAAAGGAGTGTGGAGTTGGGTAAAGGTCAAGACTCAATCCAATTTTCGTAGCATGTGGAAAGTGGGTCATAAAAAGGGTCACCAAGGCCACTAGGGGGTTCTAGTTATGCTAAAAACATTCCTAACCCATACCCCTACCACTAAGGTACTTACATTTTTCTAAATTTAACCCTTAGAACCTTTTTTTGGCCTCTAGAAGTGGCTAGAAGAAAAGTTGAATTTAAATAATCAAATTGGTGGGGGTTTGCAAGTATCTCCAACAAGGGAATTTAATTAGGCTCCAAATGAATTAGTTAGGCTTAGGTTTACATAACCAACCTTAGTAAACATGTCAATACAAACACACATAACAAGTGTCAAGTGACACTAACAATTACACATCAAATCCACAATGACATGTCCTAATTGACAACAAGAAGTTAAACTAATAACACACATGAAATTCACATTTAAAACCAGATCACATTACAAGGAGGTTTTCAATCCCATATTGGATTAAACTTTGGCTTACTCAGTTCACATATGTTTAGCCTTGATTCTCTGAATAATTTCATGGTTCTCTTTCCTACACACTAAACTCAAGCATCAGTAGTCCAAGGTAATAAAATCACATGAAATATATATTTTCAATTCATAATTAACAACATAAATCAATGTGTAGAATTCAATTCTAATTTTAATTTTTCATTCAATAATGTTTAAACATAATAATTCCATAAACATCATGACATAATATTCATGAAATAATCAAGTCTAATCATGATCTGATCTTCTCACCATTTCACATATCTAAAGATGCATAATCAAAATCAACCACATGTTCTAGGTCTAATCCATATCATAATGTAATCCATACAATCATCATCATAAAACATATTATCTCGAGTCTCTGTCAGGATAATCCAAAGTATATCAATGTATCAAAATATAAAGTATCAAAGTGTGAATGAATCAGTAGTGCTATGATGGGTCGGGGTTAGGCCTCACGAGATCAAGCATGTACATGTGCTCTAGTTAAGATCTCATCTGAATCCATATCTCACTCAGTGGCTTGATGGGGATGGGTTACTCACCATATAGTGAAACCTTCCATTTAAGACCACGTGACCAATATCCCTTTCTTGGAGTAAGGTGTTTAGCCTCCAAGGTAGAGTCACCACTCTAAGGTAGGTAGTGGTCATGGTTATATAACAACCTCGCATACCTCCATACTATGGGGGTTCTTTGTGTCTACTTCTTTGTATACATTCCCTAAGACTGTCTCCACCAGTCTTGGAGAGGAATCACATTACAACACAAGACCATCTCTCAAAAACAATTAGGATAAATAGCTTAGTCGACAAAGTCCATAAATAAAAGAAATTAAAACTTCAATTCCAACAATAAAGTAAGAAAATCTATGGAATTACAACAATAAATCAAATGTAGCCTCGACAGCTACATGCAATAAAATTTTCTCAATTTATGGCTAAACCATCATAAATAACATAAATAATTTGTTGGCCCACACAAGAAAAAATATTCAAAAAATATCATAAAGTTCACATTGCATCACTATGTGACTACATCTAGTCACCCAACAAGGAAGGAGGGAACAATTGTCTAGCTTTCATGATAGCCATTCATGTATCCTAGAAAAACCCTACAAATCATATGCCATGGGGTGGCCACATTGACACTCTCCCCTGCATCAGGTAGATAGATAAAACACATCATCTCACCCGGTATGACCATACACCAAGTGGAAAAAGCACACAATAGTCATATGTCGCATGGCAGTGTACCTCATGGAGAAAATGCATGCAGGTCACACCCCACATAGAAATACCTCTCAATAGGTGATTTTCATAGCTAGAGGTATACCTAGCTAGGGTACTCCCATATGTCTACTGGTACTCAACAATCAAGCAACCATGGGTCCCCCTCTACAAGTATGCAAGTGCCTACATAACGCTCAGCATCAAGTAGGAATAAAATACATATACATACTGTGCACCTACATGTATCTAGGTACGTGGCATCATGTTCCCGAGCCCAACTCTCTACCATCGGCAACATGGCATCATCACTAACACTGTGTCGAAACACCAGTGGGTGTGGCATCGTATTTCATGCATCATGTCAGAACATGTGCAATATGGAATAGATCACAGCATTGGCAAAAATATCCCTCCTCATGCTGGATCATAAAAGTGTATATACAAATGCATGAATCATCAGTGATAATCAATATATCCATAGAATCTCACATAAAATATTGATATCATCCTCAAAAACTATGGGGATAAGGGATAACACAAATGAACTTTGTACTTGGCTTCATCATAGGGGAAGCATCAATTATCTTTTTCTCAAGAGGTGGAATCTAAGGTCACTTCGCACCACCATTATTTTTACGCCATGATGTCCACTCGAGGAAAAGAAGATATGCTACTACCCCTACACGTACTGACTTATCAACAACCTATAGGTTGGCACTCAATAGGGTCAACATATGCAATAAAATGATGGAATGATTCTTCCATACCCAAATGCAAATATAGCCTCCATGGGTGGGTAAACATATACTCGCCACCTCATGAGAACACAAAGAAAGTACTGGTTATACACAACACACAACATATCACTGGTACTAGATGTTCACATGCATGAGGAGTACTTTTTCAAACTAATAAACAAATTAATATAACATATATTTCATTACTTCTAAAAACTAAGAAACATAAACATCATATATCAAATTCAAGTACTCTCTAATATCCATCAAAATTTTATTACTGGGGAACATTACTCAACATTCATATTTTCTCATTTCATTCTTTCACAATTCATTTGATTCAACATAACATAAATCTAATTACCAATGTTATAATATCTCTACTTCAAGCGGCAACATCTTATTTCATGACACATACTTTTCAACATTTATCCATTTACAAACATAAATAAATATTATTTCATTGAAAATGTGATTCCAATACCATATGAAGAAGGTGCATTAGTAACAACACATCATGTCAACACTCATAAATGGAGCACACATTTTTATATTCTAATCAAGTGAAAGATAGTAAATTTATCAATTTTTCAGAATTCAAAACTTCCACTTAGAAGAATAGAAAGGAATATAAGTACCAATCATATAATGCATCAAATTTTACCATATGTCTAATATTTTCATCATAAAAAAATATCTTTGTAATTACATATCAAATAATAGGAAAAATAAATAGAAGAGATAGCTGAAATTCATGTAACCATTAATAAACATGACCTATTCATAACATTAGACATGAAGAAATCATATTTAAACAATTAACATTAATAAAATATATTCAATGTTTACCTCATGCATCCATTAAATAATATGATTTAAAAATAATCCAAATTCACACAATATCAATCAAGAATTATATGCAATATCGATGCATAGCACATGGAGCAAGTGAACAAAAGGTCAATTTAAGTATCATATTTCACCTAGTAAAAGATTGCACCAAATATACATATCATGCTATCTCTAACTTCATCATAAATTTCCACAAATACAATATGGCATACTCAAACTCATCTACCACTAAGGACATAAGGAGACAAACACATCCAACATCGGCAAATTCTTATTGGTGTTTCACTTTTCAATTGAGAAGATAAGAGAAAATATCTAACAGACAATTCGCTCTATAAATTAGTAAAAATGATTGGTCATTCCAACTATCTATCACCATGTTAAGGTATAAACGAGAAAAAAAAAACTATCATAGTGTATATCATTCACACATCACTAACACCAAACACAATGAGAGCATAACACAGAGGTCCAATGTATGAACATGGACTCTAATACCAAAATCTCATGTCCAAAAAGTTGAGCAAAGCACACCAATCAAAATTTTTCTAGCTAACACTAAAGTTGTCTAGTTTAACTAATCATTAGAAGCTAATAGTTTAAGGGTGAAGACCTTGAACAGGTCTAAGGAGTATCATGACCAACATTGACTTAGCCAACCTTCTTCTAAGATTAAAGTCACAAATTTAATTTTCTAATCAATTTATCATAGAAACACCAAGATAGAAAGCTTGACTAAGTGTTATTATATTTGACTACAGTTGACTGAAATTAACCATCTAGTTATAAACATATTATTTTATTTCAATAAATAATCTTAATTAAATTCTCCTTTTGTTAATTTCCTAATTAAATAGGAATTGATCTAGGATTAAGACAAGCATTAATATTTATTTTATAAGATACACTAATAACATTACAACAATACAACTAACTACAATAATAAACATTAAGAAATATAAGAGGTGCAAGAAATATGACATAGTTACATATTTTCATATGCAAGTGAAAGTCTTACAAAACTTTAAAGATTCACAAGCACACTATTAAGATTCATGAGATGGTTACACACGTCCACTAGTTTGTTATTATTTAAGTGATTAACAAGCAAGGTTCATCCAACTTACTATGTTATTTATTTCATAACAATATTCCTTTTAAATCCAAAGTATAATTCCTACCATGATTAGTCATACAAACTTGTTTACCGATTTATCCCTATAGACCACATGGATCTATTTTACTTTTTTTTACCAAAGTGATCATTAGTCGATCTATTTTGACTTGGGAAGATATATCTCTCAAAAATGATACTCAAAGATAAAAAGATATAATTTAACACACATGTGGAAATACTCATCTAGAAAATGACTAACTAGATGTGACATTCTCTAAATAAAGACAAGAAGGGAAAAATAAACCTCCACAACAGGGAGTGCCGAAAACATGTATATCAAAGGTGTAGGTACTCAAATACATTAAAAACATAAAATATATGTAATTTAACATCTAGATCTTCTAACATTTTAGATAGATATTCTAATCATCATAAGAAGAACAATAACGTAAAAAGCATAAACATTCATCATCAAGAGTAAACATGATTAAAGGTAAATATACTCACATACACAATGCAACAAGAGAAATGAGCTCTCAAACTCTAAGTGCTAAAGTTGTAGGAAGTCCATCTCTGTACACTAATCCCCAGCAATGGTATAGTTAGCAACGCCTCCCAACTATATGGTACCCATAGGCCCAACCCCCTTTCTCATGGAGATAGTAGTCCGGCCATAAACATAAGGCAAACATGCAAATAAGAAGGTGGCTAACACACACACCAAACAATGCATAACTTTTAGGAAAGTACAATGACCCAACACTATATATATAAGTACAAATACACCACAACATGGAGAACACTCAACATGTGGACCAACATCCAAAGTGCATACCAAGAACATCCATAGAACAACACAGTCACTACTCAGTACTAAAAAGGTCATCTCATCACAATGACGAAGCACATCCAAAAATAAAGATGCAACAAGACATAAATCAAAAGGACTCAAAAAGTCATAAATATCATAAGGATTAAGTAAACTTAATTGGTCTCAATACCAAAGGTACGTGTCCCTCAAAACTTGGCATAAGAGCATAACTCAACTATATTTTGGATGCGGTCTCAACACCTGACATCCACATACCACATGAGAGTTCATTCTCAAGCATGATGTGTACTATCACAAGGGCAGGAGCAAAAACAATAACAAAAGTAAAATTACACTGATATAAAAATAAATAAATACTCGAAGCAAGAAGATTACATACCACACACTCTATTGGCCACATCACCAAGAGCATAGATCTCAAGATGATCTGATAAATAAACATGTGGTATAAACATTTTTTATATGTTTCATGACATATCTATTACTCAAATATTGAACAAAAAGCTCAAAACATAAAAAAATACCAATTTCTGTCAAAATTTGATAAGGTTTCTGAAAGTCAGCATTTTAACTTGAATGGTCACTTTCGGGTCGAAATATAAAAATACCCAGAATGTCATATAATCATTATGATTTGTCCATTATATTCTTTGTAGAAAAGATAACTTATATTAAAATCTAATTCATGCACAACATGACGAATGATGGCAATTGGATAGCACACAAAACGATGTGATGAATAAAAAGTCTAAAAATCAAATTTGGATGAAGGCTACAAAATTAAAACTCATTTGTCTAAATCTACCCAACAACACACTTTTCAAATAAAATTCTAATTCTGGATTCACAATGAAGTTATGTTATTCACATAAATTATCACATTTACATTTTTATATCACTATTCACATGCACTCTTCAAATGACCATAACTATATGAGAATGGACTCAAATTGAGTCAAATAAGAACTCTATTATATAATTATATCATTCCACAAAATAATATGAATTCAAAACACTCAAATTCCACTTTTTACATTTCTTCCATTTTTCAAGTAAAACCATAAACTCTCATAAACTCCATTAAAATAGCTCCAATTTTCAACTTTCAAAAATCAAAATTCTAAATATACCCTTTGGTTTTAAAAATGCCCAACAACCGTCTTTTAACATAAATTTCACATTTTCATTATTTTTAAAAATTTGGGTAGCATAATATTTTACTTCATTTCTCCAAAATGCAAGCATACACAAATTCATGCAAACCCAATCGGGTGAAAGAAATACATGAAATCATAGGAAAATATATATTTTCATCCTACTAAACTACTCCAATTTACTTTAGGCAAAAAGATGGATTAAAACAAAAGATATAGAAAGGCCTACCTCGCAACAAGAGGAGAAATCCAAAATGAAAGGCAAGAAATAAATACGGCATGCAAGCAGATGAAAATTTTGGTATAGTGTAGCAATCCCTCCATGATTTCAACAAGCCGCTCCATGCTCAAATCTAGCAAACGGATCACTCACAACAAAAAAATTCTCAAATTACTTACAAGAGGGATTGAACAATTTTGCTCTCCAAAAATGAAAAAGTGTCTAAATGAGTTCTAATTTCTCATTATAAGTCATTTTTTTCACTTAAAACCAAAAAAGGATAAAACAATAACTTAAATTAAAACAAATTAGAACCTCAAATTCAGCCTGAACTCAACTTGGATTAATTTATCCAATTCTAATTAAATGGAATAGCACTATGATAAAATTATCAAAAAAATGTAAAATATTTTATAATAATAATTAAAAATAGCATTATTAATTAAATCATCTTTAGCGATAACTACAAGACTCTAATGCACAAACAAACAACTAGTATTTTACAATGTGCAATATGAATTTTGGATTTACCAATTTGTACTAGAGGGAGTAATATAATAATAAATTATGGATACATCATCCAAGCAAGGATGATATTGGCTCAGTATGAAAGGTCAGAACTACTATCTCTTGTGTCACTGTTGGGAAAATAGACACACACTCAATCCCTACAACTGAGGGTGAATGTTTGATACCTATTCAATAACATATAACCATCAAGTGCAACTATTCATAATATATAAATAACCAATCACATATAACATAGATAATCATAATGAAGGATAACGGAACACCATGTGGATCTCGCAAGCAAGTGACTACGGCTCCGTATCACTGTATACCAGCACCAATAGGAAAAATGCATAGCAAGATGTGGTACATCATACACAACATATAACTATATATTATTGCATTATCTTGAAGCATTTAAATAAATCATTTCTAACAATATGAGCATATGTCAATTTAAATCTTCTTAAAATTTTCAGTGGCATATAAGGCACAATATCTAAGAATTAGTGACAATCATCATAACCTACTAATCCAATCTTTTGAACATAAAAACTAATATATTTAATCAATAAAGTACCATAATGAATATACTATTCAAAAGGGTAAATAATAAACTGATATAACATCATAGTATTTCATTTATTGCAACATATTCTTAGTTAGATTAAATAGTATTTAATATCAAGTATAGTTACCTCATTATATTTGCAATCCAAAGTTTGAGGCTCTATTACTTCCTTGAAATGACAGAGCTGAAGAGGCACTACATAAGTAAATGCTTAGGGAAAGAATTGTATTGAAATATTTGAAAATTTCCTAAAATCAAATTATGAGATAAAATATTCATGAGCATAAAATAGATGCAATAATAAATAAAAGAGTAGAAAATTTGCAGAAAATGATTTAGTATGAGATTACTATTGGTGAACTAAGCTCACTATCGATATAAAAGTTACTGTCATCCTACAATAATTTTTTTAGTACAATATCTGTTGGACACATTGTCATCATATATAACAACAATTATCATAAAATAATCATATTTTCAAAAGTCACTACGAAGATCAAAGCTTAATAAAATATTGTTGTGTATTATGCTAATTTTTTTATAGAAAGGATTCAAACGGATTGATTGAACTATGAACCCTATAACTTTTTGGATAAGAAAAGGAACATACTAAGATCACAATGACAAAGAGAGTGGATTAGTTAACAGATTTGAAGAGGATGAATTGGAATATCAGTTAAGTACTTTAAAAATCATAGATGTGAATGGAGTTGGAGCATTATCTTGAATACCATGCAGAGTTGTGTTGACATAAGATGTAAGATCATTTATTCAATATAAACAAACTAAAATCAACAATGAAGATATAAGGACAACCTAACAGTAATTATATAGAGAGGAAGGAATGTTGAATGAAGAATATGGGAATCTTAAAACAAAAGGACTGACACACATCGTGCACATGCCAAATAATTTTGAAGCTGAGTGGATCAAGTGTGTATTCATTCAAATACATGGAGACTATATATGGCTGGCAGGAGAGAGACAAATCAAAATTAAAAGGGAAATCATCAATACAGTCACAGGATTATTGGCTAATGGGATAAAATGTGTGAAACGGTTAGATCCTAAAACACAAATTGAAGGTTTGGTCAGGTATAAGAAAGATTAGAAAAATTTTGTTGTGAGCAATATTTTGGATAAGGAAATGAGATATGCATTAACAATTATTGGTTACAAAATCTATCAAGCAAAATAGTTAAACAATGTATCGGGAGGAGCACTATAAGTTTCATATGAGATTGTTACCGAAGGTAACAAATATGATTTAGTAGAAATGATGCGGAATCAACTAATGGAAAATCTAAGGAAAATCAAGAAACAAGGATTAATTTTTGGAGCACTACTGGTATGTATATTCTTCTATATACAAAACTATTTTTGAAGCATCGGTAGAGTAAATTGGACATTGAGTGAACTAGGTATACATTAGATCAATATGTACATTGAACAATTGGGAAGTAATTACAATACAATAATGTGGAGTTATTTGAAATAATTTAAAGGAAAAATGTATGTGAGATATCGAATACCACCTCATATTATTGATAAATATAGGAAATATATATGTTTTCTAGTTAATACATATTTGTATATAATCAAAGTAGTGGAGCCACAAATATCTTGGTTATAACCATTTGGATATAATAAAATAAAATAAAATGAACTTATAACAAGTATTGAGAAACTTTTGAGTCAACCTAAGGACATGACAACTAATCGGTTTGGAACACCTAATCGGTTTGGAACCTACAAGACAACAACAGATGACAAGAAATCAAAGAAAGGAAGAAAAAGTACAATGAGAAGATAGAAACTAAACACAGTACCAAAGACATATGCCAAGATCAAGGACAAGTTAGCTAAACAAAGACAAGCTACCGACAAAAGTTGGAGAAGAGTTACCACCAACAAAGAGAGAAAGATCAAGAATTGCACATTCTACACCAAGGAGGAATACAAGAATTCAATCAATAATAAAAGGAAGAAAATTACAAGAAGGAAGAAGAATGAACCTAAACCTAGGGTAGAATCATCCAGAGTAAGAATTTTGAGAATGATTAAAGATATAAAAAATAGAATAAGAAATTATGGAACTATCAGTAAGATACATGAAATCAAATATAGGAAGTGGTCAAAAGAAGATAAGAAAACTATAGAAGATACTATAGTGTTTCACTTTCATAAGTACATAAGATTTTTGAGTGACTTAAAATACATTATTCTTGAGGAACTACTTGACAAAATCAACACCAAGTGGAATGAAGTTGTTGAACAGGAGAGAAAAAGTTGAGAAAGAACCTTGATACTTACAAAGCCAGAAGAAAATATTGAAGAAATTGATCAATTGATGAAGAAAAATAAAAATATATTTTCTAAGAGGAACAGAACAACTATAATATTGGAAGGATTACAAGAAGAAGTAGTAGAAGAAGGATTGAAAATATGGAGACTAATCTTCAATGTAGAAATACCAGAAGAGAAAGAAATAAAAATTGGTGAAATGTATGAATAAGAAGAAGACATAGATTTGGCAAGTGAGGATAACTAGTTAAGGTTTGATAGAGGAAAAGAGAGTCAACCTATCAAAATACAAGATGAATCTGATGAAAACATGAGTAATGAGGAAAATGAACAATTTGAGGATTGACACACACTAGAATTTGTAGTTACAGATGTTAGAATGATTTTAGAGCAACAGAGAGGGGGAGGGTGAATCAGTTGTTCTCAGGTCCAGATGTACCAATTCAATTTTGTATCTCTTCAACAATCTCAGATCTAATCAACTTTCAACTTAGTCACTATAGCATATACCAATAACATAAAACTTGCAGTCCACTATCCTAAAGTAAATAACTTGCAGAATATAAAACTTTCAACATCATCCACAGCAAAATCATTCACACAAGTATAACACTAGGATTAATAGTGGAAACCCAATTTCTGAAAAACCACTTGTAACATGCTACTAATTTTCACTCTTCTGAAGTGAGGTCTGTGAAAATCAAACCCTGTTAAAGGTTTATAATATAGTACACTATTAAATGTGACCTGGTTAGAGGATTTAATCATCATGTTAAGAGTGGCCTTGTTAGAGGGCTTAATATCATTGCATCATAATGTCACCTTGATTAAAGGATTTATAAAAAAATGACTGTTAGGTCAACCTTGATTAAATAATTTAGACTGATACAACATGTTAGAAAGTAACAGTAGGTTCTGATCTAAAAAATATACAACTCACTTTGAAAATATAGATCTACTTTGCACATATGTTGATTTACTGACTGATATTCATTTCATCTCCATCTCTAGTCTACTCAGAATTTGCTTCAAGCAATCACAACTCTGTTTAGCTCCTTCACAACTTCATTTTCAGCCTCCTGTTTAGACTTATCAATCAATAACATCAACCTCTTCTCTATGTTTTTGTAACCTCTCAATGAGGTTAAACGTATACCTCCTTGATCAGGTAGATTAATCTTTTGTTGTTAATCTCTTCTGTAGATCTTAGGTTTAGGTCAGATTCATTGAATCCTTCCATCATTATGCTCTCTTTCTTTTCCTTCTTGATACATCTCCAAACTTCTCATTGAAATCATAAGAAAATGATTTACCATGTATTAAATGTTTTATACCATTCATTAATAATGTCAACACATTTTACATATCCCAAGAATTCAACTATGTCGGCTGGGATTCTCAATTCTTTCTCAAAATATAAATTACTGACACTCGGACAACACTATGCTCATCTCCTCAGTCATTACTGTGTATCTCATTCATCGCTAACATTTTTCCTTCTCGGAAATTATCTGTCACTCAACAATTACTGATGTTCATTCAATACTAGATTTTCTCGACATATATTGGCACTCGGTTGATACTAACATCACTCAGCTTAAACTAGATTTCTTCACTTTTTCTTGGTTAAGCCTATGTTTCAAATCTTTCTTCTTCACTATATAAACAACACATTGCCTTTTCAATGTGCCAACTAATCAAGTACCCATTGAAGTATCACATAACTCAACCTTTCCTTAGGTTCTCTTGTTATCTCTGCATCCTCTTCATCAATAGATATGGTACTCTCCTAGATAAAAACTATCTTACCAGTTAAGGTTTGACATCAATAAAATTATAACAATTGTTTTCATTGTAGTTTCTAAAAATCTCCCTCTTTGGCATTGATGGAAACACCACATGAATATCTATGATTCACCAAACAATCCAAAAAAATCTTTGTGCAATAGAATCCATTAATATCCTTACCTTCATTTTGATTCTCATCCAATGCATCCAAGTACTAGATCCCTCTTTGATATATTTAGCTTTCTTGTATCTGTCTCTCTCTAAATCTCTCCCTCTTTTCTTAGGGTTATTTACTTTTCTATATTTCTTCCTTAGAATCTCTCTCTTAGGTTTATTGAATTTTTCCATGCTATATTTTTCTTCTTGAATCACTCTTCCTAAATCTCTCCCTCTTTGAAAACAATGTCAAATAAACTTGTGTCTCTTACATATTTACCATGTAGATATCTCCATGTCAGTTATGTATGTTGTATACTCAGTTTTTCATCTTTTCTTTACTTCTCAAAACTCTAGGCAATTCCTAAAGTGTGACCTCTTCTGTATCAATTTTTCAGATAATCTTATTAGCACATTTGATGCAGTGCTCCTATATACTTCTAGGTAGCCTCAGTTAGGGGAATCACCCCTAATTTACCTCTAAGGTATTCATGAGAATCTTTAGCTAGTTATTTTGTGAATATATCTTCTAATTGTTCCTTTGTATTCACATATTCCAATCTCACTTCTTTGTCTTGAACCAACTCTCTCAAGTAATGATACTTGATAGCAATATGATTAGTCTTAGTGTGCATAACAAGATTCTTTGATATGTTAATAACACTTGTTTTATCACATAAAATAACAATAGGATCAATGATTTCCTCCTTCATACCTTTTAACAATTGCTTTATCCACACTAAATTTGAAAAATTTACTGTTGCTGCTACATACTCAACTTCTGTAGTAGATTGGGAAATGCAGTTATGTTTCTTACTTGTCCAAGAGACTAATCTCTTTCCTAGAAATAATGCACCACCACTTGTGCTCTTTCTATCATCAACATTCCTAGCCCAATTTTCATCAGTGTAAACTTTCAGTTCAAACTTGTCATTCTTCTTGTAATACAATCCATAGTCCTCTATTCCTTTAAGATATCTCAATATCCTTTTCACTGCCATCATGTGACTCTCTTTAGGTTTTGCAGAAAATCTTGTAATAATCCCTACTGCTAGGGAAATATTCAGTCTACTATGGATAACATATTGTAGCTTTCCAATCATGGATCGATACAATGTTTGATTCACTTCAGTTGTATCATCAGTTTTAGATAGATTTTTTCCAGTATCCATAGGTGTACTTACTGGTCTAGAATCTTCCATACCAAAAGTTTTTAGTATCTCCTTGACATATTTAGATTGAGTAATATAGATACCTTTCTTCATCTGATAGACTTGCAAACCAACAAATAATTTGATCTCGCCAAATATAAACCTTTCAAATTTAGTTTGCATCTCATTTGAAAATTTTTGACATACGACATCTTGTCCTCCAAATATGATATCATCAATAAATATTTCAGCTAAAAAAATCCCTTTACCTTTTTCAGTCTTCATATATAGATTGGTGTTGTCATTTGTCCTTACAAATCTAATCTTTATCAGATAATTGTGCAATCTTTCATACCATGCTTTGGGGGCTTGTTTCAATCCATACAATGCCTTGTGTAGCTTGAAAACCATATTCTTCTTGCTTGGATCAACAAAACCTTATGGCTGATCAATGTATACTTCTTCTAATATTCCATTTAGAAATGCAGACTTGACATCCATTTGATATATTTTGAATCCCTTATAAGTTTCATAAGCAAGTAGAGTCCTCACTCCTTCCAATCTTGCAATAGGGTAAAATTTATCCCCATAGTCAATTCCTTATTCTTGTGCATATTCCTTACATACCAGTCTGGCTTTGTTTCTATTAATTTCTCCATGTTCATTTAGCTTGTTTCTAAATACCCATTTTGTTCCAATAACTTTCTTGTCTTCTGGTCTCAACACTAGAGTCCAGGTTTTGTTCTTTTCTATCTGCTCTATTTCTTCATTCATGGCTTGTATCCAGTCTTCATTCTCTAAAGCATATTTTACTATTTTAGGCTCAAACTCACATAGTAAACATGTATGATCTTTCAACTTACTTCTTTTCATGACTCCAGATTCTTTATCTCCAATTATTTGTTCAGGCTTATGATGTCTTCTCACATATTATGCCAAAGTAGCTTCAGATTTCCTTTCTTCTTGGTCTTGATCTTCAAGTTCATATTTCCTTTCTTTTTGGTCTTGATCTTCAGGTTCATCTTGTAAATTCTCTGCCTCTTGTTCTGATTGCTTCACAACATGCTATTGATGCTCAACAATATCTTGTTGTTGCTCGATAGTATCTTGTTGTGGCTAAGTAGACTCATGAAGTTGTTAGGAATGAATGTTAAATATGTCCTATGGGGGAGTATTCAAAGTCATTCTGTAAAAATTTTATGTTGCATTCATGACTATGTTTGTCATTGATGTCAACACATTGATCTACTGGAGATTAGTAGAGAAGCAGTTAGTGTGTTTATGAGCACATGTGGAGAATTGTAGATCAAGCTATGCGGAATTGAGGACTTGTTCTATATTGTGTCTTGAGATTATGGTTTAGAGCACGTACATAAATTTAATGATTCATGAAATTTATGTGTAATTTAGTGGAAATAGTATTCAGACATTGTTTCTTAGAAGCAGCTTGTGATAACTGGATTATATCTCCTAACCAAGATAGAATCAGGACATGCAAAGTTCTACAGAGGTTTATAATATTTTAGAGGTGACTTGGATGAGACAGCATAGTTAGAGGTTGCACATGTGAAGAATTATTTAGTTTGGAAGCCGATAGTTTTATGTGGTTATGAAATATTATAAAATGTGTAATGATTTATATTTTCTAATGGTTAAGCCTAGTTGGCTGACTCTATTGTAAAGTATTTGAGTGAGGTTTAAAGGAAGGATTATTTTCCTTGATTTTAATATGTATAGAAGTGTAAGAGAGATATATGACTATATTTATGTTGTAAGAGGATATGCAAATTAAGAAAATATGGTATTGAGATCTAGTAAAATAGTTGGTGCGGTTTGGCACAGTAAAAGGAGTGAAGATAAGTTGTTGAGATCAGTAATTTTTGGTATTATTCTATTCAGATAATACCGAGATCAGTTGGTGATGCAGGGGCATTCTTGGGTATTCAAAAAATCTACATGGTGGTGTGTTGAAGTGCTTATATGTTTCTTAGTTTGTAGCTTTGACCGAGGATCTCAGTCATTGAAGGAGGCTTGGTCACTGAAGGAACTTGATAAACTCTAGTGCTCAGTGAAACTTGTGCTTGGTGATGCTTGTGGTGCTTAGTCAACATACTTTCTCAGTGATGCCTAGCTGGCTTAGTTGTTTTACTGGCACTTGGTAGTTCTGGTTTACCAACTGGAGTTCTTGGATATTTGGTTGGCTGACTTGGTGTATTTAATGTTGGTAACTTTTTGTGTATTCTCCTATGTGGATCTTGAAGCCAACATGGAGAATAAATTATTTGTAAGGCTATTTGAGAGTCGACTATTGTTGCATTTAATATTTATTTGTAATAGAAGTCGACTTGGCTGAAGAGTTAATTATTTCTTCCAGTCAACTTATGGTTGAAGAGATGCATTTAAGGAGTGTTTAGGTAGTTTTTTGGAGGGAGAGTTAGAGTCAGTGAAGGAAAAGGATAGTAGTTGGATCTTGTGAGAGCTTGAAGATCAGATTGTTTGTTTGATGTTGTAAGAGCAAAGGTAGTGGTTTGCATTCTTGGAGACAAGGATATTTCTCGATGTCTTGCGATCTCAAGTTTAGATCTACCTTAGTGTTTTCCACTAGTTTTTGATGTGCTATAGAGTTGGACTACCTAGAGGATTGTATAATTACTATTGTAAGTGATTGTATTTGGCCCTAACCTAGAAGGCCTTACAGCCAGGCATGTTGAATGAAATTCTATTTGAGTGTTATATTGTTGTGTTTCTATTGTGGTTGTTGTTGTTATTGTTGCTAGTGTAGACTTGGACTATCCATTCTTGGATTATCCAGACCTGCACTGTGTCAGTTGGATAGTGAGTTTGGTGATCTTGCCATTGAAGCTATTTGGACAATGGGTCCTTCTACCTTCCATAACTCGTAACCAGGTTAGAATCTTTTAACAGGGATTCAAAGTCTCCTAACAAGGACTGATATGAAATGAATGTATTTCATAAGACTCCTAACAGATTCCATCCTCTCACAAGGAATCTTCATATTAGTACATCTTTTATGGGTACCATCCCCACCAAGGTTTACTCTCTGATCAAGAGGTTCCCTAGTCAACATATGTTGTGTTATTGTAATGTCCCCACCAGGGAACAAATAAGGAATCAGGTCTATGACCTAAAATTACATCTAAAATATTTTTTATATTTTTTTTTAACATTCTAACATGTCACTATTACCATTCACCAGTACATTCCTTAAGGTTCCCTTAATGAATTAATTTATAATTATCAAGCACTGCATATCAAAACTAATTGCCTTAGTGAATTAATTCAATTCATTTTCTTTACCAAAATATCATTTACTTTTAGAAGTGCAACCACACATTTTACTTATCCTATCCACTAAGTTCATTTATCCTTTCCTATTTGTTTACTCCTTAACCTTTTCTATGCACAAATAAATTTCAATACATAAATAATCTTTCCAATGTTAAGAATCCTTACTTTCCATTTTTTCTTTTAATCAAAATAGAACAAGTATAAATTACTTAACCATCTATTGCTAACCAATCAAAACCATTCACTGAATCATCTTTATCACAAGTTTAACTATCACAAATTATCATGAATGACATTATATATATCTAGTTAAGAATTGAGATTAAAACCTTGTTTAAATACACATTGAACTTAGACATTTAAGAGAATTAGGAAAGAATTACATCTTAATAACATACACATTTCCTTTCCCTTTTCACTTGGAGATACCCATAAACCCTTAACATATATTTTCACTATTCCATATATCAAACTAGTTTCCTTTAAGAAGTTTTCAACTATTACTATATTTGTAAAAGCTTACATAGAATCATTTCAATTTCATTTAAAACTCACAAGAGAGATAGGGTAGGAATTACTTAAACATAATCCATGCTTGATTTACCAACATTCAATCCCTTTTTGAAATTTCTAAATACTACCCTTCCCATATACATAACTTCTTTCTTACGATTCTTAGTTAGAATTACAATTACAATAGTAATTAATACACATGGCCTGAAGGCATACAGAAAGATAATTACATCAACATGCCCCAAGGGCTACATCAATATTTACATCTTTTTAACAAAAGATAGAGATACATGATTCAATAAAGAAAAATTCCACCATTGAACAATCCACAATCCAAGCCACAACATGAACCATGAACAATACCTCGAAAGAGATTTTCCACCCAACCATGTGAAGCTGATAAAGTTTCACCCCCTATGCTAGGAGATAGAACCAAGGTACTCTCAAGACCTTAAGGAAATCTAAGTCTCAAATACCAATAAATCCAAGACTTAAAAGAACAAGAATAAAGCACATAAAATATCATCATACTAAACATCGAGGTTAAGGTTCTAGGAGACCAGCTAAGTGAGTGTCATCACACAACCTGTATATTAGGATCCTTCCTAGAAACCATGTAACCATAGTCCCCCCTTTATGAATAGGGATCCATCCCGGTAGTTATCCCTAATCCCAGTACTCGAATCAGGTCTGTGTGACCTTTATTATATTTTCTTTCACTATCTTTTGAATCCCCACTTCCCAGGTTAATTTTTAAGGTTATCACTTTTTATGAACCCACCCATAGGATCATCTGGCAACCACTTTAGGGTTCCAAAACCTATGTTGAGCCACTCACTTAGGGTTCCAATTCCCTTACCCCATCACAAGACAAAAACACAAAATAACACTTCCATGTCCAGATTCATAGGTTTAGGAAACTCCCATGTGCACTCAGGCCCTCAGAGTGAGTCCTAACCTTAGCCATATACAAAAAAAAAAAGGAACCATTGGAAGAGTGTCTATCACAAGACACCTTAAATCATAGTATATAACTTACCACATGCATAAATACAACCTTCCAGGACTTATTTATAGGTCTAGGGAACTCTCCCATGCACACAAGCCACCGAGATGAGTACTAGCCTCATAAACTAAGCTCAAGCATATGCCAAGTGTAGAAACACCACAAGTAACACCATATAACATAAAAAAAAAAGGTAATTAACATACATAGGTGATGCAAATTTCCACATGCATTAACACAACATTATGATAAATGTTTAAAGCAATAAAATAAACATTAAGAGAGGTACAAAGATGCAGACATAGACCAGGATCAAGGTTGGAAGATACAAACCAAACCCCAAGCCAAACAAGTACCCAACACTAAAATTCATGACTCCAAAGTTTACAAAATAGGTACAAATAGAACATAAAATTAATATAAATTATAAACTAATAAATATTGATGGGGAAATGACTAATTCTAGAAACATATATATGACTGTCATAAAAATACAGTCTTAGTGCAATGAGAATAACTTTTTTTTGAAACATTAGATTTTCCTAATTTTCACATATGTTGGACAAAACCTAATTGTGCACATTCTCACTAGAGAGATTTTCATAATAATGTCTAGTTCAAAATTTATGCACAACGCAATACATGTATAGGAAAATAAACCAGAATATTTTGTCTCTTTCCAATTAACATATCCTTTTTCATTATCATCCTGATTAAAAATCATTCCACAAAATAAAATTTGTAGACCATATGAAAAATATAAATATTTAAGAACACACACATATACATAGATAAATATATCAAATTATAATTATATAATCAATCATATACTTCTAGGAAAGATTTCATAAAACCAAAAACCATAAAAACATACATATTCTACTTCCCGAAAAATACATAGAAATACATAGAAGATAAAACATTCACATTTTCATTTTGATATCACAATAAGATATCACATATCAATCCAATAACATATCATTTATGTAGATAAACACACACATAGGAGAATTAGAGAATTCATCCCAGTATAGACCCTACCTGGGGTCCTGCAGAGAAATTCTCTTCTCTTGACTGGAGTCTCTCTGTAGATCTTCATGCCTTGAGTAGATAGCCTCTTGGATATCTTCCTTTGGTAACCAATCTTCAAACAATCCATACAGGCAAGCTCCAAAATTCCCTCACATAAATTTTAAGAATTCCTCCCATAGAGATAGCAGCCCCAAATTGATTACTAGATCCAAAATCCCAAAATTTTCCAAAGTTTTAATCCCCCTCCAAACTCCTCTTCGAGATTAATTTATCCCCCAACTATATGGCTGGAGGAGTTTCTTTACGGGAAACAACTTCTCCAACTTCCATAGTTGGTTGAAATATTTAACCAAAACTTCCCGTAAACAATATTAAATCTTTTAATTATTTTAATTAAAATACCCTTCTAAAAACCCTATAATAATTATAATAAACATATTTCTTTCAAGGAAGACACATAGCACAATTGGAAACCAACTAGCCTAACTTCTAGGAGGTCTTGAGTGCAACTCCCTCCTAGGTAGCTAGTTTTACTACAAAGAGTTGTTATTTATTATCTCTTTTATTATTACTATTATTTCACTTTTTATTTAATACACTTCATTAAATACACTTTATTTAAGTATAATAAAGAACATACCATTTAATCAATAAGAACATACAAATATTATTATTTATATAAGCATGGGTATATGTATGTGCACCCACATATACACATACCTATATAACATACAATCAATTATAACATAAATATAAAATAAATAATATAGATATATATAAGGACAATCTCTAACTCACGACATAAATCTCAGAACAACATCGAATCATAAATCACAAGACCACGCCACTTACTGTATTCAAATCCCCTAGCTAGGTTAACCTCCTAACAAAAATCTAAGTCCACGGGTAACCTTGAGAGTAATCTTGGTAATATCTCCACACAACAATAGTTTGAGGATTTTGAAGGCACGCTCAGACTTGTGTAGCCAGGTGGAGATGATGCCTGGTACCTGCATCCTACATCACCAATCAACATGCATATATATATATATATATATATATATATATATATATATCAGAGAGTGGAAAACAAGGAGGGAGAGTGCGACATCGTGTGGACCTCCTATAGGAGTAACTATGACTACCTCCCCTCATCCTACACTCACACCAAATAGTGATATCAACAAAGCATAAATAGATTAGTATGGTTAGTTTTAGAATAAACATTATTCCATATTGTATAAAAATAATGCATCATAACATAATCATGTAAATGTAAATCATCTATTGACTTTTCCAACCTAGTTTAACCATCAGACATATACTCAAGGTAAACAAATCATACAATCCTCAATACATGAACCATGTCTAATTTTGAGTAACATCATTAGATTAAGTAACACATCTAACCCTTTAAGTGATTAATTAACCTAAGATAATCATGAACATTAATAACAAGCATCCCACATAGAAGCATATAGGTCTATCAGGTGATCCCAGGCATTAAGATCCTAAACTATCACTGACACATAAGGAGATATAAAGGAGCATGCTTATGCAATATTAAAATATGAAGTTATAGTGACTAGGAAGCAACCACCTCAAGAAAGATTATTCGCTTACAAAATCACATATAACACTTTCTAATTTCTAGAGAACATAACCAGGACTTGTTAGGATTGGAGGGGCATTACATCATCCCTCCCTAAGATTTGACTTACTCCTGAAAGTCGGAAGTTTTTTTTTTTTTTTTTGCCATTGAAAAAATGTAAAATAACAATATTGCAAATGTTTCTACTCTAGTCTAACATTAATATGTTAGGTAGAATTTACACCTTAGGAATTAGGAGTTCATTTAATAGCAAACCTATTTAAGGATTCCAAAATTTAAGAATTCAAATTTCATCCTCTAAACTAGATACAGATTGATACAAAAATTATTTCTTCTCAATGTGTATACATAAGATACTACTATCATACTACTTCCTTGGAAAACATTTTCAACTAAAAATCATTCGAATATTGAATTTCCATATATAACAACACACAATTTTATGAGATAACACAAAAACAATTCTCTTCATGTAACTAGTTGATTTTTTTCTCATAAGGCCTATAGTAAACTTATAGGAGAATCACTAATATCAACTTGCACATGAGATGGAATACACATATTTTTCAAAGAGTGCAACCTAAGACATCTTTTATAATTCTATTGTAACAATTTATTATTGTTGTATTACAAGAATACACATAAAGATATTCCTAAGAAATTTTAACATGATTCATTAAGCTAGAGTTTCATCAACATTACTTATTAACTAGCTATTTAACCAACTCCATATCCCATAAATTCCTAATAAGCTTTTTACGAGTATATATTTTCCCAATATTGACAAGTTTGTTTGAATTTTACCATTTTCCAAAATAAAAGTCATAGGTTCTTTAGTAGAGGGAGAGAAATACATGAGTCCTACAATTACCCTCTTATTCAATCAAATTAATATGTTCAACCAACTAACCTTTTGTACACATGTTTCAATAAAAGATCATTTGAGGAGTAACTAAAAGCATTGTTATCCTTATACACATCTTCCATATGACATCTATACTATTACCTAAAAATTCAAATTCAACTAATATTCTGATTTTACGATAGTTAGAAAGTTTGACTTAAATCTTATTCTAATAGACATATCATTATTCCTTTCATAATAGCTCATCATTCCTATATACTATCAATGTTATTAGCTTCAACTTCCATTTCACAAAAAAAATGATAACAAAGAAAATTATTACTACACAATTTTGTTTAATATTAAATCCCTTCCTTATAGTTGATGACTTTTCTCTAGTCTAACTCCCACCATTTACATGGATCATATATAATTTCAAATTTCCTATTGTATAAACAAACACTTCTCCTTTAAACAATTGTGTACTATAATCCTATTTATTACAAAACCTTGGGGACATAGTTCCTTTACCCAAGGGTTCCTCTAGCTAAGCACATGACACATTGATTTTCCCTTATGTAAATTAGTCTTTTAAACATATTTCTTGAGGAAATAAGGGAGAGACACATTTGATTTCAACAAAAGATTTAATTTTCTTACTTGAGAGGGTATATAAAAGAGAGATACTTATTAATCTTGTCATATTTTGAAATATCAGATATTACCTAATTTTCAACACTTTCAAGAAAAAATAAGTTCATAAATTCATAAGTTCTCAAGGAAGGATAAAAGATACATTTACTAGACATGTTTTAAAACCATCTAATATTAAAATCATTTCTATCCTAGGAACATGAGTATCCATATAATCATACCTTATTTCCTATCATGATTCAAATCTATCTTGAGATTTTATATTACTAGCTTTAAATAATCAGGAATAACAAATCACGATGTTATCTAACATTTATAGGAAAGTAGAGTATATAACTTTTTGAATCACTTGGAAACTATTTTTTCAGCCATTTATAGTAATCATCATAAGAGAAGGAGATAATATTAACAACTTTCCTTACTATTCGTTAAGATTTTCTTAGAACAAGGATAAGAACACAACATTGAAGCATCAAGAATTCTTGACCATCTATTTGGACCACATGAATATTATAATGGAAAACATAAATAATCCTTTCATACAATGATTTCTTGCAAGATATAATAGTGTAAATATAGAAAACATACCTTTTTGGTCTAGTACTAAATTTTGTTAACATAAAGAAGACAAACAATGTATTCAAGTTTTTTTGGCTGAAAGAAAACATCAGATGAAGAAACACAATAAACTCAAGTGTGATGAGTAGGCCAAGTATGAGTCCCAAGGTTCTTAGGAGAATAAATTAGGGCTTATATTTCTCAAATTGAACCTAAAACTACTGATGAAGCTTGTAAAGATGAAAATTGGATTCAAGCAATGAAGGAAGAACTAGATCAAATTGAAAAGAACAAAACTTGGCAGTTGGTCCCTAGACCTAAAGATAAATATATTATATGAACTAAATGGGTCTTAGAAACAAGATGAATGAACAAGGTGAAGTTGTAAGGAACAAATTAAGATTGGTATGTAAAGGATACTCATAGCAAGAAGGAATTGATTACGAAGAAAAATTTTCACCTATTGCAAGAATTGAAGCGATAAGAATGTTTTTGGCTTATGCAGCCTATAAGAAATTGAAAGTGTATCAGATGGATGTGAAATCAGAATTTCTAAATGGAGAATTGGAAGAAAAAGTCTACATTGAGAAGCCTGAAGGTTTTCCTTTAACTCAAGAAGGAGACATGGTATGTAAAATTAACAAAGCTCTATATGGACTAAAGCAAGAACCTAGAATAGGGTATGCAAGATAAGATAAATATTTGATAAAATTGGGATTTACTAAAGGTGTTGCAGACAATAATTTGTATCTGAAAGAGATTGAGAATGGTTTATTGATATTAGTTATTTTTGTTGATGATATTATCTTTATAAAAGAAGATGAAGCTAGTGATAAATTTGCTGATGAAATGAAGACAAAATTTGAAATGAGCATGATTGGTGAGATGAAATATTTTTTAGGATTATAGATAGCACAAAATAGTGATGGTATTTTCTTATGTCAAACAAAATATCTAAAAGACTTGTTGCAGATATTTGGAATGGAAAATTGTAAGCCTATTGGCACACCTATGGTAACTATTCATAAGTTATCTAGCATAGATGAAACTCTTGCAATTGAACAAAAGAAGTACAAATGAATGATTGGAGGATTGTAGTATTTAACTCATACAAGACCAGATATATCACATGCAGTTGGAATTGTTGCAATATTTCAACCTAATCCTAAAGAGTCACATTATGCAAGAAACCAATCTTCCTCCATCTACAAGAAACCAATGGAAAATTGTAAGCCTATTGGCACACCTATGGTAACTAGTCATAAGTTATCTAGCACAGATGAAACTCTTGCAATTGAACAAAAGAAGTACAAATGAATGATTGGAGGATTGCAGTATTTAACTCATACAAGACCAAATATATCACATGCAGTTGGAATTGTTGCAATATTTCAACCTAATCCTAAAGAGTCACATTATGCAAGAAACCAATCTTTTCCAACCATATTTCAACCAATTTTATTTCTTACTTAGCCAAGAAACCAATCTTCCTCCAAGAAAAAATACTCCTCCAACAATTGACTATGGGTTATGCAATACTTGTACAAAAAGAGTACAAGTGGTGGAGTATTTTTTCTTGGAGGAAGATTGGTTTCTTGGCTTAAGTAAGAAATAAAATTGTATTTCATAGAGCATAATAGAAGTAGAATATGTAGCAGCAACAAATAATTGTAACAGATAATATGGATGAAATAAATATTGAAGGATATTGGAATCAAGTTCAATGAGCTTGTTATCATACATTTTGATAACACCAGTACAATAAGTATGTCTAAGAACCCTATGTTGCATTCTAAAATAAAACATATAGAAATCAAGTATCATGTTGTAAGAGAAAAAGTTACAGAAAAAGAAGTCAGACTTGAGTATATTAGTACAAAAGAGAAGATTGTAGATATATTTACAAAGCCTTTACCTAAAGATGCATTTGATTATTTGATAGGTATGTTCGGGTTTATGCCCTAGCCTACTTTTGAGTAGTGATGCAAAAAGTTGCATTAGTCTAGTGGTATAAGAGCTCTATCCACTTTATGTTGATACTTCCTCTATGGGGACTATGTGTGTTTCTAATATGAGTCATGAAGGACTCTTGTGAATGTATTTTCTAAATAGTGTCTTTTGATATTCAAGCTTATGGATTGACATATTGATGCTTTCTTTGACATTGATTTCAATGAGGGAGAAGGATACATGAAAAATACTTGGTGATTGATTTATTTGATTGATGAAGAGGATTTGAAGATAATGCAGAACAATAGTATTGCAGTTTGGTATTCATGGAACTTGGATGTTTTCTCATCTATGTTGCCATCAATGCTAATGGGGGAGATTATTAGTAATGAATGTTGAATATGTCCTATGGAGGAGTATTCAAAGTCATTCTATAGTAATTTTATATTGCATTCTGTGTGTGTGAAAATTGTACCTCGCTATGGACACAACACTTCTAGTAAAACATTAGAGGTTAGCAAATCTAAAATCTACAAATAAGACAAAAATTTCTAACCAGGTGATTTGTTGTCTTCTAGTAAGTGTGAGTATGATATTCTTAGAATTAGACCAAGACCAGTGACAATGCAACACCTAAACGAAGGATTTAATGATGAAAGATGAATGCAGATTAATCTATTCTTTTCATTTTCTATGCAATATGGATGAAAAATGTATGGAAATTTGATCTAAAACTGAATTGAAATGAGTGCAATCTAATCTATCAATGATATGAAGTTTATATGAAAAATGAATAAAAACAAGAATCCAAGCAATAGCACAATCTCACAAATCGCTAGATCGCACAAGCCAGATTCTCCAAATTTGTAGGTTAGTTATTGTGAAGGACTGAGCCTCAATTATATAGAATTCCATGGTTTGTGAGAACTCATGGAAAGCCAAAAATCTCCCTTGATCAACTCAAATTGATTGTTGAGTTACAAGAAAATCAGAAAGAGTTAACTCATAAAATCATGTAAAACAACTTTTTAACTCAAAGTAGGAGTTCAGATCACTTTTTCAACTCACAATCACATGTTGAGTTCAAAAAGTTAATAAATTGAATTGGTTTGTTGATTTAGAGTTTAACTGCTTTTTTGAATGTGCATGGATAATTATGAATTTATTTAATATTCCAAGTGATTTATTCACAACTTCACTTATTTTTGAATAAAAATAACTGATTTATAGGTTAATTAATTATTTAATCAAACTTAATCCAAAATTAAATCATTAAATTTGACAATTTGATTTAATCAATTAAATAAATGTTCAATTGATTATTTTTAGCAATTTGATTTATTGCCAAATAAAAACAATATTAATTAGGAATAAATATAATTAAATCTAATTAAATAATTAAGTGGCATAATTAAATTCAATTAATCAAATATTCACATATTTAATTAATTAACTTTAGGATAAATAAAATAATATCATTTATCGCCAAGTAATATTTAATTAAAGATAATTAGGATAAATTATGAATATTTAGGAATATTCCCCAATGCAGAATTAAGATAGAATCGATTAGGGTTTCGATGTGCAGATGTCCAGATGTGCCTTAGGTTAGGACTTTTATGTCGATTTCGATTGATTTGTGTATGTAGGAGGTCAATGGTCCTGAACCCCATTTTTGGGGTATTACATTTCGCCCCTTTGAATTACTATGTGAAGTGCAGCGGTTCAAAGATTAATCTATTTTTGATGATGATGCAGACTCAGTTATGTGGTGGAGAAACTAATCCTGAAAGATTAATTGATTTTGAGACAGAAACTGATTGAGAGATTTGAAGATGTTGATTCAGGTCTTGATTGACCAAAGAATTGAGATGATGTTAATGATATCAATAATGAACCAGTGATTACAAAGAAGTGCCAAAATGCTTGATTCTGAGCCTATGATTATGAGGAAGTGACTATCTTGACTCCAAACCTGATTGTCCAAAGGAATCGAAAGGATGTCAAATCCAAACCCTTTAGTTATGAAGAATCAAGGAAATAACATGACTGAACTAATGGTTATGAAGAGCTAATATAGCTGATAAGATTAAGAGAACACCAAATTGATATGGAATTAGATGAATCTGATATGCCCCAAGTGATGTGCCCTAAGCGACAAGGACTTTTGATGAATAAGCAACTAGATGTGGTTGTTGTCTTGACTACTTAAAGAAATTTGATTTGAAATATTTGATAAATGATGTGTAATACCATGCTCCCTTCAGGATGAAAATCAAAATCTGGCAAGAAAGCCAGTGTGAATTGTTTTAGAGGTGATTTAATCAAATTTAGAAGTGGTTACGCATGTTCGGAGATGCATTCTGCATCATTTAGAGGTCCTATTGACCAAGTTTGACTAGGTTTGACCATGAGTTGACCATGGTTAACCAAGTTGAAATGTGTAGAGTTTGATGTGAGATAATCAGTTAAGTTGAATACTAGATTTTCGTGATATTTTGAAGGTCGATTATGCAAGCAGTCAGCTGTCCTAGGTTTGAAAATTTTAAATCATGATTTTGACAATATAAAAAATCTCATATTTTGATTTTGATCCCAAAAAAGGGTTCAGAACATCGAAATTAGCTAGGAGTGCAATTTTCATGCAAAATGGAGCACTTTGAAAAATTAGGTCAAAACCTATATAAGACCCAAAAGGGTCATTTTCAAATTATTTTTACCTGACTTTTATAAACCTTGTGGAGCCCTCTAAGCGAAAATGAAGGTTCCCATCTCCTCACATCGATTTGAGTGCAACCAACGATACCGGAGACCTTTAGAGTATGGTAATCTGGTAAGTGGACCTATGTGCCTCTCTATGAATTCAAATTTGCATCTTTTTATGCTTTTTAGGATCTTTTAGCACGTTTTTGAAATTTTTAATTTTTGCACCACGTAAACTCGTACGACATTCTTTTAGGACTCGTATTAGTTTTCAATCCCATGTAGAGTGTTGTGTAGAAAATATTTGTAACTCGTATGAGGGGGACCCATTTGTCATATGACATTTCATCAGGTCTTTCAAGTGTCATGTGAGAACATGCATAATGTCGTAGGACCATGAAGTGTCATATGGGACCTAGTATATTGTCGTATGAATTTTGGTACCAACCTGTATTGTTGTATGGAAAATAGAGATCATTTTTTAGGTCGTTAGCTCAATTTTTCAAAATTTTTGATTTCATGGCTGATTTTCTTGGTCTTTAATGCATCTTTTGAAGTATTCAATTTATTGTTTTTCATTCCTTTAGCCTGATTTTTGAACAAGTTACTAATAGATTGTCCTGTTGTTGTGTTGTGTAGGTCTGTTACCTAGATGTCCATGTTTGCATTTCACACCGTGCCACATAGAGACTCTTCTTGTTGCTGCCCGACCCTAAGAGAGTACACCTTGCAACGTGTAGTTTCAAGTACCTTATCTGGTTTCCTGATATTCAGGTGAACCATGGCCTTTTGACTGCTTTGATTGAGCATTTTCATTCTAAGATGTAGAATTTCCATCTGCTGACTGGGGAGATCATTGTTACCCCAGAGGATGTATATAGGATTCTCCATATTCCCTTTCATGGCTCATGCCCAAATTATATCATTGCAAGTAACATAGGATTACATGCTTTCCGTACATTATTTAGCATAGATAAGAAGATAGCATAGCATATCTCATGGGAGACATTTGTCCAGAGATATGGAGCATCCCAATGATTAGAGTGTATCATATTTGGGATGATCAGAGGGATCATCATGTCTGACTATCAGTAGAATGGTATTCTTATGGGATGGGCCCCAATAGTTGCATGTTTGATGGTGAGTCCTAATGAGCTCAGATGGGGTTAGTGCTTATTAGCAAATATGTTCTCTGAGATGCATGAGATTGTCTACCATGAGGGGAAGATGTTTTCTTCTAGTGCTTTAGTTCTTCATATTTTGGCCTGGGAACATATCCCTATATGCCGACCTATCTATCGTGATGATAAATAGCCTTAGGAGCCACTGATATACAGATATTCTAGATATGTTACACAGGTTTGGATGGGTCATACTAAGTATTGGTAGCATATGCTAGATGATATGACATTTTTTGTTTGGAGACCTTATTTGCAAATTGAGGTGTGGCTATTTGCTCATTCCTAGTTCAGTTATTTTTGTCAAAGTCAGGTCTTGATGGGAAAATCGACCACAGTCCTAGAGATATTTCTTATTACATGAGTCTAGCATTAGTACAACATCATTCAAGATGCACCATAGGATTTTGTTTCCTACACACGATTGGTGTGAGAGATTGGTCTAGGATGGTCAGCTAGGCTTTCTTATGCATATTACAGCCTTGAGTATAGGGGGCTTGTCAGTAGAGATTGGGATTATAGGGCATAGGTGGTTGATGCTAGAGTTACAGATGCATTTATTACCTATTTGGTAGAGCATCTGATGAGGCATTTCTCTAATCCCATAGAGCTTATTCCTACCATGGAGGACGTTGAGGATATTACAAGTGCCCCTATGGGTAGAGGCTAGAGGTAGAGAGATGTTCACATACCAATGGTGGATCTCAAACCACCTAGGCCCAGAGTAGTGATGACCCCTCCTAGGCCATCAGGATAGATGAGACCTCCCAGGCCATAGACAATTCTAGCAGGTAGACCTGCAGTATTACAGCATAGATATACCAAAGGTGAGGGTGGCACTTTAGGCAGGATTGGTAGTTTAGATGAGGCTCTAGGAGCCTAGTAGGATGCTCTGATGGAGGAGGCACAGGATGCTCTTGATTTTGACTTGGTTGTAGAGATTCAGCACCCCAAGGTGCAGATACAATCCAGCACAAATCAACCTATGGAGAATGCAGAGACAGTAGCAGCTGAGGCAGACCCAGGCTTGAGATTGATGCCATAGGATGTTATCAGTCAACTCTAGCAACAGTTATGTGATCAGAGGACCCATAGTGTGAGATTAGAGATCTAGCTCCGAGATCATGAGAGATAGTTTTGTGATCAAGAGAATGATGTTAGACATTTGCAGGCTGAGGTGATCCACCAGATGAGTCGTGCAGCCTATTATGCTTCAGCATATTATTTAGTGGTTTCACCTAGATAGAGAATGACATCTTACTCCTAGTATATGGTAGATTCTGAGGGACCTAGGGCCCCACATGATGAGCCACCACCAGATGCACCTGCCGGAGGAGGAGCTACACTTGATGCTGAGGACCAAGAAGATATTTGATCTCTAATATTCCTCTATTTTTGTCATTTTGATTATATCTCATCGCTCATTATAGCTCATTCTTTTGTATACAACTCCATTAGTGCACCCCATGTACTCTTTTGATATATATATATATATGAGATCAATGTTTGGTTGTGACATCATTGTATTTGTTGTTTCAGTTTATGATGTAATATCATGTGATGCATATGTACGAAATGCTTCTTTTATTGTGAAATGTATGGATTATGAAATGAATGCTTTATTTTAAATGGATGAATATGAAATGCAATGATAGATAGTGGATGAATAAATGCACATGTATGTTTTTTATGGATGATCATGTATGTAATGGATTTATGAAATGATTTATGATATGAAATGCAATGTAAATGCAGTGATACTGTATCATCTTAAAATGGAAGGACTTCCATGTTAAGAGCATTTATCCCCCTGAGTGACTTGTTTGGGTCATGTCAAGCACCTTGAATTAGCTCTTTGCTCAGATTAGACTTGTGCTCCTCATACTGCTTCCTTCCATCTCTATTTTTAGTATATATCTGCATTTCCTAGCATTCTAGGCTAGGGTTTTGAGGTTTTTGACCTCAAGGTCAAAGTCAACCTTGAGGGTCAAATTCAACCTCAACCTTGACCTAGGGAAGAGTTGACCTTGTCCCTGACCCCTAGTCCAGATTTTAAATTCCCATGATTTTTGAGTGTTGGGTTTCAGAGATATTTGTTTTCCCACCTTCGGGTCGGCCATTTCAGGTTTCAGAATGGTAAATCCTAAAATTTCATTTAATGTGGGTCCATTTCTAGGGGTTAAGGTTAATTTGGATTTAATTCTCCAATGTCAGCCTTCTCTAGAGGTTTGTGCCCTAGTTCACTATAAAAGGAGGCCTTCCTCTCTCATTTTCATCATTAAGTTTTGTGAGAACATATCTCATCTCAAGCAAAGGTCAAGCAAGCATCTCCCAAGAATTTTCAAGGAAGCATTCAAGTCCTCTTCTCCATCCAAGTTCTCCATTGAAGATCAAGGATTCAAGCATTCAATCCATTAAAGGGATTTGGTTCAAGCATTCAAGATTCATCATTCAAACCCTAGATCTAGCCATCATGATGGTGTGATCTTCCTTCAAGATGCTTTTGTTCATCTTCAAGATTCATTCATTCTTCCCCCAAGGTGGATTTCAAGCATACAAACATGGAGGTTTTGTATTTACTTTCATGATTTTAATTTACATTTACCATTGTTGTATTCAAGCTTTCATATCAATATACTTGTTTACATTCGAAATACAATTGCATATCTATCAAATTGCATAGCTTCATTGTTAGATCTACTTCTACTACTTGTTATCATTCTCCATTTCAATTTCAATATTAAGGTTGATTCCAAACCGGAGTTTGACCAAGGCAAACCCCTCCAAAAAACAACAAAAAACCTCTTTTTCTTGTAGGTGCAGGTGCAGAATTTTTGATCTGAGATTGGATTTGGATACCCTTTTCGGTGAACTTCTGAGATATGTGAACAAAGTCAAAATCAACCTTCAAATAAATAATTTAGCCTTTGACCTTTTTTGAGGATCAAAGACTACCTGCTATCAGAAAGATAAAAGATTTCTAGGTTTTCTTCGTCTCAACATTTCTAGTCTGAAATAGGTTGCAGAATTGCCCGAAAGTACACACAGACATCAGAAATTGGCATTTTCCAAATTTTCCCTATTTTGAGGTTAGTATTTGTATTTCAATTATTTCATATTTCAAGAACAATTCTTCATAGGGAAATATAAAGTTTTCTCTCTCTTTCATGTTCTCCATAGATTGATTCGATTATGTATTAACCTTTTGGTTGATCAAATTGGATCTCTCCTTTGGGAATTTTGATTTAGGAGTGGACCTAATATTTCCCCCATACATTACATTCAATAGAGGTGATTCCATATTACCTCTATTCATTTTGGTGAACCCGACATAATTACTCTCCTTTCTTTTATGGAATTAGATGCCCTATTGTGTTAGATTCTAGATCCTTTCTTGCATTTAGATTAGATCTAGTTTATGCTCTTGCATTTTAAATACAAAAATACAAAAATATCTATATATTCAATAAAATCCAACAATATTTCTTGCATTTCATTTACTATGGAGATTGTTAAGATGATTTGGTGTGTGGTCATGTTCTTTATTACCCTTCTTTTAGCATTTCTTTATAATACCTATGATGTTTATGAGAGTATCATTCACTTCATTATGTTGATGATGCTTCACTTTTCTCTTGCCTATGCTTTTGTGAAGTTAACTGACACTAGTCTACCTACATTCAAAACCTTCATTAAATATTTATGTGGTAGCCTTATTAATCTTTTGGATTATGTGAAGAATTTGGTAGATGATAGACCATCTCCTAATCATCCTAATCCTAATCCTATCAATCCTAATGTTCCTAATCTTAATATGATACCTAATTCTCCATCTATTCATCCTCGCTCTTCCCATACTTATGATGGGATTCAAGCTATAGTTCAGGATGTAGATGTGCAAGATTTCTTTGATTTACCTTCTCCTCCAATTCATGATGATATTAAAGGAAATGGTAAAGAAACTTCTTCAAAACCTATTATCCCACCTTATACAATCTTTACTCATGAACATGATAAACAATCACCTCTTGTAGAAGCTTTACATAATATGTACACTACCAGATATAATATGGTGACTAAACAAGGTTATAAAGGTTTAGGGCTTGGAGTTAACGAGCATGGTATTAGGTTTCTAGTTCATATACCCCCTAAACTAGATATGTATGGTGTTGGTTGTTCAAAATCTCAAGGCAAGGTAGGTGATGTTAATCATCATCCTCCTCTTCACATTCTTCTCCCCACACCTATCTTAGATAACCCTAATACTCATCAAGAACTAGATAAGAAGGTATATGTTGAACTAACAAATTCCAAGAAAGAAATCTTTAGACCTATGTTGATAAATGCTTTATACAAATGCAAATGTCCTTTTCATTATAGCAACACACATTTACTCACTCATTGTAAACATTTCAAGTTATATGTTAGAAAGAGCTACTCTAGGAATTATATCTCACTCTCGTGCAATTTTACAATTCCTTCACAATTTTGATATAGGGTATTCCCCTCCTTCAGATATAATGTAGATGTTCTTCCCCTCTTATCTTATGACTGGAGGGCAACAGGTGTATCTTCATCCAATCTCCTAGGATCCATTAGGTTTTTAGCATATATTATATCTTGAGCTTAATTGGTATTCTCTCCTATTTTTCTATGGTTTTGCATTATGTTTTTAATCATCCATAGAATCTTTCAAGATATCTTTTTGTGAAGGTATCCCTTGTCTCTATCCCTGGGGACCAAGGTACCTCTTTCTTTCTCTTTTTCTAGGGAGTTTCTTTCCTTAGCTTAGTGGTATTTGTTTATATTGCAATATTATTTCAACATATTGACAGATGTTTTTATTATGGATAACATTTTTATATGTGAAGTTTCTATCCTAAGTCCTTACCTCTTCTCTATTTTTCAAATTATGTTCTTTATAAACTCTCACCCTTGATTTGGTGTTAGAGTTATTTCCTGCATTTCAAAGATTCCTTTTCCTCTTGTTTACAAGTGGCTTGATGATTGAATCTTTGTTCCCACCTATTGAAAGATGATATTTTATCTAAAGCACTCCTCTTTGGTAGGGATCTTCTTGATAAGATCTCTTTCTTTGAGGATCATTTTTCCATGAGTGACATATCCTTTTCATGATTATCTATATTCTTGGATGTAGGAGTCAACATCCCTCACTAAGAATATGGTGTACATTGTAGTAAATAGGATATATCCTTGCATTGTGAAGTAGGTATCCTCTTCCATCTTTGTTCCTACACTTTTGGAGAAAGGATGCCATCTCCTTCTTTTTTGTCTTTCTGGGATTCACCTCTTTCCTTGGTTAAGAAATATTTATCTATTATGTGATATCCAATCATACATGAAAATTTTGGTTTGCATCGAGGATTTATGTCCTTGATAATAACCTATTTTTTTGTTTGACATTGGGTTTCCATGGTTGATATATCTCTCACCTTGGAAACTGAGCAGTGTGCTATCCCTCATAAGGGTTACTTTCTTTTCACTTCTTGCATGATATCTCTTTACATTTTTCCCTTCCATGGCCTCATAGGAGCTATGACCTTCTTGGCTTGGACTGGGTGTTGTTTGTGGATATTGTCTTGATGTTGAAGAAGGCTTTATCCTTGTTCTTTGCTTTCCTTAACATGTCAAAATAGTATGTTTTTTCCATATTAAGGAGGGGGGCATATATAGGGTCCCCCTTATACTATAGTTATTTATTTTTACATGCTAAATCTTGGAAGGTAATGCACATAAGTTGCTAAATCCTGAAAAGACACGCATTTATATGCTAAATCTTCTGAAGGTAACACACATAAGTTACTAAATCCTGAGGGGACATGCATTTTTCAAAAAAATTCCATATGCTAAATCTTGGAAGGTAACGCACATTCGTTGCTAAATCTTGAAGGGATGCACATTTATATGATAAATCTTCCAAAGGTAATGCACATAAGTTTCTAAATCCTGAGGAGACACGCATTTCATATTCATAGTGATACAAGAAGGTGGATCTATGGGTATTCCAGAAGCCATCAAAAGATGCATTACAATTACAAGCATAGTTTATGGGTGAACCTTTTGGGCTCTCCCTCTAGGGTGATTCATGGTAAGGTGGGCATCTTAATAGGTGAGGTAATCACTCTTTTCCCTTTTCTCTCTTTTCGCTTTCATGCTAGTAGGACTAGATCATGAAGCTATGTCATTTATAGTGTTTCTCTTGTCTTTCTTATGTAATCATTTATACTTTTATGATAGCTTTCCAAATATGATATTAGTAGGAGAAATGTTTCTTAGCGAGGTTTCTTGTGCTAGTTGATTTGGATTTTTTTTAGTACTAACCCCTTTTTTTTGTCTTTTTCCTTTTTGTTTTCACACCCTCGTGTGTATATGCTGAGTTAGAATCCTTAGCCTAGGGGATTGTGTCCCTAACTAAGTGTCATTCTATCTCATTTCAAATCCATTAGGATCTCTTCTTCCTTCTCCTTTACCAAGAGTTTGCATCGAATCCATACTCTTGCTAAAGTGGGGGCTTAATGTATCATCTTAAAATGGAAGCACTTCCATGTTAAGAGTGTTTAGCCCTCTAAGTGAGTGGTTTGGTTCATGTCAAGCACCTTGAATCATCTCTTTGCTTGGATTAGACTTGTGCTCCTCATACTACTTCCTTCCATCTCTATTTTCAGTATATATCTGCATTTCGTGGCATTCTAGGCTGGGGTTTTGAGGTTTTTGACCTCAAGGTCAAATTTGACCTTGACCATGACCTATGTCAGGGTTGACCTCAACCCTGACCTAGGGAAAATTCAATCTCGTCCCTGACCCCCAGTCCAGATTTCAAATTCCCATGATTTCTAGGTGTCGGGTTTCGGAGATATTTGTTTTCCCACCTCCAAGTCGGCCATTACGGGTTTTGGAATGGTAAATCCTCAAATTGCATTTAATGTGGGTCCATTTCTAGGGGTTAAGGTTAATTGGGATTTAATTCTCCAATGTCAGCCTTCTCTAGAGGTTTGTGCCCTAGTTCACTATAAAAGGAGGCCTTCCTCTCTCATTTTCATCATCAAGTTTTGTCAGAACATATCTCATCTCAAGCAAAGGTCAAGAAAGAATCTCCCAAGCATTTTCAAGGAAGAATTTAAGTCCTCTTCTCCATCCAAGTTCTCCATTAAAGATCAAGGATTCAAGCATTCAAGTCATTAAAGGGATTTGGTTTAAGCATTCAAGATTCATCATTCAAACCCTAGATCTAGCCATCATGATGGTGTGATCTTCCTTCAAGATCCTTTTGTTCATCTTCAAGATTCATTCATTCTTCCCCCAAGGTGGATTGTAAGCATACAAACATGGAGTTTTTGTATTTACTTTCATGGTTTTGATTACATTTACCAGTGTTGTGTTCAAGCTTTCATATCAATATACTTGTTTACATTCGAAATACAATTGCATATCTATCAAATTGCATAGCTTCATTGTTAGATCTACTTCTACTACTTGTTAGCGTTCTCCTTTTCAATTTCAATATTAAGGTTGATTCCAAACTGGGGTTTGACCAAGGCAAACCCCTCAAACAAACAACAAAAACCCTCTTTTTCTTGCAGGTGCAGGTGCGGAATTTTAGATTTGAGATTGGATTTGGATACCCTTTTCGGTGAACTTTTGAGATCTGCGAACAAAGTCAAAATTGACCTTCAAATAAAGAATGTATCCTTTAACCTTTTATGAGGTTCAAAGACTACCTGCTGTCAAAAAGATAAAACATTTTTGGGTTTTCTTTGTCTCAGCATTTCCAGTCTGAAACAGGTTGGAGAATTGCTTGAAAGTACATACAGACATCAGAAATTGGCATTTTCTAGATTTTCCCTATTTTGAGGTTAGTATTTGTATTTCAATTATTTCATATTTCAAGGACAATTCTTCATAGGTAAATATAAGGTTTTCTCTCTCTTTCATGTTCTCCATAGATTGATTCGATTATGTATTAACATTTTGGTTGATCAAATTGGATCTCTCCTTTGGGAATTTTGATTTAGGAGTGGATCTAATATTTCTCCCATACATTACATTCAATAGAGGTGATTCCATATTACCTCTATTCAGATACAGATGATATGTTTTTGTAGGTATATGAAGAATACACATGCTCAATCATTGTCAAAATAGATGTGTAACCCAGGATGGTGACTGCTTGTTGATTAGTTTAAGGAGACCTTCATATGATGTTTAGTCCTTCTGGTGTGTTTTAGGTCAAATTAGGAGAATTTAAGCATTTGATATGTTGTTAACTCGTAAGAAATGTAACCATGCAATGTGAAAAATGCAAATGAAATGCAAGACCTATGACCTAGTCACTAATCATGTGTCAGTCTTTATCATCACTAAATTTATTAGGTAACCAGATAGTCGATACAATGTCCACTGGCTAGACAACCATAAACATATGAATATTGACTTTTTAGGTGGAAATGTTAGATTAGATATAACCGCCAAGGCACAAAAGCCAAGATGACCTAAATATCATGGCCATTTTGATTTTGCAATTTGTATAAGCATCAGAACATAAATGTTGAAATGACCTGAATATGCCTTGCATACAAACACACCAAGCAGTAGGGAGATCATTTTGAATCTAATGTGAAATACTGGCAGTGACCCTTTATCATTCACATCTTTGGGTAGGATCGTGTTTCACAATAGGAGTAAGAAATCACTCAAAAAGACAATAGTTAGATTAGACTTCCTTGAAGCATCTGAGTATCGATGGTTGAGGTACACATGGCCATCTAATACATGATGGAGGCACTTATAGTGGACACCAATTCAATCTAGAATTTCCAAAGTTGTTATATTTTCACATACAAATAGAAGACAAAGAAAAGATTATGCCCCTAGTCAAATGACTCTCTAAGTCCCATAAAGGACATCATCAAGGAGCCTGAAGGGACAAAATTTATAGAAATCTCAATGTGAATCAGTTAGCATACAAGGAAATAAAAATATTTGTGCAAAGATTATTTTTGTTTGTTTGTTGTTGTAGTTTGTTTGGTGTGCAAAATCCTTTTCTGGTAGGGAGACTGACTGACTGACTCAAATATAGCTCTAAAGGACTTTGACTGGATATGACTCGTCAAAGGTATACTAGAGACCATAGGATATGACATTGGTTTCCCCCAAGTTTGAAATATTGATAGGATTTCAAATGCTTTTGAGCTTACTACACTGATTGACTGTATTTAAAATAGGATGCGAAAGAAAACTATGAGATATGTACAAACTAAAGAAGACTGAAAGCTGGGAAATACCAAGATTGCACTGATAGATGGAGCATTTTGATACAAGTGGCACCAGTTTTCTGAGTTTTCACCATCTTGGCAGAGATTCTATTTTTGCTACCAAGGCACCTGTTTACTAGGTTTTCACCAAGGCACTTTTTCTTTTTCTTCTTTTTTTTTGTATTTTTCCTCTTTTCAATTTTTTTTGTATTTTTCATTTTTTTTATTGATTTTTTTGTGAACCATCAAGGTGCCTATTGCTAGGTTTTCACTAGGATGATCATTTTTTTAGGACTTTTTCTGATTTTTATGATTTTTTCAGGATATTTTCATAGACTGAATGCCTTAGGCATAGAATTTCTTCAGATGGAGAATGTTGATTGGTTCTTGAAGCTTTTCTCCTTTAGTCATTGAGATTTGATAGGCTCTAGAGAAAAAAGTAGCAGTGACAACAAAGGGACCCAGCCAGTTGAGTTCAAACTTCCCCTTGTGCTCTCGCTGGGATTGATTTTTAGTATTTTCTCTCAAGACTAGGTCGCCAACCTGAAATTCTCTGTGTTTGACCTTCTTGTTGTAGCCTCTAGATATTCATTTCTTATATACTCTGAGATGATCATACATAGCTTGTATGCGCTCATCTAGTAGTTCAAGTTATTGCAACCTAGACACCCTATAGTCATCATCAATTACTAGACCATGCATTATGATTCTTAGTGATGGGATTTAAACCTCAATAGGAAGTACCACTTCAAACCCATAAACTAAAGTGAAAGGAGTAGCCCTAGTGGGCATTATGATACTTGTTCTGTAGGCCCAAAGAGCTAGATTTATCATTAGGTGCCAGTCTCTTCCTATCTTGTTAACTGTTCGATGCAAGATTTTTAATAGATTCTTATTGGATCCTTCAGCTTGTCCATTCGCTTGAGGATAGTAAATAGACGACCAATGTTGAGTGATCTTGAATTTAGAGCATTAGGGATCTAGGTCCTTGTTCTTTAATTGGCCTCCATTATCTATGATTATGGAGTGTGGTATACCATATCTACAAATGATGTAATTTAGTATGAACATTAATATTTGTTTTCCTGTGGCTTGTGTTAAAGGAAATACTTCTACCCAGTTAGTGAAATAGTTTGTAGCTGTTATAATATGGGTATGACCATTAGAAGAATGAGGATATATAGAACCAATGAGATCAAAGGCCCACTATTGAAAAGGCCATTGTGATGTAAAGGGAAGTAGATCTCTTCGTGGTGCATGAATCAAGTTTCCATGGACTTGGAATTTCTAACAATTCTTAGCATATTTCATAGCCTCTTTTTCTATGTCTGGTGAATAGTACCCAGCCCTAATAAGTTTTTGAGCTAGTGTCAAGCCATTGGAATGTGATCCTCAAATACCTTCATGGACTTCCTCTAATGCACATTGTGACTCTTCACATTCTAAATATCTGATCAGTGTACCATCCAGACTTCATTTGTATAAATCATTACCAATGATGACATACCATGATGCGTTTTAGATAAGGTAACATTTTTCATGGTGGTTAAAGGTATCGTGAATGATTTGGTCTTGAAGGTAGGAGTATACTTGTTTTTAGTAGGAGGAATCATGACCAACAACATTGCAGATCATTTGGGTTTTTGGACAATCATAGGTAGGGAATGATAGTGCTTCCACTAGGAACTCATAGTGTAGCTCATGTCCAGGTTTCTGCAGTAAAGATGATAATGTTTCCATGGCATCAACAGCCTTGTTCTCCATTCTAGAAATCTATTCAAATGTGATAGATATGAAATATTTCTTGAGATCATCTACCATGCATTTGTATGGAACAAGTTTGTCATCTTTCATTTGATACACATCTTTGACTTGGTGTATGACCAGTTGTGAGTCTCCATGAATGTGTAGTTTTGTTACTCATCATTTGATTTCTATCTTCACACCATTTAGTAAAGCTTCATACTAAGCCATATTTTTGGTACAAGGGAATTTGATTATGAATGCCTTTGGAATGGAGTAATCCTATGGTGTGATAAACAATATGCCAGCTCCAAATCCATTCTATATGTAGGACCCATCAAAGAATAATTTCCAAATTCTTGTTGATAGATGCATGATAGAAGAATCCATAAATTCCATTTGAATTGGTTGATTTTCAAACATTGGTGCTTTAGCTAACTGATCTACAATGACTTTTCCTTTGATAGCTTTTCATTCGACATACTCAATGTCAAATTCTCTTAGTAGCATGACCCATTTGGCTAGTCTACCTATGAGGGAATCCTTTCTTAGTAAGTACTTCAATGGATCAATTTTAGCTATCAATTGTGTAGTATGAGCCAACATGTAGTGTCTTAGCTTTTGTGATGCAAAGATGACAACTAAACACACCTTTTCTATCATGGAATAGTTCTTTTCATAAGCTACCAATGTTCTGCTGATATAGTAGATAGCTCTCTCCATATTTTTTTCATCATGTTGTGCTAGTAATGCCCCCAGTGAAGTATCAGTAGCGAAGACATACAATATCAATGGATTTCCTTGAATAGGAGGCATGAGAATAGGTGGATTTTCCAAATATTGCTTGATATGGTTGAAGTTCTTTTCACATTCTTCGTTCCATGAGAAGGTCACACCTTTATGTAATGTCTTTGTGAAAGGTTGTGATACATCCGCTAATTGAGATATGAAGCATCTGATTGATTGTACCCTTCCTTGTAAAGTCCTCATTTGACTGATGTTTTTAGGAGGTTGCATCTCCATGATTGCTTTGACCTTTGCTGGATCTACTTCAATTCCTTTCTTTGAAACAATGTACCCTTGAAGTTTTCCTGAAGTGACACCAAAAATCACATTTCTTAGGGTTCAGTCACAGACTAAACTTTTCCATTATATTGATTATTTTACTTAAGTCAGCTAGATGTGAAGATCTTGTCATTGATTTAGCTAAGGTATCATCCAGATAGTCCTCCGTAGTTCGATGCATCATGTCATGAAAGATTGATATGTAGCACTAGAATTCTTAAGACCAAATGGCATTATGTTCTAGTAGAAAGTACCCCATGTACAGGTGAAAGCTATCTTCTCTTGATCTTTTGGAGTGATCTTGATTTGGTTGTATCCAGAGAAACCATCAATTAAAGAATACATTTCAAAGCCCACAGTCATGTCTACTATCATATCAATGTCTGGTAGTGAAAATCATCCTTAGGGCATGCTTTGTTTACATCTCTGAAGTCCATGCACACTCTAATTAATTTATCTAGTTTAGAAACTGGAACGATGTTGGAGATCCATTCAACATAATCTATAACAAAGCTGGCCTTTAGTAGTTTCTCTAGTTCATCTTTAACAAGGAGTGTCACATGAGGATGTATTTTGTGCAACTTTTGCTTGATTGGTTTAACTCCTGGAGTGATAGAAAGATGATGCATTATGAGATCAGGATCTAACCCAGGCATATCTAAATATTTCCATGAAAAGTTGATCTTCTTCTTTATTAAGAATTTTGTAAAAGCCTATTTTTCTTCATCTGATAGAGATTGTGCTACATAAATCAACTGTTGTTCTTCTATTGTACCCAAATTGATAGACTAAGTGGGTTCTATCCATACTAGAGATCTTTCCTATAAATGGCTTGGAAGGACATCAAATATCTCATCCTTAGGCACCTCAAAGAGGTTTTTACCTTTAGATACATCTTTTGTTTTTACTATTTTAGGTTCTGAGACTACCACATAGTGGTTTTCACCCTCTGAACTATTTTTTTTTAATTCTTATTCTTTTGACTGAGATATATGATATTTGACTCTATCAAGCTGATGCTATGTTCACTAATGGAAGTCATCATGGGTTCTACTACATTTAGGTAGCATGTGAGAGTATATTCTGATTAGAAGGTATGGATGTCTCATCTTGGATCGATAGATGTTTGGTCAATAAGCTTTGGGTTTTGGATAGCAAGTGTGGGAAAGGATTGAGTAACTATGTTTATGCATACAGTGTTTTCATCATTGGCTCTTATTTGACTCTCAAATTCAAGGATGATGTTACTAGTCAGAATGTTCAGTTCATTAAGCATCTCAATGTCATCATTGGATCCTACGTTAGTGATAAGTGAATCACACTCACGAGGTCTATCATTTCATTCTAGACTCATTTCAGATGTAGGTGTGTATCATTGAATGACATCAATATGTTTATCAGTAATAATGTTCTCTTCCTCTGGTTCAGGAATGACTCCCCATTCATAGTCATTTTATTCTTCATCTAGATCCCTAGGAAAGTGAAGAACATTTGTAAAATCAAGTTGGATTCCCCAAGAAGGGTTACCTTTGGAATCTAAGAAAAAATCATACTCATGGGATTCTATCTCAAAATCATTGTTGTGTCCCAAATGCTCAGCTATTGCGATAGGTTCACCTTCTTCTTCTTGCTTGTTTTTAGGATTAGTCAGTTCTTGTGTGGCGACTGTCTCTTGTTTAGTAGTAGGTTCTTGTGTATCGACCATGTTGATTCTCTTAGGTTCATTTTCATTTTCAAGAAGGTCTAATATATGCTAAGGAATGCGTTCATAAGGAAAAACATTGGTTGTGTTTGAATCATCACTTTTTGAGTGTTTAGGTTCTTCCTTTTGTTGAATATCTAGTTCTATTTGTTCTAGGACATTTGTAGAGCTGCCACCGAGATGGAAAGGTTTCTTATGATACCCTAGTCCTATAGTATCCTTGGTTATTCTCCCATAGTGTTCAATGGGTTTAATAATGCCTTTGTCTCTTGTCCCTAGAGGTCCTTTTCCTATGTATCCCATTTTAGACATTAGCTTATGATCTGGTTCATATACCTTCATAGGAATCTATGGTGTTTTAGAGTCACATTTCTGAATTGTCTATGATTGAGATTCATCCTTATATAGCCAAGATAATATAGCCTCTTCCTCATTAGATTCTTGTTTGGATACTTTCTCCATGACAAAACTCCCCTCAAATATGACCTTAGATTCTTTAGATGTTAGTTTTACCTTTTTTGAAGGTTGTCCATAAGATTTAGGTGACAATGGAAGAGATATGAGAGATAGGATTGGTTCCATTGTGTATTCTCCCATGCCAATGTCTTTAATCTTGACTCCTTTTGATAGGTCTTCCATTTTAGATTTAGAAGCTATGTCTATTTGTTTATTAGGAGACTCTTTTTGTGTAGAACAAGTTTATCTACACTTTCCTTCAAAGTGATGCAAGATGCTAATATGTCTACTGGTATAGTGACCTCTACTTTATCATAGGGAAATTTTAGACATTGATGGTGTGTTGATAGAATAGCTTGCATCTCATGTATCCAGGGCCTTCCTAAGAGAATGTTATAGGCCATGGGAAGATCCAGTACTTGACATGTAATATCTTTGATGACAGGTCTTGTTCTGATAGGTAGCACAATGAATCCTTTGGAATTTCTTTCTTGTTCATCATATGCTTTTATGGTTATCTTCTTTTTAGGATCAATAGCATCCTTTGATAATCCAAGTTGTGTAACCAATTTGTAAGAATAGATATTTAGACCAGCACCTCCATCTATCAACACATGTTTGACACGATGGTTTTGGATTAAGACTTCAATATGAAAGGGCTGGTTATATAGGTAACTCAGTGAGTTGTCATCTTCTTCTAAAAAAGGATATGTACTAAGGGGATGTCAAGTGACTCACCATTGTTTGGAATCTGTCAAGATCAAGATCCTCAGGAACATTAGAGCCAGCCAGAGCTTTTTCCATAACTACACGATGAGTGGGAGAGATGAGAAGCAACTCGAATATATAAATTTTGGCATTACTATGTTGTAATTGTTGTATGATGTTGTATGATATCTCTTTGGACTCTTTAGAACTGGAAGATTTGCAAGTAGTCCTTTTTTTAGATGTTGATGCCATATTAAATGGGACCTTTGGGGTATTTTATGAGCCCAATTTTTGTCCTTGGAGAGTTGTCTAGGCTTGAGATCAAGTAACTGCATTAGCTACCTTATTAGGTTCAGTTGCTTTCATCTCTAAAGCATTAGCTGCCTTATTGACTTTGGCACCCATATTAGGTTTAGAAGATGAATCTCCTTGATTATGCTTTGTAAAAGGTTTTGTGAATGTCATATGATCAGTATTGGACTTGTGGTTGTTAATTACAATTTCTTCAGCATTGATTTTGTCTTAAATGATATGTCTTAGACACATGTAGATATTGGTTTTATGACCCTTGTTTTGATGGAAATCACATAAATCAATCTCTTTCCACCACTTAGGTTTGACTTCAGGGTCATACAATTTGATTTCAAGAAATGTGATGATATTATTAGCCAAGAGAGTTTTCATAGCAGATTCCAAGGACTCACCCAGAGGAGTGAACTCGTGCTTTGGTTTTGTAACCCAAGGTTTATAGTCTGTTGTCTTTTTAGTAGGTTCAATTTCTTTCATCTCTGAAGCTTTTATGGCTTGGGTTCCAATAGTGAGATTAAAGGAAAGTGCCTTAGATGGAGCACTGATATGATCCACAACACCATCTCTAACAGTGTTCTTGTTTTTGTTCCAGCTTTTGCCCTTATCTTTGTTGGAATTAGATCTTGAATCATACTTGCTTTCTTTATGAAGTGATATGTCTCCCTTTCGAACAAGCACATTTTCAATATTTATGGCATTCTCTATCATTTTATCAAAGGATGTATGATTCTGTATTTTCATATGATAATTGATTTCTAGAATCAGATTATTGATAAAAATTTCCAGTTTCTCATTTTTCTGGAATTGGTCAGGCATAGAGTGAGAACTTCTTCCTCCATCATTTAAGGAAGGTCAAGAAGGGTTCTCTTAAGTTCTATTTTAGTTTGCAAATGTCGATCATGGTGACCAGATGCTAGATATTGTAGGAGTATTGTTGATAAAATAGTTTTATTAACTCCTCAAAAGTCTTGATTGTGGAAGGAATCTTAGAGAACCAATTGATGGCTTCTCCTCCCAAAGATCAAGTGAAGAGATGCATTAGGAATGTAGGTTTATGAATTAATTCCATAGATAAGGTGTAGAACTCTCTGACATGATCTTGAGGATCAAAGTTTCCATCATATTTATCATATTTTGGGATTTCTACCCCTTTAGGGAATGGTGGCATATACAAGCTATGATCGAATGGAAAAGGACATAGAGCATCCATGGAGAATTCTTTAGGTTCTTTCTCTTTTTCCATTTGTTTTATCTTAACTTGCATTGCATGCATTTGTTTCATCATAGCAATGATGGGCATTTCTTCCTCGTGTGTGATGATATCATCAACATTGAAGCCTGGAGGGATGTTGGCCCCTTGTTGGGCTAATTCTAGGAAATATGTCTCTTCATCTCCATGCAAGAAGTGTTTCATCATTTTCTTGAAGACATCATCATTTTGATAGTGGGCAATTTCAGAGGGTGTGGGTTCTTCATCTCCCACATGTGTAGATTGGTGACCCTATGAGGCTTCATTTTCTCCTCCTTGAGACATAGTGACGCTTTGATGTTGGTTTTGATCATATATTGATATTAGAGGGGTTATGTAACCACCTTTGAAGTAAAAATTTCCAAGGGAGTCTTCTTCAAATAGGTTAGTATCGTATGGTTGATGAAATGTCTGAGCCAAAATAGAAGAAGATAGAGAGATTCTTGGTTCTTCTCTTTGTTTTCTTTGTGAGGAAGCTCTAGTTTCCACTATTAACCTTGGGTGAATCAAAAGACCAAGATAAGATAACTGATAGATGATTTGATTTAGGAAAAATTGAGTGACGCAACCTTGTCAAGATTGGATTGGTTTGTTTGATGAAAGATTGATTAGATGTAAATGCAAGATATTGTGTCCTAGGTGTATGGGTAGATGCCCAAAATATCATGGACACAAGATCACAAAACTTAGCCATTTTGAAGACAAATTTTAAGATTATTTTGACAAGGTTTTGACATAAGATGAGATGAGATTCAGATCAATAAATCGGAAGGCAAAATCAAGCTAAAAAGACCACTTCAGGAAAATGATTTGAAAGTTCTATTTCTTTGTTTTATTCCTGACATAGGGGATTTCTGATAGAATCTAGATGATGACTGCAAATGGTTGAATTTCTAATAAAAATAGGGATTTTCTGGCACTTTTGGGTCAACTCTCGTATGACTTTATCTAGGCTCATACAACACAGAATCAGGGTTGGCACAACAATTGCAGAGACTCATATGACAAATGACTCTAGGATATCTTTTTTCTTTGGTTTTTTGACAAGACTCATATGACACAGTACTTGTTCTTGTATGTGTTTATGGGGGTTTTGATATGACAATTGTAATTTCTCAGCAAGACTCGTACAATAATTGATTTTTTAGGATGATAGTTTACACTAGAAAAGGATTTTCTTTCAGATTTTGCAAGTTTTCAACTGTTTGGTGTTTTTGGTATTAGATTGTTTGCAAATTTATCTGTTCTTGGTTTTGAAAATATGTGTATTGGATTGTCTAAGGTTTTTTAACATAGCAATAGGCTCACAATCACAAAAAATAGAGGGAAGTGACTCAATGAATCAATCACACCTATCTTACCCTAGCTAGGAGAAGAGATGTATTACTTGCTTGTTGACTTAGGAACACACTCATAGACTCCTCAGAATATGGTGGTCCAACAACATGCAATGGATTTTAAAGCCCATATTAGTCAAGTTCAAGCATCGAAGAGGGCTCGATATGATGAGTTTCTTGGGCTGATTACTATTCACCTCGCACAAGCACTACAAATCATTCGAGGGTGGATTGGTGGCAAACTAGATTAGGATTTTAATCAAAGCATCCATTCACAACTATCTCCCATAGTCCCACAAGCAGGTTGAGGTTGTTAACCCTATGAGCACTCTAACAAGTGTAGTCTCGCAAGCAACATTTAAGCAACTCTACTCTACACAAAATCAAAGTGTGTTCATAGAATGAGTCCAAGGAACAAATACAACTATGTCTTCCAAGGCTTTAACCTCAAGGATGTGTCAAACTTTATAGTGGGGTAGAAGAGTCAAAATAAGACTTATCCCCACTTGGGTTGTTCCTAGGAGCTTTTTACCTCTCCAGCAGGCCCTCTAAAGGTTTAAAGAAAATGTGAGGTTGGGGACCACAAGATTTGGGTTTCTGATTCTCTAAAAGAGAAGAGCATAATCCCCTAACCTTTTCCTTTTCCCTATCCAACACACGTCAAGTAGATTAATCCAGAGATAGTACAAAAATTGGCACCAAGGAAGACACCTTATGGGTTTTTGATTCTCCTAAGAAGGAGAAGACCATAATCCCCTCAGTATTTTCCTCAATAGCAATAGATGCACATACCTATTTAGCTAAGTGCCTATGAAAATGAAATAAATTTTAAGCAAACAAAATATTTGTTCGTAGAAGATTTAGGCAACCTGAAAAACCACCTGTCATAAATTTGGTTGATTGGGTGTCTTTGACCATCATTTTTCAAAAAATGGGGTTATCTACAAATGATGGGCTTAGAAGTCAAGACAAGAAGAGGTCAAAAGGATGTTTTCATGCTCAGTCTTCATCTCTCATCCTAAAAAAATGCATTAAGCTATAAAAAATGATCAGAAACCATCAAGCATCAATTGTTAGTGTTAGCTGTCAATCAAAATCTAAAATCCAAATCTGAAAGACTGCTCAAAATTCTAATATGATAATGCAATACTGGAATCAAAACTCATATGAGAATATACTACTTCTCATATGACTCTTCAGAAATGATATGATAGTGGGTTCCTACACACATGATACTTCAGCTCTCATACGACAATGCCCATACAACTAGCATGACACTTTAGATTATCATATGTCGTACGACAGACAGAGTATCCTGATATGACAATCACAGAATATCATACAAGATTTTATGAAACAAAAAAAAAAAATTGAAGCTTTGAAATAAAAGTGTCAGAAAAATTGTAAAATTAGAATGGAAACCCATTGTAGGGCCCCACGGTGGGCGTCAAAAATGTGTGTGTGAAAATTGTACCTAGTTGTGGACACAACACTTCAGTAAAACATTAGAGGTTAGCAAATCTAAAATCTACAAATAAGACAAAAATTGCTAACCAAGCAATTTACTACCTTCTAGTAAGTGTGAGTATGATATTCTTAGAATTAGACCGAAACCAGTGACAATGCAACACCTAAATGAAGGATTTAATGATGAAAGATGGATAAAAGATGAATGCGGATTAATCTATGTTTTTTATTTTCTATGCAATATGGATGAAAACTATATGGAAATTTGATCTAAAACTGAATTGAAATGAGCGCAATCTAATCTATCAATGATATGAAATTCCTATGAAAAATGAATGAAAACAAGAATCCAAGGAATATCACAATCTCACAAATCATCAGATCACACAAGCTAGATTCTCCAAATTCGTAGGTCGGTTATTGTGAAGGACTGAGCCTCAATTATATAGAAATCCAAGGTTTTTGAGAACTCATGGAAAGCCAAAAATTTCTCCCTGATCAACTCAGATTAATTGTTGAGTTATCAGAAAATCAGAAAGAGGTAACTCATAAAATCATGCAAAATAGCTTTGTAACTCAAATTAGGAGTTTAGATCACTTTTTCAACTCAGAATCACATGTTGAATTCAAAAAGTTAACAAATTGAATTTGATTTGTTGATTTAGATTTTAACTACTTTTCTGAATGTGCATGGATAATTATGAATTTATTTAATATTCCAAGTGATTTATTCTCAACTTAACTAATTTTTGAATAAAAATAACTGATTTATGGGTTAATCAATTATTTAATCAAACTTAATCCAAAATTAAATCATTAAATTTGACAATTTGATTTAATCAATTAAATAAATGTTTAATTGATTATTTTTAGCATTTTGATTTATTGCCAAATAAAAACAATATTAATTAGGAGTAAATCTAATTAAATCTAATTAAATAATTAAGTGGCAGAATTAAATTCAATTAATCAAATATTCACATATTTAATTAATTAACTTTAGGATAAATAAAATAATATCATTTATCACCAAATAATATTTAATTAAAGATAATTAGGATAAATTAGGAATATTTAGGAATATTTCCCAATGCAAAATTAAGATAGAATTGATTAGGGTTTCGATGATTCAATGTGCAGCTGTGCGTTAGGTTAGGAATTTTATGTCAATTTTGATCGATTTGTTGATGTAGGAAGTCAATGGTCCTGAAGTCCATTTTTGGGGTATTACACATTCATGACTATGTTTGTCATTAATGTCAACACATTGATCTACTGGAGATTAGCAGAGAAGCAATCAGTGTTTGTATTAGAGCATGTGGAGAATTGTAGATCAAGCTATTCAGAGTTGAGGACTTGTTCTATATTATGTCCTGAGATGATGGTTAAGAGCGCATATGAAAATTCAATTATTCATGACAGTTATTTGTAATTTAGTAGAAACAATATTCATATAGTGTTCCTGAGAAGCGGCTTCTGATAACTGGATTATATCTCCTAACTAAGATAGAATCTGGAAATGCAAAATTCTACAAAGGTTTATAATATTTCAGAGGTGACTTGGATGAGATAGCATAGTCGGAGGTCACACATGTGAAGAATTATTTAGTTTGGAAGCTGACAGTTTTATGTGGTTATGATATATTATGTAACATGTAATGATTTATATTTTGTAATGGTTAAGCCTAGTTAGTTGACTCTATTGTAAATTATTTGAGTGAGGTATAAAGGAAGGATTGTTATCCTTGATTGTAATATGTATATAAGTATAAGAGATATATATGATGATATTGATGTTGTAAGAGGATATGCAAATTAAGTAGATCTGGTAAAATAGTTGGTGCAGTTTGGCACAGTCAAAGGAGTGAATATAAGTTGCTAAGATTAGTAATTGTTGGTATTATTTTGTTTGGATACTATAGAGATTAGTTGGATAGTGAGTTTGGTGATCTTTCCCTTGAAGCTGTTTGGACAGTGGGTCCTTATGCCTTCCATAACTCTTAACTGAGTTAGAATCTTTTAATAGGGATTCAAAGTCTCCTAGCAAGGACTGATATGTATTGAATGTATTTCATAAGACCCCTAACAAAGTCCATCCTCTCATAATGAATCTTCATATTAGTACATCTTTTGTGGGTGCCATCCCCACCAGGGTTTTCTCTCTGATCAAGAGGTTCCCTAGTCAACATATCTTGTGTTATTGTGTATGTTTATATTTCTATGGTTGTTGTTTATATTGGTTACATGGTTGAAATCTGATAATGCCATTATAAGTTGTTTGTATATGATAACTAATTCACCCTGCCCCCCCCCCCCCCCCCCCCCACTCTCAATTATCTTGGTGGAATTTACTTTCTAGCAATAGTTCCTCAACATCTGGTTTAGGTGCACTGCAAGCCTCTCCTTCTTCCATGTATATGAAAGATTTGTAATCTTCAGGCTCTTTCTTGCACTCAAATTCATTCTTATCTGCATATTTATCAACTCTAACATTTTCACTTTCCACAATTTTGTTAGTGTTAGAATTCAAACACTTGTAAGATTTTCTCTTACTAGAATATCCAAGGAATATGCCTTCATCACTTTTAAGATCACTATTATCTTTCAATATATAGAATTTACTCCCAAAGACTCTAAAATACTTCACATTAGGTGAATAACCATGCAATAAATCAAAAGATGTAGCATTTGTACCTTTATTGATTTGTACTCGGTTCAAGGTATAAACATGTGTACTAATAGCTTCTCTCTGGAATTTTTGTGCAACATTTTTCTCAATCATTAGTATTATGGCACAATCCATAATTGATCTATTTCTCCTTTTTGCTATACCATTCTATGGTGGTGTCTTGGGTGTAGACATCTATCTCTTTATTCCTCTATCATTGCATAACATATTGAACTCATTTGATATAAACTCTCCTCCTTTGTCAGATCTCAAACATTTCAAGCTCTTACCAATTTCTTTTTCAACGTTTTCCAAATACTACTTAAACAACTAAAATGCATCAAATTTCTCTTTCAAAAATATTATAGTCATTATTCTAGAATAGTCATCAACAAACATAATGAAATACTTATCACCATAACAACTTTGTACACCCATAGGTCCACAAAGGTCAGTATGAACCAATTCCAATATATTATCAGAAGTATTGTAGACACCTAAAATTGTCCATTCACACTAATATTAATTTTTATTAATATGTTTCCTTAACATTATAGTTGATTTTTATTAATGAACTATATTGTTATATTCCTCTATCTATTTAATTAAATGTATTTTAATTAAATAAAATCATTTTCTTTTTATATTTAAATTCTATTTAAATACTATAATACATTAAATTTAATTTAATATATTATCCCTCCATTTCCCTTTATAAAATAAATTTTATTTATTTTATTCCTCCACTAGACTAAAGTTTTTCTAAACTATGATTAAATTAAATTAATTTTAATTTAATTATTTTTCCCTTTTTCCCATGCTTACCTTTTTCTAATATTCCTCTAATCTTAATTAAAATGTGGATTACCTCTAATCATTGGCACAATCGCCTTTTCCAAGGTAACCACCTCTCCATCTTTTTTCTCCACCAATCATTTTTAAATTTCTCTTTCCCTCTAAAAGTGAAGTTTGACTTTTTCATCTTTTGCCACTTCACCTTTTTCAAACCCTACCTACCATCTTTTTGCCTCTTAATCCTATCCACTCATTTCTTTTTGCCTTTTCATCTTAGCCACTCCTCTTTTTCCTCTTAATCTTGGTCATCCATTTTTTTGCCTCTTAATCTCCACCCTCCAATTCTTTTCATTTTCTATAAAATGAGGTCTCACTCCTCATTTTAGGTCTAGGTTCTTTTTCTTCTTAATCTCTTAGCTCTTGCATCTTCTAGCATTCTTAACCATTTTAGTTCTTTTCTTCATTGAAATCTAATCTTGTTCTTAGTTTCTTAATCTTGTTTCATTCATCTTAGATCTTAATCTTGTTGCATTATCATTATCATTATCTAGAATCGATTTTGCCTCATTTTAATCTTTATCATTTGTGAAGCTTGGGGTAAGTTCCTCATAATTGTTCTCAACTCCTTCACCATCACCTAGCTTGCATCCCATAGTTTTGCATTTAGTTTTTCATTATATTTTTGTTGGGAGAGCATACCCACAATAATCTCAAAGATAAGATCAAACAAGTCTTTGGGTGCCCTTGTTTTAGCTCATCAGAAGTTGTAGTGAAAGTTATTTATTTTGTTGCATTTGAAATGACTAACATCTAATGTGATTTTGTTCGGTGTTGTGGTATTTTTCATTTGCAACAAATAGGTCTATATTTTCATTGCATACAAGTATATGTCTTCCTCTTAAAACTAGACTTTGTCATTTTTCCCAATTAAAATTGTTTACACATCACATTATCAGGTTTCTTCAGTCTTGGTAAGCCTCTAACTTTCTTCAATTTATTGATACTTACTAAATTGTCAAAATTTACATGACACAACCTCTTATGCCATAACCATACATCATCATATTGTGCAAACAAATATGTTTCTTTAGATAGGTCTAGATAGAACAAGTTACCTCTTTTCTATTCTCCAATTCCAATTAGTTCATGAGTGGCATCAAATATTTTAGCCTTTCTGTGTTGAAATTCAACTCGGTAACTAGTATTGTTCAACTATGCCACACTTAGAAAATTATAGTTAAGACCTTCAACCCAATAAGCATTATCACATTTGATCTTATCAGTCAATCTTATTGATCCTTTTCCTCTCACGAGACATGGTGCATCATTACCAAACTTAACACTTCTACCTTTGTAATGATTAAGGATTTCAAACTTACTTTTATCACCAGTCATGTGATGTGAACAACCACTATCAATAATCCATTTATCACATTTGCTAACATATGAGATAAGTGTAGTTTTATCATCTTCATCAAAATCATCTTTCATAGCAACATAAACAACTTCTATATCACATTCATCAGATTCACTAGTTTCACAGTAAGTTTCCTCTTCAGCAATATAGAAAGATTTCTTACCTTTGTCATTGTAGTCTTTGTACCTTCGGTGAGCTCTATCATTTCTCTTGTCTTTGTACTTTTTTTCCCTTTTCTCATCTTTTTCAGTCCTGTCAGGGCATCTTCCTGTAATATGGCCAACTTTGTTACATGAAAAATAGATAATAGGAAGTTTACCTTTATATTTCCCTTTTCCTCTTTTTAGCCTTCTAGCCATAAGTGCCTTAAGATCATCTAGATCATCATCATAAGTGTCACTATCACTATGGTTGTCATTTTCACTACTCTCACATCTTTATTTTCCCTTCTTAGGCTTATGAAGAACCATTTGAGACTTGAAAGAAGATTCAACATTATGAATAGTGAAGTTATCATAATTAGACATCTCAAAAGCAGTAATCTTGCCAACAAGGCTGTCTAGATTTAGAACATTACTAGGGTTACATCTTGATTCTTGTATTGAAAAAATTATGATAGCATAGATAGGAAGTAAGGTTTTCAATAATTTACTGATAATAGTCTCATCATCAATATTTCCATTAGCTCCTCTAATAGCATTCACTACTTCCTTAATTCTACCATAATACTGAGCAACATTCTCACCACCTTGCTTTTCATTTCATCAAAATTACCTCTCAATATTTCATATTTGGCTCTTAGTACATTTGTGTCTCCACCATAGATAGCTTCTAGAGTGTCCCACATTTTCTTTGCATTAGTACAGTCCTTGATGTCTTCAAATTCAGGATAGCTTAGGGCAGATGCAATCTCCAACATTGCTTGATTGTGTTCTTGTTTTTCTTTCATCTCCTTGGTAGTCAAGGGTGCAATAGGTATTACATACTCATTTTCTACATATTATTTCACTGAATCACCAATACCAGCTAGATGCAATTTCATCAAACTCTACCATGTAGGGAAGTTATGCTTGTTCAACTTTGGTACCTCTTTTTTCTACATCTTAATCATTAGCTTCAAGTACCTTCAAAAAATTTCTCTACAAACACCAACAACTCTGATACCAATTGTTAGAATGATTTTAGAACAATAGAGAGTGGGGGTGAATCAGTTGTTCTCGGGTCTAGATGTACCAATATAACTTTTTATCTCTTCAACAATCTCAGATCTAATAAACTTTCAACTTGGTCTCTATAGCCTATACCAATAACATAAAACTTGCAATCCACTCTCCTAAAGTAAATAACTTACAGAATATAAAACTTTCAACATCATTCACACAAGTATAACACTAGGATTTATAGTGGAAACCCAATTTCAAAAAAACCACTTGTAACATGCTACTAATTTTCACTCTTCTAAAGTGAGCTATGAGAAAATCCAACCCTATTAAAGTTTTACAATACACACTGTTAAATGTGACCTAGTTAAAGGATTTAATCACCCTGTTAAGAGTGGCCTTGTTAGAGGGCTTAAAAACATTCCCTCAGAATGTCACCTTGACTAAAGGATTTATACAAAATGACTATTAGGTCAACCTTGATTAAAGAATTTAGATTGATACAATGGTTAGAAAGTAACAGTAGGTTCTGATCTGAAAAATATACAACTCACTTTGCAAATAGAGATCCACTTCACACATATGTTGATTTACTGACTAATCTTCATTTCATCTCCATCTCTAATCTGCTCAAAATTTTCTTCAAGCAATCACAACTCTATTCAGCTCCTTCACAACTTCACCTTCAGCCTCTTGCTTAGACTTATCAGTCAATAACATCAACCTCTTCTCTGTGTGTTTTTAACCTCTCAATTAGGTTAAACTTATACCTCCTTGATCAAGTAGATTAATCTTTTGTCACTTAATCTCTTCCATAGATCTTAGGTTTAGGTCAGATTCATTGAATCATTCCATCATTATGTTCTCCTTCTTTTCCTTCTAGATACATCTCCAAACTTCTCTTTGAAATCATAAGAAAATGATTTACCATGCACTAAATTTTTTATACCATTCATTAATAATGTCAATACATTTTACATATCGCAAGAATTCAACTATGTTGACTGGGATTCTTAATTCTTTCTCAAAATGTAAATTACAGACACTCGGTCAATACTATGTTCATCTCCTCGATCATTAATGTGTCTGTCATTGCTAACATTTTTCCTTCTTGGAAATTATATGTCACTTGGTAATTACGAATGTTTGGTCAACACTAGATTTTCTCGGCATATACTAGCGCTCGATCAAAACTAACATCACTCATCTTAAACTAGATTTCTCCACTTTTTCTCATTTAAGCCTATGTTTCCAATCTTTCTTCTTCACTATGTGTAATACCCTCTCAGATGATTATACTCGGACTAAATTATTTGGACATTTTCATTATGATAATTAGAACTATTTGTTTACAGTTATGCTTATTTAGATGATGATACACCTATTAGATGCTTAGATACACTCATTTATGATTATCATTTATATGTTCATGAATTTTGAAATCATCTATCCTTACATTATTTATAAATCTAACCCAAGGATTTGGACCTAACCATTATTATATATGATGTCTTATGTTTTCATCTATATATGTTTGATGTGTTTTCATGACTCAGGAAGAAGTTGTAGTTACTCACTTAGTTGAGGTCCACATAATGTATCAATCATGGTCATCTATTTTCAAATGTCTGTATATATATTTGTAAATGTATTTCTTCTCGATGATGAAGGATTGTAGGTACCGGGCATCATCTCCACCTAGTCTCATAGGTCTAAGCGATCCCTCAAAATCATTGATCATTGTTGTTGTTACAAAGATATCATCAAGGTCCTAGGAAGGAACTCTACCTCTGATCCTTTTTACCCTTAGGTGGGGAGTTCCTGAGTCAGTCCCTTGTACTAATGATGAATTATTGTTATGTATTGCATTTGTTGGATTATGTGGTTCTTGTTGCTTGTTTCTTGCATTAATGAGAGTATGAGGTTGCAATTAGTAATGTTAAATGGTGCTTTGTGGTATCTTCTATCTTATGTTAGTAGTTGCCCTAAATAGACATATATATATATAGGTATATATATATCATGATTATATTTTGTGTGGAATATGATTTAGTAATTGATTTAAATAATAATATTTATAATGATTAGATGTTTATGATATTTTTAATAATGTGTCTTAATTATGTGATCTATGTACACATAAGCATATAGGTGCACACATATGCCTATGGTTACATATATATATTTAATAAAGATTAATGTGTGAAAGTAATTGTATTTTAAATATTAATAATAAATAAATTATTTACTTGAGGGACTAATTATTATATGATAAATTTTTTACCATAGCCTTAGTGAATAAGGTGATAAGTAAGTATAGTAATTATTTCCTTTTCCTTAAAATAAGGAAAATTACATTAGTTTATTAATATTTATTAGGCTCTCATATTAGATTTTATTATTAATAATATTAAATAATAGGATTATTTATTCTCTTCCCGTCAATGGCTTTAATGAAATTAATTAAAGCCTAAACTATAAACTAATTTTTGGTTGGGATGGTTGCATCGGTTGATTTTTCCATACAACCAGTCCTTCAACCTATTTATGGGAGGAAGCATTTGAGGAATGGGAGTTGGCTGGATTATTCACAGGAGAATTGATCTTAGTTTAAGGATATAATTATTGATTATAGTATATTCAGAAAAGGTGGTGTCTACAATTAGAAGGATTTGGTGGAGTGCTAGAAGTAGGCCAAGTTGATAAATTCCCCCTTCTTCAATGGTTGTCTTCACCAGAATCTAGTTAGGATCTATCCTAGAAGATGCTCCTCCTTATTTGATTTGTGTGATTACTTTTGTTATGTATTTGTGATTGCTTCATGTCTACTGGAAATATGAAGAATGTATTATTCTATTGTATTATTTCCATTTTTCTTGTGTGAAAGGACTTAGGAGAAAGGATAGATATATTGTAAATATATTATTGTATAAATGATTATTATTTCTTCTATGTGTTATCATGTTTCCATTGAAGCTATATTGTTTGTTTACTTGCTAGATAATATAGGACTGTGATTTAGATTGTGAACTATGTCACTACTCTTTGTCTACTCTCTGGGAAAAAGATAGTATCATGAATTGAATGTACACAAACCAAGAGAACTAAAAATTATCCTATTCCCTACCCATACTCAAAACTCTTCATAAAATTCATCAACACAAGATCAAATTTATTTAAACAATCATCTTACATATGACTATCCTAACATGATAGATTTCTTCCATCTAGATAGACCTGGACTCATATGTGTATAAATTTTGATCCCAACCAATAATCCACAATCTCTCAAGTTAGGATGGGAAAAATTAGGTCTATCAAAACATATTCCAAGATCATCAAAATCCAACGGTTTGTTGGAAAGTTATGGCCCCCGTACTGCGGATCATTTTTTTAGATACAGTATTATTTGTCAATTAGATGTCTCTCTCTTCAACCTCCTGTATATCCCTACAATCAAAAACTTAATGGAACATACTTATACATGAATATACTTCTCCCACAATCCAAAATAACAAAAGAAAGTGGGTGAGCCTATGTTCTCATTTAAACTTCAAAATAATTGACTAATTGCACCAAATCAATAATAGGGACAGTCAATGTAAATGATGACTTCCTTTGTTCAAAGCCTCATAAAAACAAATAAAACTTGTATGGAAATGGTTAAAAATAGAAACCAATACTATATCAATCCAATTCCAATCACATTTACATTGGAATGGATATTTTTTAAATACAAAAGGGCTGGCTATACCCTCATAGCAAAGAACAAGAAAGTTGCAGAGATTTTCATTTGTATTCAAAGAAACCTTTATACCCCTCTCTCTTCCATACACCAAACCCTCTAAAAAATCTCTCCAAATCTTAGTGTTATGTGTTTATGATGTTTGGGTAAGGGTATGAAAGCTAAGAACACTAGGTGAGTGGCTCTTAGTGCAAGGTCAGGGCCCTAAGTGGCTAGTACCAGGATAACCGACTGAAGAGTTGTTTTAACAAGTGATAACTTAATTAAAACTTATGGGAATGGGTTCAAACACTAAAAATATTCATGTATGTCTCACACATTCCATTAGTGCTAGTAAAGGATATGGATTGGAGTGGGAGAAGGTACCTATGCCTAGGTACGATTGAATGACATTTGTTTATACGAAAGGCATTCAATTCCGCATGTGCCTACTTGGGGACCAGTGCCCAAAGTGGCTAGTACCAGGACAACCCAAGGGGTGAGGGCTATGAAATGACACTCACCTACCTTTTCACTTAGAGTTTCTACCAAGCCTTAGAACCTTTTTGGAAAAGGGTTTGTACTTTGGTCTTCTTTTCAATTGTAATTTGGGAAAGGTTACTCCAACCCTAGGTATGGCCTAGATATCACTTCCTTGTGGACCTTTGTGTTTATCTCCTAGTAAAGTGGAGTGGCCCTTTTTTTATCCATGTGGTGGGTTGGTAAATATTTTATCGAGGTACCTTTCACAGTTGTAGACCTTATGGATTCTTTCTTGCACATGTTCCAATTTTGAAGAAAGAAGACTTGTAATTATCTTTCATTATTATCAAATGAAAAGTTATTATTACCTCCTAAAGGGAGATGAATGTAATGTGACATTTAATGCATTTCAATTTGATGTAACTTGGAATGGGTAGATTTAGGGGGAAAAAAAGGGAATGGTGAACTTTATTTAAATCATTTGAAAAGAAAAAGGAATTTCATAAGTGTTTCAAGAAAAGTGGCATGATTCTCATTATGGTTGCTCAAGAAAAGTTAGTAATCAAATGTGTTAATTTCATATGTGAAATAGTTCAAAATCCTAGATAAATTATTTTATAATGATTATACTTTAAATTTTATATTGATCATGACAGAATGCTTACGGAATATAGATGAAATCAATTGGTTAGAAATCAAATGAAAGCATTTATATTTCTCTCTAAAGAATTTTCAAATTTTATGTCTTAAGAGTTATCATATTGTTAGTACACTTAATGAACTTAAATTTTTTATTCATTTTACTCATAGGGAACCTTGGAATGATTCTAAGTTAAATTATGCATTTTTCATTTTAATCTTTTAAAGTTCAATTTTTGTCATAATTCTTTACTTAGGTTTTCTTTTCTTGAGAGAATCTTTGTTCTCTTTTCTAGTTCCCTTGAAAGGCATTACATCTTTGGTATCAAAGCACTAAGTTGCTATAGTGGGCCCCTAGAAACTTGGCCCATGCTTCTTAAACTTGTTATTCATTTAAGGAAAACTTAACACTAGAATTAGACTAGGACCCTTGAACTTATCCTTCTCTGTACTTGTCCAGGATGTCTCCTATGACCCGTGGTAAAAGGGGAGGTGCCTGAAACAATCCTTGATCTCATCAAGAAAGTTCTCAGGAAGAAGAACATTTTGAGATAGAAGATAGGGGGGACCAATCTGATAACCACTCAGGAGGTTTTCAGGGGGATCAAGTAACAAAATTGTTACAACAGATATTACAGAGACTAGATGTAGGTCAAGATAGGGATCACCATGGGGAGGCTAATGCCACTCACCATGAGGAAAGAGAAAGGAGCCCTAGGAGGAGAGATCAGGAAGTAGAAGAGGATGCTTTGCATTCTTCTCACATGTAAGATCTCCTCAAGACTGAGACTAACCCTTTCAAGGGAACTCAAGGAAGATCCACCGCTGAGACTTGGCTATTAGATTTAGAAAGGCTATTTTCCATGCATCCTTATAGCAGCAATACTAAGGCCTGATTCATAGTCATTCAACTTAGAGATTTTGCATCAACCTAGTGGGAAATAGAGAAAGAGGAACTTCACATAGATATAACAACTCTTTCATGAGAATTTTTCCTAGAACTCTTTCAAGCCAGATTTCTTTCTGATCACTGGAGGCAAGAAAGAGTCGAAGAGTTTCACAACTTAAGGTAGTTAACAATGTCAGTTGATGACTATGAGTGAAAGTTCTTTGAACTCAATCCATACTTAGGTTATAAGGATGATGAACCCATGCTGACTCAAACTTTAGAGGCCTCAAAGGTCACTTGGCCAGTAGCGTATGAATTTTTGAGCCTCAAATAGTTAATGATGTAGTCATCAAGGCTCGTATTGTGGAACAAAATGCAGCCTTGGGGTTAGGAGGTCAAATAGGTAGCCATGGAAGTAATGCCTCTTAGGAAGGGATAGGCTTCAAAGGGAACCAATCTCAAGGAATACATGGTCCTAAGAGCTATCCATCTTCATCAAAAGGAAGTTAGAACCAACAAAAAGGGAAATTTCAGAACAACAACTTCAACAAAAAGAATCAGGGTTCTCAAACAAGTAATTCTTGCAACTGGAAGCGGACAAAGAGATACCCAAATCCTCAGCTAGCTTAGAGTATGCCTCAGAACTCTAGTCAGGGTAGTTATCAACAATCCAACACACCTTTCATAGGAAGGAATTTTGTTAAGAATACAGGATGTTACTCTCATGGTCAACATGGTCATATTGCATTTAACTCTCCTTAGAAGTCTACCCCAGCAACTAGCTCTAGAAAGGCCACTTCAGAACCCACAGTAGGTGATCTAAGAAGAACTCACCAAGTATTTGCTACTCTACACCACAGATGAGCCAATCATTAGGGAGCAGCCATCAAAACCCTAGATTTGTTAAGGGGTATCTGTACCACTATTCTATTTGACTCAAGAGCAGCATATTCTTTTATTTCTCCTTCTTTAGTAGAGCAATGTGGGCTGAAGGCAGTAAGGTAGGAAGAGAGGTGGTAGGTTGAGCTAGCCTCTGGGGCAAGAATAGCCTCTGAATCTTGTGTTCAAAATTGCAAGTTAGGGCTAGGACCTTTCTCCACCTTGGTAGATCTTTGAGTGATTTCTTTAGGCTCGTATGGAGTAGTTTTGGGTATGGATTGGTTGGATGCTCACAAAGATATTTTGGATTATAGAAGAAAGATCCTTGAATATTTAGATGATTCAAGAGAACCTAAGAAGATTTTTCAGGTATAATGACCCATCTCTCTCTACATAATCTCTGCAATGCAACTCAAGTGGTGCATGCACAAAGGATGCCAATTGTTTGCAATCTTAGTAGAAGACTTATATAAAGAGGAGAGTAGGGATGTGTCACTAGATCATCCCCTATTATAGGAATTTCTAGATGTTTAAATCCTAAGGAAATATTAAGGATGCCACCCAAGAGGGATATTAACTTTCAAATTGTGTTAATGCCAGGTACAGAACCCATCTCCAAGGATCCATATCGCATGACCACACAGGAACTTGGGGAGCTTAAACTTCAGTTGGAAGGGCTTTTGGAAAAAGGGTTTATCAGACCCAGTGTGTCACCATGGAGTGCACTAGTAATATTTGTGAAGAAGAAAGATGGCTCTCTCAGGTTGTGCATCGACTATCATCAACTCAATAAAGTCACAATCAAAAATTAGTATCCTTTACCCCACATCGATGATCTATTTGATCATGTGAAAGGAGAAAAAATATTTTCAAAGATTGACCTCAAGTCAAGGTACCATCAACTCAGAATCTGGAAAGCTGATATTCATCGAATAGCTTTCTGCACTAGATATGGCCACTATGAGTTCACTATGGTACCATTTGGAAAGAAAAATGCTCCCATGTATTTATGAGCTTAATGAATGGGGTTTTCTGAACCTACTTGGATAAATTTGTGATAGTCTTCTTAGATGATATCTTAGTGTTCTCTAAAACTCCTAAACAACATGAGATTCATCTTCGCCAAGTATTGCAGTGCCTTAGAGAAAACCAACTCTATACCAATGTAGAAGTGTGAATTTTTTTAGATCAAGGTTAAGTATCTTGGGCACGTCATTTTAGGAAATGGCATTGTTGTTGATCCAGCCAAAATTCAAGCCATAGTGGAGTGGCCAACTTTGACTAATGTCCCTGAGGTTCATAGCTTTATGGGACTAGCTGGTTGTTATAGATGTTTTGTTAGGGAGTTCTCTCAGATAGCTCATCCCATCACTTTCTTTCAAAGGAAAGGGAATAAATTTGTATGGTTAGAAAAGTGTGAGGCCGCTTTCCAGTGTTTGAAGGAAAGACTAACCAATGCTCTAATCTTGGTGGTGCCCAAACCATCAGGGAACTTTGTTATTTGTATAGATGCCTCACTGGAAGGGATTGGGGTGGTCCTTATACAAGAAGGGAAATTAGTTTCTTATGAGTCTATGAAGCTTAAAAATCATGACCTCAACTACCCCACCCACAATCTGGACTTGTAGCAGTAGTTCATGCCTTAGTAAAATAGACGCACTTTCTATTGGGTCATAAGTATGAACTCCAAATAGATCATCGAAGCCTTCAATATATCTTCTCTCAACCTAACCTCAATGCTAGACAACACAGATGGATGGAATTCTTATGTGAGTATTATTTAGAGGTTAAGTGCATCCAAGGAAAGATGAATGTGGTGGTAGATGCTTTGAGCAGGTGCAAGCATAGTTTGTCGGCACTTTCTCTAAGCACAGATTTTGAGAAGCATATTGTAGAGGTTCTCATTTCTAATTCTTGGTATCAGGAGGTAAAATAAAAGATAGAGTCAGGAAGACCCTTGGAGGGTCATTTTTTAGGATATTCCTTGGATACCCTAGGATTGTTGTGGTAGCTGGACAAAATTTATGTGCCCTTGTCAAGAAATCTTTGTGTGCTCATTCTTTCAAAAAGCCACAAGGCTCCCTACTCAGCACATCCATGGGTAAAGAAGATGTATGCAGACCTATGTCAATTATACTATTGGTCAGGAATGAAGAGAGACATAGCAGACTATGTGGTAGGATGTTTGGAATGTCAGAGAGTTAAAGAAGAGCATCAACATCTAGCATGTTTTTTGCAACCTCACCTTGTGCCAGGATAGAAATGGGACATTATTTCTATGGATTTTATTATGGGACTTCTAGTTAACCCTCGGAGACATGACGCTATCATGGTAACAGTTGATAGACTTACCAAGGTAGCTCATTTCTCTCCCATGTAGTCTTCCTATTTTGTAGCATCGGTAGCTAGAGTGTTTATGAAGGACATTGTGAGACTCCATAGAATTCTTAGGAAGATCATATTTGATCATGATCTAGTATTCACATATTCTCTATGCACTTTACTTCAGCACACTTTAGGGACTTGTCTCAACTTCAATTCATCCTATCACCCTGAGACAGATGGGAAAATGGAGTGAGTCAATCAGGTTCTTCAGGATATGTTTAGAATGTATGTTATGGACAAACAAACCTAGTGGGAATAATATTTATATTTGGTGGATTTTGCATATAATAATGGTTATCACAGTTTGTTAGGAATGGGAACACTGAGAGGGGGGGGTGAATCAGTGTTCACTATATTTTACCTTTTTGCTTTAATCTTTAAACCAAACTTAAATGCTTAAGTACTGAAATAAACATCCACATAAACATGAAACATGAAATCAACACATGACACCAATATGGTTATAGGGAAACCCAAATAGGTAAAAACCCCGATAGGAATTGACACCCACTAATATTTTGTACTACTATTTTGTGATCCTTTTTAGAAGATCCTTAACACTGTTAGGAGTTGCTTTACAATGCATTAAGTACAGTAGACCTTGTCAAGGGTCAGACCCTCTTAGGATTATTTTACAATAGTCCCTATTAGGGGAGTGGACACACTATCCTAGAGCTCACTACTCAAGTGGTGAAGGCTACAACCTTTTGATCTCAGATACACACTGTTGGGACTCAAAATTGCATGTTCATTTTGAGTCACAAGTTGAGAAAATTGTAAAATCTTAGCTCCTAAATGCTTTCCATGCATATGTACCTGGCTATCATTTTGAAGCCTATGAGGTGTTCCAAGTGTTTAATACACTCCATTCAATGTATGCATGCATTCTATGAATTTATTTTGTCATCCTGATTCATTCGATGAAGTCCCATTTTGAGCAAGTGTCAAGTTGCACAATTTTGCCTAAGCGTCAAACAGAGTACAGTAGCCCAGTTTGCCTTTGAATATCTTGCATCCAGAAATGTTTCATGGCCCACCACTTTGAGGATGTTTAGTATGCATAATAAAAAACCTATGTTCCAATTTTCAAGTCATTTCAAATCCATTTGATTAGGTTTCAAACCCCTCAAAGTTGGTAGTTTGATGTTGTCACGCACTTGTCTAATTGTTCAGAATTCTAGAAGGGCCTATTTGACCAATCATGTCTTTGACCCAATTGACCCTATTGAGAAAATTCCTTTTGCATCATATTCCAAGGTTCAAGTACTTTCTATGTTTCAATTTTGAGGTCATGACAAATTCATTTGCTCAGTTTGCAAATGTGATTCCAAATACAACTTCTGTTGTTTTACAAGTTGTGAAATGTGCAGATTGATTCTTACCCCTATTCGGGATGTTATAAATTTTGATTCATGATTGATGACCTTGAATGGGTTGTACCACTATGTTCTACTCTAAAAGAACTCCAAGTATGCCAAGTTAGAAGTCTTGAAAAACCTTTTAGCATACTTTCCCAGGGTCATTCTGTATGCACAAATCACTGTCTCACTACGTTTCCTAGCTTGCAATTATGAGAGCCTATCTTTACCTGATTGGAAAATGCACCTTGTTATTCATCATGAGCCATAATTGCCCAATTATACTCTCTGTATGACAAAGAATCAATGCCCCTATTTTCGGATCTTGATGTCATGTTTAGCCTAGTTTTCAAAGCCAATTCCAAGACCAATTTCTACATATTTCACTGTTTATTATTTTGAATCTTATCTAGTAAGCTGACTTTGTTGTTTGAGTGCATTTCACCATGTGACTTTTTGAGGAAGCTAGTTTTGATTTTGTGTTCCTTATTTGAGGAAGAATTAGTGCCTATGATTCTCGTTCCTGAAAGTTTCAATGGGTCAGTTTTCGGGGCCAGTTCCAGCGGCAATTTTAGTAATTCTGGTAGTGTGCATAGACAATGTTTCAAAGTGGTTATGTTTGGTTATGAATATCATTTGGTTCAAATTTCTTTGGGTGACTTCCTTTGGCATATGTGCTAGCTTGTTGGCAGCCAGCGTGTGTTTCTGATGGCAAGCTCCGACAAGGTCTTTTGGTCAGTTTTTGAAAATGGTTTTGGAAGACCATTAGTGTCATTTGATAAACTCACAAAGGTGTTAAGGATTTGAGTTGTGTGCTTAAAATTTTGGTGAGCCTTGATTCAAAATCCATTTTGAGATTACTTTGCTAATCCAACAGAAGAAATATATTTCTAGTAAATTGCATGGAATGGATAATGTAAACAAAGAGCTAAAAAAAAGGGCTTTAAGCTAGTAAAATTTAAAGCGGTTAGAATTAAAAATTCAGATAAGTCATGAAGATGATAATTTGAAGCTATTATTCAGCAATAGCTATGATTGTGCTCATGTAGTTGTAAATCTTGAGGCCAGGCTTTACAGTGTCCCAGAAAAGTTTCTCTTTGCCATGTCAACAAGGATTACACACGAAGAACAGCTCATTCACATAAACAAGGAGACATTATTAAATGTACATGTGTTCTTAATGAAGAAACATGTGTTTTTGGATCAAAGGGAATTGCTTGAGATAGATTTTGAAAAAACTTTCGTATCAAAATGCTTCATTAAACATAGAATTGAAATGTAAGAAACTGATGAATGCATGAGCCCAAGGCAATGCACAAGACCCACACACCAATATGAAATAGAGGGAAAATGAGTCAATTTGGGGGTAGTTGCCAGCAGTGCCTTCGAAATCAAGAAGCCAAATAAAATATAATGAATGGACCCACACATCAGTTCAAAAAAATGCTAGCATAGGGAAACTGAAGAAGTGTGTGGGATTGCAGTGGGGAGACTCACACAACAAAGGTGGAACATGAGCATCCAATCCCATTTGAGGATCCCGCATAGTGGGAAATTGGAGGAGGCTAGGAAATCCTGCACAAGCTAGTCATAAAAATGGATAAGGTTCACACCAGAGATAAGGGAGTTGTCTGCAATTTGAAGTGAAATGGGGGCTTGTGTATGAAGGCTAGTGCTAGTCTAAGATTAATGCCAGTGTATGGTATAAGGATTGCCGCCAACACTTTTGTTGGTTGCTTGCGCAAGGAGTATGTGGCCTTGCGTAAGCATGAAGGATGAGGATTGTGTAGTGAACAGAGGCATCATGTTAAATGAAGCAAGCCCACGCATATTCTAGAGAAGTTCATGCAAAAGACCAGGCTGGAGGTTCACGTGTAATGCCAAAAGGGGAAGTCCCTTGCGCAAGTGAAGGAAGAGCCAACACCAAATTAAATAAAAGGTTGTAACTCACACTTTGAGGAAGGGAAAATGGTGTCATCAAAGCTGCAAAGGCATCTAGCTCGATCCAAACTAAATTAATGAAATTTCCATGGCCAATTCCAGGCAAAACATTCAAAAGCTAGTGAAGGATGGATTTATCATTAGGAAGCCAACAAAAATTCATTCTCATGCTCACCGTGCTTTGGAAGCAAAGAGAAAGGGGCACAACATGTGAATGAAGCACGTAGGATGGGGAGGAGCTTAGACACTTGAAAGGTGTAAATAGTGTTATCCCATATGCAGTAGGGAGTGGGATTTTACATTGTTTATATTCGCCAACACTCCAAGGCAATGCAAATAAGAAGCCAAGAGGCTACTTCATGGGCCCCTTTGCTAGAGTTATGTAGTGCGGTGGTGTGCCCAATAATTTTGAATGGAAATGCATAAGAAGATTTTAAAACTAAGAGATGAATTGTCCCACATTGATGCCGCAAATGGGCTTCGAAGTGTTTATAACCAATTCCACATACAATGAAGGTAGATCAAATGGAGGAGGCTTTTCTCATGCAAGCCTATGCGGCTGCCTCAGTTTCAATGCCGGTGGGCTGAGAAGATAATTTTGCAAATGAAGAGCACTGAGCTAGACAAGGGTGACATGTGGCAACCATTCACCGAATCTCAAAACAAGCTAGCGGTTAGAGAGAAAATTTAGAGAATTGGAGAATACATGCAGTCATCCATTCTCCCAATCCTAGCGGTCATGTTCTTAACATTCAGCGAACAAGAGAACACTCATTCACCAGTTCTCTAAGTCTTGGCAGTTACTGCAGATGCATCTGGAGAATTGGAGATATAAGCCAATCGCCAGTTCTCTAAGTCCCAGCAGTTAGTGGAGATTAGTTCAGAGAATTGGAGAATGGGCTTAGTCACCCACTCTCCAAATGTTAACGCAAGGTCAAGTCCCATTCTGAGAATTAGAGAATAACTATTTCACATGATCACTAAGTTTAACCGTGGTTAGTGGGTTGATTTAGAGACATGGAGAAAACAAACCATTCACCAGATCTCCCAATCAGGGGTTAGCCCGTGGTTAGTCTGAGCACCCAATCAGAAGATGACACTTGGCACTTCCTGGTGGCTTGTGTGGCTAAAAGTGCAAAAATTATTAAAATTTGCAGGCTTTAAAAGATTTAAATAATAATATAGTTCAAAATATATGAAAATATTCAAAAATTTAAATGGTCAAGCCTGTTCACAGATTAATTGCCTAGAAACTCATTTTTTGTCAAAATATGTAAGTATTATATGTTTCCAAAAATGGAAAGGAACAAGGAATCTAATAGTGATGAGTATTTTCAGTTTCAGTGAAGTGGATGAGAGCAGTTTGGTTTCAAATTTCAAGGAAAAGAATCAGAATCAAATCAGTTTGGAAATGATTGCAGAATGTGTTTCAGTTTGGAGAATCAGTTGCAGGTCATGGTGGAGAGGAATGGTGGAGATATTTTGAGCTAAATGGACAGCTGTCAGTGGGTTTTTCAACTGACTCAATTCTGCTATATCTCTAGATTTTCTCTCATTTGTAAAGGATGTTCAAAATTTAAGCTGTTACAGAGTATTCAGGCCTTTTTCTTGTTTTATCTATGTTTCTTTGTCTTGTAAATATGTTGAGCCAGATGAATTTTTAATAAAGAACAATGGAATCCCTGTTCAGTTCTTATTGATGTCTTTGTGTATCTAGTCTTAGTTCTTGTGTGTCAGTTTGTAAGGAATTTTGATGCAGTGGCTATAAGGTAGCTGTAATCTTGTTATTAAGTTTCTTTCAAGGAGAGAGTTAATCTTGAATGCAGGTTCTGAGAATTTAATATTTATACATGAATTTGATGTCTAGGAATTGGAATGAGAAGAGTGATTTGTAAGGCAGTTCACTTGATTTCTTTGAGTTTGGAGTTAAGTTCTTCTAGGAATGCATGTTTTTTTGACTTTGATACCCAATAGATAAGGCATTGGTCTCTTGCTTTTCCTGCAATTTCATCATCAATTCTTTAAGTCAATCCATCTTTAATTTCATGTTTGAGAGCATTCATGTTTATAACTTGTGTTTCCTAAATACAAGTGTTGTTAGTGATTCTTTGAAGAAATGAATCCATGGGTTAGCCTACCTGAGCTCAAAGCTCAAAGAGAAGAAGGATTTTATCCTTGTTGTCACATTGGCCATTTTCCTAGCTCTTAGCAGATCATATAGGTGGGATCCTATATAAGACTGGTTGAGTTGAACTCCCATGTTTTATAAGTCTGAGAACTATCCACTTATTTTCATGTCTACATAAAAGGTTTTAGTGAGTAGGTGTTTATGTATGCAGATTTGGTATGTTTTAGGTGTACCCGCTTGAGTGTGTGGAACTTGAAGCAAAAGGAGGATCAAATCCTCATCAATTAGTCTTTTCATGCCCCTCAGTTTGCATGAACAAGTAGATTCGTGTTACTAGACAAAGATCCTCGGGTCTGGTTTTCATATTTCTCTTTTAGAGTTGAGTGATACAAGAAAAATCTCTAACAGATTGGTGACTCTACTGGGGAGGAAATAAATGACAGTTGGTTCAAGATGTTGCATTCCTTTCTTTGTTGAATCATCCCAGGGTCTGAATCTATTCAATAGAGTCAAGTAAAATTTTGTTATATTGTCTCACCAAGTGTGAGTGGCGACTCTGAGTCTCTATTTGATCAGTATTTTGTAACATGAAATTGTAATGTATTTTGTGATCCTGACAAATAGAAATCATGTGAAGTTGCTTTGTGTTTGCTAGTTTGGTAACAAAGGTTCAGATCTAAGATTAGATCTCTCAGTAGATTCAGAACAAGTCCCTGAGAAAAGGTGGCAGCTCTACAAAGTTTTGGAAAGTGATTTGAAGAATACTTTAAATCAGTGTTTACAAACATCATCAGCACTTCCAGGTAATCTTATTTTAACCAAGTGAAAATGGTCCCTTAATAGGTGAAAAAGTCACTGAGAAAAGGGAAAAATAATTTTAAGAAGTTGGAGTCTTATTTTTTAATTTAAATTTTTCATTCATTGTAGCGAGTATCAGAAATATGCAATGGTTATGTGTGGTTAATGGTTGTATAAAGTCATATAGAAATCTCTGTGATAGAATATGATTTGTTGATCAAATAAGTGGTTAAAATGGAAATTCCAACATAAAGTGAGATATATTTTCTAAATCTGAAGTTTATGAGTAACATCTTGGAAATGCTAATATAGAAGAAGATACTACATTGAGTTGGCAAAGAGTGCAAGAGAAAGCCCTATTGATTTTGAGAAAAATAGTAGGAGAAAGGAAAGAAGAGTCAGCATATTCATTTTATAAAAGGTTTTCTAGTACAATTGATAAGCTTATAATGGATATTGATTTCCCAGAATTAGAATGGGTCCAATTATTTGTAGAGCTTTATGTGCCAGAATCTTGTCATTGGTTTGTTTCTTATATAGAAGAAACATCTAAATGTGTTAGAATATGGATAGATGAAATTGAAAATACTAAATCTGAACTTAGTTGTGCTGATGTTGAGTCTACTTGTGCTAGTAGTGTTGACTATAATGTCGATAGTGAAGTCTATGAACAACAAGACAATGAGAAAGAATCTATAACTGGAAGTGATACCATTGAGTTTGTAGAATTCCCTTATTCTCAACATGTAGATGATGACTTCTTATTTCAGCTTGGCAATGATTCATGTGAAAAATAAGAGTTTGAATACGATGCAGATGAAAGTGATACTAAATCTTTTACACAAAATGATATAAATCAAGAAGTCTTGTCTCTTGTTTCCAGCAAAGAAGATGTATTCAACATTGAGCAGGAGATCAAAGAAAATGGACAAGAGCTTTAATGCCCGCTAAGTAGTGAGAAGATTTCATAATTCCTAGATGCTGATTTTCAAAGGTATGCACACACATTTGATTCTAGAGATTCATGCTTGACAGATATATGTTTTGATATAGCAGGGGCATGAAATGTGAAAAATATGATAGGTTTCTTTCTCCTATTTTTAAAGTTCATGACATGCAAGTTAAGAGTACATATGGTTGTGATGAATTTGTTACTATCATGTATGATGAGTATGAGGATTTATGTACTAGTGTAGATTCAGATTTTCATGAACCTAGTCTCACTAATTCATGTTTGAACCATGATGCTGAAGAGAAAGACAAATCTGAATGTGTGTTTTCAGATTTACAAGTAAATGATGAACCATTAATTGACAATACTTTCCCATGTTTACAAGATGCTGATAGGAGTTATGATCAGCAGCATTTCTCTGATTTTGTGCAATCAATTTTTTGTTTAGAGGCATTCTATTTTAGTTTGCAAATTGATGTAAAAGAAGCTTATCCTATGGTGCAAACTAATGTTCAGAATGTGGATGTTTCCTACCATGAGAGTGAGTTAGAATGTTTCTTTTTCTAGCAAGTCAGCAATAGGCAAGGGTGTGATGGTGTGATGTCACACAATGATCAGCATTCATAGTATTTCGGTGACTTTGTTTTGCCAAGTGATGATGAGTTTGCTGATTGTCTTTTGTTTGATGTGCTAAAGGTGAACGGTAGTGATTTTTATCAAACACATGGAAGCAATAATTTGAGTTTACCTCTGATGCATGGAGATGAAAATAAGATGTTTGACAGAGGTAAGAACTAAATCCACTTGTGTGGCTTTGGCCCTTTGTAAATAAGCTTTGTGTTTGTACAGTTTCTTTATTTCCCTTTAGTTATGTGTCATCTTTTCTTTCAATAAAGGGTTTCCAGTTTTTGAAGAAAGAGAGAGGTTCCCAGTTCGGAGTTTTGTGAAGTTGAAAAGAAAGAAAGTGTTCAAGCTAATTTTCCTTGGGTGGTCTGCTTCTACCATGAGATTCTACGATTCTCTACATGCCCGCATGGGGCACGCATCCACAGTCAGAGCCACTGTTGGGACTCAAAATTGCATCATCATTTTGAGTCACAAGTTGAGAAAATTGTAAAATCTTAGCTCCTAAATGCTTTCCATGCATATGTACCCGGCTGTCATTTTGAAGCCTATGAGGTGTTCCAGGTGTTTAATACACTCCATTCAATGTATGCATGCATTCTATGAATTTATTTTGTTATCCCGATTCATTCAATGAAGTCCCATTTTGAGCAAGTGTCAAGTTACACAATTTTGCCTAACTGTCAAACAGAGTACAATAGTCCAATTTGCCTTTGAATATCTTCTGTCTAGAAATTTTAATGACCTGCCACTTTGAGGATGTTTAGTATGCATAACAAAGAACCTATGTTCCAATTTTCAAGTCATTTCGAATCCGTTTGATTAGGTTTTGAACCCCTCAAAGTTGGTAGTTTGTTGTCGTCATGCACTTGTGTAATTGTTCAGAATTCTAGAAGGGCCTGTTTGACTAGTCATGTCTTTGACCCAATTGACCCTATTGAGAAAATTCCTTTCGCATCATATTATAGGGGTCAAATACTTTCTATGTTTCAATTTTGAGGTCATGACGAATCCATTTGCTCAGTTTGCAAATGTGATTCCAAATACAACTTTTGTTGGTTTACAAGTTGTGAAATGTGCAGATTGATTTGTACCCCTGTTCGGGATGTTATAAATTTTGATTCATGATTGATGAGCCTAAATGGGTTATACCACTATGTTCTACTCTAAAATTACTACAAGTATGCCAAGTTAGAAGTCTTGATGAACCTTTTAGCATACTTTCCCAAGGTCATTCCCTATGCACAAGTCAATGTCTCACTACATTTCTCAGTTTGCAATTCTGAGAGCCTATCTTTGCCTATTTGGAAAATGCACCTTGTTATTCATCATAAGCCCTAATTGTGGAATTATACTCTTTGTATGAAAAAGAATCAATGCCCTTGTTTTCAGATCTTGATGTCATGTTTAGCCTAGTTTTCAAAGCCAATTCCAAGACCAATTTTTGCATATTTCACTGTTTATTATTCTAAATCTTATCTAGTAAGCTGACTTTGTTGTTTGAGTGCATTTTTCCATGTGACTTTCTGAGGAAGCTAGTTTTGATTTTGTGTTCCTTGTTTGAGGAAGAATTAGTGCCTATGATTCCGGTTCCTGAAAGTTTCAATGGGTCAGTTTTCAGGGCCAGTTCTGGGGGTTATTTTAGTAATTCTGGCAGTGCGCATAGACAACGTTTCAAAGTGGTTATGTTTGGTTATGAATATCATTTGGCTTGAATTTTTCTTGGTGACTTCCTTTGGTGTATGTGATAGCTTGTTGGAATCCAGTGTGTGTTTCTGATGGCGAGCTTCGACGAGGTCTTTTGGTCAATTTTTGAAAATGGTTCTGGAAGACCATTGGTGTCATTTGATAATCTCGCAAAGGTGTTAAGGATTTGACTTGAGTGCTTAAAATTTTGGTGAACCTTGATTCAGAATCCATTTTGAGATTACTTTTCTAATCCAACAGAAGGAATATATTTCTAGTAAATTGCATGGAATGGATAATGTAAACAAAGAGCTAAAAAAAAGGGCTTTAAGCTAGTAAAATTTAAAGCGGTTAGAATTAACAATTGAGATAGGTCATGTAGATGATAATTTGAAGCTATTATTCAGAAATAGCTATGATTGTTTTCTTGTAGTTGTAAATCTTGAGGCCAGGCTTTACAGTATCCCAGAAAAGTTTCTCTTTGCCATGTCAACAAGGATTGCACACGAAGAGCAGCTCATTCACATAAAAAAGGAGACATTATTAAATGTGCATGTTCTTAATGAAGAAACACGTGTTTCTAGATCAAAGGGAATTGCTTGAGATAGATTTTGAAAAAAAATTTCTATCAAAATGCTTCATTAAACATAGAATTGAAATGTAAGAAACCGATGAATGCATGAGCCCAAGGCAATGCACAAGACCAACACACTAATATGAAACAGAGGGAAAATGAGTCAGTTTGGGGGTGGTTTCCAGCAGTGCCTTTGAAATCAAGAAGCCAAATAAAATATATTGAATGGACCCACACATCAGTTTGAAAAAATGCTAGCATAGGGAAACTGAAGAAGTGCGTGGGATTGCAGTGGGGAGACTCACGCAACAAATGTGGAACATGAGCATCCAATCCCATTTGAGGCTCCCGCATAGTGGGAAATTGGAGGAGGCCACAAAATCCTACACAAGCTAGTCATGAAAATGGATAAGGTTCATGCCAGAGATAAGGGAGTTGTCTGCAATTTGAAGTGAAATGGGGGCTTGTGTATGAAGGCTAGTGCTAGTCTAAGATTTTTGCCAGTGTATGGTATAAGGATTGCTGCCAACACTTTTGTTGGTTTCTTGCACAAGGAGTATGTGGCCTTGTGTAAGCATGAAGGATGAGGATTGTGCAGTGAACAGAGGCATCACATTAAATGAAGCAAGCCCACGCATATTCTAGAGAAGTTTGCACAAAAGACCAGGCTGGAGGTTCACATGTAATGTCAAAAGGGGAAGTCCCTTGCGCAAGTGAAGGAAGAGCCAACACCAAAGTAAATAAGTCTTTAACTCACACTTTGAGGAAGAGAAAATGGTGTCATTGAAGCTGCAAAGGCATCTGGCTCAATCCAAATGAAATTAACAAAATTTCCATGGCCAATTCCAGGCAGAACATTCGAAAGTTGGTGAAGGATGGATTTATCATTAGGAAGCCAATGAAAATTCATTCACGTGCTCGTCATGCTATGGAAACAAAGAGAAAGGGACACAACATGTTGAATGAAGAACACAAAATGGGGAGGAGCTTAGACACTTGAAAGGTGTAAATGGTTTTATCCCACATGCAGTACGGAGTGGGATTTTACATTGTTTATATTCGCCAACACTCTAAGGCAATGTAAATAAGAAGCCAAGAGGCTACTTGGTGGGCCCCTTCACTGGAGTTATGCAGTGCGGCGGTGGGCCCACTAATTTTGAATAGAAATGCATAACAAATTTTTATAACTAAGAGATGAATTGTCCCACATTGATGCCACAAATGGGCTTTGAAGTGTTTATAACCAATTCCACATACAATGAAGGTAGATCAAATGGAGGAGGCTCTGCTCACACAAGCCTGTGCGGCCACCTTAGTTTCCATGTCGACGGGCCCAAAAGATACTTTTGCAGATGAAGAGCACTAAGCTAGACAAGGGTGACACATGGCAACCATTCACCAAATCTCAAAACAAGCTAGCGGTTAGAGAGAAAATTCAGAGAATTGGAGAATACATGCAGTCGTCCATTCTCTCAATCCTGGAAGTCATGTTCTTAACATTCAGAGAACAAAAGAACACTCATTCACTAGTTCTCTAAGTCTTGGCAGTTAGTGTAGATGCATCCAGAGAATTGGACATTTAAGCTAGTCGCCATTTCTCTAAGTCCCAGCAGTTAGTGGAGATTAATTTAGAGAATTGGAGAATGCGCTTAGTCGCCCACTCTCCAAATGTTAACCCAAGGTCAAGTCCCATTCTGAGAATTGGAGAATAACTATTTTGCGTGATCGCTGAGTTTAACTGCGGTTAGTGGGTTGATTCAGAGACTTAGAGAATACAAGCCATTCGCCAGATCTCCCAATCAGGGGTTAGCCCATGGTTTGTCAGAGCACCCAATCATATGATGACACTTGGCACTTCCTAGTGGCTTCTATGGCTAAAAGTGCAAAAATTATTAAAAATTACAGGCTTTAAAAGATTTAAATAATAATATAGTTCAAACTATATGAAAATATTCAAAAATTTAAATGGTCAAGCCTGTTGATGAATTAATTGCCTAGAAACTCATTTTTTGTTAGAATATGCAAGTATTATATATTTCTGGAAACGGCAAGGAATGAGGAATCTAATGGTGATGAGTATTTTTAGTTTTAGTGAAGTGGATGAGAGCAATTTGGGATCAAATTTTGATAACAAGAATCAAAATTAGATCAGTTTGGAAATGATTGCAGAATATGTTTCAGTTTGGAGAATCAGTTGCAGGTCATGGTAGAGAGGAATGGTGGAGATATTTTGTGCTAAATGGATAGCTGTCAGTGGGTTTTTCAACTGAGTCAATTCTACTATATCTCTATTTTTTCTCTCATTTGTAAGGGATGTTGAAAATTTATGCTGCTAGCAAGTATTCAGGACTTTTTCTTGTTTTCTCTATGTTTCTTTGTCTTGTAAATATGTTGAACCAGATGAATTTTTAATAAAGAACAATGGAATCCTTGTTTATTTCTTGTTGATGTCTTTGTGTATCTGGTCTTAGTTCTTGTGTGTCAGTTTGTAAGGAATTTTGATGCACTAGCTATAAGGTAGCTATAATCTTGTTATTAAGTTTCTTTCAAGGAGAGAGTCAATCTTGAATGCAAGTTTTGAGAATTTAAGATTTATACATGAATTTGATGTCTAGGAATTGGAATGAGAAGAGTGATTTGTAAGGCACTTCACTTGGTTTCTTTGAGTTTGGAGTTAAGTTCTTCTGGGAATGCATGTTTGTTTGACTCTGATGCCCAATAGAAAAGGCACTGGTCTCTTGCTTGTCCTGCAGTTTCATCATCAATTCTTTAAATCAATCCATCTTTAATTTCATGTTTGAGAGCATTCATGTTTATAACTTGTGTTTCCTGAATACAAGTGTTGTTAGTGATTCTTTGAAGAAATGAATCCATGGGTTAGCTTGCCTCAGCTCAAAGCTCAAAGAGAAGAAGGATTTTATCCTTGTTGTCACATATGTCTAGGAATTGGAATGAGAAGAGTGTTTTGTAAGGCAGTTCACTTGGTTTCTTTGAGTTTGGAGTTAAGTTCTTCTAGGAATGCATGTTTGTTTGACTCTGATGCCTAATAGAAAAGGCACTAGTCTCTTACTTGTCCTACAGTTTCATCATCAATTCTTTAAATCAATCCATCTTTAATTTCATGTTTGAGAGCATTCATGTTTATAACTTGTGTTTCCTAAATACAAGTGTTGTTAGTGATTCTTTGAAGAAATGAATCCATGGGTTAGCCTGCCTGAGCTCAAAGCTCAAAGAGAAGATGGATTTTATCCTTGTCACATTGGCCATTTTCCTAGTTCTTAGCAAATCATACAGGTGGGATCCTATATAAGACTAGTTGAGTTGAACTCCCATGTTTTATAAGTCTGATAATTATCCACTTATTTTCATGTCTGCATAAAAGGCTTTAGTGAGTAGGTGTTTATGTATGCAAATTTGGTATGTTTTAGGTGTACCCACCTGAGTGTGTGGAACTCGAAGCAGAAGGAGGATCAAATCCTCATCATTTAGTCTTTTCTTGGCCCTCAATTTGCATGAACAAGTAGATTTGTGTTACTAGACAAAGATCCCCGGGTCTGGTTTTCATATTTCTCTTTTAGAGTTGAGGGATACAAGAAAAATAGCTAACAGATTGGTGACTCTACTGGGGAAGAAATAAATGACAGCTGGTTCAAGATGTTGAATTCCTTGCTTTGTTGAATCATCCCAAGGTCTGAATCAATTGAATAGAGTCAAGTAAAATTTTGTTATATTATCTCACCAAGTGTGATTGGCGACTTTGAGTCTCTGTTTGATCAGTATTTTGTAAAATGAAATTGTAATGTATTTTGTGATCCTGACAAATAGAAATCCTTTGAAGTTGCTTTGTGTTTGCTGGTTTGGTAATGAAGGTTCATATCTGAGATTAGATCTCTCATCTGATTCAGAACAAGTCACTGAGAAGAGGTGGCAGCTCTATGAAGTTTTGGAAAGTGATTTGAAGAATACTTTAAATCAGTGTTTACAAACATCAGCAGCACTTCCAGGTAATCCTATTTTTACCAAACAAAAATGGTCCCTTAATAGGTGAACAAGTCACTGAGAAAAGGGAAAAATAATTTTAAGAAGTTGGAGTCATATTTCTAAATTTAAAGTTTTCATTCATTGTAGCGAGTATCAGAAATATGCAATGGTTATGTGAGGTTAATGGTTGTATAAAGTCAGATAGAAATCTTTGTGATAGAATATGATGTGTTGATCAAATAACTGGTTAAAATGGAAATTCCAGCATTCATAAAGTGAGATATATTTTCTAAATATGAAGTTTATGAGCAGCATCTTGGAAATGCTAATATAGAACAAGATACTACATTGAGTTGGCAAAGAGTCCAAGAGAAAGCCTTATTGGTTTTGAGAAAAATAGTAGGAGAAAGGAAAGAAGAGTCAGCATATTCATTTTATAAAAGGTTTTATAGTACATTTGATAAGATTATAATGGATATTGATTTTCTATAATTAGAATGGGTGCAATTATTTGTAGAGCTTTGTGTGCCAGAATCCTGTGATTATTTAGTTTCTTGTATAGAAGAAACATCTAAATGTGTTAGAAGATGGATAGATGAAATTGAAAATGTTGAATCTGAACTTAGTTGTGCTGATGATGAGTCTACTTGTGCTAGTAGTGTTCACTATAATGCCAACAGTGAAGTCTATGAACAACAAGACAATGAGAAAGAATCTGTTACTGGAAGTGATACCATTGAGTTTGTAGAGTTCCCTTATTCTCAGCATGTAGATGATGACTTCTTATTTCAGCTTGGGAATGATTCATGTGAACAACAAGATTTTGAATATGATGTAGATGAAAGTGATACTTAATCTTTTACACAAAATGATATAAATCAAGAAGTCTTGTCTCTTGTTTCCAACAAAGAAGATGTATTCAGCATTGAGCAGGAGATCAAAGAAAATGGACAAGAGCTTCAATGCCCGCTAAGTAGTGAGAAGATTTTAGAACTCCTAGATGCTGATTTTCAAAGGTATTCACATGCATTTGATTCTAGAATTTCATGCCTGGTAGACATATGTTTTGATAAAGAGAGTATTAGCAGGGGCATGAAATGTGAAAAATATGATGGGTTTCTTTCTCCTATTTTTGAAGTTCATGAAATACAAGTTAAGAGTACATATGGTTGTGATGAATTTTCTACTGTCATGTATGATGAGTATGAGGATTTATCTACTAGTGTAGATTCATATTTTCATGAACCTAGTCTCACTAATTCTTTTTTGAACCATGATGCTGAAGAGAAAGACAAATTTGAATGTGTGTTTTAAGATTTACAAGTAAATGATGAACCATTAATTAACAATGCTTTCCCATGTTTACAAGATGTTGATAGGAGTTATGATCAGCAGGATTTCTCTAATTTTCTACAATCAGTTTTTTGTTTAGAGGCATTCTATTTTAGTTTGCAAACTGATGTAAAAGAAGCTTATCCTGTGGTGCAAACAAATGTTCAAAATGTGGATGTTTCCTGTCATGAGAGTGAGCTGGAATGTTTCTTTTTCCATCAAGTCAGCAATAGGCAAGGGTGTGATGGTGTGATGTCACATAATGATCAGCATTCACAGTATTTTGGTGACTTTGTTTTGCCAAGTGATGATGAGTTTGCTGATTGTCTTTTGTTTGATGTGCTAAAGGTGAACGGCAATGTTTTTTATCAAACACATGGAAGTAATAATTTGAGTTTACCTCTGATGCATGGAGATGAAAATAAGATGTTTGATAGAGGTAAGAACTAAATCTAGTTGTGTGGCTTTGGCCCTTTTTAAATAAGCTTCATGTTTGTGCAGTTGCTTTATTTCCCTTTAATTGTGTGTCGTCTTTGCTTTCAATAAAGGGTTTCCAGTTTTTGAAGAAAGAGAGAGGTTCCGGGTTCGGAGTTTTGTGAAGTTGAAAAGAAAGAAAGTGTTCAAGCTAATTTTCCTTGGGTGGTCTGCTTCTACCATGAGATTCTATGATTCTCTACATGCCCACATGGGGCACACGTCCACAGTCAGAGCCATTGGTGGGATTGAAAATTGCATGTTCATTTTGAGTCACAAGTTGAGAAAATTGTAAAATCTTAGCTCCTAAATGCTTTCCATGCATATGTACCCGGCTATCATTTTGAAGCCTCTTAAGAATTCTAGGTGTTTAATACACTCCATTCAGTGTATGCATGCATCCTATGAAGTTATTTTGTTATCCTGATTCATTCAATGAAGTCTCATTTTGAGCAAGTGTCAAGTTGCACAATTTTTCCTAACTGTCAAATAGAGTACAGTAGCCCAATTTGCCTTTGAATATCTTGTGTCTAGAAATGTTTCATGACCCACCACTTTGAGGATGTTTAGTATGCATAACAAAGAACCTATTTTCCAATTTTCAAGTCATTTTGAATCCGTTTGATTAGGTTTCAAACCCCTCAAAGTTGGTAGTTTGTTGTTGTCATGCACTTGTGTAATTGTTCAAAATTCTGGAAGGGCCTGTTTGACCAGTCATGTCTTTGACCCAGTTGACCCTATTGAGAAAATTCCTTTCACATCATATTCCAGGGGTCAAATACTTTCTATGTTTCAATTTTGAGGTCATGACGAATCCGTTTGCTCAGTTTGCAAATGTGATTCCAAATACAACTTTTGTTGGTTTACAAGTTGTGAAATGTGCAGATTGATTTGTACTCCTGTTCGGGATGTTATAGATTTTGATTCATGATTGATGATCCTGAATAGGTTGTACCACTATGTTCTACTTTAAAAGTACTATAATTATGCCAAGTTAGAAGTCTTGACGAACCTTTTAGCATACTTTTCCAGGGTCATTTCGTATGCACAAATCACTGTCTCACTACGTTTCCCAATTTGCAATTCTGAGAGCCTATCTTTGCCTAATTTCCAAATGCACCTTGTTATTCATCATGAGCCCTAGTTGTGGAATTATACTCTCTATATGACAAAGAATCAATGCCCCTATTTTTGGATCTTGATGTCATGTTTAGCCTAGTTTTCAAAGCCAATTCCAAGACCAATTTCTGCATATTTCACTGTTTATTATTCTGAATATTATCTAGTAAGCTGACTTTGTTGTTTGAGTGCATTTCACCATGCGAATTTCTAAGGAAGCTAGTTTTGATTTTGTGTTCCTTGTTTGATGAAGAATCAGTGCATGTGATTCCGGTTCCTAAAAGTTTCAATGGGTCAATTTTTAGGGCCAGTTCCGAGGGCAATTTTAGTAATTCTGGCAGTGTGCATAGACAACGTTTCTAAGTGGTTATGTTTGGTTATGAATATCATTTGGCTCAAAAAAAATTGGGTGAATTCCTTTGGCATATGTGCTAGCTTTTTGGGAGCCAGTGTGTGTTTCTGATGGCGAGCTCCGACGAGGTGTTTTGGTCAATTTTTTAAAATGGTTCTGGAAGACCATTGGTGTCATTTGATAATCTCACAAAGGTGTTAAGGATTTTAGTTGTGTGCTTAAAATTTTGGTGAGCCTTGATTCAGAATCCATTTTGAGATTACTTTGCTAATCCAACAAAAGGAATATATTTCTAGTAAATTGCATGGAATGGATAATGTAAACAAAGAGCTAAAAAAAAGGGCTTTAAGCTGGTAAAATTTAAAGCGGTTAGAATTAACAATTCAGATAGGTCATGTAGATGATAATTTGAAGCTATTATTCAGCAATAGCTATGATTATGTTCTTGTAGTTGTAAATCTTGAGGCTAGGCTTTACAATGTCTTGAAAAAGTTTCTCTTTGCCATGTCAACAAGGATTGCACACGAAGAGCAGCTCATTCACATAAAAAAGGAGACATTATTAAATGCACATGTGTTCCTAATGAAGAAACGTGTGTTTCTAGATCAAAGGGAATTTCTTGAGATAGATTTTGAAAAAACTTTCGTATCAAAATGCTTCATTAAACATAGAATTGAAATGTAAGAAACTGATGAATGCATGAGCCCAAGGCAATGAACATGACCCATGCACCAATATGAAATAGAGTTAAAATGAGTCAGTTTGGGGGTGGTTGCCAGTAGTGCCTTCGAAATCAAGAAACCAAATAAAATATATTGAATGGACCCACATATCAATTTGAAAAAATGCTAGCATAGGGCAACTGAAGAAGTGCGTGGGATTGCAGTGGGGAGACTCACGCAACAAAGGTAGAACATGAGCATCCAATCCCATTTGAGGCTCATGCACAGTGGAAATTGGAGGAGGTCAGGAAATCCTACACAAGCTAGTCACGAAAATGGATAAGGTTCATGCCAGAGATAAGGGAGTTGTTTTCAATTTGAAGTGAAATGGGGGCTTGTGTATGAAGGCTAGTGCTAGTCTAAGATTAATGCTAGTGTATTGTATAAGGATTGCCACCAACACTTTTTTTGGTTGCTTGCACAAGGAGTATGTGGCCTTGCGTAAGCATGAAGGATGAGGATTTTGTAGTGAACAGAGGCATCACATTAAATGAAGAAAGCCCACGCATATTCTAGAGAAGTTCATGCAAAAGACCAGACTGGAGGTTCACATGTAAGGCCAAAAGGGGAAGTCCCTTGTGCAAGTGAAGGAAGAGACAACACCAAAGTAAATAAAAGGTTGTAACTCATGCTTTGAGGAAGGAAAAATGGTGTTGTTGAAATTGTAAAGGCATCTGGCTTGATCCAAATGAAATTAACGAATTTTCCATGGCCAATTCTAGGAAAAACATTCAAAAGCTGGTGAAGGATGGATTTATCATTAGGAAGCCAACAAAAATTCATTCTCATGCTCGCCATGCTTTGGAAGCAAAGAGAAAGGGACACAACATGTTGAATGAAGAATGTAGAATGGGGAGGAGCTTAGACACTTGAAAGGTGTAAATAGTGTTATCCCACATGCAGTAGGAGTTGGATTTTACATTGTTTATATTTGCCAACACTCCAAGGCAATGTAAATAAGAAGCCAAGAGGCTACTTGGTGGGCCCCTTGGCTAGAGTTATGCAGTGCAGCAGTGGGCCCACTAATTTTGAACAGAAATGCATAAGAAGGTTTTAAAACTAAGAGATGAATTGTCCCACATTGATGCCACAAATGGGCTTCGAAGTGTTTATAACCAATTCCACATACAATGAAGGTAGATCAAATGGAGGAAGCTCAACTCACGCAAGCCTGTGCAGCCACCTCAGTTTTTGTGTTGGTGGGCCCGAAAGGTAATTTTGTAGATGAAGAGCACTGAGCTAGACAAGGGTGACACATGGAAACCATTCACCGAATCTCAAAACAAGCTAGCGGTTAGAGAGAAAATTCAAAGATTATTAAAAATTGCAGGCTTTAAAAGATTTAAATAATAATATAGTTCAAACTATATGAAAATATTCAAAAATTTAAATGGTCATGCTTGTTCACGGATTAATTGCCTGGAAACTCATTTTTTGTCAGAATATGCAAGTATTATATGTTTCTGGAAATGGCAAGGAACGAGGAATCTAATGATTATGAGTATTTTTAGTTTTAGTGAAGTGGATGAGAGCAATTTGGGTTCAAATTCTAAGGACATGAATCAGAATCAGAATCAGATCAGTTTGGAAATGATTGCAAAATGTGTTTCAATTTGAAGAATCAGTTGCAGGTCATGGTGGAGAGGAATGGTGGAGATATTTTGTGCTAAATGGATAGCTTTAGTGGGTTTTTCAACTCAGTCAATTCTACTATATCTCTAGTTTTTCTCTCATTTGTAAGGGATGTTGAAAATTTATGCTGCTAGGGAGTATGCAGGCCTTTTTCTTATTTTCTCTATGTTTCTTTGTCTTGTAATTATGTTGAACCAGATGAATTTTCCATAAAGAATAATGGAATCCCTGTTCAGTTCTCGTTGATGTCTTTGTGTATCTGGTCTTAGTTCTTGTGTGTTAGTTTGTAAGGCATTTTGATGCACTATCTATAAGGTAGATGTGATCTTGTTATTAAGTTTCTTTCAAGGAGAGATTCAATCTTGAATGCAGCTTTTGAGAATTTAAGATTTATACATGAATTTGATGTCTAGGAATTGGAATGAGAAGAGTGATTTGTAAGGCAGTTCACTTGGTTTCTTTGAGTTTGGAGTTAAGTTCTTATGGGAATGCATGTTTGTTTGACTCTAATCCCCAATAGATAAGATATGGGTCTCTTGCTTGTCTTGCAATTTCACCATCAATTCTTTAAATCAATCCATCTTTAATTTCATGTTTGAGAGCATTCATGTTTATAACTTGTGTTTCCTGAATACAAGTGTTGTTAGTAATTCTTTGAAGAAATGAATCCATGGGTTAGCCTATCTAAGCTCAAAGCTCAAATAGAAGAAGGATTTTATCCTTGTTGTCACATTGGCCATTTTCCTAGTTATTAGCAGATCATACAGGTGGGATCCTGTATAAGACTGGTTGAGTTGAACTCCCATGTTTTATAAGTCTGAGAACTATCCACTTATTTTCATATCTACATAAAAGGTTTTAGTGAGTAGGTTTTTATGTGTGCAAATTTGGTATGTTTTAGGTGTACCCACCTTATTGTGTGGAACTCAAAGCAAAAGGAGGATCAAATACTCATCAATTATTTTTTTCTTGCCCATCAGTTTGCATGAACAAGTAGATTTGTGTTACTAGACAAAGATCCCTGAGTTTGGTTTTCATATTTCTCTTTTAGAGTTGAGGGATATGTTAGGGATTTTTCCTGTAGGATCAATCTGATAGTTCAATTTATGTTCTTTGAGACTGATTCTAACAAGGGAAAGACCTAATTACTGAGGATTGGATAAGATCCTCCTTCATTTTTGAGCTCCACATACTCAGGCAGGTATTACATTTTAATGATAACTGATTATACAGTTCTTCATGTGAGTGGACACTGACCTACTATTAACCCTTCTAATGCATCAATCTATAGAATATTCTACATATGACCATGATCATATTAATGTAGAGTTTAACCAAGAAAAACATTATTGTAAATAAAGAAAAGATCAGTGATGTAAGGATTATCATCCTTCTTCCTTTTATGGAGGGACAACCTATATGATTCTCTCTTCAAGGAATCATGAAATATGGACTGTAAGCCTTAGGAACAGTCCAATCTATTCTGTGCAATAAACATGAAATTAAAATGTACTGGTAAATGATGTAAAAGTTTCAATTTCTCTTCTAAGATCTATGAAAGATAAATCCATAAGAAACAAACACCAAACCAGTGCCTTATCTAATGGGCAACAGAGTCAAAATGCAAACCAACAAGTAAATTCTAAAAGAAATACAATAGTATGCCTTACATACCAACTGCAAATCCAAATAGATTACCTTACAAACTATTCTATTAACCAAACACTATTGTCATCAAAAAATCCATACAAATATATTTACTCTTCAAGATGAAATATGAGAACTTTTAATTCTTTCCTTGAAAGAAACTCATAAATCAGTCAAGCAAGTTGCATCACAACTGGTATATTTTAAATTCCTAACATGTAAAACATACAAGAGTATAATATAAAAGAAAAGAGACAACAACAATATATGGTAGAAGTTGTAGTGTATTTGTATTTATAATCAACTTGCCAATTACATTTACAATTCCATTACTCAGACGATCAGACACAAAACTTGGAAATTTGCTTCAAAGCAATTTTGTTCCAATTTTCTATTATCTCTCCAACCAACCTCAAAAAATGAGTCATCAACTCTATATATACCTCCCTTTTCAACCACCTTGGAATTCCCTTATTAATGGGAATGCAACAAGCTTCAGATGGTTCAAAAACCTAACCCTAAAATCATAAGAGACAGAAATTAAAAATAAAATACAACAAGCCCTTTGGTGGTGGAAAGACAAGACTTCCTCAGACTATTGTACATCCTTGGCCGCTTGAAAACTGACACCTTCAACTACAAATATTTATGATAGCTCCTTGAGTTAATGAGATATGGTGACCGCCATTTCAGGCTAACCTGCACCATTCTTAAATGATATCTTATCATCCCTGTATTCTTAGATCAGGTGTTAAGAGTGTCAAATGTCCTTCTCATTCTTCATCCAAAATGTCCAAGTCAATTGTGGTAGATCTAACTTTTTGGGGCTTTGTCAATTCATCCCACCCTATTACATGTTCATTTGATGGCCAATTAAAGTCTTGGACAAGTTTCACTTGTGCTTTTTGTCTCTCCCACCTGGCATCCATAATTGCCTTGACATCTACTAAAAATTTGGTGAGATCTGCCTCTGCCTTAATAGCTTCATATAAGGTTTTGTTGAAGCTTTCCAAATCAACATTATTGTCTTCACCTAAAAATGCCTCTTTCCTAGGCAATAGAAGATCAGCATCCTATCTCCATTGATTAAGACTCTTTATGACTCCATCTGTACTCAAAATTGAGGGGATGAATTTGTTGGAGTAGGAGCTAAGCATGGCTATCTTAGCCTCAATCAGATTTGCCTTACCCTTGAAAAGTGGTAATATGGCTTTAATTATGTCAATCTCCTCACCAAATCTTACAACTGTCTCTGGTATGTCACTCCCCAAAGATTGAGCCAAAATCAATCTTTCAAAAAGTGGTGCTCTGATAGACCACACTGTATGAAATCCACTCAAAATTTCACATAATTATTGACCTCCTTTTGCAATTCAGGCAATTTTCCATAAGCATTAAAAACTAGGTCAAATTTATCCTTGATTATATTCATTCTATGTTGCAAGATACTCAAAAGGGCCTATAATATAGCCTCATTCTTCTCCTCATTATTCTTCTTTAGCTCTACTGCCACCTCTTCCTCTATCATTCCTTCTGCTTCTATTAATGTAGGCTGCTCAGGAGGTGCAAGAACTACCACAGAAGTATTAATTATTTGTAATTGCAGCTCCTCTACCTATTTTTCCAATGCTGTAACTTTTATTATCTATAAATCCCTATCCTTTACAAGGGAACTGTAATCACTTAAAAGAGAGCCATACCTCTAAGATATATGTTTTGTTTTGTCTTCATTCAATTTGGCAAATTGGGTCAAGACCTGAGATATCTCAAGGTCCCTAGTATTGTGGATAGACCACACAATCTTGTCACCTTCCATCTGCTCTTTTACATTCAAAATTTGTGGCTTCTTTTCTTTAGGGTAAAGAATCCACATGGACAATGCTTGATTCTTTGGGCTATAACCAAATCCTCTGATTATATCCCCTACTTGGGTCTCTAATGACAAACTGACATCTTCCTGTCTCTTTATTTGGTCTATAATGCAAGCTTCTCAGGAGGTGTAGGAACTACCACAGGAGTATTAACTCCATCCAAGCACAAGTAGCATGTTACTCTGCCTAACTAATTTCCTGGCCTCATCTAAAGTAAAGATTTCAGCCTCTGGGTCATACTCTCTTAATTGTTGCACTGCCTCATCAGGCACTTGACCCTCCTTAGTTGTTTGCACATTAGATGCAACCTGTTGTTTCTTGTGCCAAATCAAAAAGCTTTTAAATTCATCAGAATTGACAAAATTATCATCATTCAAGAATGCATCCTTCTCAATTATTCTTTCATCTTGGCCTAAAGCCAGAGGCAACTCTACATCCTTAGTTTCATACCTTTGTTGTCTCTTGGCCTCTCTGACTGCTTTCCTTATTTCATGGTGATGAAAACTAGTCCCTGTGTAGAGGCCACCTACTCTGTCCTTCCTCTTCTTCTTTGATGGCTCTCCAACCATTAACTTCCTCTTCTATTATAAGGGCTCAATGGTGTCCTCTGAGCTAGGTAGCTCACTGAGGTTGACAGTCTCACCTCCTAATTTAGGTTCTTCAATTAATGGCTGCTCCATAGGGGGTAGGCTATATATTGGGTAGCCACCATCACTATCTTCTTCACATTTAGAATCAGAGTGGGCCTTTTTACCCTTATTAGCATCATCAATTTGATCCTTCATGGATTCAACTAATGTGTCAAATTGAGCCATCATCTAGTCAAGTCTTTAGAGGTAAGGCAAAGTGGGAAAGAAACCCCCAAATACCAATCCTTTTCCTTTTAACTCCCTTTCAATTTTATGTAACCGATCCAATTGTTGAATTCTTTTCTCTACCTCATCATCTTCAATGATGTTTCTGATCACATCCTCCTTAGGATACTCTTCATGTTGCTTATTAAAAGGAATGGTAGGCATGTAATATCTCCTTGCAGTAGCCATGAAACCTTTTGTATCTACATACCTATGTGGAGCTACAAACATCCTATATTTCTCTAACCAATCATTCACCTTACTGAAAGCTCACTTTCCAATTGTAATATAGTGCACTATGAAGTGTCGACGAGTGAGAGTCCCTTTCCTATGGGGAGCCAAGTGTTCTTTATCTGTCAACATGAGCTTCTAGATAAACTCTAGAAATGCAATTCTTGGTGGAACATAAAATGGAAGTAGATGAGGAGGCTGAGGGCACCCATAAACCCTAATCATTGTATAGCCCTTCTCATAATAAAAATCCCCCCAATTGTGACCCTTGGTCCACTTATCAATAAACTGTTGGGGTCTCACCAATTGTAGGACCTTCGTGGATAATCTTGTACAATTAACTCCCAAACTCTGGGGAATGGGGTACACAATCCAGTTCTCAAAGGCACCAAAATCTTGCCTAGGGCAAGAAGGGCTCCAAATTGCTAACCAGAATTGTACTGGGTTAGGTTGTCCCTTCCACATCATTTGTGGCTTGAGATCATTCAAATTTATAAGATCATAATTGTGATACACAATGAGGTGCATCAACAAGGAGTAATGCATGAATCTGGGTGCAGAACCAGATGTGAAGTTCTTCAAAGACAACAAACCCTCATGCATCTTGTTTATCACATAACCAATAAAGTCATACCCTCTGTTCACCATACAACTCTTTGAATCCATCACTAACATCAAAATATCAGAGGTAATCCTCTCAGGGCCTACATCAACTCCCAAGACCTGGCATATCCCATATGCAATGTATTTCATATAAAACTTAAGGTCCTTGTAAGCATATGGAATCGATCCAGCCATAGGTGCAATATAATTTCTATTTTCTTTAGGCATGTGGCTCTTTATCTCCTTAGAGACCAAAGCAGCCTCTCTAGCATATCTATTTGCTTGAGCCTGCAAGTTCATCTTTGTGGCCATTTGAAACTGAATTCTGAATGCCCTCATGAAAGAGTTTCAGTCTAGGGTTACCAAGGGTGAACCATCCTCCTTTCTAATTGTCTTAGACAAGGGATCATATCTTTGGGATAGCATAAGGAGTGCATCCACATCTAGAAAAACCTTCGGGACAATCAATTTGGCCAACCCTAAAGTCCAAGGGTTTGAAACTAGTATAACACTATCATGGTTTCTATAGAAATAACTAAAAAGACACATGCTTGTGATTTTAGGCATCCTGGCATCTCTATAGTAAGCTAAATCATCCACAAAGATATCATCACTAACCTTCTTGTTCTAAGATGCACCAAGTAGAAGGGTAAGAAACTCATTTGAGAAACTCTCTTTTATTTTTTCCTTAGACCCTTGGCTGGTGGAGGCTTCGCTTGTTGTTTCCTAACTCATTCTGATTGAGACTCTGAAAATTCTCTGCAAAAATCACTGGACACACTATAATTCTAGAAAGCTCTGAAAACCTAGCACTCTGTACTCTTCATTATGCTCTGTAACCTTTGAATGAGTAGCCTCTAACTATTTTATTCTATAGAATTGAATGCACCACCATTTCTAACGTTTACAGCTATCAAAAGGTCACTTCCACCATTACTTCGGCATGAACAGGGCTTCAAAATACTAGTCGTAGCTCAAAACTTTAAATTCAAATATTCGGAGACCTGGCAATTGGAGAAAAAGTCTCACAATCATTTTATAATATTGGCACCTTAGAAATGCTTCTGAGACCTGGTGACTAAGAGAGCTTCTTGTAGTCGCAGAAAGATTTCTAACCATTTGAATTCATTGCGAGATTTGGTGATCACAAAATTTTGATCTAGAGATTCAGCGACCATAGTCAACCTCTTTATTCTATCTTTAATTTTTCACATTCGGAGATCACCTGACTATATTCAATTTCTTAGTTGTGGGTACAATATTTCTATTTTCGAGATCACGTGACTAGAATCATTTTCAATCTTCATTACGAGATCTGGCGACAATAGGCAAACTCTAAGTCACCGAACATGGTTGACTTTTCAAACTTCTTTGTGAGATATCCCGACCATGTCATCTAGAGATTTGGTGACTATGAGAGCTTCTCGTAGTTGCGGAAACTTTATTAATCCTTTTAAAACATTCAACTATCACCCGACCTAGAGATCTAGCGACAAACCTGGAGTCTCTTAATCGCTAAAGATTTTTGACTTTTCAACTTCCTTTCTAAGATCTCATGACCTTCATTGATCATTTTCTTCATTTCATCCTATGGTACACATTAAGTCACAAGAGCTTTTCTCACTTAACTGTTTGATTCAGCGACCAGGAGATACTCATGTCACTGGATCGCTGGAAGCTTTTCACTTAACCGTTAGGAACTTGAGATCACACGACTGCATAGTTGTTGTATCACTGAATAAACATATGACCACTGGGCTAAACCACAACACTAATCTTAACTCAACCCCAAGAAAATTTGGAGACTATGCGACAAAGAGGTTCACTGAGTCTCACAATCTTTTTCTTAATTGGGGTTAAGTCCCAAGAGCACGCGACTAGGGAAATCTCTAAGTCATGGAAACATTTCTTAACTCTGAGTTGTATCTGGAGATTAAATACTGTCCGTTGATTAGAACTTCATTCTATAGTTGTCACTGGATCTCATAATCCTTTATCACTTAACCGCTGCCCTGGAGACCTAGAGACAACCGTGTCACTGGATCACTAACCGTGCAGGAGATAACTACCACATTTGGGAGATAACGTGACCATTGAAAATCATAATCATTGAATGAAACATCACTTTAATAAATTATCTTGAGATCTCCTGACCAAAGGTAATTTCCATCTAGAGACCACGCGACCATAATCTATTTCTTATAAAACTCATCACAGTAGTCGCTAGATCTTGAGAAAACATTCTAAGACCTGGAAACTAAAAGGGAAAATGCTAAGTCATTTGATAATAAGGAATATTCCAAAGTGCTTATGAGATCAGGCAACAAAGGCTTTCAGGAAATCACTAAAAATGAAGGAATATTCCTACTTCTCTGGGAGACTAAGCGACTAAGAGAGGAAACTAAAAGTGCACATGCTTATTTCAACACTTAAGTGACCTGATAAAGTAATAGAGAAATAGAAGGCTGACAACTTAAACTAGGGCTTTTTGATTTTTAGGATATTTAGACCTAGAAAACCCTAAAGACTAAAAGTTTCCAAAAACATCCTGTCTTTTGGGGAAAAAAACAAAAATTGAGATTTTTAACCAACAGTGGCTCTATCTGAGGATGTTAAAATGCAAGTTTGAACAAGAACCACAGATCTTTGGGACGCAGACCCAAAACTACACTGACCTAGAATAGGAAGAAACACACAACATAAAAGGAAACAAACCTATACAAAATTTACAAAGGATTTACACATGCATGAAAATCAAAAACTTAGTTGAAGAAGGGTTTCAAGAATTGCCCATGCACTGGAAACTTAGAAACTTCATCATCCATATTCTTCAACAAGTAGGAATCTTTCCCAAAACCCTCATGAATCACATAGGGACCAAGCCATAAGGATTCAAACTTTCTATGCTTCCCTTTATCTTCTACTCTCACATTCCATTGAAGTACCAAGTCATCTCGTTTGAATTTTCTAGTAGTTTCTCTCTTGTCAAACAAGTACTTCATCTTCTATTGCAACTTAATGTTTCTCTTTTGACTTTCCCTTCTTATTTCATCTAATTCAATCAATTGCATGAACCTATCCTGCATTGGCTCTGAGATATCCAATTCCTCATCTTGAATAAACTTGTAAATTGGAATCAGATTGTTTATAGGCAACCTTGACTGTAGACCATATACAAGCTCAAAGGGATACTTCCCAGTGGCCTTCTTCACTGTGATCCTATCTGCCCACAGGGCTAACTTCAAATTGGAATGCCAAGCTCTCTTATTTTTCTCAAGTGTTTTCTTCAAGATTGTTAGGATACTTTTGTTTCTAGATTCAGCATATCCATTTGCTCGAGGATGATAAGGAGATGAATAAGATGTCATGATTCCATTATCTTTACAAAACTCCTTGAATTCATTTGATCTAAAACACATTGCATTAGCTGTAATTAATTTTATGGGGACACCAAATCTGGTCAAAATATTATCAAGTAAGAAATCACACACTACTTTACTTGTTCCTTCTTTGTGGGAATGGCCTCTATCCATTTTTTGAAATAGTCAGTAGCAACAAGTAGCCAACTATGTCCTCCACTATATTTCTCAGCAAACTCACCTATAAAATCCATTCCCCACATAACAAATGGTGCCTCAGTAGTTATTGGGTTTAACAGTAGTGCTCCTAAGTATTTTAATTTAGAAGCAAACTTCTAGCAAGCCTCACACTTCTTAACAAATTGGAAAGAATCCTTAAACAAAGTAGGCCAAAAATAGCCAGCCCTTAAAATCTTATGGGCAGTGGTCTTCATTGAATAATACCCTTCACAAACACCACCATGCATTTCACTTAAGACCTTCTCTGCTTGACACTTATCAAGGCAAAATAGCAAGATCCCATCTCTATTTTTCCAATACAAGTCCCCTTGTATTAATGTATACTTCTGAGCTTGCAATTTTAGGGATCTCTTTTGATTATCTGTCATATATTCTGGACATCTCACATTTTTAATGAAATATACAATGTCAGCATAGTATGGTTGCAACTCAATACTTGTTATTGTCATATCTGAAATTCCTTAATTGTTCACCTGGACTAAATCCATATTTTCTTTAGTCATTAACTTTGCCAAGCCCTGTCCTCTTACAAGCTTAGTGATATGGATTTCTAAATTGAATTGTTGAATTCTGGTGATCCACTTGCACCTTTTACCAGTAACTTCAGACTGAGTAAGGACATCTTTTACTACTGCATGTGGGACATATGCCACTACCTTAGCACAAACTAGATAAGGTCTAAAATATTTTACTACTTTTACCAATGCATATGCTTGCTTTTCCATCATCTCATAATTTAGTTCAGCAGCCTATAGAGATTTACTAAAAAATGCAATCAGATGCTCAAAACCCTCGTTATCCTTTTGCAATAATACAGTAGCAATAGTGTGAAATGATGCAAAAGAGAAAAGTGAAAAGGGCTTGGTATAATTAGGAGACCTAAGCACAAGTGCTTGTTGAACTACCTCTTTAATTTTATCAAATGCATCTTGACCTTCTGTAGTCCATTGAAACCTTGCATCCTTCTTTAGCAACTTCACTATGGGTTTGACAATTTCAGCAAAATTTGCAATGAATCTCCTAACAAAATTAATTTTTCCTAAAAAGGATTGCACCCTTTGAGATTTTTGGGTGTTGTAACCCTCTTGATAGCTTCAACTCTCTCTAGATCAATTCTTATTCCCTCTTTTGATACAATGTGTCCCAGCAACTTTCCTTCTTTGACTGCAAAGTTACACTTCTTTGGATTGAGAGACACACCATATTCTAGAGCTTTGACAAAAATCTTTTCTAGATGTGAGCAATGATCAATAGCCCATTTAGAATAAGTAGTTAGGTCATCCTGGTACACCACCATAAACAATTCTATATATTCTTTGAAAGCAACATCCATGGCCCTTTGAAAAGTTGCTGCAGCATTTCTGAGACCAAAAGGCATTCTGACATAAACATAAGTTCCCCAAGGTGTGGTGAATGTTGTTTTGAATTGCTCAGACTCTTTTACTAACACCTAGTTATACCCATAGAAACCATCCATCATAGACAATAATTCACATCTAGTGACTTTATGCAACATTGCCTCCATGTTGGGCAGTGAATAGTTGTCTTTTAATGATGCAACATTCAGATTCCTAAAATCCACACACAATCTAATATCACCATTTTTCTTTTTGATTGGGACTAAGTTAGATACCCAAGTTGAATGCCTTATAGGTTCGATTATTCCTACATCACTCAACTTGACTATCTCCTACTGCATTTTAGGAGCCAATCGTGGGTTAATCGGTCTTTTCTTCTATCTAAATGGTTTGACATCTTGCTTTAATGGGATCTCATGTTGGAAAAGGTCCTCTCTATAAGCTTTTAGGTCATCATAGGACCATGCAAACACATGCTTGTGCTTCCTCAAAAATTTTATCAAACTATATCTCAATTGAGGGGCCAATCCTTTTCCAATAAAAACCATTTGAGGTGCATTATGTGATCCCAAATTTACTTCTTCCAAATCTTCTGCCTTAGCATTACTTGTTTTTGACATATAATCATTTTGACTACTATACAATGCTTTTAACTCAATTAGGCCCTTAGGGATACTATTTGAATTCAATTGGATTATTTCATTTCCCATGACCATGTCCTTACCCTCAATTTCCTCAACCAATGTGTTGCAGTCTATAAGCTGATCTTCATATATGTCAAGGCATTGAATAAATTTCAAGATGTCATGATCATCCTCAAAGACTTGCCAATTATAAATGTTATCTACAACAACTGGTCTACTTTTTATTTCAACTATTGAAACTCCATACAAAGTTGAATCATCTCTTTTCAAAGCAACATTGGCCAAAAAATCAGCCATTATGTTCTTGGATCTTTCTACCCAACAAATATTAAAAGCATCAAACATTTCAACCTGATCCTAGATTACATGTTTATACAATTTTAATCTATCATTTTTAATAGCATATTTAGATTGAACTTGTGCCACCACAAGCTCAGATTCACCAAAAACCTTTAAACATTTTATCCCATGTTTGATAGCAATATTCAATCCCAATGACAGTGCCTCATATTTAGCAGTATTATTTGTGCATTGAAAAGTCAATGAGAATGAATACTTAAAAGTGGTACCTGATGGAGATATGAATAGAACTCCATCTCTTGAGCCTTCTTTTGAGCATGCTCCATTAAAATACATCTGCCACAGTCCATCTTGATGTTCCTTTAGTTCCTGAGTCAATGGATCTGAATCTTCCTTTTGTGAAATGGCCTTTTCCACTTTGAAATTTTCCATATCAACATCCACACAACAATTCAACTCATCCATATTATTTAGCTCTATCATGTGTGGGTTTCTGCTTTCTCTGGATACTTTCACATTTTCACCACCAATATTGAAAGTTGCAAAGGATAAATCACACTAGATACTACCTCCCATTGAAGCACTCCATTTCCTTGATAGTAACATTCCATAATGAGGTGGGATATCAACCACCAAAACACTCATTGTTGTCAGGGAAGGCTGCCAATCTGTAAGGAAATGCCTTTATAGTACCAATAATAGGGACCTCTCTTGAATCCATAGCCTGACATCTTCCATGAGGTGTATCTACTTTTAAACCCAAAGAATTCATTATTTCTACAAGCATAATAGTATTGGATGCTCTTGAATCAATCATAAAATTTCTTAACAACTTTCCATTTACTATTAGGGACAAAAAGAAAGGATCAACAGTTCCTATCATAGTATTTACAACATTAGTATCCAAATAAATCTAAGGGATCTCAAAGATAATCTCCCCACACTGGTTCTTTGTTGAGTCATTTGCTGCAGTAGTCATTCTACTAGTCTTGGTGGAGTTTTGGGCATCGGAAGGAAGAACTCCTTTCACCCAACTCAAAGCTTTGTCTTTATGCTCTTCTATTCTCATCATTTCTCATAAGGGGACTTTGACCATAATTTGTGATAACAGTTTTCCCATGTCAACTGGGACATACTTGGGGTCAACTACATCTTGCTTAATGACAGTAGCCTCCTTATTTTCTTCATGTTTTATAAGGCCTTGTTGATCCTTGTTCAGGGTTTTTAATTCCTTTTGGGTAGAAAAAATAGTCTCTTGGAGAGGTTTTTGCTTTACTCTGTAAGTCACATTATGGGGAGCAAATGTTACATTCTTCTTGATTTTAGTCCTGCTAACAATATCTGAAACCTTATTTTTGTCTTGAGTTTGTTTCGCATCTTTGTCTGACCTTTTGATAAATATGTCAAATGACTTTTGACTTGAATCACCCACCACCCTATTTCTCAAATTGTAGTTACTCTTGGCTTGGGTGACAATGCCTGCTATGATTTGTGCAATTTCTTCATTTGAAGGTCTTCTCAATACTACCGGTTCATCATTTCTTAAAGTGTTGCACTGGACTACATCCAAGTGACTGTCTTCTTCATTAGAAAACACTTGCTAATAAAAAATCTCACTTCTAACTTGGGAACTACCAACATCTTGGCCTTCATCTTCCTCAGTGGAATCCATTTCATCATATATGTATGAAGAGGTCATACCACGTCCTTGATCATCATAAGACTCTTCATTGTTATTGTCTTGCCCCTCATCTACAAAAACACCTTGAGAAATTGCACAGTGATAGGGGTCATGAGGTGATTGACAAACAATACACCAGGGAACATCATCACTCATATTTACTATATTTCTATGCAAGGGGTCCGGGGTCCTATCAATTGGTTTATCTTTTCTTTCAAGGGGCACTGGCTTCCCATTTTTCCACTAAGTGTTGTAGGGATAGTTCTGCACTCTTGGTAACTTGTTATAGTTATTGACAAATGGCCTATCAGTTCCCTACGCTCTACTATTTCTTGCCTCATTGGGTTTCAAATCTTTTATTGCTTTCAAAATTTGCTTCAAACTATCATCATCTTTTGGTTTTGTGTCAGATTTCCCTAACTCCTTTCTGTTTGAGATTGAAGGCTTATAATCCTCCCTCCTTCCCAACTTCCCTGATATTCTTCTATTTCTTTCTATATTAATAGCCATTTTATAAGCTTCTACAAGATTTCTAGGGTTCTTATCTCTCAAAAGATACCCCATTTTTTAATCAAAAGCATTTAGGTAAGTAACCAAACAAATCTTGTCATCTAGTCTGATAACTTGCAACAATTTATGCATTGCCTTCTGAAATCTGACATTAAACTCAACAACACCCTCATTTGGATTTTTCTTGATGTTTTTGAATTCATTAAGCATGAAACCTTCATTGGTTTTATCACCATATTGTTCTTTGAAAAAATGTTTGAACTTTCCCATGAGCATATGCTAGCATGAGGCAAATTTATAAACCAGTCTCTAGCATCTTCTGTTAGTGATTGAACAAAAAGCTTCATGATCACATCATCAGGCTCAATGTTGTAATCATCTATTACATCAATGAAACTTTTCAAATGTTCTTCACAAGTAACTGCATTGCTTCCAGTGAATTTTGGAAGCTTCTTCCTAATTTCATTAGGGATGGGATTTGGGTAATCAGGAATCCCATTAAAAACCAATTGTTTATGTCTCTCATGTATTGACCCTACTTGAGAGGGGCCAACACCAAAAGAGGTGGATGTTTTAACATTTGAAATAGTAGAAATCTTGGGCATACCTAAAGTTCTAGCAGTGTTCAACACATTTGCACCCTATGCTAAAGAAGTGGAAAGTGTATTGGTGGGTCCAGAAGATTGCTCAAGGAAGTCAATCTTTCTTTTTATTTTTGTTGTAGTGGCTTCTAGCTCTACCTTTTCTAACTCTTTGGCCAACAATTCTTGTTCCCTTTTTGCCTTTTCCAAATCAGCATCTAATCTTGCTGCTTGATCTAGGGACTTGTTTGTAGGATTTGGTTCATTTATTGAAATCCCTACAGCCTTTTGCTTACCTTTGTCTCTAGGATTTCTTATCTCATAAATTTTTTGGACAATAGTCGGTGCTCTATTTGTTCAATTACAGGAACATGATTTATGGCTTCAAAGTCCAATAATTGCGTCTTCAATTGTTTTTCTCTAATCATAGCATGTCTAATCTTTTCCTCCTTTTATTTTTCTCTTTTTTGTCTTATTTGAATTTGCTCTTGGATTTTCCTCTCAATTTCAAAAACTTCTTCAAAAATTTCCTCAGAATTAGGAAGGGTTGTTTCAAATGAGGATTCTTGGGCAGGGACCCCCTCTTGGTCGTCATCAGGTATTTGGTGGCCCTGTAAGGGGGAATCATGGGGAAAAGAAGGAACAAAGTCTTGCTTACTCATATTTTGGCTTCTAGATCTTCTGTTATTCCCAGGGATTCCTCTCCTATGAGGTTGAGTTCTCCTTCCATCCTTTTTAGAAGGTGAGTAATAATCTTCGTATTGATTCAAACCCAAATCAATTGCTTCCTCAAATTTAGAAGTATTTCCTTCTTGATTTATTTGAACAAGCTCCTCCATCCTTATATTTCCTTTATGCCTCCATGTAAAAGACATGTCATTATTATTTCTTTCCTTCCTCATATGACCTTGTCTCGATGGAGCCGAGAATTCTCCTTTTAAATTTTCTTCTGGATGTTCCTTTATCCAAGATCTTGTACTTCTATGAGTCATTATAAAATAGGAATTCCTTTTATTCAAAACATTGGTTCAGAGATTTGGTTAGAGTCATCACCCAATTTCCTTTTTGGGGTTTGGATAAAGTGGTCCAACAGTCCTTAGGAGATATTAGATTCTTCTTTGCTATATTATCCCCAGCAGAGTCACCAATTTGTTAGGGATTTTTCTTGTAGGATCAAACTGATAGTTCAATTTATGTTCTTTGAGACTGATTCTAACAAGAGAAAGACCTAATTACTGAGGATTGGATAAGATCCTCCTTTTTTTAGCTCTACATACTTAGGCAGGTATTACCTTTTATTGATAACTGATTATACAGTTCTTCATGTGAGTGGACACCGACCTGCTATTAACCATTCTAATGCATCAATCTATAGAATATTCTGGATATGACCATGATCAAATTAATGCAGAGTTTAACCAAGAAAAACATTATTGTAAATAAAGAAAAGATTAGTGATTTAAGGATTCTCATCCTTCTTCCTTTTAAGGAGGGACAACCTATATGATTCTCTCTTCAAGGAATCATGAAATATGGACTGTAAGCCTTAGGAACAGTCCAATCTATTCTGTGCAATAAACATGAAATTAAAATGTACTGGTAAATGATGTAAAAGTTTCAATTTTTCTTCTAAGATCTATGAAAGATAAAACCATAAGAAACAAACACCAAACCAGTGCCTTATCTAATGAGCAACAGAGTCAAAATTCAAACCAACAAGTAAATTCTAAAAGAAATACAACAGTATGCCTTACATACCAACTACAAATCCAAATAGATTACCTTACAAACTATTCTATTAACCAAACACTATTGTCATCAAAAAATCCATACAAATATATTTACTCTTCAAGATGAAATATGAGAACTTTTAATTCTTTCCTTGAAAGAAACTCATAAATCAGTCAAGCAAGTTGCATCACAACTGGTATATTTTAAATACCTAACATGTAAAACATACAAGAGTATAATATAAAAGAAAAGAGACAACAACAATATATGGCAAAAGTTGTAGTGTATTTGTATTTATAATCAACTTGCCAATTACATTTACAATTCCACTATTCAGAAGATCAGACACAAAACTTGGAAATCTGCTTCAAAGCAATTCTGTTCCAATTTTCTATTATCTCTCTGACCAACCTCAAAAATGATTCATCAACTCTATATATACCTCCCTTTTCAACCACCTTGGAATTCCCTTATTAATGGGAATGCAACAAGCTTCTAATGGTTGAAAAACCTAACCCTAAAAGCATAAGAGACAAAAATTAAAAATAAAATACAACAAGCCCTTAGGTGGTGGAAAGACAAGACTTCCTCGGACTATTGTACATCCTTGGCCACTTGAAAACTATCACCTTCAACTGCAAATATTTATGATAGCTCTGTGCGTTTAATGAGAAATGGTGACCACCATTTCAGGGTAACCTACACCATTCTTAAATGATAGCTTATCATCCCTATATTCTTGGATCAAGTGTTAGGTGTGTCAGATGTCCTTCTCATTCTCCATCCAAAATGTCCAAGTCAATTGTGGCAGATCTAACTTTTTGGGGCTTTGTCAATTCATCCCACCCAGTTACATGTTCATTTGAAGGCCAATTAAAGTCTTGGACAAGTTGCACTTGTGCTTTTTGTCTCTCCCACCTAGCATCCATAATTGTCTTGACATCTGCTACAAATTTGGTGAGATCTGCCTCTGCCTTAATAGCTTCATCTAAGGTTTTTTTGAAGCTTTCCAAATCAACATTATTGTCTTCACCTGAAAATGCCTCTTTCCTAGGCAATAGAAGATCAGCATCCAATCTCCATTGATCAAGACTCTTTATGACTCCATCTGTAATCAAAATTGAGGGGATGAATTTGTTCGAGCAGGAGCTAAGCATGGCTATCTTAGCCTCAATCAGATTTTCCTTACCCTTGAAAAGTGGTAATATGGCTTTAATTCTATCAATCTCCTCACCAACTCTTACAACTATCTCTGGTATGTCACTCCCCAAAGATTGAGCCAAAATCAATCTTTCAAAAAGTGGTGCTTTGACAGACCACACTGTATGAAATCCACTCAAAATTTGCACATAATTATTAACCTCCTTTTGCAATTCAGGCAATTTTCCATAAGCATTAAAAACTAGGTCAAATTTATCCTTGATTATATTCATTTTGTGTTGTAAGATACGCAAAAGGGCCTATAATATAGCCTCATTCTTCTCCTCATTAATCTTCTTCATCTCTGCTGCCACCTCTTCCTTTGTCATTCCTTGTGCTTCTGTTAATGCAGGCTGCTCAAGAGCTGCAAGAACTACCACAGGAGTATTAATTATTTGTAATTGTAACTCCTCTACCTATTTTTCCAATGTTGTAACTTTTATTATCTATAAATCCCTATCCTTTACAAGGGCACTGTAATCACTTAAAAGAGAGTCATACCTCTCAAATATCTATTTTGTTTTGTCTTCATTGAATTTGGCAAATTGGGTCAAGACCTGAGATATCTCAAGGTCCCCAGTATTGTGGATAGACCACACAATCTTGTCACCTTCCATCTACTCTTTTACATTCAAAATTTGTGGCTTCTTTTCTTTAGGGTAAAGACTCCACATGGCCAATGCTTTATTCTTTGGGCTATAACCAAATCCTCTGATTATATCCCCTACTTAGGTCTCTGATGACAAAATTACATCTTCCTGTCTCTTTATTTTGTCTATAATAAAATTACAATACAAACTCCATCCAGGGACAAGTAGCATGTTACTCTCTCTAACTAATTTCCTGGCCTCATCTGGAGTAAAGCTTTTAGCCTCTAGGTCATACTCTCTTAATTGTTGCACTACCTCATCAGGCACTTGACCCTCCTCAGTTATTTGCAACTCTACATCCTCAGTTTCATACCTTTTTTGTCTCTTGGCCTCTCTGACTCCTTTCCTTATTTCATGGTGATGAAAGCTAGTCCCTATGTAGAGGGAACTTACTCTATCCTTCTTCTTCTTCTTCTTTTATGGCTCTCTAGTCATTAACTTCCTCTTCTTTTGTAAGGGCTCAATGGTGTCCTCTGAGCTAGGTAGCTCACTGAGGTTGATAGTCTCACCTCCTAATTTAGATTCTTTAATTAATGGCTACTCCATAGGGGGTGGGCTATATATTGGGTAGCCACCATCACTATCTTCTTCACATTCAGAATCAAAGTGGGCCTTTTTACCCTGATTAGCATCATCAATTTGATCCTTCATGGATTCAACTAATGTGTCAAATTGAGCCATCATCTACTCAAGTCTTTAGAGGTAAGGAAAAGTAGAAAAGAAACCCCCAAATACCAATCCTTTTCCTTTTAATTCCCTTTCAATTTTATGTAACCGATCCAATTATTGAATTCTTTTCTCTACCTCATCATCTTCAATGATGTTTTTGATCACATCCTCCTTAGGATACTCTTCATGTTCCTTATTAAAAGGAATGGTAGGCATGTAATATCTCCTTGCAGTAGCCATGAAACCTTCTGTATCTACATACCTATGTGGAGCTGCAAACATCTTGTATTTCTCTAACCAATCATTCACCTTACTGAAATCTCCCTTTCCAATTGTAATATAGTGCACTTTGAACTACCAAGGACTGACAGTCCCTTTCCTATGGGGAGCCAAGTGTTCTTTATCTGTCAACATGAGCTTCCAGATAAACTCTAGAAATGCAATTCTTGGTGGAACATAAAATGGAAGTAGATGAGGAGGCTGAGGGCACCCATAAATCCTAATCATTGTATAGCCCTTCTCATAGAAAAAATCCCCCCAATTGTGACCCTTGGTCCACTTATCAATAAACTATTGGGGTCTCCCCAATTGTTGGACCTTGGTGGATAATCTTGTACAATTAACTCCCAAACTCCAGAGAATGGGGTACACAATCCAATTCTCAAAGGCACCAAAATCTTTCCTAGGGCAAGAAGGGCTCCAAATTGCTAACCAGAACTGTACTAGGTTAGGTTGTCCATTCTACATCATTTGTTGCTTGAGATCATTCAAATTTATAAGATCATAATTGTGATACACAATGAGGTGCATCAGCAAGGAGTAATGCATGAATTTGGATGCAGAACCAGATGTGAAGTTCTTCAAAGATAGCAAAACCTCGTGCAACTTGTTTATCATATAACCAATAAAGTCATACCCTCTGTTCACCATATGGCTCTTTGAATCCATCACTAACATCAAAATATCAGAGGTAATCCTCTCAGGGCCTACATCAACTCCCAAGACCTGGCATATCCCATATTCAATGTATTTCATATAAAACTTAAGGTCCTTGTAAGCATATGGAATCGATCTAGCCATAGGTGCAATATAATTTCTATTTTCTTTAGGCATGTGGCTATTTATCTCCTTAGAGACCAAAGCAACCTCTCTAACATATCTATTTTCCTGAGGCTGCAAGTTAATCTCTGTGGCCATTGGAAACTGAATTCTGAATGCCCTCATGAAAGAGTTGCGGTCTAGGGTTACCAAGGGTGAACCATCCTCCTTTCTAATTGTCTTAGACAAGGGATCATATCTTTGGGATAGCATAAGGAGTGCATCCACATCTAGAAAAACCTTCGGGACAATCAATTTGGCCAACCTTGAAGTCCAAGGGTTTGAAACTGGTATAACACTATCATGATTTTTATAGAAATAACTGAAAAGACACATGCCTATGATTTTAGGTGTCCTGGAATCTCTACAGTAAGCTAAATCATCCACAAAGATATCATCACTAACCTTCTAGTTCTGAGATGAACTAGGCAGAAGGGTGAGAAACTCATCTGAGAAACTCTCTTTTATTTTTTCCTTAGACCCTCAGCTGGTGGAGGCTCCACTTGCTATTGCTTGACTCATTATGATTGAGACTCTAAAAATTCTCTGCAAAAATCACTGGACACACTATAATTCTGGAAAGCTCTAAAAACCTACCCTCTTGTACTCTTCAATATGCTCTGTAACCTTCAAATGAGTAGCCTCTAACTATTTTATTCTGTAGAATTGAATGCGCCACCATTTCTAACATTTATAGCTATCAGAAGGTCACTTCCACCATTACTTCGGCATGAACAGGGCTTCAAAATACTAGCCATAGCTCAAAACTTTAAATTCAAATATTTAGAGACCTGGCGACTGGAGAAAAAGTCTCGTAATTGTTTTATAATATTGGTGCCTTAGAAATGCTTCTGAGACCTGGTGACTGAGAGAGCTTCTCGTAGTTGTAGAAAGATTTCTAATAGTTTGAATTCATTGTCAGATTTGGCAATCACAAAATTTTTATCTAGAGATTCAGCAACCATAGTCGACCTCTTTATTCCATCTTTAATTTTTCACATTCAGAGATCACCCGACTATAGTCAATTTCTTAGTCATGAGTACAATATTTCTCTTTTTGAGATCATGTGACTAGAATCATTTTCAATCTTCATTATGAGATTTGGTGACAATAGGCAAACTCTAAGTCGTGGAACATGTTTGACTTTTCAAACTTCTTTGTGAGATATCCCGACCGGGTTATCTGGAGATTTGGTGACTATGAGAGCTTTGTTAGCACAAGTGAAAAATTCCATGGTTGAATCATATTTTCCCAGTCTCTATAGTTATTTTTCTCCATTTTCCTGGCAAAACCTTAGGCAAAATTTCAAAATCTAGCTATTTGCAAGAAAAACCCTATGTGTGCCCTAGCCCTGTCCTAATTAAGCGTTACTTTTTGGGCCACTTAAAAACTTTGTGATGCATGTGCTAAATTATTGACCCCTTTGTCATGTGATCACATGAGCCATTTTTATGCTATGAAATCATGCGACTAAGGTTTCATGTCGGCCCCCTTTGATTTATTTTCCTAAAGTTTTCAACGCCCAGCTTTCATATTTTTCTAAAGTCCATCGGTGTGTTTTTTCCTAAGTCAAGCCCTTTAATATTTCCTATAGTTTCTAGCTTCTATCCTTTCCTCAGCTGAGCTTTCTAACACCATCTCAATCCAATGATAGGCATAAGATCTTATGCGATGTGTCAGAGGGTTGCAAAGTTGCGCTGGTCGTTGATTCTCTTTCACGGCAAAGGCTTTTCGATGTAATGGGTCCACATGCCAGATGTGCTTAGTCAGCACTTTCTCATTGGTCCACATATTAATGACTTAGAGTATTGTTAGTGGGGCCAATGATTTCAAAGTTTCAGTGGTTCTAATAGTGGAAGGGCATCGACGGCCAGCTTATGATCTTAAGGGTCATTTCTGACACATGAGGCTATAAAACCAGCCATTGATTATTTTCTGTGTCAGAGGTTTGTCAGAACAGGGGTGAGATTCTTCATCGATGGTGGGTGTGTGTTCTGGTGGAATCTTCATGGCTTATGAGGGTTTAAGACTGACCATAGATTTGTTTCATGTCAAGGGATCTGTCAGAGCAGTATAAAAGGGTTGATCCAATAGTTGTCGTAAAATCTAATAGAATGTGTCAGATGCATGAGATCTTATGACAACCATTGATCTCATTTCAGGTTGGCCCAATTTTTGATTTAAGGTTTTTGGTGATTCAGACAAGTTTTTGGCAGCACCAATAAAGTCTTCTATGTCCGCTCATTCGCAAAGTTTTTGGTAGGGTTCTAAAATCTTTTAGCGATTCAACGAATACATGTTCATTAAATCTCTAGATAAAGTGCCAGTGTTTCAAATTTTTCAGCGAATTGGTGAAATGTCTTTGGTCGCTAATTCACTAGATAGTCAGTGGGCCCTCAATTTTCTTATGTATTCACTAGTTCCCAAAGAGTAACCTAAGGTTAGGAAGGGACTTCACGATTTAGTGAATGTAGTCATTCGTTGAATCATTTGACTTAACCACAGTCAAGGAAGGCATCTAGCGACTTGAATTTTTCTACAGTCACATGTTCACCAAATTATAAAGGGTTAAGGGTATGCTGAGAATTGTGGGACCATTCTACCAGGTGTTGCTAAGGTGTCGTGTTGTGGTTGGCTGAGCTAGAAAGAAGTGCAGACACGTCAGTGGGCCCGAGAGATTCTAAAGGGATGTCGAGATGGAGAATCAAACGGTTGTCCTATCGTCGCATAGAATCTTTTAAGGCTATGCGATCTTACGACAACCATTTATTTTAAAGCTTATAAGAAGTGGGTCCAGTATGCTGATTCATCACTAACGTGCTTTTTTTTCACTGGTCGAGGATTTAGTGATGTGGAAAGATTTTTTTTAAAGGTTTTTGTTGACTATTGTGGGATTCTACGAGCTACCCAATTTGCCAAGAATAAGATAGATCGATGGTCCTATTTTAAACTCTAGCTGGTTACCATTCTTTATTTGAATTCAAATTTCCTGTAGGGTTTTGCTAGGGTTTTTTACATAGAAAGTTGTAAAATGAAGCGGTGGCCATGAAATAAATTCTTCAATACAGATTGCAGTTGGGGAAGGATACAGAAGGCATATATTACTGTTAGAATCTATTTTTTGTTCCTATGATGCCGAGCCAAATGAATTTTATGGTTGAAAAATTGTAGAGGGGCATTCATTGCAGATGCAGAGCATGATGATAAAATCAAATTTGTGAAAATTGAGCCAAGGATAGCATTGAAGACAAAAATCCTGTCGACTCAATTGCAAATATCTCACCTGTTTCAGTAGTGTAGTTATTGTAAACCCTTTGGGGTTGTTGTAAAGCTTTTTTAGGTTAATTTTTGTAACCCTAGAATGATTGGTTGCTGGTTGCATCTCTTGGTATAAAGGGATTTTTCATGATCATTCTAAAAGGAGAGTTTAGGTGTTAAAAAGATAGAAATTTTTGAAACCCTAGCTTTTCAGTCAAGGATTGTAATTTTTGATATCATTTTATCAAACAATAGAGAAGAAGTACAAGTTGTTCTTATCTTTCAAGATTACTATTCTAGATACTGTATGCATATGGTGAAAGGTTATACTTAATACAAACCTCAGATCTTTTCTCTCCTTTGCTCTATTTTTTGAATCTTTAAATCTTTGTATAAAGGTTTATGTGAATCTATTGATTCTTTGAGTTCCAACCTCGGGTTAGATTAAAATATTGCTCAAAGTGGGATATGTGTTCTTAGAGTTTATGTGAAGGATTTTCATAAGCAGGAAAGAGTTGGGATATATTTGTATTTATGTCTAGAGACCAATTTTAGACACCATTGTATTCATCCTTTTCCTTGATATTTTGCCCAATGGATAAGGCACTGGCCTATATTCTCCTATCTTTGTGTTGAGAAGAGTGATTCAAACCTTATGATCCCAATCATTCAAATCACTACCAGTCTTTTAAATCTTATTTACATTTATGTATTGTCCTATCCAGTGATGGAGAGTCAATGAACAATAGGTTCTTGTTTAGTACTTTCTCACTATATTCATCTGTTGAAAGATTCAATAAAGAAATAAGGGGCAAAGTTAGAACTATCAGTCAAAGTTAATACTATTGGATCAGGTGTACCTACCTTGGTTTTGCAGAGCCAGAAGTAGAAGAGGGAAATCTTATCCCTATAGTTGGTCCAATTTCTCATAGATTACTCACATTTGGAACTAACCAATCCAAAAAATCCATCATGTGCATATTGGTATCTCATGGAGTGTAAAATCCTATCCAGGAACCAACAAATTGGTGACTCTGCTGGGGAATAGAGAAATACTGTCAAGAGAAAATAGTGTAGGTTTCAAGTTGAGCTAGACTCCTGACCTACCTATTTTAATCATTTGATATCTCTGGTGTTACAAATCAGCATAGATAATGCAGGTACAAGTTGAGCTTAGACTACTGGCCAACTTATCATTTATCCAGTGGTCTTCATTAAAGAGTATAAGAGTCAATTTTAGTAAGGTTTCAAATTATCTCACATTTTTTGAGTGGTGACTCTAAGCATCTCTATAACTAGTGCTTTAAGTAATATATAAGTATGAGTTTCAAAATCACAAGGTCATGGAGGAAGGAACACCGAGAAGAAAGCTTGCAGGGTGGGCTTCCTACCACATCAAGAAGAACTCAGGTTAGGAAAGAAAAAAGTGTTGATGATACATCCCTAACCTAGAAGAAAAAGGGAAACCTAAGGCGGGAGGGTCCTACTCCTCCTAGTCAGCAAGGAAATGCCTCAGAATATGAGGAGGTAGTTGATCTAGGCCTAAACCAGTATGAAGACTATTACTCCCCCATAGATAGAGAGGGTGAAAGACCATCCCACAATAGAAGGCTTCCAGGAAAATTTAGTAGGTCTAGAAGCAAAAGCAGGGGTGGATAGGATTTTTTTCCCCCTTTAACCCTTGATTCATCAATACCCCAAGGCCCCCATGAATCTAAAGATCAACAAGAATGGCCCCAAGTACAACAAGATGAGTCTAAAACTACTTTGCCTGATTTTGAGGAAATTTTTTAGGAAGTGTATGAATTGGAAACAAGAATTCAAGAAAAAGTAGCCATTAGGAAAAAGAAAGAAAATGAGAAGGAAGAAAGGGTCAGACATGCCATGATCAGGGCTGACCAATTAAGAAGGCAGCTATTAGATTTAGAGGCTATAAATCATGTTCCCATTCCTGAATAGACAAAAGAGTTGCATGTTGTCCATAAGACATTTGAAACAAGAGTTCCCAAAGACAAAAGGAAATAAAAGGAAAAAGGCATTTCAATTAAAGAACCTATAGCCCCTAAACTCCCTAAAGACTAGGCCTTAAGATTGTAAGCCGACCTTGAAAAGGCCAAAAAAGAATAGGAATTCCTAGCCAAAGAACTTGAAAAGGCAAAACTAGAAGTTGCAACACTAGAAATGAAAAAGAAAATTGATTTTCTTAAAAGGTTTGCAAGACCTACAAATTTTGCTAGTTCTACCATGACACAAGGAGCAAATGTCACAAATTCAGCAAATCAGACAACTAGTGTTCCTCCACCAGGAGGTTTTAAAGGTGTTGCCACTACAAATAATAATGCATCTACATCTCAGGGTGCTAGTGTAGACACCTAAAAATCCTTTAGAAAATAAATTATTTTTATTTTCTGAAAAATCCCTGATGACATCATCATTTATTAATTATTTATTTATTTAATTAATTAAATTATTTTTATGTCATTAAATCCCTTTACCTTAATTAAAAATATTTAATTAAGGAATCCCTTCCAAAAATGTTTAAATCTTATTTAAACATTATCTCCCTATTTATTAATTATTTAATTAATAAATTAACCAAAAATCCAAAAAATAAATTATTTATTTATTTTTTTCCAAAACCTTGCCAATTTCCTAAAGACCACTAACCTCTTCTAGAATCTTCTAATCCTTCTTTAATTTTGACTAAAGGTTAATCCCATCATTTCCTAACCCTAATCCCAACTCAAGAATATTTAATTAAGATTAAATATTAATCCTCAATTCTTAATTTACCCTAGGAAAACTCTAGACTCTTCTAGAACTTTCATAATCCTTCCCTAAACCCATTTAGGGGAAATTACCTACTTTCCCTAAGCTAATCTACGTCTCCTTTGACTCCTAGTCAAACCCTACCCCTAATGAGCCTCAAACCCATTAAAGCCTTTGAGATAAATAAAACTTTATTTATTTCTTAAATTCCATATTTATTCCTAGAAAGCCTAGACTTTTCTAGAAAGTCTTTATCCTCATCCAAAGCCTACACTCTTCTATAAAGTCATCATCCTTATCCCTTTGACTCCTAGTCAAACCCTACCCCTAATGAGCCTCAAACTCATTAAAGCCTTTGAGATAAATAAAACTTTATTTATTTCCTAAATTCCATATTTATCCCTAGAAAGCCTAGACTTTTCTAGAAAGTCTTTATCCTCATCCAAAGCCTAGACTCTTCTAGAAAGTCTTCATCCTTATCCCCTTGACTCAAGACCCTAACCTTACCCCAAACTCTAACCTTTTTTCCTAACCCAAGCCCTTAGGAAATCCTATAAATACTCCCTCTTCCAAGAGCAATTCATTAGCTTAGTCTTTCATCTTCATGCATTGTTATCATGCTCTTTTACTTCTAGCTCTAGCATAATCATTCCTAATTGTTAGATTTCTTTATTTTCTTCAAGCTTTCTAACACATCATAGCTTAGCAATAATGGATTAACATAGTTTACTTCATTGTTTTTCATAGCATATCATCATCATCACATCTCTATTTGGTTTAAAATTAATCTTAGCATAAACATCATGTAGCTTAATCTTCATTTCAGCATCATTTGGATCCTTGAGGCCTTAGGGGCAAACCAGGTGCTCTATACCTATTTTGTGCCACTTATGCGGTTCACATGAGTCTCAATCCTTCCAAATAAGCATTAGGAACATGCTTCAAGTGCTTAGAGAGCACACCCACATCCCTTAAGCAAGAGCAAATCAAACAGTGCTTGGGTGCACCTATTTAAGCTCTATCTGAGGTGGCTTAGTTTAGAGTTTTCTTTGTTTTGAATTGATTTCATGCTAGGTTAAGATCTAATGTTTGTTTGGCTTGAAGCTTTTAAAATGGGTATCCTCAAAAGCCTAGTCTACATTCTGGCATGCCCGGTGGGAGCCACTTCACGGGTCTTTTGACAACATCTCATCACTTTTGGAGTTTTTGCTAAATTTTGAAGCTTGAAAGTGGAGGGAGCTTGTGGAAATATTCTTCCTCTTCTTAGTCTTATCATTCTTCCATTCTATCTACTCCTTCTACTTCTTAAGAGATTTTGGCATATTCTCCTCTTTAAAATCCATAATGAGACACTTCCACGAAAAACCTTGTAACTTTTGCATACAAACTCCATTTTTGGTGATTCAAAAAGCATTGGAAAGCTGTTTTAGAGGTCTATAATAATATTTAGGAAAGAAATCTTAGGTCAGGGGTGACAACAAAATCATTTCAGTTTGGGGTAAAAATGAACAAAACAAAGGCATAAACATTTTATTTTAGTGCTTAATTTTCTAACAAACAAAGGAAAAACTAATCAAATCAATTGCATCCTTGCAACATCAAGGTTTTAGATGCATTCAGGCAAAGATAAACACACTTCATCTTGAGGCCTAAAAATAACCACAAATTTGCATTAGATCATCTTCATTTTGGGTTCTAAAATTAATCTTAGGAAGCATCCTAAAATCAAACTTTAGAGTCCTAAAAGAGTCATTTTTCATTTCCAAAAACAAACACTGTTGAATGCAATAAATTGAAAAAACAAAGCATCCCTATTCCTTCCTCTTTGAATTTCAGTTCAAACAAACTCAAATCTTGAATGCCTTAAAGGATCAAAACAAAGCACTTCAAAGTTCTTAAAACAACACGCCAATCTCAATCTTGAGTGCTCAAAGAAAGAAATTGCAATCGCTCAAATCATTTAATTTTTGGAAAAAGAACAAATCAAAGCCTAAACACTTGTGTCTTCAATTGTTCAAATTCAAACATCACTTAATCAAATTGGGAAAAAAAACAACTTACTTGATGTGTATTTAGGAGTTTTTCAAATTCTTGTAAAATCCTTGTTAAAGTAAGCAACGTAGAACATTTGGAATCGGACAAGTTCACGTGTTCTACTTTTAGCGAGGCTTGTCCAGGGAGAAAAGTGCTTCCTCCTCAGAGAATGACCTCAAACTGGTATCCCCCCTGGGCAGTATATAAATAAAGTGAAGGCAAAAAGTACTCACTTATATCTCCTAATTCATGAGCATTTTGTGCCAAATACAAATGTCTGGGGATAGGTAAATATTCCTCCCCCAGCATTGTTGGCTAGGCTCTTAAGTGAGTCACAGGTGATTAGCATAACCAGGTATGGAGACTCCATGAAACTATTAAAAACTTGATAAAATAGAGGCTACCCTATCTACATCTGAAAGTATCAAAATCCTTGTGCAAGGACCGATTCCAAGGGGTTTACTGGGTCACCTCAAGATTACTCACCATTTGTATTCCCTTCTAGGGGGTACCAAGCTGTGGGCAAGTGATTTTGATACTCACCTTCCTTAGGTAGATCTATTTGAAGTGCTTGACAGTCAAAAGCTCTGTGAAAACACTTGTTGGAACATACACTTTTCAAAGCTTTATCAGAGTTAGTTATCTTGTTTGTATCTCACAAGGTTGCTTTGTCCCTTGTGGAGATTTCTTTTCCAAAAATCTTTGTTGAAATCTATCCTTTGCCATTGGAAAACACCAAACTGATCTACAACTTGGTTCAAGATACTCAAAACAGCCATGTCAGTCCAAATCCTCCCAAAATCCAGAAAATGTCCAAAGCTTTCAAAATCTCAAATCATGGTCTTCGAGTCATATTCAATCTAGTCTTGTCATCCTTTCCTCCTATCCTAGGTTAGCAAAGTCATCTCAGCCATCCCCCATCCCCTTGTCTGTCTCCCTCTAGAGTTAGTCATCTTCCAATCTTAAGCCAAATCCAATCCTAGTCTGATCCTGTCAGTCATCCCAATCTGATTCTTAGTCTTCCAATCCATCTTCATCCTTCATTCCTATCTGACTCATCCATAAGTCAGCATGTCTCAAAAATATTATGATAAGTTTGGTTATTATGTCTCTCCCCTCAATCCATCCTATCCCAAAGATGATGAAAGCCTTGTAGATCACAATGCATATTTTGAAAATCTTAGCAAGTTTGCTCCAAACATCCCCCAACATCCAATCATTCCTCCAAAATATCCTATCATGCCTTCATGCTTATCCACTAGCACTCCCTTTCATGTCCTTGGCAAGGCAAATCCATTATCTTATCCATCCACACCTTATCCCTATCTTAAACCTACACATTCTCCATATGCATCCTTCATACCTCCATCTCCTGCTATGGTCATATCCCAATCACCACCATTCCCTCGAAACACTTCACACTACTTCCCTTATCTAAAACCTCCATCCACTTATCCTCCAAAATCCTTTCAAAACCAAACACCAAGTCTTCCAATCCTTTTCCCCAATCCTCCATCCTATCTCAATCCACCATCTTCTATTCCAAACCACATTTCCAAAAATCCCCTCCCACAAGAAAAGTACATCCTTCAAACTGCTTCATATCCCATACCTTGATCCATCACCTCTACCTCTTCAACACCATCATCCCCTCAAGCAAGTTCAAAATCTTCCACCCCACCTTCATTTGAGGACCATCCAAGCTCCCCATCTTCTACACATTCTAATCCCTCACCTCCTCCAAACCGGAAGTCTCCAAGGATTTTCACAACGAAGCCAATAACAAATCCCACTCCTAAAGTTGAAGATCCAAGCCATCTCAAACCTTCATGTGAAGCCATCATTGATGAGGCCCATCTATCACTCCCATCTATCATCTATCTTTCATACATTGATCCTCTTCCATCTCCTAGCATCATTGAGTCCCTTCCATCTAAAGTCTCCATCTAATGCCTACCAACATCACCTCCTCCTAGCATTATCCAAAGCACATCCAATGAGCCCCATGAGTTCACCCTTCTTCCTACCATCACAGCTATAGAATCTCCCATCCTTCCATCTACCCCATCTGAAGAGTCCATCCATGCATCCCCCAACACTCTATCCACACAAATCCTAGCATGTCAAGATCTTTCCCAAAATCATGTTGAAATACTCGCAGAAGAAAATCAAGATCCAATCCCTTCACTTCCCCCATCACATGTTCTATTACTTCCATCACCCCCAATCCAAAATCCTACAATCCCAATTCTTCCAATCCAAGATCCTACAGTTTCTCCATCTGAAGATTCATTACTATCCCCCAATCCCAGTCAAAATCCCACCATCCTATCCTCTCCTCTTGAGGATCTTCCAAACCAAATTGTCCCATTGCCATCATTCTATCCTCTTGGATCACTTACATTTGTCAGAGGTAACCCACTTGAAGTAGAAGTAATAAGTTCCATGTCTTCCATCAGGGAACCAAAAATTGGATGTTTATCATATTCCCCAAGTCAAAAATATCCTTGTTTGGAAAAAATGCTCAAGAAATGGAATTATTAAGGTAAAGGCCTAGGCTCTCATGAACAAGGAAATTTGGAGCCCATTCAAGACAAGAAACATCCAAAGTTATGTGGCATTGGTCACACATCAGAAGAAGGCACTTCCTCCAGAAATGTTGGTACAACTAAAGCTAAATTCAAGCATCCTTCCAAACCCACCATCACATCTTCCAAAGCATACAACGCCATTCCTCCTCCTCCATCGTTACAACCAAAGACAACCTATCACATTCCTCCTTCATTCTCCAAATCCATTTTGGGTCCCTATGTCCCGAAATCTTCCAGCACATATCCTCTACATACCCAATCCATTTTGGGACCCTACATCCCAAAATATCATCCCCTATCTTATCCTACTCAGTCTTTCATCCAAAATCCAAACATCCCTAGTCAGGATCAACAAAGGTACATGACCACATATCCTATCTACCAATCTCCTTCCATCTCTCCATCCATATTTCCTCCATCCCACACATCTCCTCATATTCACTCCGATGCTCCCCACAATTTGGATGCCATATCCAATATGAATAAAAGGAAATATCCACATAGATCTAAGGATTGTCATGTCCAGTCTAAACGACATGGTCAACCAAAGAAAAATCCAATCAAGCAATCCAAAGCATCCCAATGGCCGCAAAGGCCCAGCAAAGCAAAAGCAAAATCTGATGCATACTAATGGCCACAAAGGCCCACTAAAGCTAAAGAAAAAATGATGTGGATCCCAAAGCAAAAAGATGTAATGCATCTAAAAGAAACATCCATAATGGCATCCAAAGTTGCTAATCCCCTAGCTACTCAATCTTCTCCTCCATCTCCTAAATCTATTTTGGGTCCCAAACATTTGAAATCTCCTAGTGTAAATCCTCCATCACATCCACCTCTATCTTCCACATCCTATCCGCTTCATCCACCTTCCTTGCAACATGTGCCAATGTTGGTCCTAACAACATCCCCCTATCATGATCACTTTCCATCTTTCCATCCAAACACTTTCTACCACCATATCTCCCATCTACCCCATCTTATCCATGCCTTTGCATAATCTCTCCATCCCAATAAAGTTGTACCAACATCCCGAGAAATTGAAAAGGTAGTAAAAAAATTAGAAAATGTCAGCAAAAAATCAGAAGATCAGTGAAGAAAGATAGAAACACATTAGAATATCAGAAGATCAGCATCAAAGTTAGCGAAAAATTAGAAAATCCATAAAAATTGGAAAAAATCAAGAGAAATGTATCAAAAAAAGAAAAGAGAAAAACATTCATCCTATGGTGAAAACTTGGCAATTCAAGCACCTTGGACAAGTACCATGGTGAAAACCTAGCAAATAGGTGTCATGCATAGGTCCCCCCCAATTCCTTTCTGCAGTTGGGGGCCATTCCCTTCTATCACCTCTTATCCAACATCTCCTCCATCCCATTTGTCTCTCACCTCCTTCATCCTCCTTTGGATCTTGATGAAAAAATAATGACTACCAGGTATACATGCTTTTGGGCACCTTCTTGGCATCCATCACACCTTTCAGCTACATATCCTCTATCCAATCCATTCATCCTAGCTTCGATCTACCTTCCTCATCCTCTTGTCGGCATATCTTCCATCCAAGCATACCCCATGCCTCTAAAAATACATGAACTATCCTAAGCAGGGGGCATCTTATTCCTTGGTGACATATTCCTTGGAGACTATCTTTAATCCAAAATCTTCCATCTCCCAAATCCTTAAGCAAATCCACCATCCAATCTCCCCAAGCATTACTCTTGCCAATCCTCAAGCATTCTTCCATCCAAATCCAAATCTTCCTCCATCCAAATCTCCTAGCAGTTCCATCATCCTCATCCTAAGCATTTCCTCCATCTTTCCATCACCCAGTATCTTCCCTTGTCATTGGTATCTAGCTATAGGCTACCTTTCATGCAATCCAATTCCATCCATCCATATCCAACTGTTGCTAGCAATCTTCCAACATCCTCCAATCCTCTCCACATCCTCTAGCTATCCAACATCCAAGATCAAGCCAATCCATCCAATCCAAATCCTTAGTCTTGTTCTTAGTCTTGTAGCAAGCCTTGATCACAATCCAATCATCATCATTGGGATATGTCCTTCCCAAATTCATGTCATTTTAGGACACATCATCCATCACCAGTCCATCTTGGCCTTCCAACCCAATTGGGGCATCATCTTGTATATCTTTGGAGTTTTCAGCTTCATCCCCAGGTTCTTTGTACATCCTAATCCTCAGCTTCTATACATAGCCATTGTAAATATCCTTGTGTCTTGTTGTAAATAGTCCTCATCAGTCCTATAGTAACATTTGATCAAATCTTGTCCTACCCAGCCTTGCACTTCAGCAATATCAATTGTCGACTATCCTTGATCATCGTAACTATCTTTGAACCGCATCATTTGCCAGTCAGCAACACAACATTCTCCCCATCAGCATAGGGTCCACATAGATGTATGCTTCTATTTTGTCTGACCTAAGCCTAATCACGGGTCCCCTTAGTTGTATCCTTCCTGTCTGACCTAATCTTCCACCAAGCACACTAGGTCAGTGTTGATGTATCCTTCCACACATTCAGACGAATCTTCCCACCATCAATTGAATCAAATCTCTCTCCTTGGCAAAGGTTTTCTTTTGGAGTTATCATTTTGACCTTGGATTTTGTCCTTTGGGTCTTGTTAATCTTTTATGGCTTCTCATTGTTCTCTCCTCAAAGTCACCATGATCCTTTATATCATGGTGCGTTGTGCATGAGGATAATCTAGGGCAAGGTCTTTTGATCTTTTGCTTCTTCCTGTGAGTCAGTCATGTGTTTGTGGTTTCTTCAGCATCGTTTCCACCATGCCTCCTCTGGGTTTCATGTGTGATGCTGGGGCAACCCTACATGTCTTTTTAGCATCAGTCCTATGCAACATTGGTGAAGGGGCCTCATGATCCCAGTATCCTTGGAAGGTCTCTCGCATTGCTATATTAAACTAGGTTGTGCTCTCCACATTTGCACTTGGAGCTTCCCCCAATCCCTTGCATCCTGCATCATATAGATTAATCTTGCATCTTGCATTTTCATATAGTTGCACGTTGCATTCTGCATTTCATCTCATCTTGCATTCACCCATCTTTTCTCTTGGAAGCTTGGTAATTTATCTCCCCTGCTTCCTCAGTCCTTCCTTCTCTATTTCCTTTCGAGAAAATTCTACAACGTTTACTCCTTGCATTATTTTCTCGAGGGGGCACAACCCATCATTCCTCTAAATTCTAGCCTTGGGCATCTTATTTTCTTGTCTTTGACACCATGCCACTTGGGGCATCGCATCAAAGAGGGGCAAAATGTAGACACCTAAAAATCCTTTAGAAAATAAATTATTTTTATTTTCTAAAAAATTCCTGATGACATCATCATTTATTAATTATTTATTTATTTAATTAATTAAATTATTTTTATGTCATTAAATCCCTTTACCTTAATTAAAAATATTTAATTAAGGAATCCCTCCCAAAAATGTTTAAATCTTATTTAAACATTATCTCCCTATTTATTAATTATTTAATTAATAAATTAACCGAAAATCTAAAAAATAAATTATTTATTTATTTTTTCCCAAAACCTTGCCAATTTCCTAAAGACCACTAACCTCTTATAGAATCTTCTAATCCTTCTTTAATTTCGATTAAAGGCTAATCCCATCATTTCCTAACCCTAATCCCAACTCAAGAATATTTAATTAAGATTAAATATTAATCCTCAATTCTTAATTTACCCTAGGAAAACTCTAGACTCTTCTAGAACTTTCATAATCCTTCCCTAAACCCATTTAGGGGAAATTAGATACTTTTCCTAAGCTAATCTAAGTCTCCTTTGACTCCTAGTCAAACCCTACCCCTAAAGAGCCTCAAACTCATTAAAGCCTTTGAGATAAATAAAACTTTATTTATTTCTTAAATTCCATATTTATCCCTAGAAAGCCTAGACTTTTCTATAAAGTCTTTATCCTCATCCAAAGCCTACACTCTTCTATAAAGTCATCATCCTTATCCCTTTGACTCTTAGTCAAACCCTACCCCTAATGAGCCTCAAACTCATTAAATCCTTTGAGATAAATAAAACTTTATTTATTTCCTAAATTCCATATTTATCCCTAGAAAGCCTAAACTTTTCTAGAAAGTCTTTATCCTCATCCAAAGCCTAGACTCTTCTAGAAAGTCTTCATCCTTATCCCCTTGACTCAAGACCCTAACCTTACCCCAAACTCTAACCTTTCTTCCTAACCCAAGCCCTTAGGAAATCCTATAAATACTCCCTCTTCCAAGAGCAATTCATTAGCTTAGTCTTTCATCTTCATGCATTGTTATCATGCTCTTTTACTTCTAGCTCTAGCATAATCATTCCTAATTGTTAGATTTCTTTGTTTTCTTCAAGCTTTCTAACACATCATAGCTTAGCAATAATGGATTAACATAGTTTACTTCATTTTTTTGCATAGCATATCATCATCATCACATCTCTATTTGGTTTAAAATTAATCTTAGCATAAACATCATGTAGCTTAATCTTCATTTCAGCATCATTTGGATCCTTGAGGCCTTAGGGGCAAATCAGATGTTCTATACCTATTTTGTGCCACTTATCGGGTTCTCATGAGTCTCAATCCTTCCAAATAAGCATTAGGAACATGCTCCAAGTGCTTAGAGAGCACACCCACATCCCTTAAGCAAGAGCAAATCAAACAGTGCTTGGGTGCACCTGTTTAAGCTCTATCTGAGGTGGCTTAGTTTAGAGTTTTATTTGTTTTCAATTGATTTCATGCTAGGTTAAGATCTAATGTTTGTTTGACTTGAAGCTTTCAAAATAGGTATCCTCAAAAGCCTAGTCTACAGCTGGTATTTATAATTCAGGGGTTATACATGAAAGGTGTAAGCAATTGGTTTTTACTGGTATCCCTGGTTATCCTAACCCCATCCCTGAAGAAATCAAAAAGAAGCTTCCTAAATTCACAGGAAGCAATGTTGTAACTTGTGAGGAACATTTAAAGAAATTTATTGATGGCATTGATGACTATAACATTGTGCTTGATGATGTTATCATGAAACTATTTGTGCAATCCCTAACAGAAGATTCAAGGGATTGGTTCAGGGCTTTGCCACATGGTAGCATAGGATCATGGGATCAGCTTAGACATTGTTTCAAGGAAAAATATGGTGACAAAACACATGAAGGTTTTATGCTAAATGAATTCAATAACATAAAAAAGAACTTTAATGAGGATGTTGTTGAATTTAATGTTAGATTTCAAAAGGCCATGCATAAATTGTTGCAGGTTATCAGATTGGATGACAAGGTGTGCCTTGTCACATATTTAAATGCTTTTGATTCTAAGATGGGATACCTATTGAGAGATAAGAATCCAAGGAGTCTGGTTGAAGCTTACAAGCTAGCTGTGAACATAGAAAGCAACTGAAGAATCTCAGGAAAGTTGGGAAGGAGGGAAGATGACAGGTCTCCTTTGTTAAATAGAAAAGATCCAGGAAAGCTTCAAGGTGTGAAACCTAAGGATGATGAAAGCCTAAAGCAGATTTTAAAATAAATCAAAGATCTGAAACCTAGTGAAAATAGAGGTAATAAAGATGTAGGAGGGGACAAGCCCCCCTTTAATAATTTCAACAAATTGCCAAGAATGCAAAATTACCCCTACAACACTCAATGGAAAGATGGGAAGCCTTTTATTCCTAAGAAAAGAGATAAACCAAATGATAGGACCCCTGATCCATTACAAAGAAATTCAATAAATATGGTGGAATAAGTCCCATGGTGTATTGCCTGTCAGTCACCGCATGATCCTGATTATTGTGCCATATCCCAAAATGTCTCTCCTCAAGAGGAGCAAGAGTACAATGAGAAACAGCGTTATGATGACCAGGGATGTGGGATGTTCTCTTCTCATGTTTTGAGTGAGGTAGATTATGCTAAAGAGGATGAAAATCAGGATGTTTCACATTCCCAAACTAGAAATGAATCATATCATCAGCAATTTTTTTCAGATGATGAAGATAGTGAGCCTGATAACATTCAGTGCAATGTTCAAAAGAATGAACAAACAACTATTTTGAGAAGACCTTCTAATGAAGAAATTGCTTTGAAAAAACTGCCAATTTGGTTACTTAGGCAAAAGCAAATTATAACTTGAGGAATAGAGTTGTTGGTGATGTAGATCCCAAGCTAGCTGGTATTTTTATCAAGAAGATAGATAAGAATGTAAAAACTTCACAAGAAAAGACTAAGGATGCTAATCCTATTGATAAAGTCAAGGTAAAGAAAGTTTCCAAGCCTAATATTGTTTATAAGGTAAAAACTAAGCCTACTGCTGAGGTTGTACCAGTTTTACAAAAGAAAAACAAGGCCCAAACTGATAAACCTGCAGATACATCCACCCAAGAAGTTGACAAAGAGATTGCAGATTCAAAACCAGATGTACCTAATTTAAAGTATGTTCTAGTTGATATGAGTAAATTATAGTCTCAGATCACTGTCAAAGTTCCATTATTAGAGATGATGAGAATAGAAGAACATAAGAAAAATGCCTTGAAATGGGTAAAAACTGTAGTACATACTGATTCTCAAAAAATAGAAAAAACTAAGAAACAAGTAGCAATTGTGGATAAAGAAGATGAAAATTGTAGTGAGGAGATTGTTTCTAAAATCCCTCAAATTTATTTGGACACAAATGTTGTTAGTACTGCAGGAGGATCAGTTGATCCCTTTTTGTTGACTTTGCAAATAAATGGAAGGTTGCTAAAGAATTGCATGATTGATTCTGGAGCATCAAATACTATTATGCCTACTGAGGTTATGAATTCATTAGGATTAAAGGTCAATACACCTCATGGTAGGTGTCAAGCAATGGATTCAAGAGAAGTACCAGTTGTTGGTACTATTAAGGCTTTGCCTTACAGATTGGCTGCATACCCCAACAAACAATTGACCATGAGTGTCTTGGTAGTGGATATTCCTCCCCAGTATGGAATGTTACTATCAAGAAAATGGAATGCCTCTATGGGAGGCAGCATACAGTGTGACTTATCATTTTCCACTTTTAATTTTGAAGGACAGAATATCAAAGTCACTAGGGAATCTAGAACTCCACACATGATTGAAGAAGAAGAGCAGGACAACATGAATTGTTTCTTTGATACTGATATTAATTCCTTCAAGGTCCAAGATAAGGAAGCAAAGGAAGGTGTTGAGCCTCCCCACAAATCAGAAAGCCAACAAGGATGGATTAACCTTGATAATCTCTGGACCATGTATTTTGATGGACCAAATAGCAAAGAAGGATCTAGAGCTGGAATATTGCTCATATCTCCAAATGGTAAAACTTTCAAGTTCTCATTTACTTTATTGTTTTCATGCACAAATAATGTTGCAGAGTATGAGGCTCTACTAATTGGTCTAAGATTAGCATCAAGGTATGGGATAAAGTGTTTGAAAGTTATAGGTGACTCTGAGTTATTCATATCGCAAATTAGATCAAAATATGCTTCAAAGAATCAAAAGTTGAAACAATATAGGAATGCAGTATGGGATGAGATTGAAAGCTTTAGTGATTTTAATATTTTTTGGATGGAAAGAAGTCAGAATGGGATGGAAGATTTGTTGGCTAATATAACCCTTAGACCAGAAGATGTTACATTTGCAGATGTTTCTAATATAGAGGTACAAGCCAGACCTTCCATCCCTGACAATCTAGATAATTGGCAAGTTTTTTCTAATGACCAAGATATATTAAGGTTCCTCCATTGTGAATCTCACTTTGGTGATAAAGAAATGGATTTCAGTGCTTATGTTAATACACTGAATGGAAAAGATGTCATCTTTGGGAAGGAGGTTTTGCAATTAAAATCAAACAAGGTTCCTAAAGGGCTAGTTGCTCTTGAAAGGGCATTTGACAACAAAGACAAGGCCTTCTCGGCTAATACTGATAAAATCAATGAGCTTGAAGAGATAAACTTGGGCACAGGGATAGCTCCCAAGAAAGTTTATATAGGCAGGTCTCTATCCCCAAGAATTAGAAAAAATTTGATTGACCTTCTCAAAAAATTTAGGCATGTTTTTGCCTGGTCTTATGAAGACCTTAAAGCTTATAGGGAGGACCTTTTTCAGCATGAGGTCCCACTCAAGGAAGGCACAAAACCTTTCAGACAAAAATTAAGACCTGTTAACCCTACCTTGGCACCCAAAATGTAGAGTGAACTCAAGAAGATGATGGATGCTAGAATATTCAAGCCAATCAAGCATTCCACTTGGGTTTCAAATTTAGTGCCTGTCAGAAAAAAGAATGGTGATATCAGATTATGTGTAGATTTTAGGAATCTTAACATAAATTCTTTGAAGGATAATTATGGATTACCAAATATGGAGAACATGTTGCAAAAGGTCACTGGATCAAAATTGATGTCCATGATGGATGGCTTTTTTGGTTACAATCAAGTTATGGTAAAGGACACAGAACAGTTTAAAACTGCATTTAGAACTCCATGGGGAACGTATGTTTATGTAAGAATGCCATTTGGGTTGACTAATGCAGGTGCCACTATTCAGAGGGCTATGGATGTAGCCTTTGCAGATTTCATTGATAAATTTATGGTGGTATATCAGGATGACTTGACAGCCCTTTCAGAAAAAGAAGAACAACATTGTCAACATCTTGAGAAAATTTTTATCAGAGCATTAGAGTATGAGGTTTCTTTGAACCCGAAGAAATGTGCCTTTGGTGTGGCAGAAGGGAAGCTTTTGGGGCACATTGTTTCAAAGGATGGTGTAAGGATAGATCCTGAAAGAGTGGAGGCTATTGAAAAACTAACTTTACTAAAAAACATCAAGGGAATTCAGTCCTTTCTAGGACAGATCAACTTTTTAAGAAGGTTTATTACAAACTTTGCAGAAATTGGTATTCCCATATCAAGGATGTTAAATAAAGGAGCAAAAATAGAATGGAATACTAAAGTAGTTCAAGCCATCAATGACATTAAGAGGGCCATTAAGCATGCCCCAATCTTAAAGACACCAGATTATAGCAAGCCAATGCAAATTTTCTCTTTTGCATCTGCTCATACTATTGTTGCAATGCTATTACAAAAGAATGCTGAAGGTTTTGAACAGCCTATTTCCTTTTTTAGCAAGACTTTACAAGAAGCAGAATTAAATTATGATATCATTGAGAAACAAGATTATGCCTTAGTCAAGGCCATTAAAACATTTAGATGTTATTTGGTGGGAGCCACAATGGTTGCCTATGTTCCTAGTGCTGCAGTCAAGGACATTTTGGTCCAACAAGAGGTTTCAGGAAGAAGATGTAGGTGGATTAACAGAATTCAAGAATTTAACATTGATATCCACATTACAAAGTTGGTTAGAGGTTTAGGCCTAGCAAAGTTGATGGCCCAAAGTAATCTAAATGCAAACCAGATCAATATGCTAGAAGAGGATCAAAGGCCTTATGTGTGCAACATGGATTGTTGTGAATGGTACAAGGATATTGTCAAATATTTACAAATGATTGTCTTACCCTCTGAACTGGATGATAATAAAAGAAGAACTATTAAACTCCACTCTTTGAGATATGCAATTATGAATGGTGAGCTTTGGTGGAGGAGTAATGAAGGTGTTTTTCTCAAGTGTGTAGACCATGATAAAGCCCAGCTCTTGATGCATGAAATGCATAGTGGAATTTGTGGAGGACACTACATGGCAAAGACTACAACCCGCAAGATTATCAGGGTAGGTTTTTGGTGGCCTTCACCTTTCAAGGATACCCATCAGTTTGTCAAGAAGTGTGATCCTTGCCAAAGGTTTGTAGGAAAACTAAAATTCAGTGGGAATTTGCCTCTCAAACCTATTTCTATTCAAGCCCATTTTCAAAACTGGGGTATGGATTTCATTAGTGAAATCCCTAATAAATCCAGTGGTGGACATTCCTACATCTTAGTAGCAACAGATTATTTCACTAAGTGGGTTGAGGCAATCCCTACAAGAAGAGCAACTAGCAAGGTAGTAACAGATTTTATGATGCAGAATAGCTTGACAAGGTTTGGTTGACCAGAAACTATGGTGGTTGATAATGCATTATGTTTTAGGTCAGAAGAGTTTGTTGACTTCTGCCGACATAATGGTATTAAAATTTCATATTCATCTACTTATCATCCACAAGGAAATGGCTAGGCAGAATCCAGTAATAAGAGTTTAATCAAGATTTGAAAAGAGTTATGGACAAAAACAAGAAGGCCTAGGACTCCAAATTGCTACAAGCCCTGTGGGCTGATAGGGCTACAATAAAGAAAGCAATAGGGTGTGCCCCTTTTAACTTAGTGTATGGAATAAATGCAAGATTACCTCAAAATAACTTGTTCCAGATGTATCAATTCATTTAGAAATATGATGAAGATGTTGAAGAAGATATGACAGTTAGAATGAATGATTTGATTCAGCTCAATGAGGTAAGGAATGATGCACACATCAAGAATAAGAATTTATAGGCCCAGTGCAAAGTCCTGTATGATAGAAGGACTAGTCAGAGAAATTTTGGGAGACATAGTATTAATGTGGAATGTAAGAATGTAAGACAAAGGAAAACATGGGAAATTTGATCCCATATGGTTAGGCCCATATATTATTGAAGAAAAATGGGGAGCAGGTTCTTACATTCTAAAGAATTTGATAGGAGAGCTCTTGGAGCTGCCTGTTCATAGTTAATTTTTGAATTTTTATTTCTCCTAAAGGTTTTGGCAATTTATGTATAGGTTTTGTTTAAGCTTTTGTGTATACTTCCCTATTTTTGTTTCAATTTTTTGGTTCTGGTCTGCTGTACCAGGAGATTCTAGTTTCTCATTGTATCTACAGGAGATACACATCCTTGAGCATGAGCCACTGTTACCACAAGTGAAAAATTCCATAGTCGAATCATATTTTCCCGGTCTCTGCAGTTATTTTTCTCCATTTTCCTAGCAAAACCCTAGGCAAAATTTCAAAATCTAGCCATTTGCAAGAAAAACCCTAAGTGTGCCCTAGCCCTGTCATAATTAAGCATTACTTTTTGGGCCACTTAAAAACTTTGTGACGCATGTGCTAAATTATTGACCCCTTTTTCGCGTGATCGCATGAGCCATTTTTATGCTATGCGATCATGTGACTAAGGTTTCATGTCGGCCCCCTTTTATTTATTTTCCTAAAGTTTTCAGTGCCTAGCTTTAATATTTTTATAAAGTCCATCGGTGTGTTTTTTCCTAAGTCAAGCCCTTTAATATTTCCTATAGTTTTCAGCTTTTATCCTTTCCTCAGCCCAGCTTTCTAACACCATCTTGATCCAACGATAGGCGTAAGATCTTATGCGATGTGTTGGAGGGTTGTGAAGTTACGCTGGCCATTGATTCTCTTTCACGGCAAAGGCTTTTCAATGTAATGGGTCCACATGCTAGATGTGCTTAGTCAGCACTTTCTCATTGGTCCATGTATTAATGACTCAAAGTATTGTCAGTGGGGCCAATGATTTCAGAGGTTCAGTGGTTCTGATAGTGGTAGGGCATCGATAGCCAGCATATGATCTTAAGGATCATTTCTGACACATGACGCTATAAGACCAGCCATTGATTCTTTTCTGTGTCAAAGGTTTGTCAGAATAGGGGTGAGATTCTTCATCGACGGTGGACATGTGTTCTGGTGGAATCTTCATGGCTTATGAGGGTTGAAGACTGACCCTATATTTTTTTCATGTCAGCGGATCTATCAGAGCAGTATAAAAGGGTTGATCGAACGGTTGTCGTAAGATCTGATAGAATGTGTCAGATGCATGAGATCTTACGACAACCGTTGATCTCATTTCAGGCGGGCCCAGTTTCTAGTTTAAGGTTTTTGGCGATTCAGACAAGTTTTTGGTGGCACTGATAAAATCTTCTATGTCCACTCATTCACAATTTTTTTGGCAGGGTTCTAAAATCTTTTAGCAATTCAGTGAATACGTGTTCGCTGAATCTCTAGATAAAGTGGCAGTGTTTCAAATTTTTTAGTGAATTGGTGAAATGTCTTTGGTCACTAATTCACTAGATAGTCAGTGGGCCCTCAATTTTCTTATGTATTCACCAGTTCACAAAGAGTAACCTGAGGTTAGGAAGGGACTTCACGATTCAGCAAATGCAGTCATTCGATGAATCGTTTGACTTCACCACAGTCAAGGAAGGTATCTAGCGACTTGAATTTTCATATAGTCGCATGTTTGCCAAATTGTAAAGGGTTAAGGGTCAGCCAAGAATTGTGGGACCATTCTGCCAGGTGTTGCTGAGGTGTCATGTTGTGGTTGGCTGAGCTGGAAAGAAGTGCAGACATGTCAATGGGCCTGAGAGATTCTAAAGGGATGTCGAGATGGAGAATCTGATAGTTGTCGTATCGTCGCATAGAATCTTTTGAGGCTATGCAATCTTATGATAGCCATTCATTTTAAAGCTTATAAGAAGTGGGTCCAGTATGTTGATTCATCACTAATATGCTTTTTTCTCACTGGTCGAGGATTTAGTGATGTGGAAAGAGTTTTTTTTAAAGGTTTTTGTTGACTGTTGTGGGATTCTACGAGCCGCTTGATTTGCTAGGAATAAGATAGATCGACGGTCCTATTTTAAACTCTAGCTGGTTACCATTTTTTATTTGAATTCAAATTTCCTGTAGGGTTTTGCTAGGGTTTTTGGTGCAAAAAGTTGTAAAACGAAGCGGTGGCCATGAAATAAATTCTTCAATATAGATTGCAGTTGGGGAAGGATACATAAGGCATATATTACTGCTAGAATCTGATTTTTGTTCCTATGATGCTGAGCCAAATGAATTTTATGGTTGAAAAATTGCAGAGGGGCATTCATTGTAGATGGACAGCATGATGATAAAATCAAATTTGTGAAAATTGAGCCAGGGATAGCATTGAAGACAAAAATCTTGTTGACTCAATTGCAAATATCTCACATGTTTCAGTAGTGTAGTTATTGTAAACCCTTTGGGGTTGTTGTAAAGGTTTTTTAGGTTAATTTTTGTAACCCCAAAATGATCGGTTGTTGGTTCCATCTCTTGGTATAAAGGGATTTTTCATGATCATTCTAAAAGGAGAGTTTAGGTGTTGAAAAGATAGAAATTTCTAAAACCCTAGCTTTTCAGTCAAGGATTGTAATTTTTGATATCATTTTATCAAACAATAGAGAAGAAGTACAAGTTGTTCTTATCTTGCAAGCTTACTATTCTAGATACTGTATGCATATGGTGAAAGGTTATACTTAATACAAACCTCAGATCTTTGCTCTCCTTTGCTCTATTTTTTGAATCTTTAAATCTTTGTATAAAGGTTTATGTTAATGTATTAATGCTTTGAGTTCCAACCTGGGGTTAGATTAAAATATTTCTCAAAGTGGGATATGTGTTCTTAGAGTTTATGTGAAGGATTTTCATAAGCAGGAAAGAGTTGGGATATATTTGTATTTATGTCTAGAGACCAATTTCAAACACCATTGTATTCATCCTTTTCCTTGATATTTTGCCCAATGGATAAGGCACTGGCCTATATTCTCCTATCTTTGTGTTGAGAAGAGTGATTCAAACCTTATGATCCCAATCATTCAAATCACTACCAGTCTTTTAAATCTTATTTACATTTATGTATTGTCCTATCTAGTGATGGAGAGTCAATGAGCAATAGGTTCTTGTTTAGTACTTTCTCACTATATTCATCTGTTGAAAGATTCAATAAAGAAATAAGTGGCAGAGTTAGAACTATCAATCAGAGTTAATACTATTGGATCATGTGTACCCGCCTTGGTTTTGTAGAGCCAGAAGCAGAAGAGGGAAATCTTATCCCTATATTTGGTCCAATTGCTAATAGATTGCTCACATTTGTAACTAACCAATCCTTAAAATCCATCATGGGCATATTGGTATCTCATGGAGTGTAAAATCCTATCCAGGAACCAATAAGCTTCTCGTAGTCACGGCAACTTTATTAATCCTTTTAAAACATTCAGTGATCACCTGATCTAGAGATCTAGGGACAAACCTAGAGTCTCTTAATCACTAAATATTTCTAACTTTTCAACTTCCTTTCTGAGATCTTGCGACCATCATTGATCTTTTTCTTCATTTCATCCTACAGTCCACATTAAGTCACGAGATCTTTTCTCACTTAATTGTTTCATTCAATGACCAGGAGATAACCTTGTCACTGGATCGTTGGAGGCTTTTCACTTAACTATCAGGAACTTGAGATCACATGACTACATATTCATTGTATCACTGAATAAACATATGACCGTCGGGCTAAACCACAACACTAATCTTAAATCAACCCCAGGCAAATCTGGAGACTACATGACAAAAAGGTTCGCTAAGTCTCACAATCTTTTTCTTAACTGGGGTTAAGTCTCGAGATCACGTGACTGAGGCAATCTCTAAGTCATAGAAACATTTCTTAACTCTGAGTTATATCTGGAGATTAAATACTGGTCATTCATCAAAACTTCATTCTACAGTTGTCACTGGATCTCATAATCCTTTATCACTTAACCACTACATCTGGAGACTTGGAGACAATCGTGTTGCTGGATCACTAACCACACACGAGATAACTACCACCTTTGGGAGATAACGTGACCACTGAAAATCATAATCACTGAATGAAACATCACTTTAATAAATTGTCCTAAGATCTCCCAACCAAAGGTAATTTCCATCTAGAGACCACGTGACCATAATCTATTTCTTATAAAACTCATCACAATAGTCGCTAGATCTCAAGAATACATTCTGAGACCTGGAGACTAAAAGGGAAAATGCTAAGTTGTTTGATAATAAGGAATATTCCAAAGTGCTTATGAGATTAGGTGACAAAGGCTTTTGGGAAATCACTAAAAATGAAGGAATATTCCTACTTCTCTGGGAGACTAAGTGACTAAGAGAGGAAACTAAAAGCACACATGCTTATTTCAACACTTAAGTGACCTGATAAAGTAACAGAGAAATAGAAGGCTGACAACTTAAACTAGGGCTTTTTGATGTTTAGGATATTTAGACCTAGAAAACCCTAAAGACTATAAAATTTTCCAAAAACATCCTATCTTTTGGGACAAAAAACAAAAAGTGATATTTTTAACCAACAGGATACAAGAAAAATAGCTAACACACACTATATCTATTGGATGAACTGTCACTATGACATTGCTTGTTAGATCAAATCCTTTGATGCATTGATGCTTTGACCTCTTGCAAAGCTCTAATACATGTTATATACTCTTTGCACACTTCTTCTCTACTTATCACAACTCTCTATCAACATCCATAAAAATTTCAATGGGCGCATCTTATATTTATATGCGCATACAAAATAAACAACTAGGTTGGCCCTTAAACCTATTACATAAAATGCTTCCAAATAAATTGGATTAAGCATGTTTACAATCAAACATATATACATTTTGGTAACCTAATTACAATAGGTGTATAGCCTTTACATCATTAGGATATAGCTGCAACTCAAAATGATAACAGTCGGCTGCTTACTCTGTTCTTCACTGGCACAAACTGGTTGTGCAACTTCAACTGCCTATATCTTTCTCATACTTGCATATCTAATCATGTGCTCATAGACTAAGCATGAATATAGTCCAACCAACTTAAATTCTAGGGTGCACACCATAATTTTTCCATATGCATGTGCTTTGATGCTCTGAGTTGCAGGAACTCTGTACACTATCCAGTCTTCAACACTTAACCAATTTATGATCTTCTCATCAAGTGCGTTGACTCCAAACTACTATATGACTTTGTTCCCATAATGACAACACTATATTAAGTCATATACATTAGTATAACTTTTTGTCTTCTATACATAAACTTATATCTCCCTATACATATTATGATCCATATTCTATACACAACTCCCCCTTTGATAGTAATGACAAAGGTATTTCAAAAACTATATCTACACATACTCACTGAGGGAAAACATCTAGATATGATATCTTTAGGTTTTGGATCTCCTTCTTCCAAAATGTGATCAAAGAGTTTACTATCTGGAGATGGGCGCATAGTGCATACTGTAGCTTCTCCATCTTCTCCAAGTTAGTGCTAGGACCATGATCATATGTTACCATTGTGGCATCTATGTCCTTGATGTTCTACTTGAGTATATCTAATGAGGGTGCAAGAGCATTCCTAAGCTGTGTTTGCCTTGCCCTAATCTTTGACATTTCTTTTTCTTCCTTCTCAATCTTGTCTATTTTCCCTTAGTATACATTATTACACATGTTTACATATGTGGATGTATCTTTCACTGGACTCTTTACTTTCTCAATCATAGTTTTTGCCTCTTTTATTTTCTTGAAATAGGCATCAGTAAGCTTATCCTAATCCATGCATTCAACAATGACTCTTCTTCCTTGATCTACAAACTCTTTTAAGGATACTTGACCAATCTTGAATGAGCTTAGGTCAAGTGCAAAGTTTCTCATTAATTCACTCAACCTCTTCTTTAGGTACTTTTCTTCTACAACTAGGGATGCAAATTCTTCAAGGCTTGAGAAATTACTTTTGAAATGTGAGATGATTGTACTCACATCATCAATAGAGTTTATTTTTGACACTTTCTTGTCCTCTGGAAACAAATTGTTTAGAATTTTTACTGATTCTACCAAGAGGGGATTCCTCATCACTTGTTTTTCTTTGGCCTTTTCCATGGCTAGGACACTAAACTTTATCAGATCTTCTTCTCTCCATGAGTCCAAATTGGATGTGTTAGGTGTCAAACTTAACAACAACGCTGCTGAGGGAGTGATGGGAGTGCTATCCATCACTTCTTGATTTAGCTTGACTAGTTCAACTGATGGTTCTTTACTCTCTTCTTCTTTTTTTGTTTCTTTCTTTTCTTCTTCTTTTTCTATTTTTTCTTTTTCTTGTTCTTTCTTTTCTTCCATCTTTTCTTCTTCTTTCTCATCTATTATATCTTCAATCAATACTTCTTGATGAGTGGGAGGTGTGTTGTTGCATAAAATTTCAACTTCTTGTGTGCTCACAAAAGCTTCTTCAAACTTATCCAACTCAGTGTCAGTGGCCGCCATGGATATCTCTACATTATCAATGATAATGGTGCTATCCTTGAGTGACTCTATCATGGGTGCAGACTTATCTACCTCTGATTGTGTTTCCACTGCAAGCATTGAATCTCTAGGACCTGTTACTAATGCATTAGTGGTCTTTGCCACCTTGACTTCCTTTATGGATACTTGTGCTTTGGGCACAGTAGGTGGATACATGTGCATGTTCATAAAGACCTTCTCAAAGGCTTTCTCTATTTCTTTGGCAACTAATTCATAGTTTTTATCCATTATATTCAATTCCTGAGGTGAGGCTTCACTAGATCTAACAGCAACTTCTTCTCTTCTAGCTCGCATATAGGAAGGGTTTCATCTAAGATCTTCTCCCTTATCTGTAGATCTTCTTCAATAGCCTGTCTCTTTTGGAATTCTAGGATGTTCCACACATTATCAAAGATCATAGTCTTAAGTTCCAAGACTATCTTCTTGAACTTCAACATGTGTTTGACTATCATACCATGTATCTCAAATTTGTTTATTTCACTATATTTTTCATAAAACTTCCCTACTTGATCAATTCTTCCCTCATCAATTATTCTTGCACTTAGCTCACTGAGACTAAGTTTGAAACTTACTTCAGGAGGTGCTTGTGAGTTTCTTCTATTTCTTATGAATCTTGAGGATGGATGACTAGTGTTGATCTCTTTCTTCCTCTTTGGCATTGCCTTATACTCAAGAGGAGCAGTAAGGTCAATGGTTTCCTTGGGTGTAGAAGGAGTAATATTAGTTTTACCCTTCTATTCATCAGATATTTCTATCTTCATCTTCTTTAGTTTGGGATCATCTGATTCTGCCTTCGCTGTATCTGCACTCTCTAATTCCAAAGAAATCTTTTGTTCTCTTGCTTTGTCTAGATCTTCTTGAGACACACCATGTATTCTCAAGATCTCTGAGGTGACTTTAGCAACCTTTCTTTTTTTTGTTGTGTTGTTTAGTTTAGCATCAATCTGTCTTATCTTTTCCTCATAAGCTCCCCACCTTGGCTCATTAGGGTCAATAGGAGCTAAAAGCAATACTTGAGCATATGCTTCTAAAACTTGTTCATCTACTTCATATCCAAGTGGATGAATCCACTTTGTTCTAGGTACAACTACCTCCATGCATGTTGTAACTATTTCAACCATAAAACAAATAGTATCCTTGTATTTCTCAATAATGTTTTCTAGAATTTTGTACCTCATTTGCATCTTGGCCCTAAAGGTCTCCAACTCCAATGTTATGTAATCTCTTAATTTAATTTCAGTGGATGCCTTGTAAGATATCTATGACATGGTTGGAATGGATTTGTCCAAATACAAATTTGATACTTTCCCAACTATATGAAGGTACATGTAAATGATCAAAGACCCAAACCTAAATATCTTGGTCTAATCATGCTTGATTGCCTTGATGTTATCAATCAACTATGCACGCAGGATCTCACATAGATTGAACTCTCCATCTTCCTTCACAAGTCTAATGGCTACTAGAATTGTGGCCGCAGACACACTATTCACCCTACTGGTGTGTTGAAACCTATATCCAAGTATCATAGACATCAATTTAATGTTAGCTTGCTCAATAGGCTCAATTGTCATCTCGCGCCTATCACTCCTTGACTTACATGTTTGTTCAACAATTTTTCTGACATCCTTTCCTACATGAAGGAAGGTGCTAGTCTTAAATAGGCCTATAATCTCATATATTAGATCATTAGTGATTCTTACTGGCACATCACCTATCCAAAATAGGTCATCATGAATTCTGCTTAGAATTATTTTAATCCATTCTGTTTGATAGAACTCATATGTTGTAGCATACTCCACTATAGGGTGATCATTCCACTTCACATATTCATCCAAGGTTTTGTCTAATTTTATCATGGTTTCCATGTGCACCCTTAATCTATCCAATCCTACTAGTTCCTTCTTATAGTAAATATATGCCCTAATGTCTTCGACATGCATAATGCCCATAGGCGTGTGGGAGAATGCTCCCTCTAAATCATCTAGGGTAGACTTAAATGGATTCTTTTTAAACACATATCTTTTCTTTTCTGCAACATCAAATACTATGGGAGTGGCCATCTCTTACTTGATTTATGGGTTTCCAAATATTCTCTAATATAGTCTGAAGACTTCTGAATTGGCACGATGAATTAGGGTTTCTACAACTGATCAAATGTACTACTAATCACTGATAGATCAATTTTCAAGTCTTCACAATAACTTCTAAAGCTCTTTCTACTCTCCAATCACTCTGAATTTGAAAGCAATGAGTAATCAAAAAGCTTTATGTGTACTTAAAGTGAAAATTATGCTATTAATGCTTACCACATAAACCAGGTTGTTACTTAAAAATTTCCAACTTTTATTCTATGAAGAATCAGTATGTGCGCTCTTGCATGAAGGTTCATTTATTCTCCAAAAGATTAAGTTCAAAGGCGCATACTCAGAGAGTGAGTATACCAGCCATGTAGGCGTCTAGATTTAAATTAGCTCCCCCTATGACCCTGAGGGCCATTCATCTAGATGTAGAGGGTGCGTCCATTGTGGATGCATCTAATACATACTCATTAGCTTTTTCCTTCTTTCCTTCTAACCAAATCAAGCTCGCATCATCGGAGGCTTTTACAAAATTAAATTCTCCTTCAGAATCCAATACTGGTTCTTTGGTCTTTTTAGGGCTTTCCAAACCTTGCATCCTTGATCTACAAAACTTTGAGATATGTCCAGCCTTGTTACAAGAGTGACAAATGACTGGAGGCCTTATATTCCTCAGTGCATTGACATGAGTCATCATTTTACATTGTCTAGCTGAGTGAACATTATAGTTACAAATCTAACATGTAACATTCTGAGAACTTCTTATATTTGTCTAATTCTGATTTCTCTGGTCATGTCGAATCTTGTTCTTTTGACTAGTCTTGTAATTCATAGCTCTATGACCAAATTTATTGCATGAATAACAGTAACCATTAAAAGGTCTTACCTCTGTACACTTCCTCACTATGTGTCCATGCTTGTTACATGCAAAACAAATGTGGTCTACTAGCTTGTACTCATTCTTAGGTGGTTCACCATTATCTTTGGTTTGATCTTCAGTCTTCTTAGTATCAGTAGAGTCTTCTAGTGCATTCATTCTTGCTCGCATGTTGTCAATCTAATTTTTTGCTTCATTGTATCTAATGCAGCTAGTATCTCCTTTAGCTCTTCTTGCATATAACTGAGATTCTATCAGATCAGTACTTGTGTGTAATTTGTCAATGTGATTCTTTGCTTGTTTTAATTCAGACTCCAAGCTTTCTTTGGTGTTCCTTAGCTCCAAGATTTCCATGTTTGCTTGCCTTAATTCCTCATTGAGTTGAAGGTTATCTTTGACTTGTTCATTATAGACTTCCTAATTGTTGATCAGTTTATCATCAAATTCTTCAAGATGATCTTTTAAGGATGTATTTTATTCATTCAGCTTCTTAATCATTATCCCCAATTCACTAGTGGAACATTCTTTCAGATCCCTTCTTAGCTTTTTGATAACTAATTGAGCATCACTGACTTTTTCTTTTAGTTCTTCAATTTGTCTTTTAGATTTGTCGAGGTCTTCAAGAGTGGCTTCAAGATTTCTTTTTAAATGTTTTATTTCTAATTTTTCCATGATCTCCTCAAGTGGTTAAACTTCTTTGCTAAGGACTAGAGCTCTGATACTAATTGTTAGGAATGGGAACACTAAGGGGGGGTGAATCAATGTTCACTATATTTTATCTTTTTTCTTTAATCTTTAAACCAAACTTAAATTCTTAAGTACTGAAATAAACATCCACATAAACATGAAACATGAAATCAACACATGACACCAATATGGTTATGGGGAAACCCAAATAGGTAAAAACCCCAGTGGGAATTGACACCCACTAATATTTTGTACTAGTGTTTTGTGATCCTTGTTAGAAGATCCTTAACCCTGTTAGGAGTTGCTTTACAATGCATTAAGTATAGTAGACCTTGTCAAGGGTCAAACCCTATTAGGAGTCTTTTAAAATGGTCCCTATTAGGGGATTGGATGTGCTATCCTAGAGCTCATTGCTCAAGTGGTGAAGGCTACAACCTTCTGATCTCAAATACACACTATATCTGTTGGATGAACTGTCACTATGACACTGCTTGTCAAATCAGTTCATTTGATGCATTGATGCTTTGACCTCTTGCAAAGCTCTAATACATCTTATAGACTCTTCATACACTTCTTCTCTTCTTATCACAACTCTTTATCAACATCCATACAAATTACAATGGGTGCATCTTATATTTATATGTGCATACAAAATAAACAACTAGGTCGGCCCTTAAACCTATTACATACAATGCTTCCAAATGAATTAGCTTAAGCATGTTTACAATAAAAAATATATACATGTTGGAAACCTAATTAAAATAGGTGCATAGCCTTTACATCATTAGGATATAGCTGCAACTCAAAATGATAACAGTCGGTTGCTTATTCTGTTCTTCACTGGCACACACTAGCTGTGCAACTTCAACTGTCTGTATCTTTCTCATACTTTCATATCTAATCATGCACTCATAGACTAAGCATGAATATAGTCCAACCAACTTAACTTCTAGGTCACACACCATAATTATTCCATATGCATGTGCGTTGATGCTCTAAGCTGTAGGAACTCTATAAATTGTCCAGTCTTCAACACTTAATCGATTTCTAATCTTCTCATCAAGTGCGCTAACTCCAAACTACTATATGACTTTGTTGCCATAATGAAAACACTACATTAATTCATATACATTAGTATAGACAACTTTCCAACATAGTTCCATAGGCATGTCTCTTTTTCAATCTCTGTATGGTCTTTTGTGCTGCACTCCTTTGAGTTGGGATTGTTTGGAGGATAGGGTACTTCTAGGTCCTAAGATGTTATAGGATATGGAGCAGTAGGTTAAGCATATCAGAGAGCATATTTTGAGAGCTCAATATAAATAGAGGAAATATGCAAATACATGTACACTTCACTCTTGGAGATAGATTTTTTCTCAGGCTACACCCATGAAAGAGTCCAATCCATTATGGAAAAGGCTCCAAGTTGGCACCCCCATTTATTGGCCCTTTTGAAGTCCTAGAGATGATAGGACCAGTAGCTTATTGGATTGCCTTGTCTCCCAGCCTTTCTTGTATTCATGACGTATTTCATGTTTCAGTTCTTAGAAAATATATTCCTGATGTGACTCATGTTTTGGATTGGAATGCATTATAGGCAGTGGATGGGTAGCTAGCTTTACAGTCGGTACCCATTTTGTAGCAGTGGACACTGACCCTCATGGGTCACAACATAGACCAGGAAAGGGTCCAATGGGACCCCAATGATGATTCCTCAGCCACTTGGGAGGATTCTCTTATACTTATAGATGCTTATCCTTACTTATTTATAGGCTTCTAGGAGTAAGCTTAACTCTAGGGGGGGATGTAATACCCTCTCAGATGATTATACTTTGACTTTTATTTGGACATTTTCATTATGATGATTAGAATTAAATGTTTATAGTTATGCTCATTTAGATGATGATACACTTATCAGATGCTTAGATACACTCATTTATGATTATCATTTATATGTTCATGAATTTTGAAATCATCTATCCTTACATGATTTATAAAGCTAACCCAAGGATTTGGACCTAACCATTATTATCTATGATGTCTTATGTTTTCATTTATATATGTTTGATGTGTTTTCATGACTTGGGATGAAGTCATAGTTACTCACTTAGTTGAGGTCCACATGATGTATCGATCTTGGTAATCTATTTTCATATGTCTATATATATGTTTGCACATGTATTTCTTCTTGGTGATGTAGGATTGCAAGTACTAAGCATCGTCTCCACCTAGTCTCATAGGTCTGAGTGATCCCTCAAAAACCTTGATCGTTGTTGTTGTCATAGAGATATCATCAAGGTCCCACGTGAAGGAACTCTACCTCTGATCCTTTTTACCCTTAGGTGGGGATTTCCTTAGTTAGTCCCTTGTACTGATTATGCATTATTGTTGTGTATTGCAGTTATTGGATTATATGGTTCTTGTTGCTTATTTCTTGCATTGATGAGAATATGAGGTCATGATTAGTAACGTAAAATGGTGCTTTGTGGTATCTTCTATCTTATGTTAGTAGTTTCCCTAAATATACATATATATATAGGTATATATATATATATATATCATAATTATATTTTGTGTGGAATATGATTTAGTAATTGATTTAAATAATAATATTTATAATAATTAGGTGTTTATGATATTTTTAATAATGTGTCTTAATTATGTGACATATGTACACGTAAGCATATGGGTGCACATGTATGCCTATGGTTACATATATATATTTAATAAATATTAGTGTGTGAAAGTAATTGTATTTTAAATAATAATAAATAAATTATTTACTTGAGGGATTAATTATTATATGGTAAATCTTTTCCCATAGCCTTAGTAAATAAGGTGATAAGTAATTAGAGTAATTATTTCCTTTTCCTTAAATAAAGGAAAATCACATTAGTTTATTAATATTTATTAGGCTCTCATATTAGATTTTATTATTAATAATATTAAATAATAGGATTACCTATTCTCTTCCCGTGAATGGCTTTAGTGAAATTAATTAAAGCCTAAACTATAAACTGATTTTTGGTTGGGATGGTTGCATCGATTGATTTTCCCATACAAATAATCCTTCAACCTATTTACGGGAGGAAGCCTTTGAGGAATGGGAGTTGGCTGGATTATTCGCAAGAGAATTGATCTTAGTTTTAGGATATCATTATTGATTATAGTATATTTAGAAAAGCTAGTGTCTGGAAGTAGAAGGATTTGGTGGAGTACTGGAAGTAGGCCAAGTTGATTGATTCCTCCTTCTTCAATGGTTGTCTTCACCAGAATCCAGCTAGGAGCTATCCTAGAAGATGTTCCTCCTTATTTGATTTTTGTGATTACTTTTGTTCTGTATTTGTGATTGCTTCCTATGTACTGGCAATATGAAGAATGTATTATTCTATAGTATTATGTCTATTTTTCTTGTGTGAAAGGAATTAGGAGAAATGATAGATATATTGTAAATATATTATTGTATAAATGATTATTAATTATTCTTTGTGTTATCATGTTTCCTGTGAAGCTATATTGTTTGTTTACTTGTTGGATAATATAGGACTATGATTTAGATTGTGAACTATGTCACTACTCTTTGTCTACTCTCTGGGAAAAAGATAGTATCATGAATTGAATGTACACAAACCAAGAGAACTAAAAATATCCTATTCCCTACCCATACTCAAAACTCTTCATCAAATTTATCAACACAAGATCAAATTTATTTAAACAATCATCTTACCTATGATTGTCCTAACATGAAAGATTTATTCCCTCTAGAAAAACCCAGACTCAGATGTGTATAACTTTTGATCCCAAACAAAAATACTCAATCGGTTGGGTGAGGATGGGAAAAATTAGGTCTATCAAAACATATTCCAAGCTCATAAAAATCCAACGGTTGGTTGGAAATTTATGGCCCCCGCATTGAGGGTCATTTTTTTTGATACAGTATTATTTGTCAATCAGAGATCTCTATCTTCAACCTCCTGTATATCCCTGCAATCAAACACTTAATGGAACATACTTATACAGGAATAGGATTCTCCCATAATCCAAAATAACCAAAGAAAGTGGCAAAGCCTATGTTCTCATTTAAACTTCAAAACAATTGACTGATTGCACCAAATCAATAACAGGAACAGTCAATGTAAATGATGACTTCCTCTGTTCAAAGCCTCATAAAAACAAATAAAACTTGTATGGAAATGGTTAAAAATGAAAACCAATACTATATCAATCCATTTCCAATCACATTTACATTGGAATGGAGATTTTTCAAATACAAAAGGGTTGGCTATACCCTTACGGTAGAGAACAAGAAAGTTTCAAAGCTTTTCATTTGTATTCAAAGAAAACTTTATTCCCCTCTCTCTTCCATACACCAAACCCTCTAAACCCTCTCTCCAAATCTTAGTTTTATGTGTTTATGATGTTTGGGTAAGGGTAGGAAACCTAAGAACACTAGGTGAGTGGCTCTCAATGCAGGGTCAGAGCCCTAAGTGGCTAGTACTAGGATAACTGACTGAAGAGTTGTTTTAACAAGTGATAACTTAATTAAAACTTATGGGAATGGGTTCAAACACTAAAAAGATTAATTTATGCCTCACCCATGTGATTAGTGCTATTAAAGGCTATGGATTGGAGTGGGAGAAGGTACCTATGCATAGGTACGATCAAATGGTGCTTGTCTATACAAAGGCATTCAATTCTGCATGTGCCTACTTGGGGTTCGGGGCCCGGAGTGACTAGTACCAGGACAACCCAAGGGGTGAGGGCTATGTGATGACACTAAACTAGTTTGTCACTTATATTTTATACCTAGCCTTAGAACCTTTTGGGAAAAGGGTTTGTACTTTGGTCTTCTTTTCAATTGTAATTTGGGAAAGGTTACTCCAACCCTAGGTATGGCCTAAATACCACTACCTTGTGGACCTTGGTGTTTATCTCCTAGCACAAGGGAGTGGGCCTTTTGGTATCCACGTGGTTGGGTGGTAAATATTTTATCAAGGTATCTTTCACAGTTGTAGAGCTTATGGATTCTTTCTTGCACATGTTCCAATTTTGAAGAAATAAGAGTTGTAATTATCTTTTATTATTATCAAATGTAAAGTTATTATTACCTCCTAAAGGGAGGTGAATGTAATGTGACATTTAATGCATTTCAATTTGATGTAACTTGGAATAGTTAGATTTAGGGAAAAGAAAAGGGAATGGTGAAAATTATGTAAATCATTTGAAAAGAAAAAGGAATTTCATAAGTGTTTCAAGCAAAGTGGCATGTTTCTCATTATGGTTGTTCAAGAAACGTTTGTAATCAAATGTGTTAATTTCATATGTGAAATTGTTCAAACTCCTAGATAAATTCTTTTATAATGATTATGCTTTAAATGTTATATTGATCATGAAAGAATGCTTAGGGAATATAGATGAAATCAATTGGTTAGAAATCAAATGAAAGCATTTATATTTCTCTCTAAAGAATTTTCAAATGTTATGTCTTAAGAGTTAATCATATTGTTAGTACACTTAATGAACTTAAATGGATTGTTCATTTTACTCATAGGGAACCTTGGAAGGATTCTAAGTTAAATTATGCATTTTTCATGTTAATCTTTTAAAGTTCAAATTTTTTCATAATTTGTTACTTAGGTTTTCTTTTCTTAAGAGAATCTTTGTTCTCTTTCCTGGTTCCCTTGTGGAGCATGACACTATGTAAACAACACATTACCTTGTCAATGTTCCAACTAATCAAGTACCTATTGAAGTATCACATAACTCAACCTTTCCTTAGGTTCTCTTGTTATCTCCTCATCCTCTTCATCAATAGAGAAATTTGGAAAAGAACAAGAAACAAATCAATGTACCTGAGGAAGTACAAGTTGCAAGAACACTATAAAATATGACAATGATAACAACAACACAAGAGAAGAGGAAAAGCAATTCCTAATTTGAGGAAGAACAAGACCTTGATGAAAGACCTTAGTTTGAGATCATAAAGAGAGATCCTACAAAGATGCATTATGAAGAACAAGTTTTATATGCAAAGAAACTCAAAGAGAGAACAACCATGGAAAGAAAGTTGAAGTAGAAAGAAAAGAAAAAGATCATGAAAAAGATAGGTCAAACATTTTCAAGTTTACTATCGGAGATTACAGTGGATGAAGAAGAATCATGTATGAGATAGTTGAAACCATATGTGGATATAATAGACACTAATCACAAAGTGAAAGTATAACTAAAAGAAAAAATACAACAAAATTCATAGATTGATGGAAGAGAAGATAAGATAGCAGAAATAATAGGGATACTATTAGATAAACTTGAAAATCTAGAAGAATTATTGACAGAAGCAACTTGAATTTCAAAGAAAATATTTGAGAAAGGAAATATAGTAATTGAAGAATATTGCATAATCCCTATACATATGGAATTAATGAAAAAACTTATTCAAGCTTCCAGTGATATGTTGGATACACCAGAATACAATAATGATGAAGACATAATTGGAAAAATAATAGAATTTAAAGGACATACCAATGCTATATATAATCTAAAGAAGGAATGGAACACAGTGTTGTTGGATATTAGGAACAAGAAAAGAACCATTCAAGTAGAGGAAGAAACAAGTTGACACCTAAAGGACACAGATTTGTTTTCACCTTTGGCATTTTTGTCAAAGGGGAAGAGATTAGCATGGGGGAGAAGTATTGTAAGGTGAGAAGTATTTCAAAGGAGAGTAGTATAGTCTAAGGGGGATAAATATCATAATTAGATAAATATACATAATGGAGAAGTAATATAAATATTTTGTAGAAAGTACACAAGTAAGAATAAAGGTTTTTCCATTAAGAAGAATGGTTTTTCCATCAATTCCAAAGGGGGACATTTTTACTTAACAAAATACTCTACAAGTAATTAACGGGAAATCAATAATGATTTTTATTTGATTGTCATTGCTGAAAAATAACATTAAGTATGGAGATGAAGAAAGGAAATACATATCAGCATAGACACTATCAGGAAGCATTATCATAAATGGAAAGTGTTATCGACATAAAGGAAGAGTTATCAAAAAATATTATTGGAAAGTGTTAGTGTTGAAAGAGACAAAAAATTACAAATGAGGACGAAATCAAATTAGAAAAATTATTTATGAAAGATCAAGAAAACCTAATTAGGGAAAGAAACTATAAGAGGAGATCCAAGGTAAAGGTCAGATATGCTAGAAGATAGAGATAACTGATGCAAATAGATATACAGAGATACAAATCAGAGAACACAGATAGAAGTGAAGATTTGTATTATCAAAAGAGATCATAAAGTTGATAAGAGAAGAAGAGTGAAATGAGATGTGACAAGCTTTAGGGGAAAGCATTTACAGGTCAAATTTATTGTTGATTTATTCCTAACAGTTTAGAAACAAGATTGTAAAATCCCTTAACCGGGTAGTCTCTAACCAGACTTAGAAGTTATTTTTAGGAACTTTATTGTAAATCCTTTAATAGGGTGAACATTGTTTAAGTGGGATAAAATATCTTAACAAAGTAGTCTTTAACAGGATTTTTGATACTCCTAACAAGGTGAAGTCATTCAAAAGATGACACTTATGTAACCTCTTAACTAGGTACTTGTATGCTAAGGAAAGCACCTTCATAGGGTTAGTATCATCAATAAATTGAAAAGATAAATAAATAGCCACAACAAGCAATCTAAATAAGAAAATTTAAAGATGATTAAGCACTCTATGGATATCTAATTAGGGATGCTAATGATGAGCTCTCAACAAGCTCTCACTAGTGACAGTCCTAATATGAGAAAAGTAATTGATAAGCAAGCTAATACAAGTTAATTCCAAATTAAAATACTAATTAGCTCTAGATTTTCCTTTCTAACTCAAATTTGCAAGAGCTTTGATGCTTCAATAAATTTATGGATTATTATTGCTTCAATTATGCCTTTATTTTATAGATTTTGGCAAGGGTAGGGGGTGTGGTTTATTTTATCATGGTTGAGTTTGAGTTAAGTCCATGGTTCCACCTTTGGAGACCATTTAAATATTTTGTCCTCAAAGCTTGGGACAAGAGGAAAAAATGGGTAGACAAGATGCGCTCTCCTTATGGGTGATGGAGATTCGATTAAAGCTTGATCCATGTGAGCTTGGTTCTCAAATCCTATTGGTTGATGAAATTTCCTCCCATTTGGTGGTTGAGGGAAAATAGGATTTAATCAATTGAATTTAATTATTATCTTTAGCCATGTGTACCCCTTGAATGGGTTGATTTGATTTAAATGAACTATGTAATTAATTAGATTAATTACATAATTAATCGATTTATCATGATTTATTTGATTTTAATTGATTTTAAGGCTTTTGATTCTTAATTAAATTTGATTTATGGCTTGATTGCAAGTTAGCTTTGATTTTAACTTGATTTTATTTAATTGCATTGTTTTTTTCCTTAGTTGCTCACTTGATTCATATTGTCCAATTTTAGGTGATTACAAATGCCCCTCTTTGAGTTGACATGTGAATCGTATCAATTTAAAGAATGCCCTAACCGTTTCTAATGTGAAGACCTGATCAACTGATGTGTGATTTGATATGATAGAAGATGCAGATTCTGATGATGGAATTGATCTAGTTTCAATTGATTTGTAGGTCCTCGATGGTCGATCTGATGATATTTGGTCTGATATGGTTCATGATTTGATATGATTCGATGTCTGATGCCCCTTTCGATTGATAAGCAAAAAAAATTATGATAAAAGATTACACTTTGATTTGATGGTTGTGCCCCTAATTCATTGATTAAGATGTCGGTACTGGTTATCCAAGTGTATGCACCCTCGAAAATGAATTAAAACTTGATCATTGTTGAAAGATATGATGTTTTAGGTCAATTTTGTGTAAATTAGGTCAATTAGTAATGAATTTTGATTTTGTTTCTGATAATGTATTCACGATCGTCTGTTGACAAATGCCCCTGATTTGGCAAAATGGGTGAAAATTTTGGATCCCTGGTCATTTTCTGGTCAAAGATGCCCTTTTTAGGTCAAACTGGGCTATATATAGGGCTAAAAGTCATTTTTACTATTCATTTTCACTTTCACTTTTGACTTTTTCTCTCTGAGCCTTCTGAGCTTTTTGACGATGGTTATCCCAATTCGAGCGAGGGTGTCGATACTTGCGCCCACTAGGCTAAGGAACTTCAATATTTACCCTGACAACTTACTTTGTCAATTTAATGCATTTTAATTGAAAAAAATTAGATTTTTATAGCAAAAACCCTATTTTTTTCTTTTTCTTTTTCAAATAGTGCATTTAATACTTTCTCTAGTGCGTACAAACTTCTTTTAGTGCTTTCGTAGTTTTCCACAATGCATCTGCAACTTTTAGTTGCACATACAAATGGTTGAACTAGGGCTTATTTCACATTCGCCCTAATCTGTTGTGCGTACAAATTAGTTAGTGCAAATTAGCAATTTAGCAGCACGTACAGTTAATTCATGTAGCATGTTTATTAGGATTAAAGTGGGAAAATACTGAAATCTAATTTTTCCAAAATTTCATATGTTTTAGTAAATTGCAATTTTGAGGGTCTTCGCTGCATTTCTGGGCAAATATGATGCCCGGGGACATGATGGAACATCAATATTTCCAAAATTTGGTTCAAGATTATTTGAATACCTTTCCAATGCATCAAACGGTTCGTAATTCAGAGCTAGGATGAGAAAGTTATGCCTTCTCCAAGTGGACCTAAATTTTATATTTAGTTTTTTTGATAAATTTTGATAGTTTTAATAGTTTAATTGTAATAAACATTATGACGACTCTTCATTTCAATTCTAAGGGATTTGTGTGACCCTTGGGATCCATCCGACTTGTATAAACTCCAATTTTGAATAGAATGGAGACAGTTTTTTTGGTTTGCAATCTTGTTATTCTCAATTTTCGTGTTGAATTCTACAATACTGCAGGTATCACACCAGGTATTGTAATCTAGTTTTCATAAATCAGATCACATGTACTAGTTTCCCTAGTGCGTACACATTTAAACAATTCTTTTAAACATGTCTCATGTGCATTCACCATGTTTAGCTACGCTTTTGTTGTTTAGCACATTTAATCATTTAAATGGCACTTTTACGATGTTTGGTTAAAAATGCAAATTGCTAAGTCAATTTTCTGAACCGTCTAGTGTCGTCAATCAGTCGATTGGCTTAAGTAACAAGTCTGATTTGGTAGCAAGTTGTAGGATGTCAGTTTAAGTCAAGTTATTTTGAATTTTTTATTGTCAATCTTGATTTAGATGGTGGGTGATGATATATTTTCCATCCTCTCTGATTAGGATCAGGAAAATTGATTGTGGTTTGATAATTTTTAAATGTTCAGTTGACTTAGGATGATCCAAAATATAATGATTTCAAATACTAATGTGTTTAACTTACTTTTTGTAGGATGAGCTTAAATTGTTTGGGGTTAGAGGCTTGTATCCCTTTCCTTTTGAGATGATCGATGACGTGAGAAGTGCAAATCATCAGCTAATTGGCAGATACAGGCTATCATTTCTTCTTGTCCTTCCTTGATTCTATTTGAGTCAAGGTCTTATTATAGCTATGGTAGAGTGATGGCACTCTGACCATAATACCTTTCACTTGCCTATGGGAGAGATGACCATTACCCCTGAGGATGTGTACTTCATCCTTCACATCCCCACTCATGGAGAGTTGATCTACTATGACTAGGTGTATGATGGGACTGCTTGTAGGTGAGTCTTTCAGGACCTGGCTATTGGTGATGATTCCATCCAATGGGCTCAGTTCCTTTCCTTCCCTACTCTTCCTATTATTTTAGGGGTATTGATTGGTGGCTTCCTCATTCTTTATCATATAGGACATGGCTTTGTAGGTGGTTTGGGTCATATCCTTGAGGATATGATCACACATCCATGGTGATTTGATTGGGGGACCTACGTACTTGCATAGCTATATCATGAGTTGCATTCAATTGTGTACCATCACAGAGTGACTCTCTCTATTGGGGTCATTCTTTTGCAGTTGTGGACATGAGAGCATATCCCTATTACTAGACCAATTTCTATCAGGCACCATGATCTAGGCTGGCCCTTCACTTCAATGTACAAGGGGATGGTTGTCTAGGCCCACTTGCGCAAGTTGGTCTACTAGAGATGAGTCCTAAATCATATTGATCAAGTCATGTGGTGACCTTATATTGGTTGTGATGCCTAGCTTGAGGACATAACAAAGCTAGCTTTTATGTGTATGGTACGATGGATGATAGGTCATATACCATTTATTATTGAGAGATTTTTCTTCTTGAGATTCTTATGACATTATGGTCGCACATAGGGCATGCCATAGGGACTGGCTTTATATGCCCAAGTACAGGTAGAGAGGTCACTTTGGGGTCCACAAATTGATTATAGGATGACTCGTAAGGAGGTGTTGCACCTGGCCCACCTTCCTTAGGATATGAGGAATCATGTCATGGATACTGGCATGACAGATGACTATACTGATTGGTTTGCTCGAAACCCATTTCTGAGATTTACAAATCTTATGGAGCTAGTTCCTAGTATAGAGGAGGATTTAGATGATGATGGTGGGGATGGGGATGGGGGTGGCTGGAGATGAGGTCATCAGGGATGATGGTGCATACAAGCGGTCAAAGGAGGTAGAGTGGTCATCCTAATGATTTTTGTTGCACTGATTCCTCCTAGGGGTGGTATTCGTATGAGGGATGGTTGTCCCAGAGTTTAAGGGGTGGTGTGGATAGAGCTTTGCATCGAGTTGTTGTGGATAGATTGGCCAAAGGGGGCCAACATAGGGTTAGATATCATAGGCAAGTTTGGCTGATATGAATGCTCAAGCTTCCCAGATATTGTTAGACTAGGCACAGAGTATACCAACACCTCCATAGGTCATTCCACAGGTAATTCCATGGGCTCCTCCACAACAGGCTCCTAATTCTTCTTCCATGCCATCCTCTTTAGTTCTTCCATCTTCTTCTTCTTTCATTCCATCTTTGTCTACTTCCATTCCATCTTCTTCTATTCTATCTTCTTCTATGGTACTGTAAGGCCATTTTGATGTAGGGGCATCCAAGGTTGAGGCAGGGGCATTCTTTTTCCTTGATGAAACTACATAGGGTGTTTGTATTTTTGTCGGTGTTACTCGATTGCATCCTTGACCGATGGCCTTGGTCATTAATGGAAGCTTAGTTACTAAAGCAACTCGGTAGTCTCTGGCACTCGATGAAAGTGTTACTCGGTCATGTCTACAATGCTCAGTCAACACTAGTGCTTGGTGATTCCTTGTGTGCTCGGTTAATTCACTATCGCTCGGTAGTTATGGCTTACCGACTGGAGTTTTGTGTGATTTGTTGGGCCAAATTGGTGCATTTATTATTGGTAGCTGTTGTTATGGCTGATATGTTGAATTAAATTTTTGTATACAATTGTAAGCTGACTTGTATGGCATTTAATTTTTATTAGGAGGAGTTATGGGTTTCATCTAGCTGACTTGTGGCTGATGATTAGTATTTAAGGGATGTTTGGGTAGATGTTTAGGAGATGACTTGGATAACAAAGAAGCCTAAAAGCTAAAGTTGGTGAAGTTGTGGAAAAGATCTTGAATGATCTTGCATATTAGATCAAGATCTGATAGTTTGTCATAGCACAGCTAGTGGTTTGCGACTTGGAGACAAGGAGATTGCTTGGAGTCTTGAGAGCTCAAGTTTAGATTTACGTTAGGGTTTCCATCAACTTCTGATTGTCTTCAGAGCTAAGCTAGCTGAGATTATGTTAGATCTATAGATCTTGTAGAATTGTTTCTATTTGTAATTGGCCCTAACCCGGAAGGCCTTACAGTCAGGCATGTTAAGGAAAATTACTTGAAACATTTGTTGTGTAATTTGTTGTTATGTTATTCTGATGTGTAATTATGAAGCTGCAAGGTTTGGACTATCCTTAATTGGATCCTTCTCCCCTTGTCTGCATTATGTGGTATCAGAGCACAGTTGATCTTATGGGAGTTGGGAAAAGGTTGATCTAGCAAGGCTGATCTTGTACGGTTGATCATGTTGATGAAGAGATTATATGATCTTGATTGTAGATTTGTGGCACTGAACTTGTGAAATTGTTCCCTAGTTGTTTGCAAGATTGTAGGTTTTGATCTGACTTGTATACAACTTGGAGATTGTCATAAGGTGGTCAGTGAGGTTTTGTTACATAGGGTTATTTTGCATATCTTTAAGGATGCCTCTGAGAAGATTGGACCCTAGAGTTATTTCTGATCTTTGTGATACTATGGAATCTTAGATCACAGAGAAGGTGCAATCAAATTTTAGATCTAAGATGGAATTGATGAAGAATGACATGGTCACTAAGATCATGAGAGTTGTTACTAGTATAACTTAGAATGTTGGTACTAAGGATGGCTATGAAGAAGCTACTGAAGAGTTTGAACCTGCTAGATCTAGTGGTGATGACCGAAGGGATAGATCTGGTGAAGACAAAACTACTCGATTGCATAGATCTGGAGCTCAGTTTAATAATGGTTACCAAATGGAAGTTTCTACTTTCTCTGGTACTTTGAAACCTGACAATCTAATTGATTATATTGGTGAACTTGAAGATTTCTTTGAGCTAGAAGAAATTGAAGATCCTCTTTGGGTGAGATTAGCACAGACTAAGTTGAAAGGACATGTTGCTCTTTGGTGGAAAGAACTACAAAGAGATAGAGGATGAAGGTGAAACAAAGATCAATTGTTGGAGGTTGATGGTGACAAAATTTAAAGCTAAGTTCATTTCAGTTGACTGTGAGCTTGACTTGTTTAAGAAGTTGTAGAATCTAAATCAAAAGGATTTGTCTGTTGAAGAATATACTAAGGAATTCTACAAGCTTACTACTCAGTCTAGACATAGAGAAATTGGTAAGGAAAAGGTAGCTCGGTATGTGAATGATCTAAGATTCAATATTCAAGATGAGCTTGGTATGTTGAAGATTGATTTTGTGGAAGATCCTTATCAGTATGCTCTAAGGGAAAAAGATAAGTTGAAAAGGAAACAACCTAGTAACTCCCAAGGGAAGGAGAAAATTGATCACTCAGTGAAGGATAAACTAACTAATGCAGAAGATGAACTGAAATGTGTACAACTAAAAAAGAAGGTAGGAAAAGTTATCTTTAAGGGTACTTGCTATAACTATGGAGAGGAAGGACACTATTCTTTTGATTGTACTCAGAAGAAGGTTGACTGATGAACTATTGTGGTAAATGAGAACATTCAGAATGAACCTGAATCAAAGAACTTGCTGCTTTGGTGAACATTGCTTGGTACAAAGGATGAACCTTATTAGAGGAGTAACTTATTTAGGACCCAATGCAAGTCTGAAGGTAAAATCTATGATGTTATTGTTGATACTGGTAGTACTGATAGCCTTGTTGCTAAGGACATGGTTCATAAACTTGGTTTGAATAGAATGAATAATCCACATCCTTATAGGATTGGTTTGTTGCAAGATGATCATGCTCTAGAAGTTAGAGAATAATGCTTCATTGATGTTTAGATTAGCCAGTATAAGGATCTTGTGTTATGTGACATTGTGAGGATTAATAGTTGTCATATATTGCTCGATAGACCTTGGCAATATGATTGCAGAGTTATTTATAACTATGTGAAGAATGTGTTTATTATTGAGAAGGATGACAGGAAGTTTTCACTGATCCCTTTGATGGATACAATGCTCTATAGGACAAGCTTGAGTATTAGTTCCTAAGTTGAGTTGATGGATCCAAAGAAAATGAATGATCAGTTTGGAGAATCAATATGTATGTTGTCTAGAAAAGACTTGAAGAGACAGAGGAAATTGAAGTGGAAGAATATGCAAGCTGAGAAGATGGAGGACTTGTTTGTGAAGAACCAGTTTGGGATTTACGTGTTGAATCCTAGAAGATGTTCCTCTCACATATGAACATCTTTTGGAACCTGGGCTATCTGATGTAGGGGCATCCAAGGTTGAGCCAAGGGCATTCTTTGTCCTCATTGAAACTACATAGGGTGTTTGTATTTTGGCTAGTGTTACTTGGTTGCACCCTTGACCAATGTCCTCGATCATTGAAAGAAGCTCGATCTCTAAAGGAACTTGATAGTCTCTGACACTTAGTGAAAGTGTTACTTATTCATGTGTACGGTGCTTGGTCGACACTGGTGCTCGACAATGCCTGGCATGCTTGGTTAATTCACTGTCACTCTATAGTTATGGCTTACTAACTAGAGTTCAGTGTGATTTGTTGGTCCAACTTGGTGCATTTATTGTTGGTAGTTGTTGTTATAGGCCGACATGCTGAATTAAATGTTTGTATACAATTTTAAGCTGACTTGTATGATATTTAAATTTTTTTAGGAGTTAATGGTTTCATCCAACTGACTTGTGGCTGATGATTAGTATTTAAGGGATGTTTGGGTAGATATTTAGGAGATGACTTGGATAACTGAGAAGCTTGAAAGTTGAAGTTGGCAAAGTTGTGGAAAATATCTTGCATGATCTTGTAGATTAGATTGAGATCTGATAGTTTGTAATAGCAGAGCTAGTGGTTTGCAACTTAGAGACAAGGAGATGCTTAGAGGCTTGTGAGCTCAATTTTAGATCTACCTTAGGGTTTCCATCAACTTATGATTGTCTTCAGAGATGAGCTAGCTAAGATTTTGTTGGATCTATGGATCTTGTAGAATTGTTTCTATTTGTAATTGGCCCTAACCTGGAAGGCCTTATAGTCAGGCATGTTAAGGAAAATTACTTGAAACATTTGTTGTGTAATCTGTTGTTGTGTTTTTCCACTGTGTAATTTTGAAGCTACAAGGTTTGGACTATCCTTAATATGATCCTTCTCACCTTGGTCTGCATCAGGTGGTATTAGAGTAGAGTTGATCTTGTGGGAGGTGAGTGAAGGTTGATCTAGCAAGGCTGATCTTGCATAGTTGATCTTGTTAATGAAGAGATCATATGATCTAGATTGTAGATCCATGGCACTAAACTTGTGAAATTATGTCCTAGTTGTTTGCAAGATTGCAGGTTGCGATCTGACTTGTATACAACTTATAGATTGTCACAAGGTGGTCGGTGAGGGTTTTTTGTAGAGGGTTATTTTGCATATCTTTAAGGATGCCTCCAAGAAGATTGGACCCTAGAGTTATTTTTTATCTTTGTGATACTATGGAATCCCGAATCACAAAGAAGGTGAAATCAAACTTTAGATCTGAGATGGAATTGATGAAGAATGACATGGTTGCTAAGATAATGAGAGTTGTTATTGTTATACCTTGGAATGTTGGTACTGAGGATGGCTATGAAGAAGCTGCTAAAGAATTTGAACCTACTAGATCTAGTGGTGATGACCAGAGGGACAGATCTAGTGAAGACAAAACTGCTCGATTGCATAGATCTAGAGCTCAGTTTAATAATGGTTACCAAATGGAAGTTTCTACTTTCTCTGGTACTTTGAAACTAGACAATTTGATTGATTGGACTGGTGAGCTTGAAGATTTATTTGAGCTGGAAGAAATTGAAGATCCTCTTTGGGTGAGATTAGCATAGACTAAGTTGAAAGGACATGTTTCTCTTTGGTGAAAAGAACTACAAAGAGATAGAGAAGATGAAGGTGAAACAAAGATCAATTGATGGAGGTTGATAGTGACAAAATTTAAAGCTAAGTTCATACCAGTTGACTATGAGCTTGACTTGTTTAAGAAGTTGTAGAATCTGAAGTAGAAGGATTTGTCTATTGAAGATTATACCAAGGAATTCTACAAGCTTACTATTCAGTCTATACATAGATAACTTGGTAAGGAAAAGGTAGCTCAGTATGTGAATGGTCTGAGATTCAATATTCAAGATGAGCTTGGTATGTTGAAGATTGATTCTGCAAAAGATGCTTATCATTATGCTCGAAGGGTAGAAGATAAGTTTAAAAGGAAACAACCTAGTAACTCCTGAGGGAAGGACAAAATTGATCACTCGGTGAAGGATAAACCGATTGATGCAGAAGATGAACTGAAACCTATAGAACCAAAAAAGAAGGCAGGTAGAGTTATCTTTAAAGGTGTTGGCAATTTGTCTATACAAGTGTAGATGATGTGTTATAGTGTTTTCATTATGGCAACAAAGTCATATAGTAGTTTGGAGTTAGCACACTTGATGAGAAGATCAAAATTGGCTAAGTATTAAAGATTGGATAGTGTACAAAGTACCTGAAGCTCAGAGCATCAACGCACATGTGTACGATTGAGTTATTGTGTGTGCCCTAGAAGATAAGTTTCTTAGACTATATTCATGCTTAGTCTATGAGCGCATGATTAGATATGCAAGTATGACAAAGTTACAGACAGTTGAAGTTACACAGCCAGTATGTTCCAAAGATGAACAGAGTAAGTAGTCGACTGTTGGCATTTTGATTTGCAGTTATATTCTAATGTTGTAAGGGCTATGAACCTATTTTATTTAGGTTTCTGACATATAAATATGATTATTTGTAAACACGCTTGATCAAATTCAATTGGAAGTGTTGTATGTAATCGGTTAAAGGGTCGACCTAGTTATTTGTTGTGTATGCGCATATAAATATGAGATGCACCCATTGTAATTAGCATGGAAGTAGTAATAGAGTTGAGATAAGTATAGTAGAAGTGTTTGAAGCATCTATAAGATGTATTAGAGCTTTGCAAGAGGTCAAATAATCAGGGCATCAAAGGAACTGATCTGACAAGCAGTGTCACAGTGATAGTTCATCTAGCAGATATAGTGTGTATTTAAGATCAGAAGGTTGTAGCCTTCACCACTTGAGCAATGAGCTCTAGGATAGTGCATCCACACCCCTAATAGGATTTATTGTAAAAGTCTCCTAACAGGGTCTGACCCTTAACAAGATCTACTATACTTAATGCATTGTAAAGAAACTCCTAACATGGTTAAGGATCTTCTAACAAGGATCATAAATCACTAGTACAGAATATTAGTGGGTGTCAATTCCCACTGGGGTTTTTACCTATTTGGGTTTCCCCGTAACCATATTGGTGTTATGTGTTGATTTCATGTTTCATGTTTATGTGGATTTTCATTTTAGTACTTAAGCATTTAAGTTCAGTTTAAAGATTAAGTGAAAAGATAAAATATAGTGAACACTAATTCACCCCCCCCCCCCTCTCAGTGTTCTCATTCCTAACAAAAGGTACTTGCTATAATTGTGGAGAGGAATGACATAGTTCTTTTGAGTGTACACAGAAGAAGGTTGACCGACAAACTATTGTGGTAAATGAGAATATTTAGAATGAACATGAATCAGAGAACTTGCTACTTCGGTGAACATTGCTTGGTACAAAGGATGAACCTTGTTAGAGGAGTAACTTGTTTAGGACCCGATGCAAGTCTGAAGGTAAACTCTATGATGTTATTCTTGATAGTGGTAGTATTGATAACCTTGTTGCTAAGGACATGGTTTAGAAACTTGGTTTGAATAGAATGAAACATCCACATCCTTATAGGATTGGTTGGTTGTAAGATGATCATGCTCTGGAAGGTAGAGAATAATGCTTCATTGATGTTCAGATTGGCCAGTATAAGGATCTTATGTTATGTGACATTGTGAGGATGAATAGTTGTCATATATTGCTCACTAGACATTGGCAATATTATTGTAGATCTATTTATGACTGTGTGAAAAATGTGTTTACTGTTGAGAAGGATGACAGGAAGTTTTCACTGATGCCTTTGATGGATACAACACTCAGTAGGAGAAGCCTGAGTATTAGTTCCCAAGTTGAGTTGGTCGATCTAGAGAAAATGAATGATCAATTTGGAGAGCTGACCTAAATGTTGTCTACAAAAAACTCGAAGAGATAGAGGAAATTGAAGTGGAAGAATATGCAAGCTGAGAAGATGGAGGACTTGTCTATGAAGAACTAGTTTGGGATTTATGTGTTGAATCCTAGAAGATGTTCTTCTCACATATGAATATCTTTTGGAACCTAGGGTGTTGATGTAGGGGAATCTAAGGTTGAGGTAGGGGCATTCTTTTTCCTCGATGAAACTACATAGGGTGTTTGTATTTTGGCCGGTGTTACTCAGTTGCAGCCTTGACTGATGCCCTCAATCATTAAAGAAAGCTTGATCACTAAAGGAACTCAGTAGTCTCTAGCACTTGGTGAAAGTGTTACTCGGTCATGTCTATGGTGCTCGGTTGACACTAGTGCTCAGTGATGCCTAGCGTGCTCAGTTAATTCATTGTTAGTCGGTAGTTCTAGCTTACCGACTGGAGTTCTATGTGATTTGTTAGGCTGACTTGGTGCATTTATTATTGGTAGCTATTGTTACAGGCTGACATGCTGAATTAAATGTTTGTATACAATTGTAAGCCCACTTGTATGGAATTTAATTTTTATTAGGAGTTAAGAGTTTCATCCAGCCTACTTGTGGCTAATGATTAGTATTTAAGGGATGTTTGGGTAGATGTTTCAAAGATGACTTGGATAAATGAGAAGCCCGAAAGCTAAAGTTGGTGAAGTTGTGGAAATGATCTTTCATGATCTTGTAGATCAGATTGAGATCTGATAGTTTGTAATAGCAGAGCTAGTGGTTTGCAACTTGGGGACAAGGAGATTACTTTGAGGCTTGGGAGCTCAAGTTTAGATCTACCTTAGGGTTTCCATCAGCTTCTGATTATCTTTAGAGCTGAGCTTGCTAAGATTATGTTGGATCTATGGATCTTGCAGAATTGTTTTTGTTTGTAATTGGCCCTAACCCGAAAGGCCTTATAGCTGGGTATGTTAAGGAAAATTACTTGAAATAGTTGTTGTATAATCTATTGTTATGTTTTTTTGCTATGTAATTCTAAAGCTGCAAGGTTTGGACTATCCATAATTGGATCCTTCTTAGCTTGGTCTGTGTTAGGTGGTATCAGAGAAGAGTTGATCTTGTGGGAGCTGAGAAAAGGTTGATCTAGCAAGGCTGATCTTGTGTAGTTGATCTTGTTGATGAAGAGATCGTATGATCTTGATTGTAGATCTGTGGCACTGAACTTGTGAAATTGAGCCCTAGTTATTTGCAAGATAGTAGGTTGTGATCTAAGTTGTATGCAACTGGGAGATTGTCACAAGGTGGTCGATGAGGCCTTGATACAGAGGGTTATTTTTCATATCTTTAAGGATGCCTCCAAGAATATTGGACCCTAGATTTATTTTTGATCTTTGTGATACTATGGAATCCTAGATCACAAAGAAGGTGAAATCAGATTTCAGATCTGAGATGGAATTGATGAAGAATGACATGGTCATCAAGATCATGAGAGCTATTACTAGTATACCTTAGAATGTTGGTACTAAGGATGGCTATGAAGAAGCTTCTGAAGAATTTGAACCTATTGGATCTAGTGGTGATGACCGGAGGGACATATCCGGTGAAGATAGAACTGCTTAGTTGCATAGATCTAGAGCTTAGTTTAATAATGGTTACTAAATGGAAGTTTCTACTTTCTCTGGTACTTTGAAACTCAACATTTTGATTGATTAGATTGGTGAACTTGAAGATTTCTTTGAGCTGGAAGAAATTGAAGATCCTCTTCAAGTGAGATTATCACAGACTAAGTTGAAAGGACATGCTACTCTTTGGTGGAAAGAACTACAAAGAGATAGAGATAATGAAGGTGAAACAAAGATCAATTAGTGGAGGTTGATGGTGACAAAATTGAAAGCTAAGTTCATACCGATTGACTCTAAGCTTGACTTATTTAACATGTTGTAGAATCTGAAGCAGAAAGATTTGTCTATTGAAGATTATACCGAAGAACTCTATGAGCTTACTATTTGGTCTAGACATAGAGAACTTAGTAAGGAAAAGGTAGCTCGATATGTGAATGGTCTAAGATTCAAAATTTAGGATGAGCTTGGTATGCTAAGGATTGATTGTACAGAAGATGCTTATCAGTATGTTCTAAGGGTAGAAGATAAGTTGAAAAGGAAACAACCTGGTAACTCACGAGAGAAGGATTAAATTGATCACTCGATGAAGGATAAACTGACTGATGCAGAAGATGAAACAAAACCTATAGAACCAAAAAAGAAGGTAGGTAGAGTTATCTTTAAAGCTACTTGTTATAACTATGGAGAGGAAGGACACCTTTCTTTTGAGTGTACACAGAAGAAGGTTGACCGACGAACTATTGTGGTAAATGAGAACATTCAGAATGAACCTAAATTAGAGAACTTGCTACTTCGGAAAACATTGGTCAGTACAAAGGATGAACCTTGTTAGAGGAGTAACTTGTTTAGGACCTGATGCAAGTCTGAAGGTAAACTTTGTGATGTTATTCTTGATAGTGGTAGTACTGATAACACTAGTACATTTGACCTTATTTTTCTACCAACATTTTTGACCATCAATTAAAATGGTTTAAGTTGGTTAGATTATAGAAGGAAATCTTTCTTTCTTTTTTAATCCATGCCCGTTTTGGTCAAAGTTTTGACCAATACCATGTAGGTTGAAATATCGACGAACACGGGCATAACTTAAAAAAAAAGTTTCATTTCTCATTTCATTTTTATGGGTAAATTTGAAGGAGGATTGCAGTGCATGAAGGGTGACAAATTTCTCATTTCATTTCCATCTTTGAAGAAGGTTTGGTTATCTTTCAAAGATTCCATTTTTTGTTTCAAGATTAGGGTCAGTCATTGTAATAGATAGACAAATTTGATGTCACTGCAGAAATGACAAAGCATAGCCATTGTCCTCGGCCCTATCATGAAATCACAACCCTAATTTTTATTTTCTCCACTAGTTTTCTAATGCCACTAGATGAAAGTCAAATTAGGGTAATGTATCATAATACACCCAACACTCAGAGTTGTATGGATTGTGGAGTTGCTTCCTGGACAAAACCCTAGACTAAATATAAGCCATGTATTTAGCTCAAGGTCACTCATTGTAATAGATAGACAAATTTGATGTCATTGCAGAAACATTTTGATATGTCCACAGAGTGTTTATTTGATTAGTGAGGAATTTCATTATACATAGTCTGCTGATTCGAAAGACTAAATAATTATTTTTTGAAAAATCACTTTAGGAAATTTTATTTGAAACTCTTGAATTAGTTGTTGACAGTCATGTTCTTTGTTTTTATTCATAGTCTATCATTTGTTAGCAAATACAAATATGTAACTACAATCTCAGATTTTAAATTGTCACAGTTTGGTTAGCACTATCAAAACAAAGTGATTCTCTAACAGGTTGAAAGCATAGCCATGGTCCTCGGCCCTGTCATGAAATCAAGGCCCTAATTTGTATTTTCTCCATTGGTTTTATAATGCCACTGGATGAAAGTCAAATTAGGGTAATGTATCATAATACACCCAACACTCAAAGTTGTATGGGTTGTCGATTTGCTTTGTGGACAAAACCCTAGGCTAAATATAAGCCATGTATTTAGCCAGAGAAAGGAAACTATGTCTGCAACAGTATAATAGTGGAAGGTTTTGAAATTGAGTCATAGATCGGGTACGTGGATCTCTGAAACACTAAAGTTTTATTGGTGATTGTAACCACTAGCAGTACCCATTGTTTAAGCAGTCCAGATAGATCCCAATCTAACCTAATCAATTAGATTTGGAGGGTCTCTGGGACAGTCGACAGTGCTGGAGAACATTGGTTAAAATTGTTTGAAGACTTAGTGGCATATTGATAGACAACATATTCTATGGATTTGACCCAAACTAGTAACCATTGGTATAGTTTCAGACTAACCAAGAGATAATAAAGTTCAAAACATTATTGGGTGATAGTTAGAGGTAACTTACAAATATGATGCTTTGAAGTAACTTAGAAGTAACTTACAGATTTGGACTGTATCCAAAGAAAGATTGCAAATTTGTTAGAAGTCAAGAATTGAACAGTGTGTTGTTGATATTAGGGAGTAACAGTATTGCTTACAAATCTCATAGAAGGCAATTGATAGGAAAGTTACTCTCTTTTTGAAGGTAATCAAAGATTAAGAAATTTGACAGAGCAAATTGGAACCATTGTTCATGGTCTGAATAGAGATTGTTATTATGTTGTGGTTAGTGGTTGGGCTTACCAAGTTAAGTTGTAAGTTGTATATGTTCCTATAAACATCCACAATTTTAACAATATCATTGAACTTATGCAAGTTGCATCATTACCACTATTTTGTGAAACAATCTACAAATTTAAAGTTATATTTGAGTTAAAATATAAGTAAAATAACACTTCAAATATTTATCAATATCAAATAAGTATTCTCAGTTCACATCATGTGGCCAATTTGAAGCAATTAAATACTTTTCAATGATAATATTATTTCCATTTAATTTTATTTTTATGATAATTTATTCATAGTTATTTATTTATTTATTTATTTATTTATTTATTTATTTATCTTCAATCTTTATTTGAGAGGTCACAATACTTAGTCATTATCCATGTTTAAATGATTGTTTTCTTTATGTGACTTGTCTTCAATTCTTATTATAAAGTGTATGAGTATTTTTCCTTTTGATTGGACATGATTATTTGTGTTTTGGCAGTCCCAAATAACACTATCTTAGTCTACTATCATTCCCAATCATAATATTAGTCAGTCCAAGTTAGGACAATCCTTTGTTGAGTAGTAGTTCTTCATTCTTACAATTGATGTATTCTCATGGTGGAGTGGAAGACTGTGTAACAAAAAAAATGATTGGGATCTATCTATGAGATTTCTTTTCAAAATGAATTGACTGGTCCAAGTTACCTCTGTCACTGCAGCAAGCACACAAAATCAGTTAAAAAATGATTGTTAGGTATTGAAACAAGGATACATATATTTTTCATATATCTTTAAGTTGATCAGGGTCCATTGGAACCAAATCACAATAATGGAAATTGCATTTACATAGGCCATTAAGTCTCAAGGTAGTGACTATCTTGTCTTAAGGTTGAATTACAGTCACAATCCAATTCGTTCCATACCATGTTAATCTACCTTAAGCATTAAATTCATGCATGTTAGGGTCAATTTGGTGAGATTCATTGTTTTTAGCTTGGAACCTTTATTAAAATTTAGTCATAGGAGGGAAAAGTATCATTGAATCCATATAAGTCATGGTCCTAATTTTAGGACAGACCTTCACCAAGATTTTGTAGTTTCAATTTTTTGCCTCACAAGTGGTTGTCTAAATTTTTCATGAGTGTGGAATTTTTTTTTTGGCTTTAGAGACCTAAAGGAAGAATAGTTTTCACAACTTACATGAATGAATCAGTGAAGTCATATACCTATCCCACAAGGAAACACATTTTTTTCTTTTGAATAATAAAAAATGTTTATGAAATTAATCATCTCTGAGTGACTTTCATTTTGTTGCCGTGACATTCATTTTATCATTTCAAGATGTAAAGCTACACTGATGACACTCCACTTGATATATTGACTATCCATGGGTTCAACTCTTCGAGGTTTGGGAATCACACTATTATACTTCTATTCCTGATCACTTTTGCACCTTTGAAAAAATAGCACTTTCTGTTACGTACACTCCAAGTTGTTTGAAAATGTTGTCTTACTCGATAAATCAATTCCACCTTGAGTTTTGACTTTCCCACTCAAAATTCACTTGGTCAACCAGAACTTGATTGCCATGTGGAAACCTATAATTGTCTTTCTAGCCCTCCTATCCTCCCTAGCTTTCCCTACGTGGATCCTTTTTTGTGATCCCAACCACTTTCTCTTTCCTTGTCATCATAGACCATAGGATCATGAACATTCAAAACCTATCATTATGAGTCCCCATTAGCTGATCTTACATAGCTTGAACAAAAAAGGGAAACATGATCTTGCAAAACCCTTGTACAAGACAGTCAAGAACCAAAAGACATCTTCATAAAATCTATGCTACTTAACCATATTCTCATTGATTCATGACTATCATTGATTCATGTATTTTATTTTCTAGTAAGGAGAATTGATACTTCATCATGGCTTCAATTTTCCTTTAGACATGACTCTTTTTGACATTAACACCAGTATAGGTGTCTTCACCAAGTCCTTTAGCTTGACTTCATATAAAAATCAAATTATAATATAGTTGGATTTGGAACTAGTTTTCATCTTATTTACATGAGTGTCTTTATGAATCTAGCAACACATTTTTATGTTGTTCCAAGACACATATCTATTAGAGTTTTATTTGAATGAATCTAGAAGTATATTGGAAGAGTTTTAAGGGAGAGTTAAAATTGTTTTGGAATTGATTTGGTGCCTTTTTATTGAGTATATGGAAAGTTATGACAAATTTACTAAAACTTGCCAGAATCTATTCCTAGGGTTGTCTATCGTAAGAAAAATGTCATAACTTTGTTTAAATCTTCAATCTTTATTTGAGAGGTCACAATACTTAGTCATTTTCCATGTTTAAATGATTATTTTCTTTATGTGACTTGTCTTCAATTCTTATTATAAAGTGTACGAGTTCCAACGCTAATGAAATCCATGCATTTGAAGTAGAATTATGTAAAAGTTTGAAGTTAAAATAATGTGAATATAATTTGTATATGCAATGTTAGGAATTTATAATACAAGTTGTGTGTATATGTGTGTATATGTGTATATGTGTATATATATACACAAATGTGTGTGTGTATATATGTGTATATACATACACACATGTATATATGTGTATATATATACACAAATATGTGTATATGTATATACACACATGTGTGTATTTGTGTATATATACACATGTGTATATATACACACATGTATGTGTGTGTGTGTGTATATATATATATATATATATATATATATATGTATGTATGTATGTATGTATGTATGTATGTATGTATGTATGTATGTATGTATGTATGTATGTATGTATGTATGTATGTATGTATGTGTGTGTGTGTGTATACACACACTTGTATGTGTGTATATATACACATGTGTGTATATATACATATGTGTGTATATATAAATGCACATGTTTATATATATACACACGTGTGTGTGTATCTGTGTATGTGTGTGTACACACACACATGTACACTCATGTGTGTATGTGTGTATATATACACATGTGTGCATATGTGTATATATATGTGCATATACACACATGTATACACATATACACATGTGTGTATGTGTATATATACACATGTGTGCATATATATATATATATATATATATATATATATATATATATATATATATATATATATATATATATATATATATATATATATATATATATATATATATATATATATATATATATATATATATACACATGTATGTATGTATATATACAAATGTATACATGCGAATTTAAAGAAATTAAATTATAGAATTAAAATTCCTTATGCATCTTCTTAGTCATCTTCCAGGTGAACCAAATAGGTCATCTCATATTCCAGAAATCATTTTCAGAATTTGTATCTTCCAAAATTGCAGTATCTTCCAGAATTGACTATATCTAACATTTGGTATTCCATGCACCAAATTGGCCCTTATTGTATAAAGAAAATGGAATCCAAAACAAGGCTCTTAAGACCTTTCCAAAATCGCAAATTGCACACAAACTGGTTTTTATCTTTTATTTCCTATTCTCATTTGTACATACCAGGGATCCTACTCGTACATTCCTTGTTTGGTGTATATATAATCCTATTACAACTGCCACAACCATATTTGGTTGGTCGTGATTTTAGCTAATGGAGCTTGTAGACACTGAAATAATTATTCTTTCATCTATCAATATGTTATTATTTGATCCATTAATAATATTCATCAACATCTATCATTATTATATTATTTATCTTCTATTATCATTCATAATTATTTATCTTCCATGATCAATCTTCTTTCTTTATCCAAGTCGATTTGGCCAAGAATATCCTGAAAGAGTGGTTCTATTGTAATGATGGTTCTATTTGTAACAAACTTTTTAGAAACATGAAAAGAAAACATGTTAGCAATTCCATCATTTGTCTGTTGTTTGGGACAGTCACCATAGAATTATTTGGATTGTCTCTCCTCTTGCCTTGTAAGGTTAAAATGACCTTTTTTTCTTCCCTCCTTGAATAGACCCTTACCGTCTGGCACTTGTGCAATGATAGGACACCAATGTTGATAATTAAGGTTGGTGAGATAATTACACCTATCCTGAAAAAAGACTGTCAAATCATTATGCTTTCAAATCAATTACCTATCGATGTATCCCTTGCGAGGGAGAGAAGCCAAACACATAAAGAACATGCACATAAACACAGAAACTAAAAAACTTAAATGGAATACACCAAGAAGTACCAAATGATGAATGCTCAATTGTTGTAATGGCAAAGCAATATTAGAACCGTCCATTTCTAGAACTTGATTTCTCTATAGTCCTAATGATTTTTCTTATTTCTTGTCTGTGCTTGGTGACATGATTTTGAACATTGTTGACATACTTAAATGGAATACACAATACCAAATGATGAATGCTCAATTGTTGTAATGGGAAAGGATCAGAACCGTCCATTTCTAAAATTTGATTTTTTATAGTCTTAATTATTTTTCTATAGTCCTAATATTTTGAAAATTGTTGACAAAGAGTGTTTCTTTTTTTATTATAGTATAAATGATTTTTCTATAGTCGTAATGATTTTTCTTATTTCTTGTCTTTTGTCCCTTTTTTTATTTCCTATGTCTGTGCTTCGTGATGGGATTTTTTCACCTTCTTTTAATGGTATATTTCATTCACTCTATTTAGAATACTATTTTGTTCACTATTTTATTTCAGCTTCATATTTCTTTCATTTTTCATATACATAGAGACTACACATTCTGATAAAAAAATGAGCTATTTGATTTAGGTTTACTTTTCATTATTGTAAATGATTATGCTACTCCTTGGTGTATTTCATATAAAAATAATAAATGTAGTAACGATGGTGCGGTGCATTATTGATATAGGCTCGATGACTCTTGTCAATGTGCCAAACTATCAATGTGGTGGTGGGCAGTGTGTGTTGAAGACTTCACAGACATAGAACAACCCTGGACGACAATTTTGGTGCTGCCCAAAAAGAAAAAAGGTTGCTAATGTGTATATATTTAAAGTTTCTAATGTAAATACTATTCATTATAATATAAGAACTAATGTAGACTGGGTATCATAGGGAAATAATGGTTGCAGATACTTTAGTTGGGTTGATGACAACTCATCTGCATCTATCCACCCATCTCCACTTATCTACGATGAAGGATTTGAGTGCAAAACATGTCAGGCTAGGCCAAATTTTGAAATTATATTTTTATGATGTCTTCTCTATATTGTAATCACATATCTTTGTTGCGACCATATGGAGAGATGAACTCAGCAATTAGTTAGTTTAGTATTTTCATATTGTAACTAATATTTTAATATTGATATGACATAACTTCTCTTTGCCTCAAGTGCGCATATATATGGTTTACATCTTTTTTTAGAATAATTATTCATGTTTATGGCTCGAGTGAGCCCCAATCTGCTATCAATCACATGATTTAACGTATAGTGTTTTCTTGGTTATTCCATTTGTTCCTTGACCTTGACTATGGATTGACTATCATTTTCAAGCTTGAGCGAGGCTTCATACCAAGCAACGTCTGGCAACACTAATTTATGTTGGAGGTAAACTACATGTGTCATGTAAACAACATGGTTGAACTACTGGAACATGAACTTGTGGAGTATCATCCAGTACTACATAGTCATTTTCTTTCTTCTCATGCTGCAGCAACAGATCTTTGTACAATACTTTCTCATTGAATATGACATCCCTGCTTCTTACAATTTTATGATTTTCAAAATCCCAAAGCCTATAACCAAATTCATCAATGCCATACCCAACAAATACACATTTCTTTGACTTAGCTTCCAGCTTGGTTCTATTTTCAGAGTCTATAAGTGCAAAAGCTTCACAACTAAAGGTTTTGAGAAAAGAATAACTCACCTTCTTACCACTCCATGCTTCCTCTGGAATACCACAGTCCAAAGGAGTAGAGGGGCTTCTATTGATTAAATAAATAGCAGTGTTCACTGCCTCTGCCCACATATTTTTGGGCAGCCTAGCATGCAACCTCATACTCCTTGCACGCTCCATTATTGTCCTATTCATGTGTTCAGCCACTCCATTTTCTTGTGGAGTCCTTGGTATAGTTTTCTGCCTACGAATACCATTAGAGGAACAATATTCTTCAAATTCTGTGCTGCAATACTCACCACCATTATCAGATCTGAGACATTTTAACTTTTTACCAGTCTCATTCTCAACCAAGCATTTCCATTTCTTAAAAGTTTGAAATACATCAGATTTCTATCTAAGGAAATAAATCCATACTTTTCTTGTTGCATCATCTATAAATGTAACATAATACAAAGAGCCACCAAGGGAAGATACCTGAGCTGGTCCCCATACATCTGTATGCACAAGCTCTAATCTCTCATTTTTCTTTTCCTTCCCACTCTTCACAAAACTAACTCTCTTTTGTTTTCCATAAACACAACTTTCACAGAAATCCATATTGACACATTTCAGACCAGGTAAAACTTTCTTTGAATGAAGTAATTTCATACCTTTTTCACTCATGTGCCCGAGTCTGTTGTGCCACAGTGCTGTGTCAGAATCTACAGCAACAGTTTGATGTTCTTCCTGCTCAACTGCAGCCACTGTTCCTGAACATTCATTATCTTCTGAAACAATTAAAGTAGAAGGAACAGTATGACCTGTACAAAGATATAAGGTGCCTACTTTCACACCTTTTGCTACTACTAAGGAACCTTTTGAAACCTTCCAATTTTTATCATTAAAAGTAACTGTGCAACCCTCATCACCCAGTTGCCCTGCTGAAATTAAATTCCTACTCAGCCTTGGAACATGTCTTACCTCGTGTAGTAGCCAATGATTCCCATTCTGCAACTTAATCTTAATTTTTCCCTTTCCAACAATCTGACAGGGTTCATTATCTCCCAAATAAACTAGCCCAAAATCCCCTTGGACATAATCAACAAAATAACTTCTATGGGGTGTAGCATGAAATGAAGCCCCAGAATCTAAAACCCATGAATCATCAATACTTTCTAAGGACAAGAGCAAAGCATCCTCCTCGGATTTGTTACTTACCACATTTGCCTCCTTGTTTCCATCATTTTTGTCTCCTTGATCTTTCTTTCGAGACCAACAATCTTTCTTCTTATGACCTGGTTTTCCACAGTACCAGCAATCATTTGGCCCTTTAGATTTGGACCTCTTTCCCTTTGATTTTCCTCTTGATTTCCCATGATTTCCAGAGTTGTTTCCTCTATCTCTTGTTCTGCCTCTGCTTTCTGTGTTCAATACACTACCCGATGTGGATGCCCCTGAGCTTTTCCTACGAATTTCCTCACTCAATATAACACCAATAACATCATCATACTTTAGGGTATTAGAACCAGAAACAGAATTACTAACAGCCATTACCAAGCCATTCCAGCTTTCTGGCAAAGAACACAAAATCAAGAGAGCCCTAACCTCTTCATCAAAAGTAATTTTAACTGAGGTTAATTGACTTGTAACTGTATTAAACTCATTCAAATGATCAGTAACTGAGCCACCTTCTACCATTTTCATATTAAATAAATGCTTCATAAGAAATACCTTGTTTGAAGCTGAAGGCTTTTCATACAACTTCGCTAGGGTTTCCATCAGATCTTTAGCTGTCTTTGCTTCAGTAATATTGAATGCCACCGATTGTGCTAGGCATAGACGAATACTCCCTAGTGCTTTCCTATCCAAAATATCCCAATCCTCTTGAGACATTGATTGCTCTTTCTTGGCTACTCCCTCTAATGGCCGCCATAGATCCTTCTGATAGAGATAATCCTCCATTTGCATCTTCCATAACTGGAAGTTCTGCCCATTAAACCTATCAACCTTTAGCCTACCCTCGTCTGCCATTTCTCCCACTTAACCGAGAGACTCTCCCACTAACTCATGACACCTGCTTCAGAGAATAGATGAAAGAACAAATGAAACAACCTCGCTCTGATACCACTTGTTAGGATTAACAAGGCAGAAATAACAATTATGTGCAAATATAACTAATATCAGAAAATAATAAACCACACAGAATAGAATACAAGACACACAAATTTAATGTGGTTCACCCAATCCCTGGGCTACATCCACCAACAGCGAGTCCAATATTATTATTATCTAGTGATTACAACCTGATTACAATCCGTAATCCCTTACAGCCCAATTCTGCCGCAAGTACTAAAGTCATACATAATGAAAAATCCCTAACCCTAAGCCATATTATACAATATTTTCCCGCTTTAGGGTTAGAATGAGTTATAAGTAGTCAGCCCAAAAAACTGAAAAAAGTAGTCGGCCTCAAAAGAAAATTTTTGTCAGGAGGAAAAGTGTACAGTACTTTCCTAGATAGTACTTTCCTGATTAGTCACCACAAGCTAACAGCTTAGAACACTAGTATATGCAAATTTCATTATTTAATAATAAAAATCTATTAAAATGTTTGCAGTTGCCTCATTTAACTTGAGGTTTGTCCTATATTATTGTTGTCATTATGGCCCTCCTCCACTCTCTAAATTTATTCCTTATCTATGGTCTTTGAATCTCGTAGTGTCAATTTGGAATTGGAGGTGCAGAAGTTGCACTCCATCGCTTGGGTATACAACTCAATTACATTATCTCCAAAAAGATGTGACCATGATGCCTACAATTGTGTTTCTTATTTGTTGTGTCCCAGGACCCCTTATGACCCTTTATGACCATTTACGACCTCTAATAATACATCTTAGAGGTATTAAAATGTCATAAAAGGTCATAAGAGGCTCCTAGGAGGGGCCAGATGAGCTTCCACCTTCACGTGGTTGGCCCTGTTAAGTAGAGAATGTTAATTAAACTATTCTTGAAACATAATTGTAGGCATCATGGTCACATTTTTTTGGAGACAGCATAATTTAGTTGTATACCCAAACAGAGTGCAACTTCTACACCTCTGATTCCAAGTTGACACTGTGGGATGGAGAACAACTTGGAACGGGAGGTGTAGAAGTTACTCTCCATCATCTGGGTATACCACTCAATTACATTGTCTCCAAATAAATGTGACTATGATGCCTACAATTATGTTTCTCAGAGAATGTTAAACTATTCTCAAAACAAAGAGAAGCTCAATAATTTAAGGTCTCAGTACAAGCACTAGAATTGAGTTTTTTGGCATAGGCTGGGAAATTTTTGTATATCAACATGTGATAGATTTTGGGCAAAAAACTCTATTGCATATTGATATACAAAAATTTCCCAACCATGTTGAAAAACTCAATTCTAGTGCTTGTACTACATGACTGGTGCCAAAATAGGGCTCTCCCAATCACTGATTGTGACCCGCTGGCAACAACCAACAAAATGAGTGTGGACACCTAAAGATAAATATCAAATAGGGGGAAAGCACCTACAACAATAGAGGCAATAGTTGTAGATACAGATGAGGATATCCCAAATCCCTAATATAATAAATACGGTGAAGAAAAAGAGTAGTGCAGAAATTATTACTATTTTGGAAGATGCAAATCCAACTGAGGAGATGCTGAAGAGGATTTTTGGGACTTCTTATATTAGGGATTTTTGGGATATCATCATCTATATCTACAACTATTGCCTCTGTTGTTGCAGGTGCTTTTCCCCTATCCTAAACATCAAATTGTGATAAAAATATCAATAAAACTATCATAATAACTCCATGAATTATTTACATGTATATATTGTCAATAAATACACTAATTATTTACATTGGAATGTAGCCTGCCAATATTGATACTGCACCGGTCGAGCACAATGGAGGCATCGATTCTAATGTGAATTGTAGTACTCAATCTATACTTTTTCTATTCAAACTTTGATTAATGAATATTTAATACAAGCAAACATATTCAATTGTTTAAGGTGGATTAGTTGTGATGATGAGACATGCCATTTAGATGTTAACTATGACAGTCTCTTGTTTTTAGGCAATGTAAAAGGAGAATCCTAGTTCAATATGAAATCTAAATTCATATACATAGGATATCAGCTAGAGTTGAAAAACACAACAGGGTTGCATTTTTTATAGAGGTCTTTAATTGTGTATTTTAAGTTATAGACCATCGCGAAGATTTTAATTTTGACCTATTAAAAAAATGTAAACATGTTGTGTTTTTCAACTCCACCTACTATCCATGCATATTCTGCTTGTGTTGCACGTGCATTCTCGATTCAGAGTGGGAAAAATCTTATTTTTTATGCGAGGGAGAGAAGCCATACACATAAGTGATGGAGTTGAGGGGAGATGAAGGAATACCAAAAATTGAATTTGGAATTTTTCATCAGAGAAACATAAATGTAGGTATCACAATAGATGAGAAACATAAATGTAGGCATCATGGTCCCAATTATTTGGAGACACAACATAATTGAATTCTATACCCAGAAAATGCAACACAACCACTACTCCTATAGTTCTAAGTTGACACTGTGGGATCCAAAAACCATATATAGATTCCTTATCTTTGGTTTTTGGATCCCGCAGTGTCAACTTAGAACTACAGGAGTAGTGGTTGTGTTGCATCATCTAGGTATAGCATTCAATTATGTTGTGTCTCCAAACAATTGTGACCATGATGCGTACATTTATGTTTCTCAACTGTTGTGTCCCAGGACCTCTTATGATCCTTTATGACCCTTTACAATCCCTAAGAATACATCTTAGAGGTCTTAAAGTGTCGTAAAGGGTCATAAGAGGATCCTAGGAGGGGCCAGATGAGCTTCCACCTTCACGCAGTTGGCCCTATTAAGTAGAGAATGCTAAACTATTATCGAAACAAAGAGAAGCTCAATAATTTAAGATCTCAATCAACGTATGAAAAATATATACAACAATAAGATATCTGGTCGATACTTAATATCGACACAAGTTATGATTATTATAATTATATATGATGAATAATTATTAGATAAATAATAAAAATAGTGAAATTAAAAAATATATATATATTTTTTATAAAAAATTAAATTATATGTTGATATTTTGACCAACTATTGACCAACTCTCTTTGACATTTTGATGAGGATGCTATGTATTCAATGTTTATTCTGACCACATATCATCGAAAGTTTGATGGGATTTGGTTGCGTAGACAAAAGGTATGATCCAGGTTGAAGCAATTGTTTCGATGATGCCTCGGTCAGTAATTCAACCACAATGGACGTCAGAATTTTGATGATTATTTTTACCATTGTATAAGTGATGAAAAAAATTTGACAACATTTTTGGTCATTTTCTTGACCAATTGGTATAAAAAATTTGACTAATCCTCATCGGAAAATAGGCTAAAATTTACTAGTGTAACCGTATTGCTGAGGACATGGTTTAGAAACTTGGTTTGAATAGAATGAAACATCCACATCCTTATAGGATTGGTTGGCTACAAGGGTATCATGCTCTGGAAGTAAGAGAACAATGCTTCATTGATGTTCAGATTGGCCAGTATAAGGATCTTGTGTTATGTGACATTGTGAGGATGAATAGTTGTCATATATTTCTTGGTGGACCTTGGAAATATGATTACAGAGCTATTTATGACTGTGTGAAGAATGTGTTTACTATTGAGAAGGATGATAAGAAGTTTTCATTGATGCCTTTGATGGATACAACACTCTATAGGAGAATCCTAAGTATTGGTTCTTGAATTGATTTGGTGGATCCAGAGAAAATTAATGATCAGTTTGGAGAACCAACCTGTATGTTTTCTAGAAAATACTTGAAGAGTTAGAGGAAATTGAAGTGGAAGAATATGCAAGCTAAGAAGATGGAGGACTTGTATGTGAAGAACTAGTTTGAGATTTATGTACTAAATCTTGGAAGATGTTCTTCTTGTTGGCACTTGCAAAATTTTCTCTAGTCTCTGCAAGTGTTCTCCATGTCCCTGGCTTGAAACCCTAGTTCATAAATTCAAAATTTATAGCCATTGGAAGGGTTAAACCCTAGTCTATCTTGGCCCTATTTTAATTGAACATTACTTTTGCGGTCACTAAAGTCCCAATTACCCATGTGCTAAATTTGATGTGACCACTTTACGTGTTATGTCATTAGGTTACTTTATTGGGACCTCTTTCAATTTTCCTTTCAAAGCCTAAGTTTCCCATTATTTTTCCTAAGTGTCAGCCTTTAAATTTGTGTGGCTGTCATTATTCCACAAGTTTTCCTATTGTCAGAGTTTCTGACATGTGGTATAGCAATGAGTGGACATCTATCTCGGTGGGCCCAGTATCTCAGTCACTTTTAATCCTACGGTGGCCACATGATCTCATGAAATATTCTTTCCCCTTGATATCATGCGCTAGCTGTCTGATCTTCCAGTGATGTGATGTTTCTCAGTGGGTCCAGTGCCAGGTCATGCCACCATGTTTGTTTCTTATTGGTCAAGCTTGAGTATGAGGTGGAGGCTGTCAGAATGACCTATGTGCGATAAAAAAGTTGTATGTCCATTTGTTGGATATTGTGATGTGGCCTTCTCTGATTGGAAAAAGGTATTGATGATGAGGATGTGTTAGTGGGGCTAGTGTTAGAGGAATCTGTAGGGTTTCTAGCAGTGTAGGTAGATCTACGGTGGTCATATGATCACATGGAATCTTTCCATGCTATGCGATCATATGCTGACCATCCGATTGAAGGGGCTTGTATGTAGTGGGTCTGATATGCTACATGGTGCTGAGGTGCTTGATTTTCATTGGCTAAGAAACTAGTGATGTGGCAGAGACTTTTCAAATGACTTTGTGACTATTGTGGAGATTAATGAGAATCGCTCGATCTGTTGGGAAGAAATAAGATCAACAACCATGTTTTAAATCTGGTTGATATAGCCGTGTCTCCCAAATTCAAATTTTTAAAGGGTTTCTCAGTGACTAAGGACTAATTTTTAATGCTTGGGTGGCTGGATCTAGCTGATTTGATTTTGTCGACTGATGCAGTGTGGTCTAGGGGTTTGATAATTGATTGTAGAGTGTTTGTACCATGAAAGAATGAACAAAGAGTTGCTTGAGGTATGTTGCAGGTGGACAATCAGATTGATCACAAGGTTTCCTATTGTCAGAGTTTTTGACATGTGGTATAGCAATGAGCAGACATCTGTCTCGGTGGGCCCAGTATCTCAATCTCTTTTAATCCTACGGTGGCCGCATGATCTCATGAAATATTCTTTCCCCTTGATATCATGCGCTAGCTGTCTGATCTTCCAATAATGTGATGTTTCTCAATGGGTCTAGTGCCAAGTCATGCCACTATGTTCGTTTCTTATTGGTTGAGCTTGAGTATGAGGTGGAGGCTGTCAGAATGACCTGTGTGTGATAAAAAAGTTGTTGTCACTGGGGATTGCACCCGTGGTGGCTAAGTATAAAACTTGGCAATCCCGTGAAACATGGGAATACTCTCGAGATGTGGGACTTCTTCTTGAGAATAGACCTCTAGGTTAAGGGCTGGCTTCCCCATTTGTATCACCTGAATTGTACTAACTTTGAAAGGAAAGGGAGAGAGATTACATAAAACTAAGACAATTAAAACTAACTTAGGTGATTCACCAAACTGGATAGATCCACAAACTAAAAACAAACTCATAATGTAACTCCAACACATAATAAGAACTCCACAACTCTTCCAAGTCTAACTTTTCTTCCTAGTAAACAATCAGGTGCTGAATGTGAATGAGAAGGAAAGATAATTTTCACAACTCAACACAGTTAGATGCACACAAATTTTAAAACCTCCAAGTAAATCAATGCTTGAAAAATAATCAAATGAACATACTATCATGTAAAGGATCAAAATCAATCACAATACATAACACTTAGCTCATCAACTGACTCACAAACTATAGAAAAGAAGGGAATAATTTTATTATTAGCTGGAATAAAAGGAGCTACAATATCAGATTGCTTCACAAGAGCTACAAAATTCACCTCCTGAGAATGAGGGAATGAAGAACCAACCTACTATCACCTAAGTGAGAGGCATATATAGGAAAACTGGAGAATCTGCAATGAAGACCACTCCTCACCAAGAATAGAAAATCCTTAGCCATCAGGACCATGATCCCATCACTCTGAAATTCAGATGCCCAATTCCTAAGAAAATAGGGGAGTGGAAAAAGTGGAGTCCCTAAAAATGGATGGTCAAAAGAAAACTATCCCATCACTAAGTCATGCAAAATAAATGATATTCTTACAAGACTTATAAAATGCCATGTCAAAATTTACAATAAAGGTCTTTGCTTTGACTTACATTAAAAATATTCCCTCCTTTAAGTTGATTTTAAATATATTTTAGGATATTCTCAACTCAAAAATTGAGGAAAATATCTAAAATATTTACATTTTAAACAATCCACATATCATAAATGTACTCAAACCTAGGACCCACCTAAATGCAATCTTAGTCCTAATTTAACCCAATGACCCTAGGACTCAACTATAGGCTACAAGTGAATATTAAATATTTTCAACCCAAACATTGGGGAAAATATTTATAATCAATTACAATTCATAACCCCAAGTTGAAATTAACGTGGCATCCAATTTCTCAACCTTAAAAGAAAGGGGAGAAAATAAAGCATAATAATGAAACCCTTCATCAAAAATGGCAATTCTGCATCCATGCTTCCACATTCAGCAATTGGCACACATGGACTCCTCTTTACAGTCTTCGAATGGAAACCTTCTACTTCAAATCTTGAGCTCTATTGGAAATAGAAACTCCCTCTCCTAGATTTAGAAATAGCAACAACATTCTGAGGTAGGCATTGTTATTCGTTATCTCACAATTTGATAGCATTTATGTGGTATTGTTATGTAAACTAGGGCACCAAAATTCAACTCATGTATTTTCTTGAATTTGAGATTGTATTCACTATTTTCATATAGGCCCGATGAAAATTATATGAACTAGGGCATGCTCTGTATATGTGCTTCTCGGTATCTTGAGGGCATCAAACCTTTAACTTTTTGCATTATGTTTGTCTCTGCATTTGATTTCATGGTTGCTTTTGTACATTTGCTAAAGACATTTGATATTGCTTTGTATTGATGCATCTCTGCACTTTCTTTTGAATCCTTTATTGCTTCACTATTCTATTGATAATCTGAAGCCATCATGCATTGAATTGATGGTGTGCTATTGCTTTGATAACCCTAAAGCCCTGAGAGCATGCTAGAGTATCACATCTTTGCAAAATGGATAAGGGTACTATTTGGATGTATATCTCCGTTTGGCACAAGCTCTACATTGTTAATGTTTGATGCTCATAGATGGCTTATCACTATTGTTTGCTTTTGCAAAGGCTCACACACAACCCACAGATAAGGTTGGTGTCTCAGTGACCCGAGAATTACTAGGAAAAGGTGCCCATTTATGGCGCTACTGTCAGTTTGAGGTGCTCATCACTGATATTGCATTCACATTTGTAGTGTGTCTTTGGTAACCAGTGAGTGGTGTATATATGATTAGTCATTGTCTCAACAATTGGTGCTTGATGTGGGTATCATCTACTCACTGGTTAGAGTTTGGAGCCTATGACACTATTGCTTATTATTGGCGCTGCTTGTAAATACCATAGTCTATTGAACTTTCATCCTCATTGCATCATTTGAGATGTGGTTCTATGAAAGCCATACCACTACTTTAGACCTGGTGTAACCAGTGAAAAATGTACCATCTCTGCTCAGGGTGAAATACCCTAGCCTGCTGTGTTCTTGTTTAGGTCATATGTCATGATTGTGCTATGGAATGAGGCATCATCTCTCTCACGAACCAATGATCTATAAATCCATGGTCCTGGCATCCATTTCACTACCCTTTTCTTAGCATTTGATTCCATGTATTGTTGTTGTTTTCGAGGGCTGAGGGCCATGCTTTATTAGAAACTAAGGCATCAATGATGTTCCTCAGTCATTTTTTATTGTGGCTCATGCACTGTCCATCCCTTTAGCATTGATTGAGCTTGCTACCAGTGCCATTGATCCTTGGAATGTTTATTTACTATTCATTGAATGGCATCATGGATATATGTTCTGTTATTGACACTCCCTGCAATTCATTTTTGTTCATGGTTTATAGATCCTGTGAGGACTCATGTGGTATCTTTGTTGCAACTTTTGAGGCATTCTTATTATTTCTTTATCCACTTCTATGATTGGGCCAAGGGCCATTCATTTGCATTATTGCTTAATGTCTTTGGTGACATTATTTGTAACTTGTGCTTCATTTGGCATTTGAATTTGCTGTTGAGATGCACTGTATATTTTTGGTGCCCATGCTTAATGTAGATGCATTACATGCTGATGTTCTTTTCCTTAAATGTTGATTGGTATGGATCTTAGGCACACTGTGAATATTTTTATGTTGCACACTGACTTATAGTGTTGCTGATTATCATGCCATTTCCAAGATAAACCATAAGCCACCATTCATACTATTGTTGTACCCTGGTAATCATGCTTACGAAGTATATCCTTTGAAAGTATCAGTTCCCTATTTTGACCATGCTCACATTTGATTTGGCTTTATGGTTCTTGAGTGTCTCACTTACTGAATGCCTCTCCACATGAGTCAGTGCCTCTCATTGAGATGGTTAGAGTTGCCAGAAACTCTGTGGGAATAGAGCTTTTGACAACCCTCACTAGTTTAGTGTAGGGTACTGGGAGACTCAATACTGATCATGGGTGTTGTAACCTATATCTACACATGGGACAAACACATTAGTAAAAACAATGGTATTTCTTTTTATTTCCAGAGGCTCCTTGATGCACATGCCCTGAGCACAGCCCATGCTAGAGGTGCATGACTGAGTGTACGTATGCATGTTATAGATGTTGTGGCACCATTCATTGCTTAGATCCATTGGATCTAACACCTTTATTTCTCTTCTCTCTGCAGGTTCAGGATCATAGGAGCATACTGGGCACACAAAAGAATCAACTCACTACCAGGCAATGTCTGGTACCCCTGCATCTAGCTCTTTAACTCATGTATATTTGTACTCATTCATATAGTTCTTGCATTTTCTATGCTCACGACATGTGTGAGCTCATATGAATGTTCTCTTTTCAGCTCTCTTTCCTTTCTGTACAGCATATTAAGGATGTATCATGTAATCTTAGATGCAATAATTTATCTTTTCTTTTCATGTACCTTTGCAATGAATGAACACAAATCTTAATCAGATCATGTAATAATGAAAACTAGGGTATAGCTCATCTAGTAATTAGATTTCCCAAAATGTGCAAAAATATGGCAACAGTTTCCTATTGTCAGAGTTTCTGACATGTGGTATAGCAACGAGCAGACATCTGTCTCGGTGGGCCCAGTATCTTAGTCTCTTTTAATCCTACGGTGGCCGCATGATCTTATGAAATATTCTTTCCCCTTGATATCATGCACTAGCTATCTGATCTTCCAGTGATGTGATGTTTCTTAGTGGGTCCAGTGCCAGGTCACGCCACCATGTTCATTTCTTATTGGTCGAGCTTGAGTATGAGGTGGAGGTTGTCAGAATGACCTGTGTGGGATAAAAAAGTTGTATGTCCATTTGTTGGATATTGTGATGTGGCCTTCTCTAATTGGAAAAAGGTATTGATGATGAGGATGTGTCAGTGGGGCTAGTGTCAGAGGAATCTGTAGGGTTTCTAGTAGCGTAGGTAGATCTACGGTGGTTGTATGATCGCATGGAATCTTTCCATGTTATGCGATCATACACCGACCATTCGATTGAAGGGGCTTGTATGCAGTGGGTCTGATATGCTACATGGTGCTGAGGTGCTTGAGTTTCATTGGCTAAGAAACTGGTGATGTGGTAGAGACTTTTCAAATGACTTTGTGACTATTGTGGAGATTAATGAGAATCACCTGATCTGCCAGGAAGAAATAAGATCAACGTCCATGTTTTAAATCTGGCTGATATAGCCATGTCTCCCAAATTCAAATTTTTAAAGGGTTTCTCAGTGACTAAGGACTACTTTTTAATGCTTGGGTGGCTAGATCTGGCTGATTTGATTTTGTCGACTGATGCAGTGTGGTCTAGGGGTTTGATAATTGATTGCAGAGTGTTTGTACCGTGAAAGAATGAACAAAGAGTTGCTTGAGGTATGTTGTAGGTGGACAATTAGATTGATAAACACAGCAAATTCATGATCTTTAGTACACAAGTCAGAAGTTATCATAAAAGGAAGATCATTCTAGGATCTATTTTCTCCAGGTTGCTTGGTTTTCCCCCCAATGAATAAATCCTGATTGAATCTAATTGGTTTGGTGGGTGAAAACCCTAGCCCTTGCCTCAGTCATTTGTAGCTTGTTGCATCCTAACTTTTTGGGATTCTAAGATGACTGGTGGTATATATTGTTGTAGTTTTGATTTTGTAGGGGTTCCAAGTCTTTTGGTCCCAAAGGTTGTTGTTGATGTTATGTTGAAAATCAATGTAGAAGACTAAACAAGGAGAGCCTAGATTTTGGGTCTGTTTCCTAGCATTTTGTTGTTTTGGTAATGTATTGATTTTTCAAATTTTAATGAGAAAACACTTGGATTCCAATCTCAGATTTATGTTTGTCTTCTTATTTTGATCTTGGGCTCATATATGTTAATGTCACAAAGTGAGTTAGCATATGGTAAACAAAGAGTATTGTGGAATTATCTTTGAGTTCCTAACAAAGTTAGGATTAAAGTCTTTAAGGTGATTTTAGTGAGTTCATGGTTGGGTAAGAATTTGATGATTAGGTTTGGGAGTGAGAGGGATAATAAGCAAAGCACTTATTCAAAATTCAAGAGTGTTTGAGTTAGGATTCTAAGTTGATATATGTTATTGAGTGACTCTATGCCCTAGGTTAAGGCACTGATCCATTCTCTGGAAGCAGTCCATCATCATCCACCACATATTTAAATGATAAAATCTTTAAAATCAGTTAGTAAAGGGTATAATGCATAATAATTTGTGATTCCTTTCAAGAAGTGAATCAAAGGTACACCCGCCTAAGCATCTAAGCTCAAAGTGTAGGAGGATCCTTATTGATCCTTGTTAATTGGCCCTTTTCCTTGCAAACTTTGGAGTGGTGATAGAGTCAGTGACATTAATTTGTCAATCATAGTGTAAACCTACAACTATAAAGAAAAGATCACCAACACTTCTCACATATGAACATCTTTTGGAACCTGGGGTGTTTGATGCAGGGGCATCCAAGGTTGAGGCAAGGGAATTCTTTATTCTCAGTAAAACTAGATAGGGTGTTTGTATTTTGGCTAGTGTTACTTAGTTGCAACCTTGACCGATGGCCTCGATCATTGAAGGAAGCTCAATCACTGAAGGAACTCGATAGTCTCTGACACTCAGTGAAAGTGTTACTCGGTCATGTCTACATTGCTCGGTTGACACTAGTGCTTGGTGATGTCTAGTGTTCTTAGTTAATTCACTATCACTCGATAGTTCTGGCTTACCGACTGGAGTTCTGTGTGATTTTTTGGGCCGACTTGGTGCATTTATTAATGGTAGCTATTGTTACAAGCTGACATACTGAATTAAATGTTTGTATACAATTTTAAGCTGACTTGTATGGCATTTAATTTTTGTTAGGAGGAGTCAAGGGTTTCATCCAACCCACTTGTGGCTGATGATTAGTATTTAAGGGATGTTTGGGTAGATATTTAGGAGATGACTTGGATAACTGAGAAGCCTAAAAGTTGAAGTTGGTAGATTTGTGGAAAAGATCTTACATGATCTTGCAGATCATATCAAGATCTGATTGTTTCTAATAGAAAAGTTAGTGGTTTGCAACTTGGAGACAAGGAGATTGCTTAGAAGCTTGCAAACTCAAGTTTAGATCTGCCTTAGGTTTTCCATCATCTTCTAATTGTCTTCAAAGCTGAGCTAGCTAAGATTATCTTGGATCTATTGATCTTGCAGAATTGTTTCTATTTGTAATTGGCCCTAACTTGGAAGGCCTTACAGTCGGGCATGTTAAGGAAAATTACTTGAAACATGTATTGTGTAATCTGTTGTGTTTTTCCACTATGTAATTCTGAAGCTGCAAGGTTTGGACTATCCTTAATTTGATCCTTCTCACCTTGGTCTACATCACATTTTCCTGTCATAACCAAAATCCTAAGAAAATGGTCTTCATCCTTGCAAAACCCTAAGGAAGTTGTCATGCCCTAGCTGCAACACACATTTGATCTACAAAGAATACTTGTAATGTTTTATGACTTGCGAGCTTAGTCATGGACTAATCAAGATGTGATCAAGCCCCATTTCAGATTGCATGTGCTGAAATGCAAAAACTAGAGAGATGTAGCAATTTTAAGGTCTAAGAATATAGGGTTTTATCCATGCAAATAGTTTTGAAAATTTTCCTAAGTCCAAGAAACCCTACCCTTATTCTTTTTCTTCATTACCTTTTGGGGTCACTTAAGTCCCCTTTCTACACATGTTCTATTTTCTTGCTCGGGTAGGTAAAATTCTATTCAGTGATCCAGCAAATACAATGGTCATGTATTCTCCTGATCTTGGTGACTAAGTTCCTAACATCCAGGGACCTAGAGAACACTTAATCTTTCCTTCAGTCACTGATTCTCTAGATATTTGGTCAAGATGAGACACATTTTGAGATTAAATGAGAACTGTGTTGGAGATTTTCCAGCAAGCTAGTGCTAACTGTATGTTTGTCATTGATGACAACATATGGTAAGTAGCATGCGTGGAAGACTTATATAGTAATCTTTGAGTATAAGTAGCATGGACATGTTATCAGCATGATATCATGGATGTAGAGGTTAATTGTTAGTATAGATAGTTATATAGTGGCTTATGTTAGTAGTGTTCCTGACAGAGTTACAGGCAATGTTCTGTGAATGATTGTTCATACAGTTATCATGGATCCTTGTGCATTTGGATTTGTGATGGATACATGTTGGTGATGTTACATTCATGTCCACATAGACTCTGGTATGTAGTAGAAGTGAAGTTATTTAGTCATTATTCACCCGTAGCAGTTTCCTATGTTTATTCAAAGGATCCGACAGAGATTATGTTGGTACAGGCATTGTGCCTATCATTATGGTATGTGTGCTTGGATTAGTGATTGGAGAAGAGTTATTAATTTTTGGTTAATAGTGCATGATTTTATTCATCTTGAGGAGAAAGTTTCAATTAGTGGTGGAGCCAATAGTGTGTAGCGTGCATCTACACTTATTGATTTGGACAGGTCCTAGTTTGTGATACGTGCTTAGTAGAGCTGACAGAATTGTTATTGGAGAGTGTTATTGTTTCTCTAATGTGATTTCAAGGTGGTTTTAACATGCCAACTTGATTATATCATTTGGAGGAAAGATATTTATATGCAGTCATTTGTGATTGCTAAGACATGGTTCAGAGTTGAATGTGAAGACCAGAGCAGAGAGTGTGAAGTTTTGAGCCATTAGCAGAAGGTCTATGTGACCAAGTAAAGAACATATGCTATACATTGGAACTAATCAAGACAACAAGTCAAAGCGCAGTTCACCAAGATCCAAATATAGTGTGAATCTATTAATTAGAAGGTTGTAGCCTTCACCCCTTTGAGCAGTGTACTCTTGGACAGTGCATCCTCACCCCTAACAGGGTTAATTTTAAAAGACTCCTAATAGGGTCAAACGCTTGACTAGGTCACTATACTTATTGCATTATAAAGATCAACTCCTAATAGGGTTTTAAGGTCTCCTAATAGGGATCATAATACACTAGTGTAGATTATTAGTGGGTGTCAATTCCCACTAGGGTTTTTACCTATTTGGGTTGTCCAAGAACAAAAATATTGGAGTTGTGTTCAATTATTATTTCATTGTGTTTATGCTTTATGTTTAAGTATACTTAATTGGATAAAGAATTGAAACTTGTAGATAACTAATTCACCCCCCCTCCCCTCTTAGTTATCTCTTGGGACTATTCCTAACAATTGGTAACAAAGACAAGTGCCTCGGAGAGAAATTTTAATAGCTTGCGGTTGATCAAATGACATTCTTCAAAAAAGAAAGTCCTAAGTTTGATGGAGAGAATTACCTTGAATGGAAGAACAAGATGGTGACACATTTACAATGCATTGCTTTTGAATTTTTTGAAGTTGCTATCAAAGAAGTTAAGATCCCTTATTTAGATGATCTTGCAAAGGATGATGGTACTGACAAGCATAAGGAATTGTTCCATTAGAATGCAATAGCCAAAGAAGTGCTTATTCAGCACCTTATCTGATAGTGAATTTTTAGAAATAAAGAAAGTAGACACAACCTATAAGATATGGAAGCACCTAGAAGGCATGTTTGAAGGAGATACATAAGAAAAGAATGTTCACAAAAATACATGGAAGAAAAGATACAATACATTAGAGATGCTACCTGAAGACAACATCAGAGCTTACAACCAAAGGATTAATGAAGCAGTTGCTAGAATCAGAAACAATGGTGAGCAATCTCAGTGGAAGACATTATGGATAAGTTAATGACTACTCTTATATTTGAGTATGAAAAAAAGATCAACATCCTTGATGAGACCATATAACTTACAAAAAACTTCAAGAGAGAGACCTTGATCAGCAAAATTTCAGCTTTTGAGATTTCAAGATTGAAGATAGAACCTAAAAGTGAGACAGCCTTCAAAACATCAATCCATGGTAAGAAATCTATAAACACTTCTAGTAATTTTGATGATGATGATGAAGAGAAGACACTAGATGATTTCATTGCCATGATTGCTAAAAGAGAAAAGAAAGGAAAAGAGAAATATGAAGGTCAATTTCCATTCAAATTTTTTTCATGTAATAAGATTGGTCACTTTGCATCCAAGTGTCCTACAAGAGTTAAGAAGTTCAAGACTAACTAAAAGCCTATGTATACAAAGGAATATTACTATGCTGGAGATGGAGTATCAGATGATGATTTAGCTAAAGATGAAATTGGATTCATTTCCATTATGGATAAAATGCATGAGGAGATGGATCATGAAGATGACAAAAGGGAACAAGAGCCAGCATTGATTTCACAAGCTGACATAAGGACAAATTGGATTATAGATAGTGGTTGTTCACATCACATGACAGGTGATAAAGACATATTTGTTCATCTGGACAAATGCAAAGGTGGCATGCTTAGATTTGGAGATAACACTCCTAAAATTATCATTGGTGCAGGAGCTATCACATTGGATGGAAAGAAAAACACTGATGATGTTCTCTATGTAGATGGTTTGCAACATAACCTTCTTAGTGTTGGGTAGTTACTTGAAAAAGGTTATCAGTTGGAGTTCAAAGACAACAAGTGCATCATTAACAACAAGGAAGGTGTTATGATTGCATCAAGTTCAAAGACTAAAGGTAATGTTTTTCAACTTAATTCAAAAGTAAGTTGTTTTGTTGCTAAAGTTGATGATAGTTGGCTATGGCATAAAAGACTATGTCATATCATTTTGATAACATAGTAAAGATAAGCAATGTGAAGGCAATAAGAGATCTACCTAACATAGAAAAGTCATTTGATACTATTTGCATGGAATGTGTGATGGGAAAGTATGTGAGGAATTCATTCAGAAGCAAGCACAATTTAGTAGAGAACTTAGCTAGATCTGATTCATACAGACCTATGTGGACCAACTCAAAAAAGATCATACTATGGTGAAAGTTATTTAATTTTGTTTATTTATGATTATACTAGAATGATGTGGGTTGCGTTATTGAAAGATAAGTCATAAGCTTTTGAGAAGTTCAAAATATTCAAAGCTAAGGTTGAGAATGAATCTGGACTAAAGATAAAATATCTAAGATCGCATAGAGGAGGAGAATTCACCTCTGACAAATTCTATGAGTACTACAAAGAATGTGGCATAAAAAGGTAGTTGAGTGCACCTAGAACCCCTCAGTAGAATGGGATTGCAGAGAGAAGGAATAGGAGCATCCTTGATACAGCGCGCACCACCATGATTGAAGGAAAATTTGCACACACCTATTAGAGAGATGTAGTTAATACAACAATCTATACCATCAATAGAATACAATTGAGGCCTAGCGCAGACAAGACACCTTATGAGCTATGGTTTGGTAATGTTCCAACATTGAAATACTTTAGAATCTTTGGAAGCAAGTGCTACATCAAGAGGGATGAAGCAATAGGAAAGTTTGATGCAAGAAATGATGAATGTATTTTCCTTGGTTACTCTACTAAGAGAAAAGCTTATAGATGTTTTAATTTAAGAGTGAAGAATATCATTGAAAGTGCTCATGTTAAGATTGATGAAATTTTTATGGTTTAAGAAAGATATCATGATTATTCACCCATGATTGAAGAAGAGCCCAGACCTTCCACTAGTGAGATAGTTGTTGAAGAGATGTTTGATAGTATTGATGTATTGTTCAATGACCCTGAAACAAGTGAAGAAGAAACTCAGAAGGTAGATGAGACCATATCACCTAAATTTCCAAAGTTTACATCTAGATATCATTCTAAGCATGACATGATTGGAGATTAGAGTGGAAAAGTCACAACAAGATGAAAAGAAAAGAGTTCAGCAAGAAATGAGGTGGTATGTTTACTATCTCAGATTGAACCTTTAAGTGTTGAAGAAGCATGTAATGATTCAGATTGGCATGATGCTATGAAATAAGAACTAGATCAAATTATCAAGAATGATACTTGGGAACTGGTCCCAAGACCTAGTGATAAGAATGTGATTGGAACAAAGTGGATATTCAAAAACAAGATGAATGAAGATGGTACAGTAGTAAGGAATAAAGAAAGGTTAGTATATAAGGGATATGCACAAAGAGAAGGTATTGATTATTCAGACACTTTTGCACTAGTGAGAAGATTAGAAGCCATTAAGTTGTTTATAGCTTATGCAACATTCAAAAACTTCAAAGTTTATCAAATGGATGTTAAGTTAGCATTCTTGAATGGAGGGCTAAAAGAAGAAGTATGCATTGAGCAGCCAGAAGGATTCACCTTATCAGATAAACTTGATATGGTATGCAGATTGAAGAAAGCCCTCTATGGACTTAAGCAAGCCCCTAGATCATGGTATGAGAGACTTGATGGATATTTGACAAAAATTGGATTCAAGAAAGGAGAAGCAGATTCTAATCTATTCATAAGAGAGACATCTGAAGGTTTACTACTCGTAGCTATATTTTTTGATGACATTATCTTTGCGGTTAATGACAAACTTAGTGTAGCATTTGCTAAGGAGATGCAAAGTGAGTTTGAGATGAGCATGATTGGACCTATCAAATACTTTTTGGGATTAAATGTGTAGCAAATAGATAAAGGCATATTCATAAATCAGACTAAATATGTGAAAGAAATCTTGAAGACATTCAAGATGTATGATTGCAAGCCAGTGGGTACACCTATGATAACAGGATGCAAGTGAAAGCTTACAAAAGAAGATGATTCTCCAGTAGTAGATACAAAATTGTACAAGTCTATGATTGGTAAACTCATATATCTTACTCAAACTAGACCTGATATTTCTAATGCAGTTGGCATAGTTGGAAGATTTGCAACAGAGCCTAAACAAAATCACCTCATGGCAGTAAAGAGAATATTCAGATACTTACAAGGCACTATAGATTATGGTCTATCATATCCTAACTCAGAGAATGTTGAGCTTCATGTATATATAGATGCAGATTGGGTAGGATGTGTTGATGATAGAAAGAGTACATCCAGAGGAGTAGTGTTTCTTGTAGATAGACTTGTCACTTGGACAAGCAAGAAGCAAAATTGTATTTCTCAGTCAACAGCAAAAGCAAAGTATGTTGCAGCAGCCTTGAATTTTTCCACAATTGTTTAGATCAAGTAGATGATAAAAGATTTCAGAATTCAGATTGATTATCCTATTTCTATTCATTGTGATAACACTAGCACTATCAACATGTCAAAGAATCTTGTGATGCATGCAAAGACAAAACACATAGAGATCAAGTATCACTTCCTTAGAGAAAAAGTGGCAGAGAAAGAAGTCAAATTGGATTATGTGAGTACAAAGGAATAACTAGTAGATATATTCACAAAGCCTTTACCAAAGGATACTTTTGAGTATCTTAGGGAGAATCTGGGAGTAATTCCCTTCCCTAATTCTGCTTAGAGAAAGTGGAAAAAGCATCAGTCCTCAATGACTGACAAATGGTTGACTACTCTACTTCAAGAGTAGTACCAGAGCTTAAATGTTTCGGTGCCCTTTTCCATTGATGTCAAAGGGGGAGTAGTATATATTCATGAAAAATAGTATCAAAGGGGGAGCACACACATAATTAAGGAGTAAGTATTCAATTATGGAAGCAGTTCGGTTGAGGAAATGGAGAATGTTGAAGAATATTGCAGCAAATGGAGGTTTCATCCTTAGGGGAGTTTTGATGAGGAAATGGAGAATTTTATAAAAGAATTATTCATTTGGATTGGTGGTGTTTTTCATTCCATATGTTTCCATCAATGCCAAAGGGGGAGATTATTGGAGATTTTCCAGCAAGCTAGTGCCGATGGTATGTTTGTCATTGATGACAACATATGGTAAGTAGCATGCATGGAAGAATTATACAATAAGCTTTAAGTATAAGTAGCATGGACATTGTTAGAAATAGGGAATACTAAGAAGGGGGGGTGAATCAGTATTCTACAAACTTTATCTTTTGCCCAATTATGGATATAATAGATTATCTTTATACATGCATAACATAAGAAGCTAAAAATATGCATAGCAATGGAAATAAAGAACTCATAACACATGATATGTTCTCGAGGAAACCTTAGCCAAGGGAAAACCCTGGTGGGGATGGTACCCACAAAGATCCACTAATCAAAAGTATCATGTTAAGGATGTTGACCCTGTTAGGAGTCTATTACAAGCATATAGTGTATCAGTCCTAATTAAGGGACTATAGGCCTTGTTAGAAGCCTCAACCCTGTTAGGAGTTGTCAATACAAAATATGATTACCAGATGAGCCCACTGCCCAAACAAGTAATGTACAATGTATAATTATTACAAAATGGATTAAGTTATATAACCTTATGCTACTTGCATCAATCTCTTTTTGCTGCTCTTACATTTGCATCATATCATTACAACATTTCCATGTCATTACCTCTTCTTGCAATTACATATTACATATATACAAGTTATTAAATATAATAACTTTACATGGTCGGCTTCCATATATCTTTATCCAAGAGTTAACATCTAGGATGTCATCCCTTTATATTGGTAAGTCATTATTTTGATAAACAAAATAATCCCTTAACTTTTTACCAATTCTGCCTTCATATTATGTCATGTCAGCTTAACATTGTCTTCAATAAAAATGTCATAACTAATTCCATACATGTCATACTAAATTTCTCTCTGAGATTGGTCATTACTAGTCATCATAGAGTCTATGTTCAAATGCGCAAGCACTAAACTTACTCTAGTCAATGTCGCAAACAAAAACTGTATCCTGGTGCACTGGTGAAAACACTATCTTACACTTAGACAAATTTGCAATGCGCTCTGCTATACTTGCTCTCAGACCTGTGTGATCTTCATGTGGATCATATGTTTCCATAATGAAAAAATTCATGTACTCACTTCAGCCAAATTTCCAACAATCTCCCCCTTTGTCATTGGTGGCAACATATGAGAAAATTGGCTAAGTGTACAAGTCAAAATCTCAAAATTGTGGCCATAGTATAGAATATGTATACTATCCTTATAACTCCTCAAAATATTAACTCTAATACAATGCTCCCCCTAAGAGTATCAATCCTTATCAAATATATCAATTTTCTACTCTAATATCTCTCCCCCTTTGACAACAATGACAAAATAAGGTAGGGAGGATTACAAAATTGTATCCCAAAAAAGATTATACTTTCATTTTCTTATTGCAAAGCTAGTAGGCTTGCAACACAATCTGTAAAATCAATTTTCATAGCTTCTATCTCCTTTTCCCATGAATTCTTGATGGAATTTACAACATTGAGTAATGTGCTCAGTCCATAAGCTGCAATTTGACAAGCTTGGAGGTTGTCAAATTTGAATTTCTGAAAGGATGTCTTAGTTGTAAGACATTCTTCTAACTGCTCTTCAATGATACTCAACTTCATAGAGATGTGTTCTCTCAAAAGGGTGAGTCTCCTCATTTTTCTATTCCTCTCATCTTGCAATATTCTTATTTCATCATAAAGCTTCCAAACTTTCTTTTCAGCATCACATACCTTCACATTAGGTCTAGAAAGAAGGTTACATTCATTCTAAATCTCAACTTCCTTCAACTTGATCTTCTATTCCTCTTGTACTATCAAAATTTCTAGTTTTGTACACTGTATGTACAATGATTTTCTTATCTCCAAATGTTTCCTCAAGTTCTTGATACAAATATCAAGATTTCTAATATCATTCTTGATATTCTGACTTATGTTTAAAAGCATTTCAACTTCATAAGCTATTTGAGCTCTCACTTTTGCAATATTAGATAGGTCAGTGAATTCATTTTCAAAGTGCTCATTACCTTCTTAGCTTTCTCTAAAGGGTCTACCTCTGTGATTTGTGTAGTTACAATGCTTTGTAACTTCTCAGTAAGGTCCTTTAGACTCCCTTCGAGATTTTTCACTTTCTTGTTCTTGCCAATGATTTTATTCAAAGAAGTGATAAGTTCCAACTGATCATCATCATCAACTTCCTTTCCTAAATCTTCAAACAAAGATCCAATTACTTTCTTCTTTCCAGTCTCAGGAGTAATATTGATGTCTTATGTGGAAGAAATGGGTGCTTGAATCTCAGTCTCCTTAGGTTCTTCACTGATAGATTGATTCTACTCTGCTTCTTCAGTTCTATCTGATTCATCAAGAGTCGAATTGTCAATAATGTTTGCTAACTTCTTGAATACATTGTCATCAGTATCCAAGGTGACCTTAGTACCTTCTATGTTCATAGTTTCATCTTCAATGTTAATAGCCAAAGGAGAAGGAATATCCTCTTGTTTAGCTTCAACTGCTTGCTCTACTACAACCGATGGCTCTCCAATGTTTTCTGCCATGACCTTGATTATTGCATGCTCTGTATCTAAATTAACTTCTTCATATCTACCTCCCATAATCAAAATGGTTCTCCTTTTGGTTCTCAAATGGATGCTTAAGGCCTTCAATATCTACTCTAGGTGTTCATCATCTCTCACATCACAAATCTTCTTCACAAGATTCTTTCTGATATTAGTGTCTTCTTCAGTTGGTCTCTGCTTTCTATTTAGCAGTTTGGTGTACAACTCATCAGGTATTTGACCTTGAATAGAATCAAATTTCTTGTTTTCCAACATCATATGCTTCACAATAGCATTCTCCAAATTAATTATGTCTAAATAATCATAAAGACTATAGTATTTATTTATTCTGGTAACGTCTCCATTTTCAATAATCTACTCATTAAGCTTTTCAACTTTAGGTTTCCAAGCTTTCTTCTTAACTGTAGTGTCATCATCTTTTATCTCTACAATTTCTCTTGGTACTGGTTGAACTAAAGTCTTCTGTGTCTTTCCTGGTTGAATAGCAATTTCTTTCATTCTCTTGCTAGCTATGGAGGAAGTGGATCTAGTTGTTACTTGTTCCTTTTTTGGTTCCTCTACTTTCACCTTGACTTGTGTAGGTTCTTGTTGTGCTGCACTGGATGACAAGGGTGGTACAATTAAGACTTCTTTCTATCATATATCCCTGATTATTGTTGCTATCTATTTTTCTATTAAGAATTCTTGTTCTAACATTCCTGTATCTTTCAGTATTCTCGTGATAGTGCTATCAACTCTCTTCTTAGATTGCTTCTCTTCAATTATAGCTTTTTCTAAGTTGAAGTTCTCTTCAAAATTTCCAAATCTGTTGCACTAAGTGTCTAATTTACTTTTAAGTAATCTGCCAACATATTCTTATATTTCAGCCTTAGATATCTCATAGCCAAGAGGGTCTATGAACTCAATTCTGGGTTCCACTACTTCAATATAGGTAAAATCAGTGTCAACCATAAAACATATATCATTCTTATACTTCTTCATAAGTGACTGTGGAATTCTTGATCTGCTAGTTACCATGTTCTGAAATGTCTTCACTACCAACATAGCACTCTCATTTACTTTGTCAATAACATGTCTCAAATATACTGTATTTATCCTTTCCATAGCATTTTGTCCATCATTCCAATCATGTGCAATGGTGTATGGAAATCTTCTCAATGAGTGGAAAAAAATGTATGTAATTAAGGATGAAAATATAAATTGTGCATACTTAGATTTCTTTATCTTCTCCAAGTTTTCAAATAGCTGAATTCTCAAAATTTCACACATGTCAACTGGTACTTTGTCAACACACATTAAATAGGAAATATGCACCATTCCAGCTGCCATATCATCTTCTCTAGAATTTGCACAAAACTTAGTTTTTAGGTACTTGCATAAATATCTAACTTCATGTCGTTTGATCTTACTAATCACAATTCCTCTACCATTGTAGGATGAACCTGTGTTTTCTATGACTATTTTTCTCATATTTCTCTCATTTAAAGGAATATCACCAACTTTAGATAAACCTGTGACTTCATGAATCAAGTCAGCTGTAATGTCTATCACTCTATCCTCTAGCCAAAACTTCCCATTGTGAATTCTACTCAGAATAATCTTAGTGCATTCTTCATTGTCAAACTCATACTTCAAAGCATACTAAACAATCTCATTATCTTTCAAATGTTCATATCCTTGTTTTAATGACATATCCTGATTGTAAATGTTCATATGTTCATTGGTAAAATCACTATCACTGACAGTTTCTAACTTGCATCCAAGATAACTTCTCACATTTTCTAAATGCAAAACTCCATCTAATACGGATGATAATACTAACCTAGGATCATCTTCTTCCAAGGGTTCTACCGGTTCCCTCTTCATTCTAGGTCTATTCTTGTCTCTGATATTGTGAATTAAGGATACATCCATGACTACTTTAAATTCCTTATACCAATTCAAAGATCTGTCAAGATAAATACCTCAAGTTCATGATTTTAGGGCTTTCATAGATTGGGTGCTCAAATCTTTCACCAAATCACTACAAAGTGCTTCCAATCTTTGTTCTTTTCTCTCTGAAACACTTCAATTCACTTTGATAATCAAATAACATCAATCATAACCTTTTATTACTTCAATCTCACTTAGATCTGACATCACATTCAACTCTTTTGCCGCTTCTTTCCAAAAATTTGTTTCTGTTATCCTACAAAACTTAAAAATTCTTGCGATCTCGCAAAACATAATATTTTCTTTTGCGCTCTTAACCATAGCATGATTACATCATAAACTACCTTACATTAACTTTGCAAGACTTAATGCATTGAAAATCTACTTCTACACTAATTCTAAGTTCCTAATCTACTGTAATTATCATAAATTAAGTGCTTTGAGTTAGGTAAGGTAAGGATTCATTCTTACCACTTGATACTTCACCTTTCTAATTACCTTCAATGTTGAATATGTTTCCTTGATCTGTGACTTTAACAAACTTCACTTCATTTGCATTACTACAGCAACCTTTATGTCTGTTACCTACATCTTCATTTCTTCTTGCATGATTTCTAGGGTTAGGGTTAGGATGAAAAACTTCATTGTTCATTCTGCAAAACCTTGTTGTATGTCCAATCTTGTTACATATCTGACAAACAATTCCATTGTTCCCATATCTTGGTCCTTGCTGATTGATTTGTGATCTACAGTTTCTAGCAATGTGTCCAATCTTGTTGCATCTATAACATACTACTTCATTTCTTCTGTTCATATCTTCAGTAGGTTTTTTATCTGCATTGTTAGTATTTCTAAACATTCTACTACCATAATTATTCTCAATAACTTTAGGTCTTCTACATTCAATAGCTCTATGTCCAAAACCATGACAATTATAACAATAACCATTAAGAGGTCTAAATTGTTTACCTGTGCAATCTCTCTTCATGTGACCAATAGTATTACAACCAAAACATCTACCTTTAAATTCTCTTTGCATACCTTTGGGTGATTCCTCTTGCTTTGGTGATTCTTCTTCTTTAGGTGTATCTTCAGATTTGTTGATCTCATCAGACTTCTTCTCATCTATGCTTTCAGATATTTTCAGATTTGGTTCCTTGCTTTCATCATTTTCTTTAAAAGTGTTGAATCCAAGACCAGTCTTATCATAGAATGGTTTTTGATAAGATATTTGTTCATCAATCTTCTCACTAGTTGAATATAGCCTTTCAAGTTGTTGTTTGGATTGAGTCAGTTCACCTTTCACAATCTTATTATATTTCTCAAGTTCATCATATTGCAAATTGACTTTCTCAAGTTCAGATGTTATTTTTCCAAGTTTAGATTTTAGTCCTTCATTTTCAGTCTTTAGAATTTCATTCCCAGATTTCAAATTTGCTTCATTCTTGCAATTTCCATCTTTCAAACTAAGCTTCAAATTTTCTATCTTCAGTTCATGCTTAAGGATCTCATTTTCTTTTTCTAAATTGTCATCACAATCTTCAACAAAAACTTTGGATTCCTTTTCAAATCTTAGATCTTCTAACTTGTTTTTCAGTTTCTCAATGAGGTTCTTTGCATCATCATTAGTGATTTTAGAAGAGTTATTAATGTTTTGTTAAGAGAGAATGATGTTATTCATCTTGAGGAGAAATTTTTAGTTAGTTTGGTAGAGCCGACAGTGTGTAGCATGCATCTACACTTATTGATTTGGACAGGTCCCAATTTGTGATACGTGCTTAGTAGGGCTAACAAAATTATTATTAGAGAGTGTTATTGTTTCTCTAATGTGATTTCAAGGTGTTTCTAACATGCCTACTTGATTATATCATTTGGAGGAAAGATATTTATATGCAGTCATTTGTGATTGCCAAGACATTGTTCGGAGTTGAATGTGAAGAGCATAGTAGAGAGTATGAAGTGTTGAGCCATTAGCAAAAGGTCTATGTGACCAAGTAAAGAACATATGCTATACATTGGAACTAATCAAGATAGCAGGTCAAAGTGTAGTTCACCAAGATCTAGATATAGTGTGTATCTTTTAATCAGAAGGTTGTAGCCTTCAGCCCTTTGAGTAGTGTGCTCTCAAATAGTGTGTCCTCACCCCTAATAGGGTTAATTATAAAAGACTCCTAACAGGGTTCGACCCTTGATCAGGTCACTGTACTTGTTGCATTGTAAAGATCAACTCCTAATAAGGTTGTAAGGTCTCCTAACAAGGATCATAATACACTAGTGTAGATTATTAGTGGGTTTCAATTCCCACCGAGGTTTTTACCTATTTGGGTTTCCCCATAACCAAAATATTGGAGTTGTGTTCAAGTGTTCTTTCATTGTGTTTATGCTTTATGTTTAAGTATACTTAATTAGATAAAGAATTGAAACTTGTAGTAACTGATTCACCCCCACTCTCAGTTATCTCTTGGGACTATTCCTAACAAACCACTAATGTAGATTTGGATCGATGGTATTCACGTGTTCTCCAGATTTAACCCATAGTAAAGAAAAGATCAAGAGACTCTGAGTTTTCTTTGTTCACGTAATCTCTAGATGGGCTTGGGTTAAGTCAAGGTCAGAGAAAGGTTAGTCCTGGGTAGTTCAGTTTTAAATTTAGCAATCTAGTGACTAAGGTTTTTGCGTGTTCTCATGATTTAACCCAAGGTCAAGCATTTATCTAGAGAATGTGAGAATGTGAGAATGCTTAGTTGCGTAATCTCTAGGTCTAATCACTGGTTAGGGGCAAGTAAAAATTTTCTCTTTGTCATTGAATCGCTTGACTAAAGGTAAGTTAAGTTCTGGGCTTGGCGATTTAGCAATAGCCGTGGATGATAAGAAGGATCAATAGTCAACGTGTGATCTCAAGTTATAACTAAGGTTAAGGTTTTTATCTGGTGACTTGGTGAATGCTTTGATCTCTCATTCTTGAGATGAGACCCTAGTTAAGTGATACATTCAAAAAATTGGTGAAAGCTTCAGTCGTGTGTTCATTGGATAAGATGAGTTAAGTCAAGGGGTATTTGGCTAATCAACGAGGACCACAAGATGAAGATAGGATCAATAGCTAGAACTTATTCACTTGATAAAACTTAGGGTTAATAAAAGACTTGGTGATTTAGAAAATGCTTCAATCATGTGTTCTTTGAACCAAGAAAGAGTTAAGTTAAACATTGAGCAATCATGAGATTTCTTTGATCGTTGGATCACCAGATCAAGTTGGGTTAAAGAAAAAGAGTATTCAGAGACTGATTCTAGGTCATTGATGAAAGATGATCGAGTGGTGGTCGCATAATCTCTGAATGAAACCTCAAGTCAAGGATATATTAAGAGATCATGTGAATGCCTTTGTTCATGTGATCTCTAGACCAAACCCTAGTTTAGCAAATTATTTCATGACTTAAAGAACTCCTTCAGTCACCAGTTTTCCAAATCTAGTGTAGTTAAGGGGCTATCCATGGTTAAAAGGTAAAGGTAGTAAAGGACAAAAGGATCTAACAATGGTCATGTTACCCCAAAGGACAAGTTCTCAAAAGTTAGTGATTGTGGGATTGTGACAATCGTCTGATATTCCAAGTGATTAAGACTGATAAAGAAGTGGGTCCTCGTGCCAAGTATTACTGATGTGTTCTTTTTTGATTGACCAAGGAAAAGGATGATGTGGCTAGACTTTTCAAATCTTAGTTGACTGTTATGATGATTTATGAGGATTGTCTAATGTGCTTGGAATAAATAAGATCGACAGCCATGTTTTAAACTTGATAAATTAACCGTTATCGATTTACATTTGAATTTTCTAAGCTAGGGTTTGCAGAAAATAGAAATGACCATGCACCAGAAGAACAAATGATCAAATTTGATTTCTTCTTATGCCATAAATGATAAATTTTCAATTGAGAATTGAATGAGTTCCAAGGTGGTTGAGACGAATATGATTAGATTTTGTGGCCACCATGAGCTTGATATTTTGCAGATGGTTTCTTCTAGATGCAGCAATTATGATCTGAGACAAGTTGTCAAAGAATTCATTTCCTAGTGCACAGAGGTAGCTAAGATATTTGTGATGGTATGCTCACTACAGGGATAATGGGATCATACCCTGATTGCAATTTGACTGCTAGGGTTTCTACAATGTAAAGATATCATATGTGTCTCTGATATTTCTAGATCATAATTAGGGTTGTTTCCTTGTCACTTTTGTAATAAACTATTTCCCTAATTGTGCCCTAAATGACCCTAAGCTTGTAGCAATCCTTGTCCATATAAAAGGATTTCCAAGGTCATTGAGGAGGAGTTATTTTCTGAGGTTGAGAAGAAGAATCATTTGCAAGAGACTAAATATAGACTTAGTTCTATAGGCTTGCATCCAAGGATTTCTAGAAACGGCCTGTAACCTCTCTATTTTATAAAGATCTTGATGAATCTATAGTTTTCATAGTCATTTTTGGAGTATTCTATGTTTAGTAACTCACTCCTATATCAGTTTGGCAACTAATATTAGGATTTCCATAATAGCTCAGAATCTTGTCTCTTGTTTAATAGTTTGTAATTTCCTATTATCTTGTGATTTGATGACTTCAAGATCAATAGCTATAGACATAAGTGTTGTATGTTTTGATATGTTTTGATGTTAACTTGAAAAGTTAACTAAATGCTTAATATAACCTAACATAATTGTAGAGTATTGAGGAGGATATAGGTAAGTAGTGAGATTATCATTTGATTTTCATTTGCAAGGTGATTGATAAGAATAAACAATATAGTGAGGAATTGTTTTTGAATATTCCTAATGGATAAGGGACTGATCATAGACATTTTTTCAAAATAGATGTTCTTTCTTGTCTAACAATTCTACCCCAAGACAAACAAATCAAATTCTAAATCTTTAAGTCAATAGTTGTGGATTTAATAGCAATAGCCCCTACTTTATTTGTGAATAACTTGATAGTTTTATTAGCTTCACATCCTATCCATTTATGTCATAGATAACAAGAAGTATTATGGGCACATATCTGCTTTGTGAGGATTAGTGAAAATATTGAGATTAAGTGATCCTAATCCTAGGTGCACCTGCCTAAATTTTGCAAAGTTCAAAGTGTAGAAAGCCTTAGTGTTTTGATCATTGGTCCTTGTTCTTGTATGAATGTACTGATTGTGGGAAGTAAGCTACCCCATAGGTATATCTCTGCATTAATAAAGGTATTTAAAATCTTGTTGAACCAAGAGCCAACAAAATGGTGACTCTACTAGGGAATAGAGATGATATAGTCATGATAAATCTAGTTTGAAGACCTCTGGTATTACACTTTTGTGCTAAAATAATGTGGGTACAAGTAGAGCTAGACTCCTAGCTAGCTTATTTATCTTATCCAGTAGTTACTATTAAAAGAGTAGAGTCAAAAATCTAAAGTTTCACATCTTCTCACTAAGTGTGAGTGGCGACTCTAAGAAATCTCTACAACAGTACTGAAAAAATTAAAAATATCAAAATATGAATCAAAGAATTACCAAGGCCAGAAGGAAGGATCATCCTAAAGATAGGTTAGAGGGTGAACTCCCAAGTACTTCTAGGGCTCGTTAGCCAAGAGCTGATGGGAATGCTAAAAACATGCCTCAGGCATGGAAACAAAAAAATACAAATGAAGATGATCAGGTCCACACCAGTCAAGATGGTAATATGTCAGAATATGAAGAGGCTATGGATTTGGGACTAGGTCAATATGAGGACTATGATTTCCCTATAGAAGAAGGGGAATGAATATCACAATACAATAAGGGCATGGTCCCAAATAAAACTCTTGAAAATGATAGAAGGTCAAGAAGTAAAAGTAGGAGTATACAAGATTTTTATCCTCCTTTTTCCCTTGGTGCTTCAGTACCCAAAGGCCTTTATATCCTTGAAAAAAAACAAGATGAAGTTCATGATGAAGATTCAAACTCTAAAAAAACTCTCCCAAAATCTGAAGAGATCTTTGAAGAAGTTTATGAGTTGGAGAGAAGAATCCAGGAACTAGCTGCCATTAGACAACGAAGGGAAAAGGAAAAAGAAGATAAAATAAGACAAGCTATGATAAGAGAAGAATAGTTAAAGAGGTAGATAGTAAACATGGAAGCAATAAATTATGTTCCAATGCCTAAAGGAGAAAAAGAAAAGCATGTTATCCAAAAAGTATCTGAGGTAAGAAAACCCAGGATGCAGGTAAACAAAAGGCTATTGGGTTTACAATCAATGAACCTGTAAATGATAAAAATCCTTTGGACCGAGTATCCAAGTTAGAGGTTGACCTTGAAAATACCAAGAGAAAGAATGAAATAGTGGCCATGGAACTTGAGAAAATAGAACTTGAAGCTGATGCTTTAGAGATAAAAAAGAAGATCAAATTTTTTAGAAAATCCTCAGGGCCTCCAAATACTATGCCTAGTACTAACTCTAGAAACCATGACAACCAGAATGTTAAACCAGTAGTTGTTACAAATGCTACCCACACATCAAATAAAGAATCTTCTTCTCAGAATGATGGATCATTGCAAAGAACACGTGTTCATATGGAAAGGTATAGACAACTCCTTTTTAATGGTATTCTTGGTTATCCAAATTTGATTCCTAAAAAAATTAGAGAAAAACTTCCAAAGTTCACTGGCAATAATGTTGTTACATGTGAGAAATATTTAAATATTTTCATTGATATAATAGATGATTATGAAATTGAACATGAAGATGTCATTATGAAATTATTTGTTCAATCATTAACTGAAGATGCCAGAGACTAGTTTAGAGGACTCCCTTATGACTGTATTGGCTCTCGGGATGATTTTATAAATTGTTTTAAGGACCAATATGGTGATAAAATAAATGAATTTTTTATGCTAAATGAATTCAACAATATTAAGAAAAATGAAAATGAGGAAGTCCTTGGGTTTAATGTTAGATTTCAAAAGGCAATGCATAAACTCTTCCAAGTTATGAGACTAGATGAGAAAGTTTGCTTGGAAACATATCTCAATGCCTATGATGCAAAAATGGGTTACCTGCTCAAAGATAAAAATCCTAGAACCATTAGGGAAGCCCAAAGATATGATGTAAATATTGAAAGTAACAAGATGGTATTGGGAAATCTAGGTAGGAGAGAGGAGCCTAAACCTCCTAGGTTTGGAAAGAAAGAATTGGATAGCAATCAAATATAAAGCCTAGGGAGGAGGAAAATTTGAAACAAATCCTAAATTCTTTGAAGGATTTCAAACCTAATGAAAATAGAAATAGGTCACAAAATAATGGTAAGCCTCATTTTAACAACTTTGATAGGAAACCTAGGTTGCATAATTTTCCTTACCATACCCAATGGAAGGATGGGAAGCCTACAATCCCAGAAAGAAAGGAAAAACCAAATGATAAAACCCCTGATCCTTTGCAAAGGCACTCTGTTAACATGATATATGATGTCCCATGGTGCATATTTTTCCAATCTCCACATGTTTTTCCAATCTCCACATGATCCTGGTTATTGTGTAATTTCTCAAAATATAAATGCAAATGAGGAGCAAGAAGGGGAGGAAGATGAATCTTATGATGACCGGGGTTGTGATATGACAATTTCACAACTATGGGAGGAAGTTGATTCTCTAGAAGAAGATGAAAACCAAGATGCATCCTATTCTCAAGGTAGAAAGGAGATATATCATCAGCAGGCCTTTTCTGATGAGGAGGAAGATATTAAAAATATAATTTGCAATACAAAGGAGGGTGATGAGCCTATTGTATTAAGGAGACCTTCTAATAAATAAATAGTTCAAATCACTATTGATATGGTTACTCTAGCTAGGGGTAATTATTTTATGAGAAATAGAACAGTTGGTAATGCAGATGGTAGGCCAGCAAGTGTATTTATTAAGAAGGGTCAAGTAGACACTAAGCAAGCACAAGATAAAAGTAAGGATGTTGATAGTGTCAGGAAGATGAATCTAAAAGGGGGAGAAAAGCTAGGTCTTTCAAAATATATATATAGAGTAAAGGTGAAGACACCAGTGACAAGTATCCCTATTCCCCAAATTGAGAGTAAGCAAAAAAGGGAAGACAAGCTACATCTTGCATCATAGGTTGAGGATGAAAGTATGTTTCAAGGAATGCAAGATTTATCTAATGTCAAATACACACCTATTGATATGAGTCATTTGTTATATGAGATAGCAGTCAAGGTTCCATTAATGGAAATGATGAGAATAGGTGAGCATAAAAAGAAGGCCCTTACATGGATAAATGGTGTTCTTTCAATGAACATGCAAAAGACAGAAAACATTGAGATAGCAAGGGGGACAAAAGGTAAATATGAACAAAAGGGGAATGATATTGAATAAATTGTTCTAGATATACCCCAAATTTATCTAGATACAAATGTTGTTAGTACTTCTATGGGAACTATTGATCCTTTTTTCTTAACTCTAGTCATAAATGGAAAAATGTTAAAAAATTGCATGATATATTCTGGAGCTTCCAATACAGTTATGTCTACTGAGGTCATGAGAAAAATGGTACTTAAGTGGATACTCCTCATGGGATATGTCAGGCCATGGATTCAAGAGAGGTACCTATCATTGGAACAATCAAGGCTTTTCCTTACAAACTTGCAGCTTATCCTGACAGATAACTAACAATGACTGTACTAGTTGTTGATATACCGCCTCAATATGGAATTTTATTGTCAAAAAAATGGAGTGCAACAATGGGAGGTAGTATATAGTGTGAATTATATTTTACAACCTTCAAGATTGATGGTCAAAATGTTAAAGTATCTAGGAAAAATAGAACTTCCCATATGATTGAAGAAGAAACACAAAATGAAAACATGAATTGTTTTCTTGACACTAATGTTAATTATTTTCAAGTACAAAGCCTAAAGTTTGAAGGAAAAGAAGAGCCTTTACTTTTGTTGGATGATAAGGAGAATTTGACATATCAAGATGGTTTTTGGACCATGTAATTTGATGGTGCAAGCTCTAAGGAGGGAGCTGGTGCAAGTGTGTTGTTAATTGCTCCTACTGGAAGGACATTTAAGTATTTATTTACTTTAATGTTCCCCTGTAAAAACAACACTGCAGAGTATGAGGCTCTATTAATAGGGCTAATGGTTTCAAAACACAAAATCAGAAACATTAAAGTGATTGGAGATTTTGAACTTGTGATATCTCAAGTGAGATCCAAATATGCATCAAAGAATGATATACTAAAATAATATAGAAATGTATTTTGGGATGAGATAGAGTGTTTTGATGTTTTTGGTATTGAGTGGATGGATAGAAGTCAAAACAAAATGGATGACCTTCTTGCAAACATTTCTTTAAGACTAAAGGATGTTACATTTTCTGGAATTTCCAAAATTGAGATTCAATATAGACCTTCCATACCAAACAACATTCAAAATTGGCAAGTTTTTGAAGATGATTTGGACATCTTAAGGTTTTTACATTCTGAGGCCAATCTTGAGGATACAGAACTGAATTTCAATGGGTATGTGGAAACTTCAGATGATAAGCATATTTTTCTTGGTAGGGAAGTCTTACAATTAAAAACAAACAAGGTCCCAAATGGTTTGGTTGTTCTTGAGAGAGAATTTGATAATAATGATAGGTTATTTCCAACAAAAAATGTGGATAAGCCAGAGAATCTAGAGGAAATTAATTTAGGGACAGTTGAAACTCTAATATATATATTGGGGGAAATTTATCTCCCAAAATAAGAAAGTCCCTAATTGATCTTCTTAGGAAATATAGGCATGTTTTTGCATGGTCTTATGATGACTTGAAAGCCTATAGACATGATTTGTTCCAACATGAGATTCCTTTGAAAGAGGGAACAAAACCTTTTAGACAAAAGTTAAGACCTGTGAACCCTACTTTGGCACCAAAAATGAAAGAAGAATTGTAGAGAATGAGTGATGCATGCATCATTCAACCTATCAGGCATTCTACATGGGTTTCTAACTTGGTCCCTATAAGGGAGAAGAATGGAGACATTATTTGTGTTGACTTCAGAAATTTAAATATGAACTCATTAAAAGATAATTATGGTTTGCCAAATATGGAGGCCATGTTACAAAGAGTCACTAGTTCAGAGCTAATGTCTATGATGGATGGGTTTTCAGGGTATAACCAAGTTATTTTCAAGGATACTAAACAATTTAAAACTACATTTACTACTCCATGGGGTATATATGTATATATCAGGATGCCTTTTGGTTTGACAAATGTTGGGGCTACTTTTCAAAGAGCCATGGATGTGGCATTTGTAGATTTCATCAATAAGTTTCTTGTGATATATCAGGATAACCTCACATCCTACTCAACAAAGGAGGATCAACATTGTGGCCACCTTGAAAAACAATTCTGAGAGCCCTAGGGTATGGAGTATCTTTAAACCCAAATAAATGTACTTTTGGTGTAACATACGGTAAGCTTTTGGGTCACATTGTGTCTAAGGATTGAGTTAGAATTGAACTTGAGAGAGTTATTGCAATTGACAAGGTACCATTGCCAAGAAATTTCAAAGGAATTTAGTCTTTCTTCGGACAAATAAACTTTGTTAGAATATTTGTCCCAAATTTTGCCAAGACTAGTGTCCCTATCTCCAAGATGTTAAAAAGGGATGCAAAGATGGACTGGACTGAAGAAGCTAGGAGGGATTTTTTTGAAATCAAGTAAGCAATCAAGGATCCACCTATGCTAAGGACACCAGATTATAGTAAGCCTCTCCAAATATTTTATTTTGCTTCCTTTTGTACCATTGATGTAGTATTGTTACAAAATAACTCAGAGGGTTTTGAGCAGCCCATATCTTGTTTCACCAAGTCTTTGCAAGTAGCAGAGTAATTAAAATATGATATAAATGAGAAATAGGCCTATGCACTAGTTAAAGCTATTAAAAATTTTAGATGCTACTTAGTTGGGGCAACTATAGTTGCATATGTGCCTAGTGCTGCTGTGAAGGACATCTTAGTACAACAGGAAGTTTTAGGAAGAAGGTGTAGATGGATTAACATAATTCAAGAATTCAACATTGACATTCAAATCACAAAACTAGTCAAAGGATTAGGATTAGCTAAACTCATGGCCCAAAGAAATTTAGATGCTAATCATATAAATGTTCTTGAAGAAGAATAGAGGCCTTATATATGTGATTTGGATTGTTGTGATTGGTACAAAGATATTGTTGGATACTTGCAGAGATTGTTTCTTCCACCTGAAATGGATAACAATAAAAAGAGGACTGTCAAATTACATGCTATAAGGTTGTGATTTTCAAAGGTGAATTATGGTGGAGGAGAAATGAAGATGTTTTTCTCAAATGTATTGATCATGAAAGGGTTGAACACTTGTTACAAGAGATGCATGAAAGTGTGTGTGGTGGCCATTACATGGCTAAGACAATTGTCCATAAGATATTAAGGTATGGTTTCTGGTGGCCCACAATTTTCAAAGATGCACATTTGTTTGTCAAGAAGTGTGATGCCTACCAAAGGTTTCCTTTAAAACTTGTTGTAGTGATGGCCCCTTTTCAGAAGTGGGGTATGGAATTTATTGGGGAAATCCCAAAAAAATCAAGTGGGGGTCATTCATGGATCATGGTGGTCACAGATTATTTCACTAAGTTGGTGGAAGCAATTCCCACTATAAGGGCTACTAGTAAGGTGGTGACTGATTTTATGATGCAGAACATCTTGACCAAGTTTGGATGTCCTAAAACAATAGTAGTTGATAATGTAATTTGTTTTAGGTATGAAGAGTTTGGTGATTTCTATTAGCAATATGGAATTCAGGTCCCATAATCATCCCCTTATCACCCCCAAGGAAATGGTCAGGCATAATTGAGTAACAAGAGCTTGATAAAAAAATTTAAAAGAGTTCTTGATAAAAACAAGAAATCATGGGATTCCAAGTTGCAGATGGCTCTATGGGTTGATAGAGTGATAGTAAAAAAGGTGATTGGTTGTGCTCCTTTTGATTTAGTATTTGGAATTCATGCAAGGTTACCACAAAATAATCTATTGTAGATGTATAAGTTCATCCAAATATATGATGATGATTTGGATGATGAGATGAGGATCAGATTAGATGATCTGATACAGTTGGATGAATCAAGGAGAGAGGCTCATGACAAGAATATTAACTTGCAGTTGTAATAAAAGAGCCTCTATGACAAAAAAACTACAGTTAGAATTTTTGCATTAATGATTTGGTTCTGATGTGGAATGACAGGTTGGAAGACAGGGGTAAACATAGTAAATTTAACCCAATATGGTTGGGACCCTATCTGATTGATGCAAAATAGGGATATAATTCCTATATCTTGAAAGATTTGGTTGGAAATGTTTTGGAATTGCCAGTTTATGGACAATTTTTGAAGTTGTACTTTTCATAAGGTACTCTCTTTATCCATGAACAATAGGTTAGTTTTCCCTTTCAGTTGTGTGTTTCTTTCCTTCTTTCCTATTTTTAATCTGTTAGTCTTTTGAGAAGGTTCTCTATAAGTTTTGTCTAGTGGGTGGTCTATTCTTCCAATGATTATAGGTTCTTGTTATGCTTGTAAGAGGCATGCATCCCTAGTCAAAGCCACTGTTTGGCCATTTTCCTATCATAACCAAAATCCTACAAAAATGTTCTTCATCCTTGAAAAACCCTAAGGAAGTTGTCATGCCCTAGCTACACACACTTTTGATCTACGAAGAAGATTTGTAATGTTTTATGACTTGTGATCTCAGCCATGGACTAATCAAGATGTGACCAAGCCCCATTTCAGATTGCATGTGCTGAAATGTAGAAACCAAAGAGATGTAGCAATTTTAAGGTTTGAGAATATAGGGTTTATCCCATGCAAAGAGTTTTGAAAATATACCTAAGTCCAAGAAACCCTACCCTTGTTCTTTTTCTTCATTACCTTTTTGGGTCACTTAAGTCCCCTTTGTGCACATGTTCTATTTTCTTTCCTAGGTAGGTAAAATTCTATTCAGCAATCTAGCGAATATAGTGGCCGCGTATTCTCCTAATCTTGGTGACTAAGTTCCTAACATCTAGCAACTTGGTGAATGGTTAATCTTTCCTTCAGTCACTAATTCTCTAGATATCTGGTCAAGGTGGGACACATTTCAAGATTAAATGAGAACCTTTGATGTAGATTTGGATCGACGGCATTTGTGTGTTCTCTAGATTTAACCCATAGTAAATAAAAGATCAAGAAACTCTGAGTTTTCTTTGTTCACGTAATCTCCAGATGGTCTTGGGTTAAGTCAGGGTCAGAGAAAGGTTAGTCCTAGGTGGTTAAGTTTATCATTCAGTGATCTAGTGACTAAGGTTTTTGCATGTTCTCATGATTTAACCTAAGGTCAAGTATTTATCTAGTGAATGTGAGAATGCTTAGTCACGTAATCTCTATGTCTAATCACTGGTTAGGGGCAAGTCAAAATTTTCTCTTTTTCATTGAATCACTTGATTAAAGGTGAGTTAAGTTCTAGGATTGGTGATTTAGTGATAGCAGTGGATGATAAGAAGGATCAATGGTTAGTGTGTGATCTTGATATATAAATAAGGTTAAGGTTTATATCTAGCAGCTTGGTGAATGCTTTGATCCCTTGTTCTTGAGATGAGACCCCGGTTAAGTGATACATTCAATGAATTGGCGAAAGCTTCAGTCGCGTGTTCACTGGATAAGATGAGTTAAGTCAAGGGATATTCAGCTAATCAACGAGGACTACAAGATGAAGATAGGATCAATGGCTAGAAATTATTCACTTGATAAAACTCAAGGTTAATAAAGGACTTGGAAATCTAGCAAATACTTCAGTCATGTGTTCTCCAAACCAAGAAAGGGTTAAGTTATACATTGAGTAATCATGAGATTTCTTCAGTTACTGGATCACCAGATCAAGTTGGGTTAAAGATAAAGAGTATTCAGAGATTGAGTCTAGGTCATTGATGAAAGATGATCGAGTGGTGGTCACATAATCTCTGAATGAAACCTTAGGTCAAGGATATATTAAGAGATCATGTGAATGCCTTTGTTCACGTGATCTCCAGACCAAACCCTAGTTTAGCAAAGTATTTCATGACTTGGAGAACTCTTTCAGTTGCCAGTTTTCCAGATCTAATGTGGTTAAGGGGTTGGTCATGGTTAAAAGGTAAAGGTAATAAAGGACAAAAGGATTTGATGGTGGTCATGTTATTGCAAAGGACAAGTGCTTGAAAGTTAGTGATCGTGGGATTGTGACAACCGTCTGATATTCCAAGTGATTAAAACTGATAAAGAAGTGGGTCCTCATTCCAGGTGTTGTTGATGTGTTCTTTTTTGATTGGCCAAGGAAAAGGATGATGTGGCTAGACTTTTCAACACTCAATTGACTGTTATGATGATTTATGAGGATCGTCTGATGTGCTGGGAAGAAACAAGATCGACAGCCATGATTTAAACTTGATAAAGTAACTGTTGTCGGTTTACATTTGAATTTTCTAAGCTAGGGTTTGTAGAAAATAGAAATGATCATGCACCAGAAGAACAAATGATCAAATCTGATTTCTTCTTATGCCATAAATGATAAATTTGCAATTGAGAATTGAATGATTTCCAAGGTGGTTGAGCTGAATATGATCAGATTTTGTGGCCGCCATGAGTTTGATATTTTACATATGGTTTCTTCTAGATGTAGCAGTTATAATCCAAGCCAAGTTTTCAAAGAATTCATTTCTTGGTACGAAGAGGTAGTTGAGATATTTGTGATGATATGCTTATCGCAAGGATAATGGGATCATACCCTAATTGTAGTTTGACTACTAGGGTTTCTACAATGTAAAGATACCAGATTTGTCTCTGATATTTCTTGATCATAATTAGGGTTGTTTCCTTATCACTTCTATAATAAATTATTGCCCTAATTGTACCCTAAATGACCCTAAGCTTGTAGTAATCCTTGTTCATATAAAAAGATTCCTAAGGTCATTGAGGAGGATTCATTTTCTAAGGTTGAGAAGAAGAATCATTTGCAAGTGACCAAAGATAGACTTAGTTATATAGGCTTGCATCCAAGGATTGTTAGAAGAGGTATGTAACCTCTCTGTTGTATCAGTTTGGAAACTAATATTAGGATTTCCATAATAGCTCAAAATCTTGTCTCATGTTTAATAGTTTGTAATTTCTTGTTATCTTGTGAGTTGATGACTTCAAGATCAATAGTTGCAGACATAAGTGTTGTATGCTTTTATATATTTTGTTGTTAATTTGAAAATTTAAGTAAATGCTTGATATAACCTCACACAATTGTAGAGTATTGAGGAGGATATAGGTAAGTAGTGAGATTTTCATTTGATTTTCATTTGCAAGGTGAATGATAAGAATCAACAATACAGTGATGAATTTTTTTTGAATATGGCCAATGGATAAGGGACTGATCACAGACATTTTATCAAAATAGATGTTCTTTCTTATTAACAGTTCTACCCCAAGATAAACAAATCAAATTCTAAATCTTTAAGTCAGTAGTTATGGACTTAATAGCAATAGCCCCTGCTTTATTTATGAATAACTTGATAGTGTTCTTAGCTTCGCATCCTATCCCTTTATGTCACAAATAACAAGAAGTATTATGGGCACATATCTACTTTATGAGAATTAGTGAAAAGATTGAGATTAAGTGATCCTAATCCTAGGTGCACTTTCTTGAATTCTATAGAGTTCAAAGTGTAGAAAGCCTTAGTGCTTTGTTCATTGGTCCTTGTCTTGTATGAATGTACTGATTATGGGAAGTAAGCTACCCCATAGGTATATCTCTACATTAATAAAGGTATTTAAAATCTTTCTAAATCAAGAGCCAACAAGTTCTAGCATAGACGCTGCCTGCACCAGCCTTAGCCTTAGATGTCATATCATTGCAATCTAGGATGTTACAAATGAGACAGCAGGTTACCCAGCTGAGTTTGATGATGCAGACTTTCATGGCTGCTATGAGTCAACATGGTTTATAGGCTAGTTATAGTATACCTCTAGATGTTGATCATGGTCCTGATGGTGCCAATGGTTTTGGTAGTTGACTTGTTTTGAGATGATATGAGATACTTGATTCTTTTTTGTATATGATGATTCATTTTTTATCTCAAGACATTGGACTCTATTTATTCTTTGATCAGTTGAGACTCTTTATGCTTGTTGATACTTTGATGGACTTTGATTTCCATATTTTATTACTTTGATGATGATACCATGGATTTTGATAGATTTACTTTATATGACATCATTGTGTGTTGGACTTCATTTTTCAGGTGCTTTGATATGATATGCAGATCTATATGATTCTATCTCCTACATGCTTTGTTTTTATGCTTTTCAAATGCAGTTTATGATATGAATGCACATGTTTTATTTATGTTTAAATGGTTGTCTTATTTATGACATAGAATAAATGAATGTATGTGATATGGATTTAATGATTTTGTATAATGATTAATGCTATGATACATAATACTTTATGGATGCATATGATACATGTTTTAATGTTGATATAATGATTTAATGATTAATGTGATATGGTATTTATGGATGCATATATTCGATGATATGGATAATAAATGTAATGGATATATGGTATATAAATGTGATGCAAAATTTGATGTACCTATATGATGTAATGAATGGATATTGATGTTTAATGATTAATGATTAATGTCTTGGTAGATGATATATAAATGTTATATGGATTAATGATGTTGATGATGCAAATGCAATGATATATAATGCATGGATATGATGAATATGTATATGTAAATGCAATGATCAAATACACTTATACTTGAATATAATTCAATGTGTAAATGCAAGGAATTTTTAATGAATGCACCTAAATGGATAATACAATGTGATATGAAATGCAATGTTTTGAATGAACTTAATGGAATTTATCTAAAATGTCCTAATGATGAATTTAGTGCTTCTTGATAAGATGATTTGATGGATGCAATGCATGCGGCCTAATATAATGTAATCATAAATGAACTTAATGGTTTAATAGGAATGATTATGAATTATTTTATATGAATGCATCTAAATGAGATAGATTAAAAATGAATGCAAACTAATGCCATGCAACTTTTAAATGAACTTTAGTGAAAATGATGTGAACTAATGTGATGAACTTAGATTAAAGTGATTGCAAACTAATGTAATGAACTTAAATGAACTTAGGGTAAAATCCTAAATGAATGCAAGATAAGATGATTTTGACAAATGCAAGTGAACTAATGCAATACAGCCTTGTTCTTTATTTTTTATTTCCAACATACTCTATCACATATAGTTTTTTATGTTTGTTTGATTTTTTATTTAACTCCACCCCCTTTCTATTTTTCTCTTGAAAATTCATTTTTGGAGCTAAGAAAGGCAAATACTTTAAATACATTTAATCTAGGATGAATGCAACTAGCTGTCACCATTCAAAAATTGAGATATTATATTCATCATCGAGCAATTTTTGGAATCCGAAATTAGTACAACCATCACTAGTTCAGCCATAATGATATGAATACCTTTTTCACCTCTTACATTTATTTCCCATCCTTTGGTATGACTATCATTGATTGAACTCAGTCATGAGAGTACGAATACTGGTTTTGTCAGATTCTATGTTGCAAGTGGATTTTGGTATTATGATATTTAACATCAAAATAGCCAAGGTATCCTTTTGCATAAATAAACAAAGATCTCAGTTTCTCCATATGTACATGTCCTCAATGATTCTTTGATGATCATTTCCTTAGACAAATAATACATACTTGAAAACTTTGACCTTAAGACACTCATTCATAAATCAATAAGATATCATGCTTTCATCATAGCTTGTCTAGTTTAGAAACTTTCATTGATTTGCTAGAAAGACATGATTTCATCAATCAAGTCAACACTTAGAAAAAATTTGCATTGTTTTTCAAATCCATCTTTCAAGTATAGTTCCATCCATTTCATATTTTTAGTCCTGATAAAAATAAGGTCTTTGTGAGATTATGGATCAAGCTTTTGCATTTGATTTAAAATTGGATAAAGATTAGGTGTTTCACTTGTTCTTTGATGAATTGATATGGTGTCTGATTGAAGTTTTCTTTTGATGAATCCTTCCTCCTTTAGAGTAGATTTCTCCCAGTTTAATGTGATTGCCTTGTGAGACTTAGGACAATTTTTAGATTGGATTAGTGACGAAACCCATAGGTACTTGCAAATGCAATTGTGGGGTTTTATTATGCAATATATACAAATGTTGGTGAATGCAATATTTATAAGGATGACCACTAGATATGCGACTAACTTGGACTTTCAATGGTGCCTATTTACCAGGTTTTCACTGATTGAATGGATTTGCTCTCTTTTTCTTTTTTTAAAGCTTTTTCCTTTTTTTTCTACCAAGGTGCCTATTTGCTAGGTTTTCACCAAGGTACTTTTTCTCTTTTCCGATTTTTTTGGATTTTCTCTTTTTTCAATTTTTTTGTTTCCATATCATCAAGGTGCCTATTTTCTAGGTTTTCACCAAGACAACATCTTTTTGAGGATCAATTTTGAATGTTTTTGGCTTTCTTCATGCTCAATTTTCCACTATTTTTTTTCTTTTCTACTTTTCTGATTTGTCTTCTCTTTTCTATTTTTCAATGTTTTTGGTATTTTCAGGATCTCTTTTAAATATATACAATAAATAGGATGCTTTCTCATTTGATCTTTATGATACTCTTTTTCTATGTCCCTCTTCAATTGCTTCAGGTGTATAACCTTTTCAAATGTATACTATTTATTGGCCCTTGTAACTCCTCTCCTTCACAATCAACTAGTTTGTAAGTGCCAGTGCCAAAAGATGAAGTGATCACAAAGGGTCCTAACCAGTTTTCTTACAATTTTCCTTTCTTCTCCCTTTCTACTTGATATTTAGGATTTTATTGCAACGCTAAGTAGCCTATTTGGAATGCCCTTGTTTTGATATGCTTGTTATAATTTTTGGTCATTCAGTTCTAATACACTTTTAGTTGATCAAAATCTTGTTGTTGTCTCTCATCTAGTAGTTCTAGTTCATGTAACCTAGAAACTCTATAGCCTTCCTCACTAAATAATCCATGCAAAGAGACTCTTAAAGACAAAATTTCTACTTCCAAGGGTAAAACTTTTTCAGTTCCATAGACTAGGGAGAATGGTGTAGCTCTCGTTGGCGTTCTAATGCTTGTTCTATAAACCCATAAAGTAGGTTTTATTAGAATGTGCCACTCTCTACCTAAATTATCCACCATTCTCTTCAATATTTTTAGAATGTTCTTGTTTGTAGCTTCTTCTTGTCCTTTACCTTGTGGGTAATATATAAAAGTTGAGTGGTGTACCATATGAAACTTTGTACATAATTCTTTTAGATCCTTATTTTTTAAATATTTTTCATTATCTGTTATGATGGCATGAGGAACACCATATCTACAGATTATGTGATTTAGAATGAATAAGTATATTTGCTTTCCTATGGCTATGGATAAGGGTGAAGCTTCCACCCATTTGGTAAAATATTATGTTGCAGTAATGATAAATTTATGACCATTTGAAGATGGTGGATAAATCATACCTATAAGATCCAAACCCCATAAATAAAAGGGCCAAGGTGTTTTCATAGAATGAAGCTCTTGCACCGGTACATGAATCAAGTTCCCATGATACTGGCATTTACGATAGATTTTTGCAAAATTACAAGCATCCTTTTCCATAGTAGGTCAAAAATATCCTATCCTAAGAAGTTTCTTAGCTAGGGTTAAACCATTTGAATGTGACCCACAAATCCCCTCATGAATTTCTTGTAAGGCTATAATTGATTCCTCTTTCTCTAGACATCTTAGAAGCATTCCATCTAAACTTTTATGATACAACATGTCATATATTAAGGCATAGTGGGAAGCTTGACGTATAAATATTTTCTTTTGATTTATGGTTTGGTCTAAAGGTAAGATTTGATCTTTTAAGTAGGTGTAAATGGTTCCATACCAAGGTGATTCATGTCCTGTTAGTAAACAAATGATATGCGGATGGAAAGGGTCAAATGTGAGTTGCTCAACTTCTTCTCCTAGGAATTCATATCTGGCGCTTTGATTTGGTATTTGGAGAAGTGATGCCAAAGTAGCCATTGCATATGATGCTTTATTCTTATCCCTTGGTACTTTCTCAAATGTGATTAGAGTGAATTATTTCTTCAGATTCTCAATCATATTCTTGTATGGTATCAACTTGTCATCTTTAGTTTGATAGTCATCATTAATTTGATTAATAACTAGTTGAGAATCTCCATAGATTTGTAGCTCTGTTACTTTCCATTCTAATGCCAATTTTATACCAATGACCAATGATTCATACTCAGCTATGTTATTTGTGCATGGTAATAGAAATTTGTATGATTTCAAAATTGTAGACCCTTGAGGAGTAATCAAAAGAATGCCTGCTCCTAATCCATATTGTGTATAAGAGCCATCAAAATATAATTGCCATGTTTTTGCTTCAACATTAACAATTTCATAATCTAGAAATTCCACTTGAATTGGATGTTCATCTTGTAATGGTGATTCTTCTAATTGGTCTACTATTACTTGGCCTTTGATAGATTTTTGGTCCACATATTCTATATCAAATTTACTTAGAACCATGACCCATTTGGCTAGTCTCTCATTCAATGCTATTTTGATGAGAAGATATGTCAAGGTATCAATCTTTACAATAAGTCAAATCTCATGGAATAACATATAATGGCATAATTTTTGGGAAGCAAAGACTACTGCAAACATGCTCTTTTAATGAAGGTGTAGTTCAACTCATACTTCACCAATGTTCTACTTATGTAGTAAATGGCCTTTTCCTTTCTAGCTTTGTCTTCTTGAGCCAAGAGTGCCCCTAGTGCATGTTCTAATGCTGAGATGTACAAAATTAAGGTTTTCCATCTGATTGGTGGCATTAATGTGGGAGGATTCATTAGGTATTTCTTTAATAAGGTAAATGCTTCTTCACATTTGTCATCCCATTAGAAAACTGTGTCCTTGTGAAGGAGTTGAGTGAAATTGTGGCATTTTTTTGCTAATTGAGAAATAAACCTCTTGATGGATTGGATCCTACCTTGAAGAGATCTCATTTGACTAATAGTTCAAGGTGCCCCCATTTCCATGATTTCTTTTGTTAGGAATAGTCCCAAGAGATAACTGAGAGGGGGGGTGAATTAGTTATCTACTAGATTCAATTCTTTATCCAATTCAGTACAGAATAACATTAAGCACATACATAATAAGATAACACTTAACACAACACCACAATTTTGGTTATGGGGAAATCCAATTAGGTAAAAACACTGGTGGGAATAAGAACCCATTATAAACTGCACTAGAGTATAATGATCCCTATTAGAAGATCTTACAACCCTATTAGGATTTGATCTTTACAATGCATGAAGTACAGTGACCTAGTCAAAGGTCAAACCATGTTAGGAGTCTTTTACAATTAACCCTATTAGGGGTGAGGACTCAATGTCCAAGAGCTCACTGCTCAAATGGTGAAGGATGCAACCTTCTACACAATGGATACACACTATATCTGGATTTGATGAACTACAAATTAGACCTGTTGTCTTGATTAGTTCCAATGAATAGCATACACTCTCTTATTTATCACATAGACCTTCTACTAATGACTCAATACTTTGCACCTTCTGCTCTGCGCTTTTCTTTCAACTATCTACCATACTTAGTGATCACAACTGACTGACTATAAGTATCTTTCTCCAAATGATATAATCAAGTTGACCTATCAAAACCTTCTTAAAATCATAATAGAGAAACAATACAACTCTCTAATAACATCTCCAATGGCTAAACCAAGCACGCAACACAAATAGGACTGTGCAACTTAATATGAGTAGATACATCACTTCACACTATCGGGTCCACCAAATTAACTGAAACTTTCTTCTCATGTTGAAATATGTTATGTGATCTTAACCAAACATTCTTAACTCTTCATCAAAAATGAAACCAAACATGCATATCAAAATGATAAGTGCAACTGCTGAAACAATATAAACATTGTCGGCTCCATCAGATAAACTTAGGAAACTGTGACTGTCAAATAGAAATATCATAACTCAACTTGTACTACACAAATAACTCTATGTCCATGAACATAGCTTCAAAAACATGTCTACAACATAAATATAAAGGTGCAAGTCTCCATTATAACCATACTGATAATCACATACAGAACTCTATATGTAACACTGTCAGGAACACTATTGATACAAACAACTGCATAATTGTCTATACTCAAAATCAACCTCTACCCTTATGATATCATGTAGATAACATATCTAGGAAACATATGCTCAAGGCTCCATACATAAGACTTCAACACATGTTGCTTACCATATATTGTAATCAATGACAAACATGCAGTCAACACTGTCTTGCTGGAAAATATCCAACAATCTCCCCCTTTGGAATTGATGGAAATATATGGAATGAAAAACACCACCAATCCAAACGTACAATTATATTATAACATTCTCCATTTCCTTAACAAAAATCCCCCTAGGATTAACTCTCCAACTGCTGCATCTTCTTACTATATACTCCCTCTTATTTCATACTCCTCCTACTTGTTTTTCATGACTATATATACTCAACCTTTGACATAAATGGAAAAGGGCACCAAAAACAAATAAGCACAGGTACTACTCTTGAGGTAGAGTAGTCAACCATTCATCAGTCACTGAGGACTGATGCATTACTGCAAACTCTAATTAGATCTAGGGAAGGGAATTACTCCCAGCTTCTCCCTGAGATACTCAAATGAATCCTTTGGTAAAGGCTTTGTGAATATGTCTGCTAATTGTTCTTTGGTAATCCCATAATCTAATTTTACTTCTTTCTCTACAACTTTCTCTCTTAGGAAGTGATATTTTATCTCAATGTGTTTTATCTTTGCATGCATCACAGGGTTCTTTGACATATTGATAGTGCAAGTGTTGTCACAATGAATAACAATAGGGTAGTCAATTTGGATTCCAAAATATTTTATCATCTACTTGATCCACACAATTGTAGAACAATTTAATGATGCTACCACATACTCTACTTCTACTGTGGACTGAGAAATACAATTTTGCTTCTTACTTGTCCAAGTAACAAGTCTATCTCCAAGAAATAGCGCTCTCCTCTTGAGGTTCTCTTTCTATCATCCACACAACCTACCCAATCTGCATCTGTATACATATGAAGTTCTACATTCTCCAAGTTAGGATACCATAAACCATAGTCTATAGTTCCTTTCAAATATCTGAATATCCTTTTTACTACCATAAGATGACTTTGTTTAGGTTCAGTGGTAAATCTTCCAACAATACCAACTACATTAGAAATATCTAGTCTAGATTGAGTAATATATATGAGTTTACTAATCATAGACTTATATAGAGTCTTGTTAACTATTGTAGAATCATCATCCTTTGAAATCTTGCTTCATGTTATCATAGGGGCACTTACTAGCTTGTAATCATCCATCTTGAATTTCTTCAATATCTCTTTCACATACTTAGATTGATTAATGATAATACCTTTGTCTGTCTAATACACATTTAATCCCAAAATTTACTTGATAGGTCCAATCATGCTCATTTCAAATTCTCTCTGCATCTCTTTAGCAAATTCTTCACTAAGCTTGTCATTACCTCCAAAAATAAAGTCATCAACAAAAATAGAAACTAGTAGTAGTCCTTCAGGTGTCTCTCTTATGAATAAGTTACAATCTCCTTCTCCTTTCTTGAATCCAATATTAGTTAACTAACCATCTAGTCTTTCATACCATGCTCTAGGGGCTTTCTTAAGTTTATAGAGGGTTTTCTTTAGTCTACATACCATATCAGGTTTGTCTAATAAAGTAAATTCTTTAGGTTTCTCTATGTATACTTCTTCCTCCAACTCCCTATTCAAGAATGCTGACTTGACATCCATCTGATATACTTTAAATTCTTTTAATGTAGCATAGGCTATAAATAACTTTATGGCTTCCAATATTCTTATAGGGGAAAATGTATCAGAGTAATCAATTCCTTCTCTTTGTGCATGTCCTTTACATACTATTCTTGCTTTGTTTCTTACCACTTTACCATCTTCATTCATCTTGTTTCTGAATATCCACTTGGTTCTGATCACATTCTTGTCACTAGGTATAGGGACCAATTCCCATGTATCATTCTTAATTATTTGATCTAGCTCTTATTTCATTACTTCATGCCAATTTGAATCATTACATGCATCATCAACACTTAAGGCTTCAATTTGTGAAAGTAAACATACCGCTTCATCAACTATTGAACTTTTTGCTTTTGATCTTGTCATGACCTTACTATTCTGATCTCCAATGATATCTTCTTTTGAATGGTATCTTGATGTGAATTTTGGAATATTAGGTGTGACTCTCTCATTTGTCTTATGTGTTTCTTCTTCACTAGTTTCAAGGTCATTGAATAGTACATCAATGTTGTGAAACATTTCTTCAAGAACTGCTTCTCTACTAATAGGTCTAGGTTCTTCTTCAATCATAGATGCATAATCATGATATCTCTCTTGAATCTTAAACTTTTCATTGATATTTACATGAGCACTTTCAATGATCTTTTTCAATCTCAAGTTAAAACATCTATAATCTTTGCTTTTAGTAGAGTAACCAAGAAAAATACCTTCATCACTTCTTGCATCAAACTTGCCAATAGCTTCATCTCTCTTGATGTAGCACTTGCTTCCAAATATTTTGAAGTATTTTACTGTAGGTACATTCCCAAACCATAGCTCATAAGTTGTCTTGTCTACGCCTAGCCTTAATTGAATTCTATTGATAGTATAGACTATTGTATTGATTGCATCTCTCCAATAGGTGTGTGAAACTTTTCCTTCAATCATGATAGTGCACGCTGTGTCAAGTATGATCCTATTTCTCTTGTCTACAATTCCATTCTTCTGAGGGATTCTAGGTGCACTTAGTTGTCTCTTTATCCCATGTTCTTCACAATACTCATAAAATCTTTCAGAGGTGAATTCTCCTCCTTTGTCTGATCTTAGACATTTTATCTTAATCTACACTCATTTTCAACTTTAGCTTTGAATATTTTGAACTTCTCAAATGCTTCAGATTTATCTCTTATGAATGCAACCCACATCATTCTAGAATAATCATCAACAAACAAAATAAAGTACCTTTCACCGTAGTATGATCATGTTTGAGTTGGTCCACATAAGTCTGTATGCACTAGATCCAATTTGTTCTCTGTCAAATTGTACTTTCTTCTAAATGAATTCCTTACATGCTTTCCCATCACACATTCCCTGCATATTGTATCAATTGGTTTTTCAATACTAGGGAGGTCTCTTACTTCCTTTACATTTCTTATCTTTACTATATTGTCAAAATTGATGTGACATAGTCTTTTGTGCCATAACCAATTGTCATCTACTTTAGCAAAAAAATAACTTGCTTCTGAATTAAGCTGAGAAACATTACCTTTAGTCTTTGAACCTAACGCAATCATTTCTCCTTCTTTGTTATTAATGATGCACTTGGTTTTTTTTAATTCCAACTAATATCCTTTACCAAGCAATTGTCCAACACTAAGTAAGTTATGCTACAAACCATTAGCATATAGAACATCATAAGTATTATTCTTTCCATCTAAGGTGATAGCTCATCTACCTATGATAGGTTTAGGAGTGTTTCCTCCAAATCTAACCATGTCACCTTTCTACTTATCCAAATGTACAAATCTATCGTTATCTCTTGTCATTTGATGTGAACAATGGTTTTCAATGATCCAGTCAGTCCTGATGTCTACTTGTGAAATCAATGCTAGCTCTTGTTCTTTCCTCTCATCTTCCTTATCCATTTCATCAAACATTCTTTCCATCTCTTCAATAGCAATGAATCCTATTTCATCTTCTCCTAAATCTTCATCTGATACTCCATCTCCAGCATAGTAACATTCTTTATACTTAGGCTTGTAATTAGTTTTGTACTTCTTGACTCTTGTAGGACACTTAGATGTAAAATGACCAATCTTGTTACATGAGAAACATTTGAATGGTAACTAGCCTTCATATTTTCCTTTTCCTTTTCTTTCTTTCTTAGCAATCATAGCAATGAATTCATATATTTCTTTATCATCATCAAAATTACTAATTCTGTTCAAAGATTTCTTACCATGGACTGAGACTTTGTATGTTGTTTCACTTTTAGCCTCTATCTTCAATCTTGATATCTCAAATGTTGTAATTTTTCTGATTAAGGTCTCTCTTTTGAAGTCTTTTGTGGATTGCATATTCTCATCTAGGATGTTTATCTTGCTCTCATATTCTGGTGTCAGGGTAGTCGTCAACTTATCCATTATGTCTTCTTCTCAAATTTCTCCACCATTATTCTTGATTCCTGCAACTGCTTCATTAATTCTTTGATTGTAGGCTCTAATGTTCTCTTTAGGTATCATATCCAATGTATTTTATATTTTCTTCCATCTCTTTCTGCATGCATTCTTCTCTTGGATATCTCTTTCAAACATGTCTTCTAGATACTTCCATATTCTATAGGCTTTATTTACTTTCTTGATCTCTGAGAACTCACTGTCAAATAAGGCGTTGATAAGGACTTCTTTGGAAATTGTATTTTGAGTGAACAATTCATTTTTCTTCAAAGTTGCATCATCTTTTACAAGATCTAATAAGGAGGGAATCTTAACTTCTCTAGTAGCTACTTCAAAAATCACAAAAGCAATGCACTAAAAATGTGTCATCATTTAGTTCTTCCAGTCTAGATAATTCTCTCCATCAAACTTAGGACTTTCTTTTCTAAAGAATGCCATTTGATCAACCTCAAGCTATTAAAATTTCTCTCTGAGGCACTTGGCTCTGATACCAATTGTTAGGAATAGTCCCAAGAGATAACTAAGATGGGGGGTGAATCAGTTATCTACTAGATTCAATTCTTTATCCAATTAAGTACATAATAACATTAAGAACATACACAATAAGATAAGACTTAACACAACACCATAATTTTGGTTATGGGGAAACCCAATTAGGTAAAAACCCCAGTGGAAATTAGCACCCACTATAAACTGCACTAGAGTATAATGATCCTTGTTAGAAGATCTTACAAACCTGTTAGGAGTTGATCTTTACAATGCATGAAGTACAGTGACCTAGTCAAAGGTCGGACCCTGTTAGGAGTCTTTTACAAATAACCATGTTAGGGATGAGGACTAGCTATCCAAGAGCTCATTGCTCAACTGGTGAAGGCTACAACCTTCTGCACAATAGATACACACTATATCTAGATTTGATGAACTATGAATTAGACCTATTGTCTTGATCAGTTCTAATGAATAGCATACACTCTCTTCTTTGTCACATAGACCTTTTACTGATGGCTCAATACTTCATACCTTCTGCTCTACTCTTTTCTTTCAACTATTTGCCATACTTAGTGATCACAACTGACCAGTTATAAGTATCTTTCTCCAAATATTATAATCAAGTTGACCTATTAGAACCTTCTTGAAATCATAATAGAGAAACAATACAACTCTCCAATAACATCTCCAATGGTTAAACCAAGCACACAACACAAATAGGACCGCGCAACTCAATATGAGTAGACGTGTCACTTCACACTGTCAGCTCCACCAAATTAATTGAAACTTTCTTCTCATGCTGAAATACATTATGCACTCTTAACCAAACATTCTTAACTCATCATCAAACATGAAACCAAACACACATATCAAAATGATAAGCGCAGCTGCTAAAACAATATAAACATTGTTGGCTCCATCAGATAAACTCAGGAAAATATGACTGTCAAATAGAAACATCATAACTCAACCTGTACTGCACAGCTAACTCTGCATCCATGAACATAGCTTCACAAACATGTCTAAAACACAAATATAAATGTGCAAGTCTTCATTATAACCATACTGATAATCACATACAGAACTCTATCTATAACACTGTTAGGAACACTACTGATACAAACAACTGCACAACTTTTTGTACTCATAATCAACCTCTGTGCTTATGATATCATGCAAATAACATATCTAGGAAACATATGCTCAAGGATCCATACATAAGACTTCAACACATGCTTCTTACCATATGTTTTCATCAATGACAAACATGCAATCAACACTGTCTTGCTAGAAAATCTCCAACAACTTTTACTTTGGTTGGGTCTACCTCTATCCCGTTGGTAGAAACTAGGTATCCTAATATTTTTCTTGATTGTACCAAAAATGCACATTTCTTTGGGTTTATCCTTACTTTTAATTGCTCCAATCTTAGAATTATCTTTTCTAATATGGGTAGATGTTCCTCCCTTGAGTGGGATTTAGCTAGTATATCATCTACATAGTCCTCCATGAATTTGTGCATTATGTCATGAAATATGGTCGCCATGGCCCATTGATAGGTTGCTCCTACATTCTTGAGACCAAATGGCATAACATTCTAGTAGAATGTTCCCCATGTGCATGTAAATGTCATTTGATATTGATCCTCTGGTGCTATCTTTATTTGATTATAACCACTAAACCCATCCATAAGTGAGAACATATAATGTCCTGATGTTAAATCCACAATGGTGTCTATGCTTGGTAGCATAAAATTATCTTTAGGACATGCAAGATTAAGATCCCTAAAGTCTGTGAAAATTCTAATTGATTTGTCTTCTTTTGAAACTGGCACAATGTTTAAAATCCACTGGGCATAATCAATGGCTCTTATAAACCTGACTTTCAATCATTTTTCTAACTCCACTTTTACAAGTAATGCTATGTGTGCATGCATCTTTCTTAGTTTCTTCTTCACTGGTCTTATTCCTTCTTTGATACTCAAATGATGCATGATTAAATTAGGATCTAATCCCAACATATCATCATAAGACAAGCCAAAATTTATTTTCTTTTCTTTAAAGAATTTGATGAAATCTTCTCTTTTTGTGCTAGATGGATGATTCTTTTGTTCTGATTTTGACCCAATGTTTACCATTGGTTCGATTAAGATAAGAGATCTTTCCTCATAGTTCCTGAGTAAAGTATCCAAACTCCCTTCCTTAGGTGCCTCTTTTGTGTTTTCACCTTTGGAATCATTCTTTATGTCTTTCTCTTTTTGATCTAATGTTGCCACAATGTGGTTTTCAACATTAGATTCTTTCCATTTTTATTTTTTTTGTTTTTTCATTTATAATTGAATTGAGAGTTTGGATACTTCCCCTTGTCACTTCTTCTTGATATTCCATGGTAGAAGAAGGTTCAACTACACTAAGATATTGGGACACGAGGTTGTCATTCAAGAATGTGGAGAGGATGGTAAGTTCAATGGAATTACATTCGATTAACTTAGGATACATAAGGGTCAAAGGATCAATGATTTGGTTTGGTTCAATAGGGTTTAAGGACATGACCTCATTTGAAGGTTCAAACATCATATCACTTAATTCTATGATATGTGCTTCTTCAAGATGTTCTAAACAAATAGGGTCAAACTCTTACTCACTAGAATCCTCCAGGATTTTTGTTGGGTAAAAATATCTTGGATTAAATCTAGCACTAGATTCCTCGATAGTAGGTCTCCATGATGGTATGTAAGGTTCTCCTACCCATTGATTCCTTTCAATTTCCTAACTTGGCACATCATCTAAGACTCCTTGAGTAGAACTTGAGGCTTGATTATGATTTGATTCTGATACTTTTTATTTCCCTTTGCTAGGAGTATAGGTATGGATGACATCAACCTCTTTACCTTGACATGATTCACTTGACAATGAGTCCCATTCCCAATTTTTTGAATCCTCATCACTTTGGGAACCTAGTTATAAAATTTGATCATACACCAAGGGATACTTGTTTTGAGTGTACCCATGTTCAATGTACCCTAATCCAGTCTTTTCTTTGCTATCTCTCCATGTCATTTCAATGGGTTCAATGAGTCCTTCATTTCTTGTTCCTAAAGGTCCTTGTCCTTTGTATCCTATTTTCTACATTATTTGAAATCCTTTCCCATATTGATGTGTGGGAATGCTTAAATTTTGGATGTACTTTTCATGTGCACTTGATTCCTTAGCCTTATATGGCCAATTCAGGATTTCTCTATCTTCTTCATCCATGGATGAAGATGTACTTTCCCTCACAAAGTGATCATTATATTTATGAGGTAGATTGGATGGTCTTCCATATGATTTTGGAGATAAGAGTAGATCCATCATGGATAAGGAGTATTCACCTACCCCCTTTTGTTTAATTTGACATTATTTTTCAAATTTTTTCATCATATGATCCATTTTTTGATAATGAGCATCTTTGGTGTAGATTTGAATAGATCTAGCTTGGTCTTCTTTCTATTTCTCAGGAACATTCTCCTCACTAACCTTCTCTTTTCCTTTTGTCGATGTAGTTAGGTTAGTAGGCCTTTGATTATTTTCAACAACAATTTCTTTTTCTTCTTTTTCTTTTCCCTTCAAAGATGGAAGATCTTTTGAACTTTGTCCTTGCTCTATTCTTTGGGAAATAGACCCTTTTGCATTATGTGGGACTAAGGAGTCATTATTAGGCTTCATGTTGTTACAATATTGAAAGGGGTTTGAGTCCCCGCTTACCATGACTTCTTATCCTAGATAGGGAAATTTGAGACATTGATGGTAGGTTGAGGGTACGGCCTACATTTCATGGATCCATGGCCTCCCTAATAGGATATTATAAGTCAACTTTAGGTCAAGTACTTGGAAAATGTTATATTTCTGCATTGGGCCAACTTTGATTGGAAGTAATATGACCCCTTTGGAAGCTCTTTCTTCATCATCATAGGCTTTTATGGTTATATTTTTCTTTGGGTCAATATCCTCCTTAGAAAATCCTAAGGCTTTTACCAAGTTTAGGGTACAAATATTCAAGTTGAATCCCCCATCAATGAGGACTCTTTTCACTCTATGCTTATGGATCAAGACCTCTATATGCAAGGGTAGATTTTTCCAGTGGTTTAGGGACATATCATCTTGTTCTGAAAAGGATAATCAATGAGGTGCAACAAGATGGCCTACCATGTTTTGAAATTTATGCACATCTAAATTTAAAGGCACATTGGTCTCCACTAAGGCTTTTTCTAGAATATCCTTATGAGATGGTGAAAGTTTGAGTAATTCTAGGATAGATATTTGAGCAAGGGTTCTTTGCAATTGATCTACTAAATTATATTGCTTTGAAGATGAAGATGAAGTTTGATTTGGTAGGAAATCCTTGGGGCACTTCCTGGTAAAGTAATCTTTGATGCTTTCCCCCTAGTTACAACATTAGATGTTGCTTCCCTTGGCTTCTCTTTTACCATAATTACATTTATGGTGTTTTCATCACCACTTAAAGTATTAATGGTGTTATCATAAGTATGAGAAAAATTAACCTTCTCATTACCTCTTTTATTGTTTTGATTTGCATTTGATGATTCCCCTTTATCATGGTTTAGGAAATGGTTTTTGAAAGCCGTATGGTCTTCTTTATTTTGAGGCCCTTCCACCTTTATTGTTCCATCATCAATTAGGTCTTGCACAAGATGTTTCAATTTCATGCATTCATTAATTTTATGGTCCTTATTGCAATGGTATTCACAATGATGAGAATCATTCCACCAATTGGGTTTGACTTGGGGTTCATATGGCCTCAATTTGGATAAGGTAATGATTTTGTTAGCCACCAAAGTCCTTAATGTATTTTCCAATGGTTCACCTAAAAAGGTGAATTTTCTCTTTTGATATGTGGAAAAGAATGGCTTAGGTTTGTTGATGTTGGCATTGTTGAAGGGATTGTTGTTGTTGTTGTTTCTAACATTATTGTTTTTGTTTTTGTTTTTGTTGGGATTTTTGTTAATGAAAGGGGCTTTGTTTGTTTGATTTATGTTATTATTTGAATTTGCCCCACTTGATAAGTTAAAGGGGGTAGCCTTTAAGTTGTGTTCTTTCACAACTCCATCATTCACAATATTTTTATTATTGTTTTTCAACCATAATCTTGGTTTGTCATTGTGATTGTTGTCTCATTTATTATTGTTGTAATTAGATACATTATGATTGTTACTAGTGTTGATATGGGGTTTATTATCTTTGAACAATTTGATTTCTCCCCTCTTAACCAACACATATTCAATTTTAATCTCATTCTTGATAAGTTTTTCAAAAGTAGGGGGACATTGAAGTTGGAGCCTATAGTTCATCTCCACATTTAGATTATTCATAAATATCTCCATTTTCTCCTTTTCGGGGATGCTTCATGGATATCTCGCAAAGACTATTCTCCGCCTTTGAAGAAACCCTAGGAAAGATTCACAATCTCATTTTTTAGTGGCACATAGGTTGAGCATGGTAGTCTCTTACTCAATGTTATAATAATAATGGGTTACAAATTTAGAGGCTAGTTCCTCAAATGTATTTATCCCTTGTGGAAGTTTTGAGAACCATTCCATGGCTTGGCCTCCCAAACTTCTTGGAAAAAGTCTCTTGAGATAAGTTGTATCATGCATAAATTTGATACTTAGAGAGAAAAACTCTCTAAGGTGATCTTGTAGGTCTGATTTACTTGTATATTTGTTATATTTTGGGAAGACCACATTGATTGGGAAAGGTGCCATAACCAAGCTTTTGTCAAAAGGAAATGGGCACAAGGCTTCGATAGAAAATGGCTAAGGTTTAGCTGCCTTCTTCATTAGGTCAATTTGTGCTTGGAACATTTTCAATTGTTTACTCATCATACCCATTGGATTATCATCTTCCTTGTCTTTCTTAAGTTGATCGACATCATAATCATGTGGAAGTTTAACCCCTACTTGGGCTAAATTTAGGAAATATCTTTCCCTGTCTCTTTCTATTAGTTTGTCCATGACTTTGAGAAATTGAATGTCTTGAGCTGCCCTATTAGCTTTATCTTCAAGTGTTTCTTTAGGTCCTTGATTGGCATTATTAATATGATCATTGTTACCTCCATGGATGTAGTCATAAAACATGGAATTTCTATCCATTAGATCAATTATCTTTTCAAAAATATTTGGGAGACTATCCCCTTGGTTGTGATTTATAAAAGAGTATTGGGATTCAAATTCGGGGACCTCTTTTGCAATGCAAGTGTCATCCTCTTGTAAGGATAATTTGATTCTATGTGAGCGTGTAGAAACTAGCATTTAACAAGGTTTGACTTCGAATTGTTTCCCCCAAACTTGATAATTATTTTCTTTTATGAAGAGATTTAAAATATAAGATGAATTTTCAAATGGATATCTCTTACTTATTGTATGTATTTTTCAAACAAAGTAATCACAAATACACTTGTTCCTTTTAACCCTCTACACAAAAATTGTTTGAATTTGTAAGGACGTTATTACAGGTTTTTGCACAAAAAGACACTTCAAGCAAACTACCTAGTTCACAAGTTGGTTCATAAACATGGCTCTATAAGTAGGCTTTTCTATTTTAACAAGGTATTTAATCAAGATTCTGTTCAAAATGGATATCAAGTTTTCATCCTCTAGAAATTAGGAGGCTTCCCACCACCGATATGTCAGAGTTTTGTGCAATCCCGTAGGACTACTCGAGGAAGTTAGAAAGCTTAATATCCTTTTGTCACACACCCCATTAATGAGACATGTATTTTATTTTAGAGTGGGTCAGATTTTTGTGGCAAAAGAAAATGTATCCCACTTTGGGTTGTCCCTCTCACCAGTCTCGTTAAGGAAAATCTCGAGAGGCGAGCCCACTATGGATCTAGCATGTTCATATTGAAAACAATAAAGTGAAATGAAGAGATAGGTTTTGGGAGTTTAATTCACCAAAAGGTGAAGAGCATATCCCTATCTATTTCTTGATTCCCAAACACTTTTAACAAGGTTCAATTTCCAAACCCACTAACTAATGGGAATCAAGTATTTCTACTCTTTTCCGCAAACAAGGGGTTGTTTAATTTGTGTTTGATTTATTCATTTAAGCTATTTTAATTACTAGATGATAACAAAAATCACAAGGCCAAAATTTAAACAAAAATTGACCAAGTCGAGGCTTACCTTCAATCGAAGCTAGAAAAGGCTAGGGGCATTTTTGATGATTTTTTCATTATTTATGCTCACCTAGTGGTGATCGTTCCTTCCTTTTTGCTTCTCCTCCAAAAAATTAGTCAACACAACCAAACAAAGTGAAGAAAAACAAGAACAAATTGGAATCTAAGCCTTAATTATCAAATTTGACACAAATTGATTAAGGCAAGTAAATCCAATTTAATGAGATGAATTTTAATTTGTAAGCTTCTACAACTCTCAAATAACATTCATATACCTCACTTTCCTATTGTGAATTCTCCAAAACCATCTTGATATGCGCAATATTCTCCTTCTTAATCTTTTTGGCCAAGGCTTTTTCCTCGCTATTAAATCTGGTCTCTAGTTTGTTTTTTCTATGACCAGGCATCCTACAGACACAGAGAAATCATTTTCCATATATTAGATTCTATAAATATTTAATTTTATTAAATGTGCAGTGGAATCTATTGAATGTGTTGTTAAAATGATTGAAAGCACTATTTAAAATATCAAATGCGCTGCAAAAAAATATTAAACTCATAGGAACAGAATTTAAATGCGCTACTAAAATGAGAAGAGGCGTTAAAAGAAAGCCTTGAAAGCATTGGAGAATGGATTGTATGTGCTGGAGAGTCAAGGTAAATGCATTGAAAGAATGAAGACAAGAAATAGTTGGATTTAAATGTGCTAAAACTCTCTGCAAATGCGCAAAACTTTGTTGTAGACGTGTTGTTTCAGGTCTTATACATGTTGGAGAATATGTTGTACACGCTAGAGAATATGTCAAATGTGCTCAAAAACCTGTAAATAGAGAGCAAAAACATGGATTTGCAAGAAAAAAAAATTACTTCTCCAAATTTAAAAATTTATGAGGCCTAGTACCCCACGATGGGTGCCATTTTGTGTGCTAAGGAAATCATCTTCATAGGGTTAGTATCATCAATACATTGAAAAGAGAAATAAATATCCACAACAAGAAATCTAAATAAGAAAATTTAAAGATGATTAAGCACTCTATGGATCTCTAATTAGGGATGCTAATGATGAGCTCTCAACAAGCTCTCACTAGTGACAGTCCTAATATGAGAAAAGTAATTGATAAGAAAGCTAATACAAGTTAATTCCAAATGAAAATATTATATAGCTCTAGATTTGCCTTTCTAACTCAAATTTGCAAGAGGTTTGATGCTTCATTAAATTTGTGGATGATTATTGCTTCAATTATGCCTTGCTTTTATAGATTTTTACAAGGGTAGGGGGTGTGGTTGATTTGATCATGGTTGAGTTTGAGTTAAGTCGATGGTTCCACCTTTGGAGACCATTTAAATATTTTTTCCTCAAAGCTTTGGAAAAGAGGACAAAATGGGTGGAGAAGATGTTCTCTCCTTATGGGTGATGGAGATTCGATTTAAGCGTGATCCATGTGAGCTTGGTTCTCAAATCCTATTGGTTGATGAAATTTCTTCCCATTTGGTGGTTGAGGGAAAATAGGATTTAATCAATTGAATTTAGTTATTATCTTTATCCATGTGTACCCCTTGAATGGGTTGATTTGATTTAAATGAACTATGTAATTAATTAGATTAATTACACAATTAATTGATTTATCATGATTTATCATGATTTATTTGATTTTAATTGATTTTATGGCTTTTGATTCTTAATTAAATTTGATTTATGGCTTTATTGCATTTTAGATTTGATTTTAACTTGATTTGATTTAATTGCATTGTTTTTTGCCTTAGTTGCTCACTTGATTGATCTTGTCCAATTTTAGGTGATTACAATACCTTATTATTGCAATGATGAGTTATGGGTATCATCCCCACCACAATTTTTCCCTCTGACCTGTTGGTGCCCAAAAATGATGGATCACTTTTGGCCAACTGATAGGTACACACTAATACCTCTACAATTCTGGCTTAATCAAGCCAAGCCTGGTAGACCTAAATTCACTTTAAACTATCAAGTTCTCTATGTTGCACAACTGCGTACATAAATAAACAAAGTTCCTCCCAAGGTGGTGAATGATCCTTGGAGGAAAGAAACAAATCCTCTAATAATCTCTATTCTATAAATCTTGACTAAAGTGGATTAAACTAAGGACTCAAAAGTAATATTTTTGAAATAATGATTATATAATCTACAAACCACAAAGTATGAACCAAATGACAATTTCCAAATTATAGTTAGATCAGTGCCTTCTAAATACTTGGGTTATAGAGTCACAAAACTTTCAATCCTACATACAATCAGAGATGATTTTAAGGTAGCTCACTCCTGTAAAGTGAGACCATCACCCTACAAGCTTCTATTGAAACAAAATTTAAAACAACTTATACAATAGGTCCTATGGTTTTTAACCCAACTTAAGAGCCCAAAAGGAAATAGTAATAGGTTCTCAGACCATGCTACCATTATTCAAATTGTACCAATTAGTCATAAATAAATGCATCAAATAGAAAAACATAGTAGGATACCCTGGTTCATAGAGTAATCTGAAAGACTAATTGAAAACATATAACTTATAACCACAAATAAAAAAAGAAGAGCGCTTATCTTTATTAATGTTGAAAAAAATAGTACATTAGAGTTCATATTGTAGTTTTGATCGAATTATATCCTATGAAAATATATCTTGTATTGTATTGTCTCTCTTTACATTTCACATTATGTATATATACATGTTTGAGTGGCTTTCACACCTATTTAGGGTGAAAAGACACACCCTTATTACAAATTGTTTTGAAAAAATGATAAACTAACTAAAAAATAACTACCTAACTTTCGGATTTGGGCTTGGTTGAAAAACAAAAACACCTCATGGAAAGCTAAGATTTTTTTTGCAAATAGGAAATTTGATTTCCCAAATTGGGTCTTTTTTATATTTTTAAAATTCGACCATCTTATGCCTCTGTCGACATCATCTTTGAAGCAGGTTGAAATTCCAGCATTTTCTGAAGGCTTTGATCATAGAATTTTGATTGTTCTTGTCACAGAGCTTCCTTCCATAATATCTCAACTTTTTAATTGAAAATTAATGTAATATTTTATCCCATTTCATGTACTCCATCATTAATTATAGGGCATGGAGTTTAAGAGGCCATTTTTTAGGGTTTTATCACTATATAGGAATCCAAATTTTGCCCAAAATTTAGAGCTCCAATAGGCTCTTTCTGGGGATGTATGCTCCATGTGAGCATAGCGAGATTCTAGCTATCTCTGGAGAAGTAGACCAAGTATCCATACTAATCTGATGCGAAGTAAAATTGGGTGAACATTGATCCTTTCCTCTATCAAACACTTGATTTTGATCACGTAACACTTTTAACCTTGCTGCATTACACATGTCATCCTTATAGACAATTCTTATCACTTCATCAATACGATCTTTGGCATCCAATCTATATTCAGCCCTTGAGAAATCATTAGGTCCATTGTAATCCTTGCTAAATAGAAGATTTTGGTTAATCATACAAACCTCTAGGTTAGTCTTCTTTTTTCAGATACCTTCTTGTTCACAATTTGTCCCATCTCTATATTTTGGATATTTTTTCTCCTCACCAAAAGGCTTTGAGAATAGCTTATCTTCAAGAAGTAGAAACTCTCTCTCACCAAGAGTTTGATCAGCTGGGAAATTTCTAAAATATTTAGAACTATGCTTCAACACATTCTCTTCATCATGTCTAGTTGATTCCATCTCATCTTCATATGTTTGGTGTACCTGTGGCTCAAAGGATGAACTCCAAGATATCTCACCCTCTGAATGCACTTCATGAGTTTCATCAAATTTAAAATTAGGACTATTATCTTCATTATGATGCTGATAGATTCCATTACATAAAGGATCCTCTTCAAACCATGGATTTGATAACATAGAGAAATCAGGCATATCTTCATCTACTTCCTCTTCAAACAATGGATTCAGGAACATAGAGAATTTAGGCATACATTCATGAGAATTTTCATTTGGATCATCAAGTTTTTCATCAACAAGACTAACATCTTCATTGACATTATCTCCTAAAACTTCCTCCTATTCATGCAGTTCTATTTCATCTCCACAATTTGATTTCTCTTGAATATGGGTTGATCCGTCTACCTCCTTACCATGGTGGATTGAGAAAAAAATTGGTTTGTTCCTCTCAATATGTTTATGATATTCTATGTCTAACAAGGTTGAAATTTGTTGGGGCTCAAAAATGTTGGTCATTTTGAGGCCAACTAACAGGTACAATAAATGCCTCTACAATTCTAGTTCAATCGAACAAAGGCTAGTAGGCCTGAATCAAATATGTTTTATGACTACACAAATACGTGCATAAACAACATAAATTCACTCCAAAGGGGTTACTGATCCTTGGAGGAAAAAGCAACTTAATATCCTAATTGTCAGATAGTTTGAAATCTAAACTATGGCTAAGAATTAATGCTAAACCTAATCTAATGCTTGATAAATAAGATAGCAAATTAGAAATGTACTTCACAGGAAGAAATAACTAGTGCCTGATGCCAAATTGAAAATAGAGTCGGATATATTCAATACTACATGTAACTGGAGACAGTTTTAAGATAACTCGTTTCTGCAGAACGAGACCATCAACCTACAAGTTTATATTTGAAACAAAATTTATAACAATTAATACAATAGGTCCTATGGTTTTTAACTCAACTAAAGAGCCTGACAGGAAATGACAACAGGTTCTCAGACCTTGCTATCATCATTCAAATTGTACAAACTGACCATAAATGAATGCGTAAAATAGAAAGCATAATATGATACCCTGGTTAGAGAGTAATCCAAGAAACTGACTGAACATAAAAAAACTATATAATCAATAGGGTATAAGCACTTATCAGATATCTGTGCATAAGATCTTGAGACATTAGATTTCAGTCCGTGAGAGGCTAGATTTTTTGCAGTGCTTAATTGTATTATTTTTTGCTTACATTTGAGTGAGTATAAGTATCAATTCCAATGGTTCCCTATGAAAGGACATGCCCTTTCACAGGACCTAATTATAATATTAACCCTAAAAATGTACATAACCAACCATAACAATGGTTGTTCGGGAAAATATCCCTTATAATTATATGTGTGCCATGCATAATAATTTACTTTCTAATTTCCTGCACACACAAAATACTCAATATTAGTTCATCTCAAACATAATAATAAAAAACATTATATATGTAGTGTATTAATCTTGTACAAACACTATATATTACTTATTAATAATCAATTAAAAATAAATAAGTATCATAAATAAAAATGAAAATGAAAATTTAGTTATACTTAAACCATAATAATTATTAAATCATGAAGGATTTATAATATGAAACAAATAAAAACATTACGTTTATAATTATCCTCTTATTTCAAAATAAAGCATAATGCATTTATTTAAGAGTACAATCCACTTTTAAAAAAAAAATTTAACCCTAAAGATGAAATCAATCCACTTAGGGCTAATTCATATTAAGTTTATAAAATAATTACCCTAATGATATAAAATATTTCTAATATAAAATAATACTACAACCAATATATATAAAAATACAAGTACTTTTAGAAATTTAAAATAATCTCACCTTCTAAATAAAAATTCTAAAATGTACATATTAATAACTTACTTAATTTACAAAATGAAAGTTAAAATCAAATTAAAGAAAGGAAAAATCATTAACACCCGCTTTACCCTAAAATCAACATAAAAGGAAAAGGTGAAAAAGTTACATTTAGGGATTTGAAACTTAAAAAAGTAAATATCAATTAATCATTATTCAAACCCTAAATATATATTAAAAATCAACTTACATTATACACAACTAAAATTTGATAATAATATAATAACACTAAAATCTTTTCACCTTAAAAATATTAAATATAGCCAAGGTGAAAATATTTAATCACATGTAGGGATATGAAAATTAGAAAGTGATATGAAATTACCTCAAAACCCTAAGCAAATTAATATCTATCAAATAATACATTCACTTCATCATATATTTTTAACTTTTAGGGTAAAACACAAGTTAGAAATAAAATAATTATTAGTGATTACAATATACAAAATTTCTATCTAATAAACCATATTTATTTTAATAATTTATTTTAAAGGGGATAGGATAATCTTAAATTTATACATTTATCTACATACATACTCTTGAAGAAGAATATAGAGCAGTTGGTAGGGGTAGCATCGGGTAGTTAGGTAGGAAAAGGAATGGGTCGAGAGGTCAAGTGTTCAACTCCCTCTCCCCGTTCTTTTTCCTAAAATTAGAAAAATAGGTAAATACATAAATAAAATAATAATCATATTATTTAAATTACAAAAGATAATTAGGGAAGAGATAACTCCCTGTGTAAGAGTTTGTTTTTATTTCTCACCTACACATAAAAATGAAGATAAATAAGTATTTTATCATAACCCTCTTGAAGAAAACAAGTAGACTAACTGGTTAGGGGGTAGGAGGGTAGATAGGTAGGAAAAAGGTCGGCTTGAGAGGTTGAGTGTTCAACTCCCTCTCACCGCCTTTTGTTCAACCTATTTTATTTTTATAATAATTATTTATTTTCAAAATTAAATATGCATTTATGGAATTAGAATAAAACAATTAACAACCTACTAAATGAAAACACATTTTCTCTTTTATCATTTTGATTTTTTCAAAATAAGCAAATGGTATAAAATTGAAATTTAACATCATACTTCCCTGACATCCTATCCATTTAGAACCTAAAAATTTTAGTGTCAACGGTGGTTCCAATTGGGGACGTGCATTCATGCTTGGATGCAGCGAGATCCTAGTTATCTCTGAAAAAGCAGACCATAGTGAGAAAAGAAACATGATGCTTAAATGAAATAAAAATAGTAATATACAAGTTTAAAGAATACTTCCTATTTTAAGAGAAAAATGGCTTCAAATATTGACCGTGAGTAGGGAATTCCTGAATGACTTCATCAGTATCTTGTAGATAATATGAATTCTCGCCTGCTTTCGAGACTACCATGTAAGGTCCCAGCCATAATGTCTCGAACTTACCATGTTTTCCTTTGTCTTGGTCTTTTGCATTCCATTTCAATACCCAATCACCTTCTCTGAAATGTCTATCAGATGCTCTTTTATCATGCAAGGTCTTAATCTATTTTTGTTGATGAAGATTCCTTTCTTGTGCCATTCTTCTCATCTCATCTAACTCTGATAACTGGCTCAAATGGTCTTCCGTAAAGTTTACATCCTCAAGCTCTTCTTCCTGAATGAATTTGTAAACTGGCAAGAGATTTTTTAATGGTAACCTCACTTCTTTCCCATAAACCAACTCATAAGGAGAAAAACCTGTCGATATTTTCACTGTTACTTTGTCTGCCCATAAAGGTAGATTTAGCTTCGAGTCCCAGGCTTTTTTATTGTTACTCAACATTCTTCTGATAATCTTCAGTATATTCTTATTGCTTGATTCTACTTGACCATTTCCTTGAGGATGATATGGAGATGAGTAGGATAGATTTATGCCGTATTTTTCACAAAATTCTAAAAATTCCTTAGATCTGAAGCACATGCCATTGTCACAAATAATTTTATAAGGTACTCAAAATCTGGTAAGTATATTATCCGTCAAAAACTTGAGACCACCTTGCTAGTAGCCTGCCTTGTGGGTATAGCTTCAACCCACTTTGTAAAGTAGTCAGTCGCAACCAATATCCATTTGTGACCTCCACTTGAAGCATCTGCAATTTCCCCAATAAAGTCTATTCCCCACATTTTGAAAGGTTCCTCAATCTGTAATGGAATAAGGGGTAAAGCACCATTGTATTTTAGTTTCTCGGAGAACTTTTGACAGGATTCACACTTTCTAACATAATCATAACAATCTTTAAAAACATGAGGCCAATAATACCCGGATTTCAATATCTTGTGAGCTATTGTCTTAGCCAAAAAATGACCGCCGCATACCCCATCATGCAAATGTTTAATAACTGACTTGGCCTAATAGGTGTCTAGACAAAATAAGAGGATACCATCATTATTTTTCCAATATAGGTCTCCTTGAATTAGCACATATCTGGATGCTGTAACCTTATTGTTCTCTTCTTATTATCATTTAGACCTTCTTGACACTTCATATGCTTTAAGAAGTATACTATGTCTGTGTACCATGAACAATGCTCAGTACTCATCTCTGCCCTTTCTAAATCTACTTGGTTCACTTGTGTTGCATCCAAATTTGTTTCTGCCATAAGCTTAGCCAATCATTGTCCTCTAATTAACTTAGTGATCTAAATTTCAATGTCAAACTCTTGAATCTGATTTATCCATCAACATCTTTTTCCTATAACCTCTGATTGCCTCAAGATATCCTTAGTTGCTGCATTCGGTACATATGCCACGATCTTGGCCCCAACCAAATAAGGTCTGAATGATTTCACTGATTTAACCAATGCATAAGCTTGCTTTTCATGTATGTCATAACTCAACTTATAAAGTTGTAGAGTTTTACTGAAGAATGCTATTGATTTCTCATATCCTTCATCATTTTTCTGTAACAAGACTGCTGCTATGATGTGGAAAGAAGAAAAGGAGAACAACTGAAATGGTTTGGAAAAATCAGGAGACTTCAAAACTGGCACTTCCTTGATTTCTTTTTTTTTATTAGCAAATGCTTCTAAAGCCTCATCTATCCAATTTATAACTACACCCTTTTTTAACATCTTTGCAATAGGTTTTATGATTTCTAAAAAATTTGGGACAAATCATCTTACAAAGTTGATTTTCCCAAGGAAAGATTGAATTCCCTTAACATTTTTAGGGATCGGAACCCTATCAATTGCTTCAATTCTTTCTGGATCTATTCTGACTCCTTCCTTGGAAACAATATGACCAAGGAGTTTACCCTCGGTTACCCCGAAATGACATTTCTTTGGGTTTAAGGATACTCCATATTCAAGGGCTCTTTTGAAGATTTTCTCTAGATGCTTGCAATGATCTTCTACTTTCTTGGAATAAGTTGTGATGTCGTCCTGATATATTACCATGATGATATCAATGAAATCCTCAAAAGCCACATCCATGGCCCTCTGAAAAGTAGCTTCTGCATTTGTAAGCCCAAATGGCATTCTTGCATAAACATATGTACCCCATGGCATAGTGAATGTTGTTTTGTATTGTTCCTCCTCTTTAACTTTAACTTGATTATACCCGGAGAACCCATCCATCATGGATAATAATTCATTTCCTATGACCTTCTGTAATAATGCCTCCATGTTTGGTAATGCATAATTTTCTTTTAACGAAGATATGTTTAGATTTTTGAAATCCACACAAAGCCTAATATCTCCATTCTTCTTCCTAACAGGTACCAAATTTGAAACCCAAGTAGAGTGTCTAATTGGCTTTATGATACCAGCATCCCTCATCTTAATGAGTTCCTCTTTCATCTTAGGAGCCAAAGTTAGATTGATCGGTCTTTGCCTTTGTCTAAAAGGCTTTGCATCAGGTCTTAAGGGTATTTCATGTTGGAACAAGTCTTCTCTATAAGCCTTAAGATCGTCATAGGACCAAGCAAACACATGTCTATACTTTCTTAACAAACTAACAATATCAGATCTAATTTTAGGAGTTAACTGTTTACCAATGAAAATTTCTTTAGGAGTATGTTCATTTCCTAAATTTATCTTTTCCACTTCCTCTATATTAGTATTTTCCATTTTAACCTTATCACTAGAATCTTTACTATCAAACATTTTTTCTAGCGTAACAAGTCCCTTAGGAATTTTATTAGTTTTAAGCTGAATTACATGTTTTCCAAATAAAGTATCCTTTTCATCTATTGTTTCAACATAAGCATTTAAATCAATGAGTTGATCCTTGTACCTTTCCTCACATGCAAGGAACTTTATGATGTCTTTATCATTATCAAAGATTTTCCAATTATGAACATTATCAGGTATTGATGGCCTTGGTTTGATCTCTACCTATGCAATATCTTCACATGGAATATCGTTATGCTTAACTACTAGGTTAGCCATGAAATCAGCAAGAATATTCTCAAATCTATCTATCCATGTTATTGAAAAAGCATCAAAAACTTTTATGGAATCCCACACTTCATTCTTGTACCTTTTTAGGGTATGATTCTTAGTAATAAACTTATCCCTAATTTGAGATACAATTAATTCAGAGTCACTGTAAATAGAAAGAATTTTAATACCATGCTTACTTTCTATTTTGAGACCTAGTAGGAGTGCTGCATATTATGCAGTGTTGTTAGTACATTCAAATGCTAACAAAAAGGAATATTTAAAAGATTTCCCATTTGGGGATATAAACACTACACCTGCTCCATTACCATTTTTACTACATGATCCATCAAAAAATATTTTCCACATGAGATCATTATTTTCCTTAGCACATATTTCAATAGGATTAGTATTTTTTATGAGATTCTTATGAATTCTTACTTGGAAATTCTCCATGTCGATGTGGCAAAAGTGTGTTTAACCTAGTTCAGATCAACATCTTCAATGATGTAAGTAGATCTTGGTTCTCTGTCGATCCTTACAACCCTATCATTCACTGGGATAGAAGCATAAGATAGATCTAATTGAATATTTCTACCTACTAAATTAGACCATTGTCTAGATAATAGCATTCCATAACTAGGTGGTACTTCTACAACAGTAATATCTATTTTATAAGATTTTTCAGGACACGAAGGAAACTTAAACTCAACATTTTTCATTATTCCAATAACTGGAACTGACCTATTTTCCATAGCATAACACTTTCCATAAGTAGTATCCACATTCATTCCTAATTATTTCATTACCCTATGAGGCATAATATTAACCACTACCCCAGAGTCTAACATACAATTTTTAACCAATTTATTGTTTATCAACAAAGTTAGAAAGAAAGGATCTACTTTAGTGGTATCTTCGTTAACAGAAGTTCCTAGGTAAATAACTGGTAATTCTTCATTATCTTTTTGTTCCTTTGCATCTTTTTTAACAACATCATTTATTAACTTGATCATTTCATTCCTGCAATCAGTTAATTTAACTATTTCCATTAGAGGGATAGAAAGTTTCACCTGAGATAATGCTTGAGACATAAATGAAGTATAGTTTGAAATTTCCTTACCATTGCTCTATTTGTCCATGGGTTTTCTTATCTTTGATGTTTGATCAACCTACCTTTTAGGGGCATCTGACTTTTCTTTCTTTATCTCAACATTTTTGTTCAAAATTTTGTACATCCCTGTTGCTTGTTCATTTCTTGAGTTCACATTCCTATTCCTCAAGTGATATTTTCTAAGCACTTGTTCCATCACTGCTACAGTGTAAGCCTCTCTTTCTTCTTTTGTTGTCCTCTTAATAACCAGACTCTTATCATCATCTAAGAAGACTTTCTGCTCCTATTGGTAACCCAACTTCCTATAGCTTTTGTCTGGCATGTATTCCCCATCTGAATCATCACTATCTCCTGACCAAAAGGGTGTGGATGAAAGAGCATTTATCACAGGCCTCTCTTCATATCCCTGGTTTTCTTCTTCCAGAATATTTTGTGCTATAAGGCATTGATCCTGAGGGTGAGGCATTTTACAAATTTCACACCACAACTCATCCCCTATGAAATGATTATTTTTCTTGAGAGGATCTGGAGTGTCTGTCTGCTTTTTTAAAGGTTTTCCATCTTTCCATTCTGTATGATAAGGCATGTCCTGTAACCTGTACCTATCATTTATGTTGAAATTTTTGTCATGTCTTCCTGCTTGAAAATGACTTTTGTTTGGTTGCAAATTCTTCATCAAACTTACTAATTCATCCATTTTATCACTTCCACTATTCTTTTTCGGGACTACAGGATCGAATAGCTTAGGATCACTTATTTTATCAATTCTTCTGGTAGCTATTCTATTGTTTTCAACATTCAATGCTATTTTGAAAGCCTATTGTAAAGTTGTTGGGTTATGAGACCTTATCTCATAATTCATCTTGACATCAAAAGCTTTCAAATAAAACGTAATTAGAAAAGAGTCAACAGGACAGATATCTTTTGGAATCTTGTTCAACACCTTGTTAAATTTCTTATTAAATTCCCTTACTATTTCATTCATATTTTTCCTCATAGTGGTTAATTCATGAGTTGCAAAGGATGGATCTCTGTGATCCTCAAATTATTCTATAAGCTGATCAATAAAAGTTTTCCAACTGGTAATCGATCTATCTGGCAAATTTTTGTACCACTCATCTGCACTATCTTTGAGTGAAAGAACTAACATTTTCATACACACATCTTCATGAGTAATGTCAAATTCATGAACAATATTTTTGACATTAATGACATGTTCTGCTAATTGAGATCCATCGCCAGTAAACTTGGGAATAGCAGTCTTTAATTTATTTGGTATAGGATTAGGACAACACATTACATTTGAGAAATCTAATGGTTTATATCTCTCATTTACTTCCTGAAATCTGGCATCAAATAAATTTCTATTATTGTTATTTTGAAAATATTGATTATGAGGCATAGGGTTACCTCTCTGATATGGATTTTCCAGATTACCATTTTGGCCACTGTGATGTTGTTGAGCTACATTCATTTGATTTGGCATCCCTCCATCGTGCTGTCGATGTTGTTGTTGTAAAGATTTCCCAAATCGCTAATTTGTTCCCATAGTATAGCCATCTAGATGCATTGAGTTTTGTGTTTGTTGTGCATGACGTTGTTGTGTCTGAGCTCTTCCATGCTGTGGATTATCATAATAATCTCCACCTAGATAAATCTACCTGTGTGTATGATGGGGTACAATATCACTTTGCAAATTATATCTATTTTCATAAGATTGCCCATCAATATTTTGGTATTGCACAGTATCTCCAGGATGTTGTGTATTTAGATAATGATGTTCATTATCACTATTAATACCTTGCACATAATTTCCATAATGTTGTGGGACTTCATTATATGTGTCATCCATATTTGCATTTAATAACTATGTACCACCTTGGCCTTTTACATGATTTCCTATGAATGTATATTTTTCGGCATTCACAGCATAATTATCATTTTTATTCTTTCTCACATTAATGTTTTCATCATGTGAATAATTATTTTTCCATGAATAAACACCTTTACTTATATTTTCAAAATCCAAATGAATATTTTTATTACCATAATCACATTCATCATTCCTGGTAATTGGATAATAATTACCTTGGTTGTAATGTGGCTCACCACCTTTTACTCCCTCTCCCTATGCAGGTTCATGATAACCAGTTTATTGTTTATGAAGGCATTTATCATTACTCTGCTTAATATTTAAATAATCCTGCATAAATTTATGGCCTCTATGTGGTTTTTTGCATTCATTACTTTCAGCCTCATATAAATATTTATCTCCACATTTTATCCCACCATTATTTACGTGTCAATTATTCATGAATCCATTTGACTGCTCGTACACATTAGGGAAATACTCTTTATGTATTTGTTGACGCTCATCTTCTCGCTGCTGATTTGGTATATTATTATAGTGTTGCTAAATTTTACCATTTTCACTCATTTCTTGCTACACTGTTTGATTTTTACAATATATATCATTATTATTTTCAACTTGCTTACGTTGAAAAATTTCATTCACATATTCTCTCTGCGCAGGTTCGAGGGTGTGGAGCTACTCACGTGAGCCTCTTTTATGCTCTCCATGTTCACCGTAGGGATTAGGCTTTTGTATATTATTATCCCTCCTGCTGAAAACATTAACACTTTCCTCTCTTTACGCAGGAAAGTAGTTATTATTATATTTTGAATACTCCATTTGCATGAGCTAGTGGGCCCATTTAACTTGCTCACATTTTTGCTGACTTTTATCATTTTTATAATCGCTCCTTTGTGCAAACTCCAGATCATTTGGCTGCTTACGCAAGCCTTCTCCATGCGCAAGTATACCGCCATTATTTTTCTATTTGTGACAACCATCATTACCTTCCTTCACAGCATAGGCGTGAGTTCCAGAACATTGGGCTTAGTCTGGGTGATACTCACCATGTATCTGTTGCATTTCAATATATCCACCATGGATATCATGAGGATCATGTTGCTGGTTATTTGGATGATGTGCATCCAGATTTTGCGCACTTACTCCATCGTACTCTAGCTAAATCTAGCTTTGTTTAGATATATTATTATTGACTTTGTAATAGTAATCCTCTTGCGCAGGTTGATGAGAGTACTCACACCAATGGGGTTGATAGTATATGCCATTTTCATGACTGGTTTGCACAAGCAAGTGCACGGTATTATTTTGATGTTCTTCTTCATGCTACTTATCACTTCGGTTTAGTGCAAGCCAATATGGCTGCTCACGCGAGTACCCATACTTTTGTGTTTTAGTATATGGTGAATGATTACACTAGTGGATATGTATATCATTTCTAGCCTTATGTAGATGTTTATATCCATGTCTTACTTCATCACTGTCATGCTGGTTGTTTGCAAAATCACCCAGCTGTATATATAAATTACTTTGCTCATTTCTAGAGTTTTCACCCTTATGTGCATGTGAATTAGGGTGGCTTGTATTATGTGCATGTATGAAATCATATGGTAGTTTATATTGCCTATTACAATCTTTAACATCTTGCTGATGTGTTGATATACCTTGCGCAGGTTTGGGCATATATCTGGGCCAATCTTCATAGCAATGATCTTCATTTATGTAATAACCATTATTTATCATGAACATGTCTTTCTTTTGCACAAAATTTTTAACGTCTTCTGGCCATTCACGCATACTCCCAAATTGATGTTTTTGACTTTGGCGATACATATTATTTCGTTGCTACAATGTTTAGCTTTCATAATATATATTATTATCATCTTTATACATATTGGATTTTTTTGTATCCGCCCTTTGCTGATTGTGAATGTAATCATCTTAAGAATATTGATCATCATTAGCCAAACTATGGACATGCATATTATTTCTATTTTCTTTATAATATGCATCCTTAGTGGGTAGATATGCTTTATCAACAATGTTATTTCTCTGTATATTTTCATAATGCTTTTCATTATAACTTTTCTCAAAACCATTAAAATTTTAACCAAGATGACCACTATTTTCCTTCTATTGTTGTGAACCTTCACCATACTGGGGGTGATTATGTTCACCACTATTAAATAAACTGTAAGTATTTTTATTATGCACAGGCTGTCTCAAATTGCGTTCATGATCCTGGTCACTTTTCTGATCACTGTTATTCCTTCCTATCCTTTGTGCACTATCATGAACATCACAGGGGTCATTAATATCTTTCAATCTATTATTTAGGTCACATAGTGGATTAGAGAAAATATTAAACCATTCACTATCATCTCCTGTGGTTTTCCCTTCTTTATCTATTTTAAACATAGGGTTAGTGACATCATTTTGAGTAATGTGACCACTATTCTTTCTATGAGGGGGAGTATACTTTAGTGTTCTGACACTTTGATTTATTTCCCCTTCATCAACCTTTTTTCCTTCATTTATTTGTTCTGATCCTTCTATACTTTTTGGAGGAGTAATGATATCATCAATCTACAACCCAAAGCATTCCAAAATATCAACTAGTTGTTTTCTAAAATTCTTTGTGAATCTTTTCTTATCGGGGATAAGTTCAGCGAACTCTCGGATTGATTTTTGTATCTGAATGTCAACTTCATCATCTTCTTCCTCATTTTGGTAATTGCACTAATTTACATTTGAGTGAAAAGGATTTATATTGCCTTCATCACTCTGACAGTTAGGACCGGGAAACTGTTCGCAAGCAAGCTCCTAATCATCCTTGTCAGGCCACTTCTCAGGAGACACATACAACATTTTCTTCTTTGATTTCTTAATCCTATTTGATTTCAATTCAGTGAATGAATTGTTCTTTAGGGACCTTCTCCCTAACATAGGTTTCACTTGATACTATATTCTAGAGTCACCACCTCACTTCCTGTGAGGAATCAATAACTGTTCTGAATCCTTCTTCCTAGTAGAGTCTTTACAACACTAACCAGAGATTTTGAAACTGACTTTCACTGATAGGTTCTCCCCAGCAGAGTCAGCAATTTGTTGGGGCTTGAAAATGCTGGTCATTTTGAGGCCAACTAACAAGCACAATAAATGCCTCTGCAATTCTGGTTCAATCAAACCAAGGCTGGTAGGCCTGAATCAAATATGTTGTCTGCTACACAAATCCATGCATAAGCAATAGAAATTCACTCCAAAGGGGTTACTAATCCTTGGAGGAAAAAGCAACTTAATATCCTAATTGTCAGATAGTTTGAAATCTAAACTATGGCTAAGAATTAATGCTAAACCTAATCTAATGCCTGATAAATAAGATAGCAAATTAAAAATGTACTTCACAGGAAGAAATAAATGACAAAATCAAATGAAAAAATAGACCAGTGCCTGATGCCAAATTGAAAATAGAGTCAGCTATATTCAATACTACATGTAACTGGAGATGGTTTTAAGATAACTCATTTCTGCAGAACGAGACCATCAACCTACAAGTTTATATTTGAAACAAAATTTATAACAATTAATACAATAGGTCCTATGGTTTTTAACTCAACTAAAGAGCCCGAAAGGAAATGACAACAGGTTCTCAGACCTTGCTATCATCATTCAAATTGTACAAACTAATCATAAATGAATGCATAAAATAGAAAGCATAATAAGATACCCTGGTTAGAGAGTAATCCAAGAAACTGACTGAACATAAAAAACTATATAATCAATAGGGTATAAGCACTTATCAGATATTCATGCATAAGATCTTGAGACATTAGATTTCAGTCCATGAGAGGCTAGATTTTTTGCAGTGCTTAATTGTATTGTTTTTTGCTTACATTTGAGTGAGTATAAGTATAAATTCCAATGGTTCCCTATGAAAGGACATGCCCTTTCACAGGACCTAATTATAATATTAACCCTAAAAATGTACATAACCAACCATAACAATGGTTGTTCGGGAAAATATCCCTTATAATTATATGTGTGTCATGCATAATAGTTTACTTTCTAATTTCCTGCACACACAAAATACTCAATATTAGTTCATCTCAAACATAATAATAAAAAACATTATATATGTAGTGTATTAATCTTGTACAAACACTATATATTACTTATTAATAATCAATTAAAAATAAATAAGTATCATAAATAAAAATGAAAATGAAAATTTAATTATACTTAAACCATAATAATTATTAAATCATGAAGGATTTATATAATGAAACAAATAAAAACATTACGTTTATAATTATCCTCTTATTTCAAAATAAAGCATAATGTATTTATTTAAGAGTACAATCCACTTAATGAAAAAATAAATTTAACCCTAAAGATGAAATCAATCCACTTAGGGCTAATTCATATTAAGTTTATAAAATAATTACCCTAATGATATAAAATATTTCTAATATAAAATAATACTACAACCAATATATATAAAAATACAAGTAGTTTTGGAAATTTAAAATAATCTCACCTTCTAAATAAAAATTCTAAAATGTACATATTAATAACTTACTTAATTTACAAAATGAAAGTTAAAATCAAATTAAAGAAAGGAAAAATCATTAACACCCACTTTACCCTAAAATCAACATAAAAGGAAAAGGTGAAAAAGTTACATTTAGGGATTTGAAACTTAAAAAAGTAAATATCAATTAATCATTATTCAAACCCTAAATATATATTAAAAATCAACTTACATTATACACAACTAAAATTTGATAATAATATAATAACACTAAAATCTTTTCACCTTAAAAATATTAAATATAACCAAGGTGAAAATATTTAATCACATGTAGGGATATGAAAATTAGAAAGTGATATGAAATTACATCAAAACCCTAAGCAAATTAATATCTATCAAATAATACATTCACTTCATCATATATTTTTAACTTTTAGGGTAAAACACAAGTTAGAAATAAAATAATTATTAGTGATTACAATATACAAAATTTCTATCTAATAAACCATATTATTTTTAATAATTTATATTAAAGGGGATAGGATAATCTTAAATTTATACATTTATCTACATACATACTCTTGAAGAATAATATAGAGCAATTGGTAGGGGTAGGGTCGAGTAGTTAGGTAGGAAAAGGAATGGGTCGAGAGGTCAAGTGTTCAACTCCCTCTCCCCATTCTTTTTCCTAAAATTAGAAAAATAGGTAAATACATAAATAAAATAATAATCATATTATTTAAATTACAAAAGATAATTAGGGAAGAGATAACTCCCTGTGTAAGAGGTTGCTTTTATTTCTCACCTGCACATAAAATGAAGATAAATAAGTATTTTATCATAACCCTCTCGAAGAAAACAAGTAGACTAACTGGTTAGGGGTTAGGAGGGTAGATAGGTAGGAAAAAGGTCGGCTTGAGAGGTTGAGTGTTCAACTCCCTCTCGCTGCCTTTTGTTCAACCTATTTTATTTTTATAATAATTATTTATTTTCAAAATTAAATATGCATTTATGGAATTAGAATAAAACATTTAACAATCTACTAAATGAAAACACATTTTCTCTTTTATCATTTTGATTTTTTCAACATAAGCAAATGGTATAAAACTGAAATTTAACATCATACTTCCCTGACATCCTGTCCATTTAGAACCTGAAAATTTTGGTGTCAACATGACCAAGGGTTTTCTACGACACCAAAATATTGTGTTAAGTGTTTGAATGTTTATGTGTTTCATGTTTAATTTGCATATAATTAGTTATCAGTTAGACAATATAGAAGATATTGGTAAAAGACAAAGCAGTTATCAGTATAAGTAATTTACTATCTATCGGTTTATAATTAGAAAGTTTAATAAGAGTTAAATATTTATGGTACAGATTCACCCCCCCCCCCACCCTCATCTCAATACCCTACCTAGAACTTTAAAAGAAGGAATTGTTGTCAATGAGGGAGTGTTATGTCAAAAAAAATTGTTGTCTTCCAAGAAATATTTTCTTGGGTTAAAGTTCTACAAATGTTCCTATGTGAAAGTGGGTAGATGAGGTTTTGGGTGTGTATCTTCTACGATCATTATTAGATAGAGGATGTGTTCAAGATGTTGATAAAACTAGTTGTATATTGTGAGTGTAGTAGGTTTTTATCTTGAAAATTTGTATCATTGGGATTGTTATTGTGAGACTTTGTTGAGACGTGTCTTCCAAAAATGAATAAGAGTATCCTTAAGCAGTGTCGTAAAATTTATTTTATGAAGATAAGAGTGAGAAAGGGAGATTTAGAGGAAATAATTTGAAGAACTATAGAAAGTGTATAGAGATATCTTAGATTCTAGATGTCTTAAATGAGAGATGAGGCAATATGAATAAGAGGGGAAATGAAAAGAAAATAGAAATATTGGTTTCCTTTATCTAAATAAAATCATGTGTAGATATAGAGGAAATTAAAGACATGAGAGGTCTTCATGTTAAAGGATAGTATAAAATAGAATATTTTAGTGATGATAAAAGTTTGAGAAGCACATGATGCAAAAGATATAAGTGTTGTTGTAAAAGTTCCTTTTAAGGTGGTCCTTGGTTTAGATATTACAATAGTGGCATAGTGAGGCTCTATGTTTAATCATGTGGTTTTTATGAAGAGACTCTTTCTTGAATGGGTGAAAGAATGGATTCTTTATTTCTATGGAATCTATCATAGGATTGATATTATTGATACAAAGGATTAGATTTCCCTTTGGAAGACATGGAAATATTGGTTAAAGTTGATCAATGTTAGAGAATTTTATCAATGAGGTACCTATTATCACTGAGATAGAACCCATTGGTAAGTACCTAACCTAGAAATATGTGAGAAATGAAAACACTCCAGGGCCTACAGTTTAGCCATAGATTGGAATGAATCTCTATAGAAATTGGGTTCATTTCAGCTTGGTTAAACAATTCTTTATTAGCAGAAGGGAAAGAAATTGCTAAAATTATGAAACTTAACTTCTAAATAGGTGATGCACCAAATGTTTTGAGACCTTTCCACTTTTACATACAAATGTTCAATAGTTTAGCTACTTAATGCACACTTTAAATTTTTTTTTGTTCTCTCGTGATAATGTATTGTAAAACGGAGCAAGTGCTTGGCATTTTTAGAAGGCAATGACAAATATTTTTTTACAACTAATGATTTTTTCAGCTATAACCACAAGATATGCATTTTTCTCATCTAATATGTTAAAAATGAGATGTTCATTTAAGGATTTGACAAGAAATCACAAAAGTGAAGATCAATCATCAATTGCACATAAAGCCATAATTGTGAAGAAGGAAAATGTTGAATTTATATTGAAAAAAAGATGTAGCAACAACAGTGCAAATTTTGAATGCTCTGATATAATTTTTAAATTGAAGATTTACATACAAATTTCAGTTTCCCAAATTTCATTGTTGAGTTGCAAAATAATATCTCATTGAAAGAACTTATGAAAAGTTACAACACTTAGCACGAAATTTTAAGATCTAATCTAAAACTTATAAGAGTCCTTATGTAATCACAATGACCTGTTAAATATTTATAACGTGTGAAATAACATGATGAAGGAATGTGTCTTCCCCTTTTGGCTGTAGATGTTCCTATATGCTTGGAAATAGTGTTCAATTGATAGAAACTACCTCTGATATGCCTAGGTGTTTCTTGGAACTAATTTAAAACCTTCAAATTTGTCTTGCATTCATGCTCCACCATGTCCAACTGCTCAACCAGCTTCCCAAAGTTAAGGGAAATATGATATTTCCAGTCTCTCTTCAATGAATGTTGCCTTGAGTCTAATGAAACAAAAAATGGTCATTAAAGAACCTCCCAACTTCTTCAAACTGACTCATAAAGACCTAAAATTGTACCTTACATTTTCTTCTATCTTTAAGAGGTCTTTATGTAAGTAAAAAGATACATAAGAGTCATCATATTTGTTTGTATAATTATTTCCAAGATTACTAAGAAGGGGGGTGAATCAGTAATCTATGGACAATCACATAAATCTAAACTTATTAATTTAGTTTCATACTCTCTTATCAACATGTATTCACCCTTTTAACCTTAACATGAATTAAGTATCACATCAAAGATAAACATCCACAAAAATCAACATATAATACCAATATTTTTACTGTGGAAACCCAACTTGGGAAAAACCATGGTGGGGATGGAAACCAATAACAAAAATGTGCTCTTTTGGAGCACACTCAGTTAAGAGATTAGCCATGTTAACAGCTTACAATAGGCCTAGTTAAGAGAAATACCTTGTTAGAAATCACCCAGTCAAGGGATTTACCTTTAGCCCTATTAGGAGCTTCACCCTATTAGGAGTGGCCTTATTAGAGGACTTCAAACACAAGTTAATGTTTCACCCTATAAAAGGATTTACAAATCAAACCTATTAGGATCTACGTAGTTAAGGGATTTTTCTTGATGAAACTATTAGGGATCAACAAGTGAAAGTGATCTAAGAAAGTAGCACTTCTCTTTTGCTAATACAGATCCAGTTCAAGCTCAATCTCTACTTCACATGAAAAACATCCAAACCTTGCAATCACACACCTTCCTTGGTGATCTTCCTTCCCACGCACTTGAAAATAGAAGATAGTATTACTTATAATTCACAATACATAGGACTTAGGGAAACAAAAAACCCTAACAAAAATAATTCAATCATCATGCACTTCCATAGGAAGTCTGCAAATATTTTTTCCTTTCTCAATAACATAGTTCGGTTGTAGGAATCTTATCGCACCTTTGATTTGACCAATAAAATAAAATTTCATCACCTTTCCCTAAAAATATGCACAACTTCAAGAAATCATTTCCTTCTTGATCACTCTAATGCATTTTACCTTTACAAGTCAGATCTACCACATCACTACAACACATAGGGTATAAAACAATTCATTAGCTTATATTAGATCACCTGATCAAACAACTTTACTGATCAAGCATGTAGTTCATTGTTCTTCCTTGGTACTTCCTGTTTCAATCACTTCAAATCTTCATAACTAATTCCTATTATCTCCAATCATGATGTGGTCATAGGATTAGGTAGATATACCTCCCTAGATCATATATGTATGACCACACACACTAAATATAATTATATTCTTCATAATGAGAAAATCATTCAACTTTGGTCATTTGTTTCTCTATCCACTTACATATACATGTTCATCTAATCATAACTCAAATTGTACTAAAATTGAACCTGTGTGGTCATATATATACTGTCTAGAGATATTAATGGATCATCCATCATGATGGCACTATGCAATTATCAACACAACTCAAGATTCATTCAAATGATCATTTATCTACTTATTAATAACACAATCAACAAATAAACACCTAGTTGATGTCAATGACGATATCATAACTTATCTTCCTATCATTATATTAGCATCAAATATCATAATTGATCTTAGTTATGGTAATAATATCCCCCTTTGTCATTGATAGAAACACCAACAATACCAAGAAAATAAATGCTCTCTCCTTACTTATTCTTCTACAAATCTTATCTTTATAGGTTCTTCTGCTACTCTTCTCATGATAATATTTTATCTTCTTCCCCTTTACTAGTTCTTCTTCCCCTTTGGAAACAATTCCAAAGATGAAACATGCCTAAGTCTTTTTTTTTTCTCCAACTATCTTCATCTTATTTCTAAAAACTCCCCCTAAGGAGTAGTCCCTTGAACAACAATCCATAGTGAAAGATATAGCATTAAGACCATAGGATTGATGAAAAATCTCCATCTATATTCTATTTAGGTATGGGGATAACCCCTAACTTACTTATGAGCTACTCAAAAGTATCCTTAGGTAGTGTCTTTGTGAAAATATCTACTATCTTCTCCTTTTTGGTCCACATTCCAACTTTATCTCCTTCTCTTGCACTTTCTTATTGGAAGTTGGATTGGGATTATCACATTCCAATATGTTTGGGATATTGTTGGAAGACTATCTTGATCCTATCACTTAGTGTTTTTTATTGATGACAACATATGTTACTAACTAGTTATTCAGCAAATATTGCAAAGAATTATACAGACATAATACAACAAATTAGGATGTGAAAACTTAGATGGGGAATCTACATGATATATTGGGTCACTGGATGTGATTGCACATGCTTATGAATTGATCTAAAAAATTTATGGTTGATTTACTAATGACTGTCTTTCAAGAGACAAAAACTATGATTTTCATAGAGTTGATTATAGAACTTTGTGGATAGCATTCATGGTTGATTAAGTCTTGATGATCGAACATAGGTTTATGTTGGACACTGGTTGGAGAGCTTATTGTGATCATTTGGAGTTATTATCATACAAGTGACATCAATTATGGCATCTGTATTGGAAAAGACCTATTTGGAAGACAACTTGGAACATGTTTCAAGTAATTTAATGAGAAAGATTGATTTATGGATCTGGATGATTAATTGATGTAATTGTTATGTTGTAACATTGTAAGAGGTGTTAAATCAGGGCTTTAAAAAAAAAACACAATTCGTCTGCCTTTTTTGAAGTTAGCAAAGAACATTTGCTTCAGCGCGGAAGCCTTAGATACTCAGTTGGCATTCTTCTCAAAGATGAGATATGGAAAATTTACATGCCCTCAAAATAAGCATTCTACCTCTTCTTGGAAGGACAGTCTTGAACTGAGAAATTACGAATGGAAGAATGTTTTTGGATTTGGTCAAAGCTATCAAAAATCCCTAGAACCCTTGAAGATTCCTACCTTCAACCGCTTCTCAACCCTCAATTCTTCTTCCCCTAGGATACTTTTTATGGTGAAAACCTCAAATCCTGGTGCCCGATCAAACAACATTATGTTGGACATTAAAAATGCTAATGTTTATTCTCCACCACATCGCATAGTTAAAAATAACCATATTGCTAATGAAAATCATTTGGTAATATCCATTCGAGGTAATCAAGTTTTTACTGACTGTTTTTGGAATCACTGTAAATCCTTTGGGCTATATAGAAAATGGTTTGGCTCTGGATCGGCTTTTATTGGTATTAAAGGTTGGTTTCATGATTCTCTTAGAACACAGGTAAGTATTACTATTCTTTCAAATTTGTTTTTAATCTAGAATGTAGAGATTTTACTATCAAACAAAAGTTATTATTAGAAATGCAAATATACTATCTAGGGCATGCAATTAAATTTTTGAAATGGGAGCCTAATTTCAACCCTAATATTTTTTACAACATTGATACCCCAAAATGGATCACAATTCCAGAAGTTCATGTAGAACTAATCCACAACCATATTATTAGTCAATTGGGGATGGGTATGGTGATGTAATTGGTTTAGAATTAGACTATCTTAATTATTCTGATGTAAAAATTCTGATCAAAACTTCTAGTTCAGAACCGCTTAAACCTTTGCATTTTATTACTAGTAGAAATAATAATCATTTGTTCCTATAATATTACCATGGAAACATAGCACATAATATTGTAATCATTTCTCATGGGAAAACAATACAGAGCACTATTGAAAATAAATCAAATCTTCATAATATTTTTTATCATAATTCAAAACCATTATATGAACCAATTAGGTCCCCTACATTACTTCAGGAAGGGGAAATCTGTGATTACCCTAGGTTCCCAATTTTCAAAGAATCTATCCCTAATATAAATTTTAAGGATAAAGGTGGCTTTTTCTTTTCTTCTATCTCTAAGAAAACTATGGTAGATTTGGAGGAAACTGGTAACCTTGTTTCTCCAAGATCTTTTTCTAGTTCCATAAGGAAGATCAAAAAACTAGTTTCAGATAATCGAGTATCCCTAGTAGTCATTCCAAAAAATTTAAAGGAACATAAACAAGATTTAAATTCAGATAATATAGATTGCAATTTAGGGAGGAAAACTAATCCAGACAATCTTCTCAAAAGCATAATTCTACAAAAAATAACTTAGAAGAGGACTCTATTCCTGATAAAGCCCTTGAAGTTATTGATATGTTGCTTTCATCTGAAGATGAAACCAGTGATATAGAATAAACCTATAGATGGAAGAAAATTTTGATTCAAGAGATATTAAGGAAATATGACTCCACTACATTATTTGAAGTTTTAAAAGCAGCAGCAATCTCCTCAAAAAAATATGAAGTAGTAGCCCTCTCTCTAGATACAAATGACATCATAAAGACTGATAAATCTCAAGAATATTATACTTTAGATGATAATTGGTATAAGGATTACAAAGATACTTTACGAAATCCAAAACCTTTAAGTATCATCAATCTTAGTACAGAGGATATAGATAGGAATAAAATTCAGATTAGTGGAAACCCTAGCTTCAAGATGGATGAGGAAATTAATGACTTTCTAGGTCTAAATCAGGACTCAAAAGATCTTTTACTATTAAAGGTTATTGAATCTATGAGCCAAGAGGAAGATTTAGTAATATCTACTATGATCCCTGACCATGAATCAACTAAGGATAGGAAGTTAGGTTTATATACTCATGTGTATAGAAAAATGTCTCCTGACTTTCCAAAACTTTCTATTAAAAGAGGTAGGAAGTCCTTATCAAAGCTTAGGCAGAAAGATGGTTTGACCTTAGGAAAAGTTAACATAACTTCTATTCTCAATGCAGGGAAGGGGAAATACCTTCCAAAGGCACCATTAAAATCATATCATGGAATGTTAGGAGATTAAATGCCCCTAACAAACAATGCCTTTTAAAGAGAATTTTATCCTCTTTAGAAGGTTTGTTGTTCTTGATTCAAGAATCTAAATTAGGGAAAGATGGGTACATAAATCTTAGTAAGAAATTAGGTATTTGGGAAGTTAAAGGTATAGATTATGTAGGAGCTTTAGGAGGTTTAGCCTTTATTTGGAATACTAGGTTTATTTTGCTAGAGCTCATCACCTCTAACTCTCATTGGATGGCAACCAAGATCAATAATCTTAATAGTAAGTTGGAATTTTTCATTATTAACTTTTATGGTCCCAAATTCCTTCAGGATAAAAGGACAGTTTGGAAAGAGATTGAGAATTTCCTCAATAGTCAACCAAATAATAATTTTTTTATGGGTGGGGATTTAAATGCTATCTTAGACATCAAAGAAAAATTAGGAGGTTCAAAGAGAACTACTCAGACAATTACATAATTTAGAGACTGGATTCAATTAATTAATGGTATGGATATTCCTTTGGAAAATGGAACCTTCACATGGTCAAATAAAAGTGTAGATACTGAATATATTACAGAAAAATTAGATAGGTTTTTTTTCATTGGTAACTTATCTAGATTCAATCTAAGTTTTAAGTCAAATATTGAGGCTATCTGTGGTTCTAACCATTTTCCCATAAGTTTGATTTTAGAAGAAGACATAATGCCTAAGAAGAACCCCTTCAAATTTGAAAAAATGTTTCTTAAAGATGAAAATTACCTACTTTAAAATTAAATAGTGGTGGAATAAAAATAGTTTCAAAGGATCTAAAACCTTTATATTAACTTCAAAACTTAAGTACATTAAACAACAATTAATTAAGTGGAACAAAGAGCATTTTGGAAATATATTTGACTCCAAAAATCTGATTGAGAAAGAGTTAGGATATCTTAATGAGGAAATTATTAGAATATGTATGAATTCTGAATCTTGTGCCAAAGAAAAGGAATTGCTAAACTGTTACGAGGATATACTAGCTAGAGAAGAATCCTATTGGAAACAAAGATCTAGGGAGGTGTGGTTAGCAAAAGGGGATAAAAATACTAATTTTTTTATAACAACTCTAAAGCTAAATGCAATTTCAATAAAATTACTAAGATCAATAAATAAAATGGGACGATAGCTGAAAACCCTAAAGATATAGCATCAAAAGTTATCGTATACTTTGAAAATATCCTAAATAATATAGATAGTTCAAATAGATTGGCTCAAAATGAAATACTGGGAAATATTCCTCGAATAATTACTAACGATCTTAATAAATTGTTGAATGCTAGATTCACTAAAGATGAAATTGAAATTGCTCTAAATAATCTTCATCCTGATAAGTCCCCAGGACCAGATGGGTTCCCTACTTTTTTCTACCAGCAATGTTGGGACTTTATTGGTGATGAGGTGGTTGCAGACCTTGAAGGCATGAGGAACTTAGGTAGAATTCTCCAAGAAATTAATAATACATTTATAGCCTTAATTCCCAAAAATTCAAATCCTAAAGGTTTTGAGGATTATAGACCCATATCTCTTTGCAATACGCTTTACAAATTATTAACCAAAACTATAGCTAATAGATTAAATAAGTGTCTTCCTTTCATCATTTCAGAAGAACAATCTAGTTTTGTTCCTGGGAGATCTATTATAGATGGAGTCCCCATCGCTCAAGAAGCTATTCATACTATCCAAAATAATCATTCTTCTAATATGCTTATTAAAATAAATATTAAGAAAGCTTACAATAAAGTGGATTGGAGATTTTTATGTAAATGTTTAGAATCCTTTGGTTTCTCCAAACAATGGATCAATCTTATTTTTGAATGTATTTCTAGGCCTAGGATGTCAATTATGGTGAACAAAAATCCATCTGGATTCTTTAGTATTTCTCAAGGCATTAGATAGGGTGACCCTTTATCCCTTTTTCTTTTTATCATCATGGCAGAAGCTCCTCAAAGAACTCTATCTAAGGTTAGGAATGATAATTTAATTTCGGGAATCAAAATTTTTGAAGGCATGGAGGCATGCACTCACCAACAATTTCTTGATGATAACCTTATGTTTGGTATAGCATCATTATTAGAAGTTAATGCAATCAAAAGAATTCTAAATCTATATTCCAAAGCATCAGGGCAACAAATTAATAAAGGCAAATCTGAAATATATTTTTTTAACACATTAGAGGACTAAAAAAGGGATATTAGTAGAATCTTAGAATTCAATATAGGTAAGTTACCCTGCAAATATCTAGGGCTTCTTTTAGATAAAGGTAATAGATCAACTAATCTTTGGGATAGAGTCCTAAATAATATTGACAAAAAGATAGAATCTTCAAAAGGAAAGTGGCTTTCTAATGCTGCCAAAGTCATGATGATAAATCTATTCTTTCTACCATTCCTCTATATCAAATGATGTGTCTTAGTCTTCCTAAAGGAATAGAAAAGTAAATTAATAAGAAACTAAGGCATTTATCTTGGAAAGGATCTATTGATAAGAAAATATTAGCAATGATAGCCTAGGACAAGATTTGTAAACCGAAAGTGGATGGAGGATTGAATATTAAAATTTTAAAGCAACAGAATATAGCTTTAGGCGCAAAACTAGTATGGAATATGTATTAAAAAACCCAGAGGAAAAATGGGTCAAAATACTAAGATATAAGTATTTAGATGGAAATTATAATCTAAGTATCTTTAGACATAGTCATCCTCTAAATGGGTCGAGAATTTGGAATTTTATACTACAATGTAGGAATGTTATCACAGAAAACATAACTTGGGATATAGGCAATGGGGGAATGCCCTTTTTTGGGAAGATTCTTGGGGGGCATTTCCTCCTCTAAATTCTCTTCTTAATGATGATCCAACCATAGAGAGAATCAAGAGTGAAAGGGTTATATTTGTTCAACATTATATAGAAATTGTTGATAACAATTTGGCTTTAGGATGGAGATGGAAATCCTTTGAAAACTTAGGAATGCCTAGTGCCTTTAGATCAACTTTAAATAAAAAACTTATCGCTTAGGAAACTAAATCCATCCTCTAATGAAGACAAAATTATTTGGGCCAAATCTAAGAATGGTGAGTACAATAATAAAGATGGGTATGAGACCCTATCGAATCCAACCCATATGTGTTCTATGCTTCCAATAGATCTATGCTGGAATAAAAATTGTCTTCCAAAAGTCGGTATGTTTACTTGGGTAGCTTCTCAATATAGAATTTTGACTTCTAAATGGTTTTATAAAATGGGTTATCATGGCCCTTCAAGGTGTGTGCTATATGAAAAAGTGTGTGAATCTGTTGATCATCTTTTCACAAAATGTAATTTTTCATATTATTGTTGGTCAGGGCTTGCCAAAAAATTAAATTGGCAAACTGCCTTTCCAAATAATCTCATCAATATCCTTAAACATTAGCCCAAGAAAAAATAATTTGGTTTGTTTGGGAATATTTAGGTTATTGGTCCATCCATAATAATTTGGGAACTATGGAAGGAAAGAAATAGGAGAATTTTCAAAGATCAAAAACTTGCTCTTGATCAATTTTTTAATAAATTAGAAGCGTGTATTGTTGAAGTGGTGAATAATCATAATATGATTGGAAGGAAAGATTTGAGATTTACTTTAGAAGATGAGAGGTTGAGGAAGTTATGGTTTGGGTTAAAAATTCTTCCTGTTGTTGGAAAGCTAGGAGTAGATAAGGAAGACCTTAGGCAAAATTGTGTATGAAAACCCCCTTCTCGTGGATAGTTCAAAATAAAATTTGATGGAGCCTCAAAAGGAAATCCATGAAAGACTAGGGTTGGATGTTGTATCCATGATTGGGTTGGTAAGATGATTGCTTATAAATGTGGTGAATTAGGAAAATTTGCAACTAATAATGTAGCTGAGTGTAATGCTCTTATTGAAGGATTGCTACTGTGTAAAAAAATTAAATTTGGATAATATTGAAATAGAAGGTGATTATGCTTTAATCATAAATGCTTTTAGATTAGGTAATACATAGAACTAGAGGTTAAATGGATTAGTAAAGAGAGGAATAAATATAGTATCCTTTTTTAATCATTATACAATTAATCATATTTTTAGGGAAGGAAACAAAATTGTTGACTCTTTAGATAATAAAGGGGTAGAAGGGAGTAATGAAGAAGTCATTTATTCATTATTATTAAATACAAGGATATTCTTTACAGAAAATTAAATAAATGTGTCAGGAATTTTGGAAAACCTTAGGAGGGACTTATGACGGTTCGTATTCATATTCTTAACCAATTTGGAAAGCCTTTTTATTCATCGCATAACTTCAATTGAAACCTTTTTGGATCTATTCTGGTTATTTCTAAAATAAATGGCAACTCCTATCAAATTAAGATGCATTCAGAAACAAATTGCCTTTGATGGAGAAATAACATCAAACAAAATTAAGAGGATCATCTTGATCAACTATGACATTGTTGTAAGAATTATTGATGTTATTCTAGGTAATGAGTTTAAAGAGAATATCAACAAACATCGGGTCAATTCTGATATTATGGTGATGTTCATTGCTTCAGCCTTACACGTAGATCCAAACATCAAGGCTATTGGATGGCTTTGTAGAAGACTTTTTAAAAAGAAATTTTTGGTGGATTTGGATAAGGTGCTTAGTAGTATTAGAGTAGATTTATCTATTCCCATGCCTAAGGATTACAAAAGAAGAATTTTCAATCATAATGTTATGCTCACGTTTCCAATTTTAGAAGTTGAAGACTGGGATAGATATATAGAGGAGAATCCTTCAATAAGGAGAAAATTCAAATTTTTACTATTCTTTTCCCACTTGAGATCTCCTTCTAATCCAAATTGGATGGATGGTTTCATCATGGAGGATGGTATTGGGATAAGGTTGGCTCAGGAAGAAGAAGGTTGTACACTGTCGTCTTGCTCTGTAGATATTTTATAATGATTGACTAAAGGATATATTATGAGCTTGCATGTTTTATATCTTGACAAGTATGGAATATATGCCCAGGATTTGGTTCAGTTAGTATTTAATTTTCCTTTTTTAATATCAATTATGTCATGGACCAAATTTTGCAAATAAATCAATTTTAATGGTTAGTTAGTTTAGAAACTTTAAACATTGCTAATTAAAATTCAAGTCGGCAAACCTTTATGACATATTAATTGTAATCTTAGCCTAACATGATATAGCTTTCCCTGACAAGTATAGCTAAAACATTAAATGATGCACGTCATTTGTCATAAATTATTGTCATCATTATAGCCAAAGAAACCTATCTTTGGTTTTTAACCATGAAAAGAGGTAAATAAGTAATCTTTAAACTTTGTAAAAATTATTTGTTGAGGTACAATGGAGTCAAACATAAAGCTTATTTTCCTCATTGAAACTAGGATAATGGCTTTTAGAGGTGTGATTAAAAATGAAAGATGGGATAAGCTACTTCAAACTAATGATTTGGGTCAAAGAGTTATGGAGAAGATTATGGGTGAGGAAGATTTCAGACATGATTATGTGTACAGAGTCAATAGTGAAATAGTAGGTACCTTCATCACTATCCTTCTCACTATTAAGATAGCCAAAGGTGAGGTAATTTCTGCATTTCTTGAACTCTTTGATGAAAAGCATTGTAGTAGGATTTTTGTTAGCCATTAATATTGTTAATTCTGACTTAATGATACTATTTTTGGAGGAGTACATGAATAACCCTAAGGATTCCTTGACCAATAAGATTTATTGTGCTAGAAGACCGATTCTAGTCTTTAAAGACAAAAAAGTATTAATAGACTAGATATTATTAAAAGAAATGATGGCTTTTTCTAAAATGGCTTAGGGTAAGGCCATGCGAGGATGTCAAATGTGTTAAGGAATATCTAGTTGTGGAAGGTTTTGAATTCAAAACCAACTTTGGTAATATATCATTATTTTATATTCATCTTTTTCCACCAACAATTGTAAAGAAATCAACAAAAGGATTCAAAGCAATCAAGGGCAAACAAAATTTTGACTCGGGTCTTGTAGACTCTTATGAGGATGAGGAGGAACTAGTTTTCCATAGTCTGGTTAGAAAGAAATAGGGGAGACTTAATGTTAAAATTTATTTTTATCAGAGTGACCCTAGAATAAAGCTACTTGAAAACTGGAAAAGACTTGTGTTTTGGTTTTGGGTTTTGATATAAGTATAGTATGGTATTAATGCACAGATACTCATGGAATATTTTGATAGTAATGTTTCCATTCACAATAGTAGAAACCTAATTATTACTCTCTTCGAATGAATTTTTAAAAATGTTTCATCATGTTGGATATTTTCAATAGGTGTTTCTTTGTTGTTTTCCTCATGAAATGGGATACTAGTTTCTGTATTTGTAATCATATATACAAGCTAGTAAGATATTTGTGTATATATATGAGATAATATGCATTTAAATATGTATATACACATATGTAGTCATATATATACATACATATTAATATACATATACATGCTTATAAATATATGGAATAGTATATATATGAGCTTTCTTTAACATTGTTCAAATGGGCATGCTTCTTTATTTGCAATGATCTTTTAGTTTCTGGTTGGTAAGGGCTCATTATGATCACAGGCTAGGTTTTTAATTTGACTCAAGATTTTTCAGTGGTTTTTAAGCTCAAAGTTTAAAGTGGTATTAATTAATTCCTTGATTCAATTATTGAAAAGTCTATTCATTTAGGTTCCTGCTTAGTCTTTCAAATTTTCAAACAGGTATCGTATTCGGTTTAGTAATTATCTTTTCTAAAGATGTTCCTTTCTAGCAATTTTTTCTTTGACAAATTGGCCTTTTATAGAAAGATTTGGAGGCCTCTGTCAGAGGCATAATTTAGATTATCTTTTCAGTAATATGCTAAATTTTTGAGTTCCCTCTTGTCTAACAAGTGGCTAAGTATAGGTGTTGTTTGCTATTTATAATATGGTATCCAATCAATATGCATATGGAACAATATTCTGCCAGGTATCATTATTGCTTATACTTATAGTTGGAAGGTAATGATGTTCAATTGTTATTTAAATTTTGTGTCTTTATCAGTGTAAGTATGGAATAATATTTTTTGAGGATCTCTTATCCTGAAGTCAACACAGAGATCTCTATGATGACTTCTGGACACGAACCCTCGAACCAGTATTGTATCTATGTCTGGAAATTTCCTTTTCTATGAAGGGAAGATTTTCTTGTATTAATGATTTTAGTTAATTTTAGTATGATCAATATGAATAATTTAGTATAGTTTAATTCAAATTTTATAAATTTGATTGACATTATGATATAATCTCTCTAGGATCTCAATTGGATAGTGCAGTTTAATATGGTTGTTTAGATATTTTCTGTAGATTTTGTTCCTAAGTTCAAATTTTAGTCTGGATAGATTTATTCTGATCATTATCTGTGGAAATTGGTAAGTAGGAGTAATTGAATTTTTGAAATTAATTATCTCTTTGTTTTGACAACTCTAGCATTCAATAAGATATCATCCATCTTCTAAGCCCTTTCCTTTTAGTTCTGAGGCATTGATTCTGGTTCTAATTTAGCGTTTGGAAAAAAATAAAGTAGCTTGCTCAGAATTTGATTATGATTATAGTTTATTTTGAGATAAGGTTAAAATAATTTTGGTTAACAGAGATATGTGGGCATAAAAGTTACTCCTAAGATAGAAGTCTGAAGATTTATAGTATGGTTATGAATGTTTTAAAACATTTGAATAATGAATGATGGATTCTAAGAGGGTCAACTCTTCCCTAAAGTAGATTCGAATACTATTTGAATGAAAGGAATTCGAGTACAAACAACTTAGGAAAGATAAACAGGATCTTAGAATAATAGGAATTAAATATCATAATTTAAAATGGATTTGAATTCTAATTTAAATACAATTGTTTACAAATCTATTATATTAGTAACATTTAGAGTGGAAGTATGCTAGTCAGGAATTATTTGTTATCAGAATCATGAAGTATTAATAAATAAGAGGAGAATTTGGTAACAAAGGAAATTTGGGTATTAGTAAATAAAGGTCCAGTAGGTAAGATGGCTAAATTGACCTTAAACTTAGGAAATCGTCTTCAAATCTAAAGGTTGGTTTAAGTCCTTATTGGTAGCTTTATCATTTTAGTCTTAATTTACAGTTTGTACAAATATAGCAGAATAGTCATGATTTTATTGGATGAATTATGGATTTAATATATTTAGGTAACTAATTAAGTATGAGTATGACGAAATAGAGGTTTTGTAGATTTTGTGCAGGTATTAATGAAGGAAGTAGATTCCCATGGAAGAGATGGGAAGAGAAGGCATTTATAATTTTATTTTTATTTTTATTTTTTTTAGCAACCTTAGGAATTTCTGCCAATACCAGGCTTTGGGATGTATTTTTTCTAGGATTTTGTAAATAGGCGTATGCCCCTATCTGGTTAAATTATGTAATTCCTTATGTAAATTGGACAAACATCCCGAACAAGACTAGAGCTTTTCTTCTCCATTCTTTCCTACCAGTGCCCGCACTGAATGGATATTCTTGTATTATTTTTAAAATTCAATAAAATTTATTTGGCTTCAACCTTTTACCGATTTTAAAAATAAGAAAAACATTGTAAGAGGTGTTGTGTGCATCTCAGCATGGGTCTATTTATATTTTTTAAATAGGATTTATCCTATGTAGGCCAACCTAGATTTAGTTATTGTAACTTCTTCATTTTTGGCAAAAATTTATATTTATATTAATCATAATTGGTTCAAAACGGCTCATGGAGAAAGAACCAGAAAAGAAAACTTCGTTCATGACCCATATATTTACAAATTGAGCTTTAGATTGTCAAAAAAATTCCTAAACTCCCGAAGCCCCAAGTCCAAAAAGACCTAATTACAAGTTCAAAATTGACCCCCAATACAAAATGGTAGAATGTCTCTGCATTACAACATATTCAAAGTAACATTCTAAGACTACTCGAAAAACCTAGGCCAATTTGGAGGCCGGATTACATTTCAAAACCCTATTACCCATTTACAGTTTGGTGCACAAAATAAAGTGCCAAAATACATTTACATATTAATGGATGCCCCTGTGAAAGTAGATTTGAAGCAGAGTGAAAATTATTGGTGAAGGCCAAAGAGATAAAAGGACAACTGTCATCCCATGATCATTATAAGCCTGATAGAAAAATCTGCTCCAAGTAAACCTGCACAAAAATTTTAATGGAGACCAAAAAATTATAGCAAAGAATCTTAAAAACATCACAGATCATAACCACCACAACCAAAATGTGAGGGTCTCCTGAAACCAAAGATACACAAGGTGACACCAAGGCACGAGTAGAGGAAGGTGAATCTAGAACATGAGTAGCAGAAGAACAAGATCCAACTGATAGTGGAACTAAAGAAAGACCAGGGACTAGTAAAGAAACCGAATTACTACCAAGTGAATTATAAGCCATCAGAGGAGAAATCACACCCAAATTTGGGGCATGAGCATGCGTCAATAAACCAAGAAGATCATATGTTTTTGTAAATGCCTTTCCTCTATGACCTGCATCAAAAGGGGTTTTGTTAAGAAGATGATCAAGAGGCATAATAGAGGAATAGGTGATACAATCTTTAATAGCGGCAAGCAACATGATATACTTGTCTGAATTAAAAAGAAGATGACGTAGGAATACACCTCCAATGTGATAGTTATTGTAACTTATATATAAGGATTGAGATCCTTGGATAATATGTGTGGAATAGATTGAGAAATATATATGTGAATTGTAGAGGAGAATACAAGATTGAGGCTACATTGGTTATTATTTGGAGAACAAAATTTCTACATTTGGACACAAGGTCGATCTTTCTTGGCAGTGGTTGAATGTTGGAAGTAGTTTCAAATCAGAATTGTCTTACTCTTGAAGTTTTGAGGATTAGAGAACCTAAGGTTGGATTTAACTCTCAAATATCTTGATCAGGTTGATCTATTTTGCACCTTTAACAAGCTTATTGCCTCTAGTAGGGTTGGACTCTTAGCAGGGTCAATTTCTTAATAGGGATCACATTATAAAAGACTTTTAACAGGGTTTGTCCTTTAACCAGGACCTGCCTATTGTAATACTCAGCTCCTAATAGGGTTAGAACTCTTAATAGGGTTATTATACTCATAGTGAAGATATTTGTGGGTACCATCCCCACTGGGGTTTTTCCCCTATCAGGGTTTTCCTCGAGAACAAATCTTGGTGTTCATGTGTATGTGTATTATTGCTACATTTACTTTTTAGTTTAATATTTTATTTTCATCAATAATTTTGAAGTTAAAGTTTAAATTATTCATTATTGGCATCAAATGATTCATCCCCCCCCCCTCACAATTGATTAGGAAATATTCATTCTAACAATAGGTATCAGAGCTTTTGGTCCTCAGTCAGGAAGCTTAACAGCTTGAGGTAAAGATCAAGATCACCTTATTCAGGAAGGAGAGTCCTAAGTTTGATTTAGATCATTTTGACACATGGAAGGAGAAGATGAAGAATCATTTGATGTTCATGGGATTGGAATATTGGTGTTTGAGATTTGCCAGCAAGCCAGGGCTGATTGTATGTTTGTCATTGATGACAACATATGGTAAGTAGCGTGTGTGGAAGCTTGATGGAGAGAGCCTTGATCATATGTTGCCTAAATATGTTATCAGCATGATATCATAAGCACAAAGGTTGATTCTGAGTATAGATAATTATACAGTTAATTGTTTCAGTAAGTGTTCCTAACAGGTCCCAGGAAGAGTTCTATATGTGATTTATAGTATGGTTGTGATGGAGCCTTGCATATTTCCATTTGTGTTTTATAATTGTGTATGATTCTATGTTCATGGATGTAGAGTTTGATATGCAGTACAATCTAAGTTATGAAGTCTCTAGTTGCAAATTATAGTTTCCTAAGTTTATTTGACAGAGGTGACATTATTTTTATTGTTGTAGTAGTTGCGCCTATCATTTGGATATGCAGACTTGTATTAGTGTTTGGAGAAGAGTTAAGAAGGTTTGGTTAAGAGCGCATGACATAATTCAGCATGAGAAGAAAGTAGTAGTTAATTTGGTGGAGCTGACAGTGTGAAGTGATGCATCTACTCATATGGAGTTACGCAGTCTTAATTTGTGTTACGTGCTTAGTATAGCTGACTGAGATATTATTTGGGAGTTGTACTATTTCTCTAATATGATTTCAAGATGGTTATGATAGGATGACTTGATTATATCATTTAGAGGAAAGATATTTATAGGTAGTCATTTATGATTACTAAGCATGGCAGTGAGTTGAAAGAAAGAAGCAGAAGCAGAAGTTGTGAAGTATTGTGCTATTAGTAGAAGGTCTATGTGATGAAGATAAGTGTATATACTAATCATTGGAATTGATCAAGACATCAGATCTACCTCGCAGTTCACCAAGATCTAGATATAGTGTGTATCTATTATTCAGAGGGTTGTAGCCTTCACCATTTGAGCAGTGAGCTCTCAGACAGTGCATCCTCACCCCTAACAAGGTTAATTATAAAAGTATCCTAATAGGTTCCAACCCTTGACTAGGTCACTGTACTTATTGCATTGTAAAGATCAACTCCTAATAGGGTTGTAATATCTTCTAACAGGGATCATTATACACTAGTATAGTTTTAGTGGGTGTCAATTCCCACCAGATTTTTTACCTATTTGGGTTTCCCCGTAACCAAAATTGTGTTCATGTGTTATTGTGTATGTGCTTAATGTTATTTTTTACTTAATTGGATAAAGAATTGAATCTTGTAGATAACTGATTCACCCCCCCCCCCCCCCCCCCCCTCTTAGTTATCTCTTGGGATTATTCCTAATAATAGGTATCAGAGCCAAGTGCCCTGAAGAGAAATTTTAACAACTTGAGGTTGATCAGATGGCATTCTTTAGAAAATAAAGTCCTAAGTTTGATGGAGAGAACTATCTAGACTGGAAGAACAAAATGATGACACATTTACAGTGTATTGCCTTTGAGATTTTTGAAGTAGCTACCAAAGAAGTTCAGATTCCCTCTCTAGAAGATCTTGCAAAGGATGATGCAACCTTGAAGAAAAAGGAGATGTTCACTTCAAATGCTATTGCCAAATAAGTCCTTATCAGCACCTTATCTGACAGTGAGTTTTCAGAGATCACAAAAATGGACAAGGCCTATAAGATATGGAAGTATCTAGAAGACATGTTTGAAGAAGATATTCAAGCTAGGAATGCACACAGAAAGGCATGGAAGAAAAGATACAATACATTAGAGATGCTACTTGTTAGCTTGCTTTAAGCACCTAAGTTTCAAACTTTGAAAATTGATCCCATAGAAAGAAGTTCTCAAATCTTTTCATTTTTATGTGGATTTTATAACTAATGATGCTTTGTAAGGTTTGATCTTGTGAAGAAGACAGTGTTTTGAGTATATGTTGAACCTAAACTTGAATCTCAAAGTTCAAGTTCAAGTTAAAGTTCAAAGTTTGAAATCAAGTTTACAAAGTTCAGAGGTTCAAGTGCAGACTTGGTTTCAAATATTCAAGTTTCAAATGACAGTTCAAATTTGACAGTTCACAAGGGACAACTCAAGGCCTGAAGTTGCAATCAATTTGTCAGTTCCATGATATAGTTCAGTGACAATTATCAATGCAATTTCATGATTTAAGGCTGACAAGCCTAAAAGTTCGAACTAAAACAAAGCCAACTTGTCAGTTCAAAACTGCAGGCTCATAATGATCAAATTAAAGACTGAGATTTCAATTTAAAAGCTTGAATGCCTTGATATCCATATAATTTGTAGCCTGTTTAAGGAACAAACAATGCTAAGTTGTCAAATGGTAAGAAATTTTCTAATAGTGGTGTTGGAGATGGATCCATACAGGTGTGGAATGTCAAGTCAGGATGGGGAAGCAGACCAAATCTGTATGTTGATTAAGGAGACATGGATGGAGGATATTTTCTACTAAACATTCCTCCTTTTGTGAATATTTCACCCTCTATGCATAGATTGTTCTTGTTATCATTGGAGGTTGATATTAAGTCTACTCGATGGTGCTACGAAGCTAAATGTTGAGAGAGCCCACTATAAAAGATTGCAAAAGAAGACTCACTTCGGTTTCCCATATGGTTTCTTCCATGATTCAAGGCCTGTCTCAGGGCACACCTAGCATCTTAATCATATTACATGGTCATCAAGTATGTGAATACTTGTAAATTAGAGGTGAGAAGCTGCAATGCATGCAAGATCTTTGATAAAAATGAGCAATATCATCACCTCTATCTACCACGAAGGGATCACAGCAATAGCCATCAGATTGCAAATAGGAAAGAGACACCCATTCTATAGATGCATAGGGATTCATGATAGTGGACATGTATTCAAACATGGGAATGTGCTCTGAGTTGTTCAATAGAAGCCCGATGACACCATGTATTGGACACTTGGATTGGTCATGGAGTTTGTAGGATAAAATAAACTAAGTTATGACAGAGAACAAAGAGGGGTCGATTCTTTCATCCCGATGAACCAAGCACATACAAGGACATGGAGGAAGCCGCGAAGTGTTTGGAAAATGTTAATATCATCACCATGACCCTAGACACCACTCATTAACATTTATGGAGGCCCTTCAAAATGTGATTTGTGGGAATGGTATCCCAATTCATCCTATCTAGTTTTCTCTTACAGCAATCGACGGTTTCAAACCCATACATAGTGGACACACAAAGTGTTTAATTCATGTCTATGACTGTGGGCACCAAGATCCAAATTTGACTTGGAAGCACAGAGAGTGCATGTGAACTGTTTAAAATAATACCCGAGCATTCCCAGGACCTGATATGGTACTATCACTAAGATGCAGAGGGATGTTTTAAGTCAACCATTCTCTTCATATAGAATGCCATTAGCTTCCATGCATTATCCCAAGTTAACCTAATGTTGAAGTGACAATATTCACTTGCAAGTGCATGCCGACACAAGAATCCAAGGCTCGGATCATCTCTTCATTTGGCCAATGTAGCCTAGAATCTGTCATGTGAAAATAGTGGATAGGGGTTTGATCATGGGTATGGAAAAAGCAATTGAAGTATCCATGGACCAGTATTGGTCAATATTTTTAGGCGCTATGATCATTTCACAAGTGATGCCCAATAGAATTATGAAACAAAAGACTAAAGTCTTAATGAAATCTTAAATCGTATTGAGCTATGGAGAACCTGATAGCATTCAAGTCTTAACTAAGTTATCTGTGGAGGTACAAGACTCGCGAATCAGCTTGTAGTTCATCCACAGCTAGACTTACAGTTATGAAGCCTCATAATATTGTGATATTGTCATTCTGTGTATGATGCAAGCATAATAGATCTGCTATCGGTCATAGATTATCTTACAGACTAGTGTGCATCAAAGCCTCAGCCCTCCTGGTAGATATCTAAAGCAGTAGTTTATCTATTTGACAGAATGCTTGAGTCTTACAAGCATCATCTTAGCATATATCATTGATGATTATGACAAGAAGGAAAAAGTTTTTGTAGCTCAATGTGTGATGACTCTTTTCCATCATCGACCTGAATGATGAAATCCCAAAGGCCCAAATGTGTTCATACACCAATCCCAAAACCCAAGTTGAAGATATGAAGATTGAGACACAGGACTATAGCTCAGCGTAAAGTAATCAGGCAAAAATATACTTAGTTATATGATGAGGATCCATGAAACATGATTTCATCAAAATGGGAAACAAAGACTCATCATCCAAAACTAATGATAGAGCAACCTGATTCTATACAAAATGTCTAGTATCGTAATGTAAGTGTCATTTGAAGACACCTGTCTATCAATTCTTCTACTAAGCACTAATGTTATAGAAAACATTAACTCATCAAAAGGGAGAAGCCACATGTTGGAAATGTTTAAGAGTCAGGGATGAGAATAATGAAGCCACAAAATAGTGGAAATATAAGAATAAAGGGAATTTCAAGAAATGGTTATTGGAACTGAAAGTGAACAGAGAAGCATTATTTATTGTAAACATTTTTAGACTAAAGGGGTTCTTCTTTTTCCGGTGGGAGTTCTGAAGATGCTACAGGGAGAAGATAGTTCTATTTTGTAATAGGGGAAAGAGTTTTGTCTTATGCATATTGATTGTAATAAAGGGAGGGAACAATACTGTTATTATTTTTTCATGTCTCTGAAATGAAAAGGAATATACTTGTGTTCGATCCTATGGTCTATACATTTATGTTTCTGGTTTTGAAGAATACTATGTTCTTTTATTTCCTATTCAAATATAGTCTTTTATTACTACTTTGAATGTGATGTACGTAGTCTTGTGGTCATGTACCCATGTTTTTGTATAAGGATATTTATAATTTCTCTCTCTTCTATAACATGAAAGATTGGTTAGGTAGCCTTGTGGTTGCTTATTCGTATTTCCCTTTCTATTCAGTTTGTCAATCCAAGAAATTGCATTCATCTCATGTCTATGGATGAATGTCAGAAAACCTTAGTACCTTTAGGTTAAAGGTATATCCTATCATTAAATTCATTGCAAATTTGTAAATGAGGGAGTTGTACCTCTTAATTCAAAGGATAGTTATCAATTAATGATAACTGATTCAACTATTAGCACATTTTGTTCTTCCTAATCAGGCATGTTGAGTCATTGTTTATGTTTCTATCTAAAGGACAAATTTATTCACTAACACTACCTAATGAGAATGTTAGAGCCTACAATCAAAGGATTAATGAAGTAGTTGCAGGAATCAGAAATAATGGTGGAGAAATTTTGGAAGAAGACATAATGGATAAACTGATGACTACCTTGACAATAGAATATGACAACAAGATATGCATCCTTGATGAAACTATGCAGTCCACAAAAGACTTCAAAAGAGAGACCTTAATCAGCAAGCTTTCAGCCTTTGATATCTCAAGATTGAAGACAGAGCCTAAAAGTGAAATATCCTTCAAAGCCTTAGTCCATGGTAAGAAATCCTTGAACACTTTTGGTAATTTTGATGATGATGATGAAGAGAAAGAAATAGATGATTTAATTTCTTTGATTAATAAGAAAGAAAGGAAAGGAAAGTGGAAATATGAAGGTTAGTTACCATTCAAATGCTTTTCATACAACAAGATTGGTCACTTTGCATCTAAGTGTCCTACAAGAGTCAAGAAGTTCAAAACTAACTACAAACCTAAGTATACAAAAGAATGTTACTATGCTGGTGATGGAGTATCAGATGAAGATTTAGCAGAAGATGAAATTGGATTCATTTCTCTTGAAGACATGGAGAAAATGTTTGATGAAATGGACCTTGAAGATGAAAATAAAACACAAGAATTGGCACTAATTTCACAAGCTGACATCAGGATAGGTTGGATCATTGACAGCGGTTGCTCACATGATATGACAAGAGACAAGGATAGATTTGTACATCTGGATAGATACAAAGGTGGCATGGTTAGATTTGGAGACAACACTCCTAAACCTATCATAGGTAGAGGATCTATCACCTTGGATGGAAATAACAGTACTGATGATGTTCTTTATGTTGATGGTGAACAGTCTCACAATAGGTAGAGATAATCATGCCATTGTCTCTCTCTTAAGGGTAATATATATATTCTATGGATTACCTATCCCCATCATGAAATGCATTTAGATTGTCAACCCAAGGATGTAGACTTGAAATGGGACAGCATAGTTTGTGCACTAAGTTCCTTTAGGAGTCATAACACCTATGTTGCAGGAAGATAAAATGCAAGAAAGGAATCTATGCTATTGCTACATGAAAGTAAACACACTTGACTATTGAATGGAATTATTACATAAAACATATGAAATAAATCTAAGCCTATCTAACAACTCAAAACATTCACTATACCCATCTCTGTAAATGCTGCAGAAACAACTATAGTGGCAATGCTACAGGAGTAAAACAGTAGCTCTATTTGAAAATAGGAAAAGTACAAAAAGAAAATATATTCTTACTTAATCTAATCCACCTCCCAAGTGGGCCCCCTTGGTTGGCTTTTGCTAACTACTCAACACAAGAAATAATCCAAAATCACTCTTCCATTAAATTCTTCTCAACTGGTTACATAACAACTGAATAACTCATGAAGAACAAAATAGAGCAACTTTCACTATACTAAATACATAATTCTATCTTTCTTCATTTCCTACTAAATTAGTCAAAATCCCTTTATATCAAGGATTGATGCTTATTGAAAACATAACAGAAAAGTCTCATTAAATCTCACCACATATGGAGGAGATAAAACAACCACAACATAATACAATTACTACTGACAATAGAATAAAAGTTTTGAGGAAATATAGCAAGACTAATTCCCTATATTCTCTAGAATAGAAGCTCCTTCAAAGCTTGACATATCCATCAAAATCATGTTGAATTCTCTCGCCATGGTTGGTCTTCTAATGCTCCTTCTTCAATGTAGATGTGCCACTCTTCATACCGCTCCATGTTTACCTGGAAGGTTAGTAACATTCAGTACACATATGCAAGTCAACATTTTCAACTCCTACTTAAATGTTAGAATATAGCTTGAAATACTTATATGAAGTACTGCATTATATTTATAATAGTCAGCAAAACATGTCACTCAAGCTACCCATAGATTTTGTGGCTTTAGCTATACTTGGCATAGGTTCACATAAGTATAAGTCATAAAATGTCTTGGAAATAATTTTTAGAGTATAAACAAAACATAAAGATCATAACAAAATTGAGTCAATAATTGGAATCATCAAATGGTCTGTAGCATAACTTACTAAGTGTTGGATAGTTACCTGACAAAGGATATCAGTTTGAATTCAAAGACAACAAGTGCATCATTAATAATAAAGAAGGAGAGATGATTGCATCTAGTCCAAAGAGTAAACATAATGTTTTTCAGCTTAATCCTGAAGCAAGTTGTTTTGTTGCTAAAGTAGATGACAATTGGTTATGGAATGAAAGACTATGTCACATCAATTTTGACAACATAGTGAAGATAAGCAATGTAAAGGCAATAAGAGACCTTCCTAGCATTACAAAACCAGATGATACAATATGCAGGGAATGTGTAATGGGAAAGCATGTGAGGATTCATTTAGAAGCAAGAATAATTCACCAGAGAACAAGTTGGATCTAATGCATATAGACTTATGTGGACCAACTCAAACAAGAACATACTATGGTGAAAGGTACTTTATTTTGTTTGTTGATGATTATTCTAGAATGATGTGAGTTGTTTTCTTAAAAGACAAATCAAAAGCATTTGATAAGTTCAAAATATTCAAAGATAAGGTTGAAAATGAGTTTGGATTGAATATTAAATGTCTGAGATTAGATAGAGGAGGAGAATTCACCTCTGATAGATTTTATGAGTATTACAAAGAACATGGGATAAAGAGACAGCTAAGTGCCCCTAGAACCCCTCAGCAGAATGGAATTTCAGAAAGAATGAATAGGATCATACTTGATATAGCATGCACCATCATGATTGAAGGAAAGGTCACACACACCTATGTTAGGAATAGTCCCAAGAGATAACTGAGAGGGGGGGGTGAATTAGTTATCTACAAGATTCAATTATTTGTCCAATTAAGTATACTTAAACATAAAGCATAAACACAATGAAAGAACACATGAACACAACACCAATATTTTGGTTACGGGGAAACCCAAATAGGTAAAAACCTCGGTGGAAATTGACACCCACTAATATTTTGTACTAGTGTATTATGATCCTTGTTAGAAGATCCTTAACCCTGTTAGGAGTTACTTTACAATATATTTAGTACAGTAGACCTAGTCAAGGGTCAAACCTTGTTAGGAGTCTTTTACTTGTTAGGAGTCTTTTAGAATTGTCCATGTTAGGGGAGAGGATGAATTGTCCAAGAGCTCACTTCTCAAAGGGGTGAAGGTTGCAACCCTCTGAATAATAGATACACACTATATCTAGATCTTGGTGAATTGTGCTTTGACCTGCTATTTGGATCAGTTCCAATGTATAGTACAAACACTTTACTTGATCACATAGACCTTCCTCTGATGGTTCAACTCTTCGCACACTCTGCTCTGCTCTGCTTAATCAACCATGAACCTCACTCAAGCAATCACAAATGATTGCCTATAAATATATTTCCTCTAAATGATATAATCAAGTCAGCCTCTTAGAACCACCTTGAAATCATATTAGAGAAACCATAACAAACTATGATAAACATTATGTGAGCTCTACTATGCACGCTACACACTATCGGTTCTACCAAAACAACTTTCTCTTTCTCCTCAAGTTGAATTAACTCATGCACTCTTATCCAAACATTAATAACTCTTCTCCAAGCTTAAATCCAAGGGTGCATACCCACATGATAGGTGCAACTCCAGAACCAATAAAATCTATGTCGGCTCTTCTGAATAAACACAAGAAACTGCTACTAGCGAATAGTGACTTCATAACTTCACTTCTACTAAATATCAAACTATGCGTCCATGACTAAAACATCACTAAAATGTCTTCAACATATATCCAAGTGTGCAAGGCTCCATGATAACTGTAACGAAAACCATACACATAACACTGCCTATTACTCTATTAGGAACACTACTGACACAAGCTGCTATATAACTGTCTATACTAACAATTAGCCTCTATGCCCATGATATCATGTTGATATCATGTCCATGCTATATATACTAAAAGCTTACTACATAAGACTTTCACGCATGATACTTTCCATATGTTGTCATCAATGACAAACATACAGTTAGTACTGGCCTGCTGGAAAATCTCCAACAACCTATTGGAGAGATATGGTCAATACTGTAGTCTATACTATCAATAGAATTCAATTGAGTCTAGGCATAGACAAGACACCTTATGAGCTATGGTTTGGTAATGTACCTAGAGTCAAATACTTTAGATCTTTGGAAGCAAGTGCTACATCAAGAGAGATGAAGCCATAGGCAAGTTTGATGCAAGAAGTGATGAAGGTATTTTTCTTGGTTACTCCACTAAAAGAAAAGCTTATAGATGTTTTAATTTAAGATTGAAGAAGATCATTGAAACTTCTCACGTGAATATTAATGAAAATTTTATGATTCAAGAGAAACATCATGATTATGCACCTATGATTGAAGAGGAACCTAGACCTACCAGTAGTGAGACAGTTGTTGATGAAATGTTTGACAACATTGATGTTTTGTTCAATGACCCTAAAACAAGTGAAGAAGAAACACAAAAGTCAGATTAGAGAGTCACACCTAATGTTCCTAAATTCACATCTAGATACCATTCAAAGGAAGACATCATTGGAGATCAAAACAATAAAGTCATGACAAGATCAAAAGAAAAGAGTTCCACAGCTAATGAAGAGGTATGTTTACTTTCACAGACTGGACCCTTAAGTGTTGAAGATGCATTTAATGATTCAGATTGGCATGAAGCAATGATAGAAGAGCTAGATCAGATAATTAAGAATGATACATGGAAATTGGTCCCTAGGCCTAGAGATAAGAATGTGATTGGAACCAAGTGGATATTTAGAAATAAGAAGAATGAAGATGGAACAGTGGTAAGAAACAAAGAAAGACTAGTATGTAAAGGGTATGTGCAAAGAGGAGGTATAGACTATTTAGACATATTTTCCCTTGTAAGTAGATTGGAAGCCATAATTTTTTTTTTAGCCTATGCTACATTCAAATACTTTAAGGTATACTAGATGGATGTCAAATTAGCATTCCTGAAAGAAAAAGTATACATAGAACAGCCTAAAGGATTCACATTGTCAAATAGACTTGATATGGTATGAAGATTGAAGAAAGATCTCTACAGACTTAAGCAAGCCCCTCGAGCATGGTATGAAAGACTTGATAGATACTTGACTAAGATTGGATTCAAGAAAGGAGTAGCAGATTGTAACTTATTCATAAGAGAGACACTTGATGGACTATTATTAGTTACAATATTTGTTGATGACATTATCTTTGGTGTTAATGACAAGCTTAGTGTTGAATTTTCTAAGGAGATGCAGAATAAATTTGAAATGATCATGATTGGTCCTATCAAGTACTTTTTGGGACTGAATGTGCAGCAGACAGACAAAGGTATTTTCATTAATTAGTCTAAGTATGTGAAAGAGATATTGAAGAAATTTAAGATGGATGATTGCAAACCAATAAGCACACCTATGATAATAGGATGCAAGCTTTCAAAGAAGATGATTCAGAAATAGTAGACATAACCTTGTATAAGTCTATGATTGGTAAACTAATCTACCTTACTCAATCTAGACTTGATATTTCCAATGTAGTTGGCATAGTTGGGAGATTTGCAACAAAACCTAAACAAAGTCATCTCATGGTAGTAAAGAGGATATTTAGATATTTGAAAGGAACTATAGAGAGGATATTTAGATATTTGAAAGGAACTATAGACTATATTTTATGATATCTTAATTCAAAAAATGTAGAACTTAATGTATATACAGATGCAGATTGGGTAGGTTGCATGGATGATAGAAAGAGTACCTCAAGAGGAGTAGTATTTCTTAGAGATAGACTTGTTACTTGGACAAGTAAGAAGAAAAATTATATTTCTTAGTCCATAATAGAAGTTGAGTATGTTGCAGCAGCATTGAGTTTCTCTACAATTGTGTGGATCAAGTAGATGATAAAAGATTTTGGTATTCAGATTGATTATCCTATTTTTATTCATTGTGATAACACTAGCACTATCAATATGTCAAAGAACCTTTTGATGCATGCAAACACAAAACACATTGAGATAAAGTATCATTTCCTAAGAGAGAAATTTGTAGAGAAAGAAGTAATGTTGGACTATGTGAGTACAAAAGATCAGCTAGCAGACATATTCACAAAGCCTTTACCTAAGGATACATTTGAGTATCTCAGGGAGAAGTCGGGAGTAATTCCCTTCCCTAAATCTGATTAGAGTTTTTAGGAGTGCATCAATCCTCGATGACTGATGAATGGTTGACTACTCTACTTTAGGAGTAGTACCAGTACTTAATTGATTGGTGCCCTTTGCCATTGATGTCAAAGGGGGATATAGTCATAAAAAAACAAAAAAAGTAAGAGATGAACGATTCAACCTTGAAGAAATCTTGTTGAGGAAATAGAGAATGTTATAAAAGAATTGTAGAAAGGGGGAGTGAGTATTTAGCAAGAAGAAACAAAATAATAAGAGATGGAGGATTCATCCTTGGGGGAGTTTTGTTGAGGAAATGGAGAATGTTATAAAATAATTGCTCATTTGGATTGGTGGTGTTATTCATTCCATATGTTGTCATTAATGCCAAAGGGGGAGATTGTTGGAGATTTGCCAGTAAGCTAGGACTGACTATATGTTTATCATTGATGACAACATATGGTAAGCAGTGTGTGTGGAAGCTTGATGGAGAAATCCTTGAGCATATGTTTCCTAGATATGTTACCAGCATGATATCATAAGCGCAGAGGTTGATTTTGAGTATAGACAGTTATATAGTTGACTATTTCAATAAGTGTTCCTAATAGGTCCCATGAAGAGTTCTATATGTGATTTACAATATAGTTGTGGTAGAGCCTTGTGCATTTACATTTGTATTTTAGACTTGTGTATGATGCTATGTTCATAGACGTAGAGTTTGATATGTAGTATAGTCTAAGTTATGAAGTCTCCAGTTTCCTGAGTTTATCTGACAGAACTGACATTGTTTTTATTGTTGTAGTAGTTGCACCTATCATTTGGATATGTGCACTTGGATTAGTGTTTGGAGAATAGTTAAGAAGGTTTGGTTAAGAGCACATGATGTAATTCAGCATGAGAAGAAAGTAGCAGTTAATTTGGTGGAGTCGATAGTGTGAAGCGACGCGTCTACTCATATGGAGTTGTGCGGTCTTAATTTGTGTTGTGTGCTTAGTAGAGCTGACTGAGATGTTATTAGGGAGTTGTATTGTTTCTCTAATATGATTTCAAGATGGTTCTAATAGGATGACTTGATTATATCATTTAGAGGAAATATATTTATAGGAAGTCATTTATGATTGCTAAGCATGGTAGTGAGTTGAAAGAAAGAAGCAGAAGCAGAAGTTGTGAAGTATTGTGCCATCAAAAGAAGGTCTATATGATGAAGATAAATGTATATTCTAATCATTGGAACTAGTCAAGATAGTAGGTCTACCTCACAGTTCACCAAGATCTAGATATAGTGTGTATCTATTATTCAGAGGGTTGTAGCCTTCACCATTTGAGCAGTGAGCTCTTAGACAATGTGTCCTCACCTCTAACAGGGTTAATTATAAAAGACTCCTAATAGGGTTCGACCCTTGACCAGGTCACTGTACTTATTGCATTATAAAGATAAACTCCTAACAGGGTTGTAAGATCTTCTAACAAGGATCATTATACACTAGTTCAGTTTTAGTGGGTGTCAATTCCCACCGGGGTTTTTACCTATTTGGGTTTCCCCGTAACTAAAATTGTGTTCATGTGTTATTATGTATGTGCTTAATGTTATTTTTTGCTTAATTGGATAAAGAATTTAATCTTATAGATAACTGATTCACCCCCCCCCCCCCCCTCTCAGTTATCTCTTGGGACTATTCCTAACAATTGGATCATTACTTGGAAAGATGTGCCTATCATAAAACAAAAAGACCTTGAGACACTTACTACTACTAAAGAAGAAAGGAAAAGGTTTGTGTGTAATGTTATTGCAAAGGAAGCTTTGGTTAATGCATTATCTGATGGTGAATTGATAGAGGTCAAAGATCTAACAAACAAAAGTGAGACCTAGAATTTAGACTAATTGCACATTATGAAGGAGATGAATACACTAAGTGAGAAAAGTTGCAGATTTGGAGAACAAAGATGGAGATAGTGTAGATGAAGGATGATGAAATAGTAAGGATGCATGTTTAGAGAATATATGAATGTGTGATTGGAATAAAAAAAATGGAGGTACTTATACAGAAGATGAAGTCATAGAAAATATTTTGGGATCTGTGACTCTTGCCTACAATCCCAAAGTTCTTGCTTTGGAGGAGACAATACCACAATACAAGGATTTCACCAGAGAAATGTTAGTGGCTAAGTTGACTATATTTGAGACAGAGCTAAAGGATGCACTACATAAGATGGAAAATGTTTTTAAGGCTATTGTTCAAAGAAATGGATATGTTGGTGTTGGACCTAGCAAAGCGAACAAGCACAATGAAGATCTTGGAGAATATGTTGAAGAATAGGAAGAGATTCAAAGGCTAGATAACCAAGTGGATGAGAAAATTGTGGCCTTGGTTGCTAGGAGAGAAAAGAAAGGTAAAGGTAAGTTTGAAGGGAAATTACATTTGAAATTTTTTTGTAGACATCTAAAAAGCCTTTTCCAAAATAAAAATATTTTATTTTGTAGAAACCCCTGATGACATCATCATTTGTTAATTAATTAGTTATTTAATTAATTAATTAGTTTTTATTGTCATTATCCCTTCTCCTATTTTAATTAAAGACATTTAATTAAGCAACCCTAGCCAAAAGCATTTAAATTAAATTTAAATGATTTTCCCCTATTTATTATATCATTATTTGATAAATAATGTCACAATCTCTAAATAAATTTAATATTTATTTAAAGCCTAAAACCCTAGAATCTTCTAGAGAACCCTAAACCCTTCTAATCTTTCCTAAACCCATCCTAAAATTTCTTAGAGTGTGATTCCTAACCTTCTTAGTCTAAACCCTCCTCCTTTGACTTTTAGTCAAATCCCCTCATTAATGAGCCTTATAGACTCATTAATGAGTTTGACTCCTTACACCCTCATTAAGGCTCTTACAACCTCATAATGAGACCTATGTCTCCTCTTCCACCTTGGTTCCCTAGGCACTCTTCCCTAGTGTTTCTCACACATGTGTGAGAAACTCTTAACCCTCATCCTCCTAACCTTACCTCTAAACATACCCCAGACTCTACCCCAAACCCTGACTTTGACCCTAACTCTCCTTCCTAACCCAAGCCCTTAGGAAAATCCTATAAATACTCCTCCTTCCAAGAGTAAATTATTAGCTTAGTTCATATGATTCATGCATTTTTATCATGCTCATTTTTATCTAGATCATCTTAGCATTTAGCATAATTGTTAGATTTCATTATATTTCATTCTTTTTAACTCATCCTAGAATAGCTTAATGGATTAAATTAGTTCATTTCCAAGATTTTATAATCATTTATGCATCACATCACACTTCATTTGGTTTAAAATCAATCATTTGTAGCTTAATCTGCATTTTAGCTTCATTAGGCACCTTGGGGCTTTAGGGGAGAATCAGGTGTTCTATACATGATTATGTGCCACTATGGGGTTCTCTATTGGAAAAATGGTCAACACTCCCCTTGGGATTTGTGACATGGCTTAACCACCTCCTATGTCTTCTATAAGTCTAGTGGTTGTATTGGGCATTAACAGGTCAATCTTTTGGTGCAATGACAACCACTACTTGTAACAAGTGGCGTCATAGCTTGGTCACAAGTTTGAATCCCCTCAGCTAACGCGGAGGGGGAGACTATTGGGAAAATGGTCAATGCTCCCCTTAGGATTTGTGACATGGCTTAACCACCTCTTGTATCTTCTATAAGTCTAGTAGTCATATCAGGCATTAACAGGTTGATCTTTTGGTGCAACAACAACCACTACTTGTAACAATAGTTCCATCCATTTCATATTTTTAATCCTAATAAAGGTAAGGTCTTTGTTAGAAATTGGATTAAATTTTTGCATTTGTTAGATTTGATGTTTGGATTAGGATCGATCATCTAAGTGTTTGACTTGTGATTTGATGAATTGATTTGGTGTCAGATTGATGTTTGATTTGATGAATCCTTTCCTCCTATAGGATAGATTTTCCCCCCAGTTGGGTGTTATTATGTTTTTTGGACTTGGGACATTTTGCAGATCCATGATGAAAGTTTTAGGTATTTTTGAAATGCAACTATGGTGTTTTATTATGCAATATATACAAATGCTAGTGAATACAATATTTACAAGGATGATGACTAGGCATGAGACTGACTTGGACTTTCAATGGTGCCTATTTACTAGGTTTTCACCAATTGAATGGATTTTCTCTTTTTTTGTTTTTCAAGATTTTTTATTTTTTTGCTACCAAGGTGCCTATTTGCTAGGTTTTCACCAAGGCACTTTTTTTGTATTTTCTCTTTTTTCAATTTTTTTGTTTTTATCATCAAGGTGCCTATTTGCTAGGTTTTCACCAAGACAACATCTTTTTGAGGATCATTTCTGAATGTTTTTGGCTTTCTTCATGCTCAATTTTCCACTATTTTTGATCTTTTCTGCATTTCTAATTTGTTTTCTTCTTTTCTATTTTTCAATGTTTTTGAATTTTTCAGGATCTCTTTTGACTATGTACAATAAATAAGATTCTCTTTCATCTAATTTTTTGATACTCTTTTTTCTTTATACCCTTTCATTTGCTTCATGTGTAGAATCTTTTCAGGTGTATACTATTGATGGGTTCTTGCAATTCCTCTCCCTCACAATCAACTAGTTTGTAGGTGCCCATTCTAAAAGAATAAGTAATCACAAAAGGTCCTAACAAGTTTTCTTCCCATTTCCCTTTCTTCTCTCTTTTCGCTTGATTTTTAGGGTTCTCTCGCAAGACTAGATCACCTATTTGGAATGTCTTTGGTTTGATGTGCTTGTTGTAGTTCATTAACATTCAATTTTGATATACTTTTAAATGGTCAAATGATTTTTGTTGTCTTTCATCTAGTAGCTCCAATTCTTGCAACCTAGAAACCCTATAGTGTTCTTCACTCATTAATCCATGCAATGAGACTCTTAAAGATGGGATTTCTACCTCCAAAGGTAAAACTGCTTCAGCTCCATAAACTAGTGAGAATGGTGTAGCTCTTATTGGCATTCTAATGCTTGTCCTATAAGCCCATAGAGTAGGGTTTATTTGAATGTGCCAATCTCTACCTGAATTGTCCATTGTTCTCTTTAATATTTTCAAAATGTTTTTGTTTGTAGCCTTCACTCGTCCATTACCTTATGGATAATATGTTGAAGATGAGTGATGTACCACATGAAATTTTGTACATAATTCTTTCAAGTCCTTGTTCTTGAAATGTTTTGCATTATCCATTATGATGGCTTAAGGAACACCATACCTAAAAATTATGTGGTTTAATATGAACATGGAAATTTTCTTTCCTATGGCAGTGGATAATGGCACAACTTCTACCCAATTGGTAAAATATTCAATTGCTGCAATGATGAATTTATGATAATTTAAGGATGGTGGATAAATCATCCTTATTAAGTCCAAACCTCATTGATAAAAGGGCCAAGGTGTAGTCATTGGATGCAATTCTTATGCTATTACATGAATCATGTTCTCATGGTATTGACATTTCTGGCAAATTTATGCAAAGTGACAAGCATCTTTCTCCATAGTGGGCCAATAATATCCTATCTTAAGAAGTTTCTTTGCTAGGGTTAAACCATTCAAATGTGACCCACATATTCCTTCATGGATTTCTTATAAGGATAAATTTTATTCCTCCTTCTCTAAACACCTTAAAATCATTTTGTCTAGACTTTTACGATACAATGTGTTGGATACAAGAGTGTAACAAGAGGCTTGTCTTATGAAACTTTTCTTTTGGTTTTGGGTTTGGTCCATGGGTAGGGCTTGGTCTTTTAGGTTTATATAAATGGATCCATACCAAGGTGACTCATCTCCCACTAATAGTCAAATGGTGTGGGGATGAGAGGGGTCAAAATGGGGTTTTCCAACTTCTTCTACCAAGAATTCATGTAATGTCTCCGCCAGGGAACCCATAAGGAATCGGGTCTATGACCTAAAATTACAACTAACAAATTTTTTTCTTAACATTCTAACATGTCATCATTAATATTCACAAGTACATTCCTTAAGGTTCCCTTAATGAATTCATTTACCATTATCAAGTATTACTTAATCTAACGAATTCTATTTTCGTTTCAACTTCAATTTACATTGAAACATTGCTTTGATTATACTTCAAAACCAATTACCTTAGTGAATTAATTGAATTCATTTTCTTTACCAAACCAACACATCATTTACTTATCTCATCCACTAAGTACATTTATTCTTTCCTATTTATTTAATCCTTAACCTTATCTATGCTCAACTCAATTACACCATGAAAACTCAATTAAGCTTTTCCATTAAGAGTCCTTACTTTCTATTTTCATTTTAATATAATAATAGAAAGAGCATAAAGTACTTAACCATATATTGCTAACCAACATAAACCATTTAATGAATCATTTTTTTCCCACAAGTTTAACTTCCACAAATTATCATCTATAACCTTGTATAAGTCTAGTTGAGAATTGAGATTAAAATCTTGTTTAAATAACCTTACATCATACACATTTAACTTATACATTTCATAGCATTAGGAAATAATTACATCTTAATACTACTTTTAATAACATACATGTTTCCTTTCCCTCATTATTTTCACCTGGAGATACCCATCAACCCTCAGCATAACTTTTCACTAATCCATATATCAAAACAAGTTTCCTTTTTAAAGATGTTTACATCCATAAGTACTTGCATTACAAAGGTTTGAATAGAACCATTGCTTTCAATTTCATTTTAAAACTCACAAGAGAGATAGGGAAGGAATTACTTAAATATAATCCATAACAAATTAACCAATATTCAATCCCCTTTTTTGATTCCTAATTCTACCCTTCCCATATCTTCTTTCTTCTATTTACAAACACAATAAGAATTATAGTTACTGCACATGGCCCAAAGGCATAGAGAAAGATAATTACATCAAGTTGCCCAAGGGCTTACAATACATCTTTACATCTTGATTTTAAAAGATAGAGATACATGATACAAGAATAGAATCTTCACCACTAAACAACTCAGAATTCAAGCCATGACACGAATCACGAACAATACCTCAAAAGAGATTTGCCACCCAACTATGTGAAACTGGTAAAGTTCCACCCCCCGTGCTAGGAGATAAAACCAAGGTACTCTCAAGACCTTAAGGTAATATAATTCTCAAAAAATAATAAATCCAAGACTCAAAATAACATGAATAAAGCACATAAAATATCATCATACTATAACACTAAGGTTAAGGTTCTAGGAGACCACCTAAGTGAGTGTCATCACACAACCTATGTATTGGGATCCACCCTAGCAACCATGTAACCCTGGTCCCCCCTTTATGAATAGGGATCCACCCTGATAGTTATCCCTGGTCTCGGTACTCCAATCAAGTTTGTGTGGCCATTATTATGTTTTCTTTCATTATATTTTGAATCCCCCCTTCCTAGGTTAATTTTTTTAAGGTTGTCACTTTTTACAAACCCACCCATAGGATCATCTAGCAACCACTTTAGGGTTCCAACACCTATGATGATCCACTCACTTAGGGTTCCTATTCCCTTGCCCCGTCACAAGCTAAATATACAAACTAACACTTCCAAGTCCTGATCCATAAGTTTAGGAAACTCCCTTGCACACTCAGGCCCTCAAAGTGATTCCTAACCTTATCCATATACATAACAAGATCCATTGGAAGAATTTCTATCACAAGACATCTCAAAAAAATCATAAAACTTTCCACATGCATAAATATAACTTTCCACGACTTATTTATAGGTCTAGGAAACCCTCCTGTGCACACAGGGCACCAAGATGAGTCCTAGCCTCATAAACTAAGCTCAAGTATATGTTAAGTGAAAAAACATCATAAGTAAACCATATAACCTAAAAAAAACAAGTAATGAACATACATAGATGATACAAACTTCCACATGCATTAACACAACATTCCATCTATGGAAACCTCATGTGCCTGAAACTTGGCTAAGTCTAAAAAATTTCGGAAATATCCAAAATCTAGAATTCGCATCTTAACTCCTATGAAGCTGAAACCTATCTCAAACATCCTAGAATGTATTTATACAAATATAACTTAAAGTATAAGTATAAGTCTAATACATTTATTATTAAATGTATCAGACTTATACTTAAATGTTATATTTGTATAAATCCTACCACAAATTCTACAAATTTGAGCCCCTAAAACCCTCAAAACTCCAAACAACTTTGTATATGATCCCATATGACAATGTATGCATTCCCATATGACATTTGACCAAGTGTCGTACGAGTATGACTACAATGTCATATGACACTGCAAGACACTTTCACGAGATTAAATTTTAAACTTCCCGAAAACACCAAAACTAATTTTTTTTAACCCATACGACAATGTATGCATTCCCATATGACATTTGACCAAGTGTCATATGAGTATGACTACAATGTCATATGACACTGCAAGACACTTTCATGAGATTAAATTTTAAACTTCCTGAAAACACCAAAACTAATTTTTTTTTAACCCATACAATAATGTATGCATTCCCATATGACATTTGACCAAGTGTCATATGAGTATGACTATAATGTCTTACGACACTGTAGGACACTTTTACAAAATTAAATTTTAAACTTTATGAAAACACAAAAAACTAATTTTTTTAGGCATGTAGAGTGTCTGGGAAAGGTTCCCTAAGGTCAACTTGATGTAGGGACCTCAGTACCACATCCAAAACACATCCTCAACACTACCTAAGTCTTAGATAAGATTGAATCAAATTTAAAAACATCAATTCACAGAGAAAGCCTATAAAAGAAAAAATGGGGAAGAAGGACTGCAGCCTTTCCTAAACCATCCCAAACCTTCCTAAACTTCCCTAAATCATTACATAAATGTCACAAACACTAAAAGGAAGTGTCACAACAAATCCCAAACTCCCAGGAAATATTTTACCATAGAAACTTTACAAACATTTATAGAATTACTTACCAGGTTCACAATTGAAATACACATACAATATAACATTTAAATTTCCTCTCATATCAACAAAATAGCATAGCATTTAAAAAAACAAACACACACACATGAAAGAATTCAAGAATTCATCCCAGTTTAGACCCTACTTGGGATCCAATGGAGAATTCTCTTCCCCTAGCTGGAGACTTTTTGCAAATATGCAAGCCTTGAGTAGATAGCTTCCTGGAAAGCTTCCTCTGTCAATCAAAATCTAGCAATCCAAACACTCTTGTCTTCACCAAACAAAGACTCTCAAACTCAGAAACTTCAAATAAAATTCTGGAAAAAAAATCAATGTAGAACACTCCAAAAATCTTCCAAAAAAACTCCCCTTCCAAACCACACAAAATTGAAATATTTATCCTCCAACTATGTGGTTGGAGGAGTTACTTTACGAGAAGCAACTTCTCCAACTTCCATAGTTGGTTGGAAAATCAACAAATCATTCCCGTAAGCACTTAACAAAGTTTTTATAAATTTAATTAAAATAGTTTTAAAAGAAAACCATAACAAGAAAGTCAAACAAATAACTTTCAAGGAAAAAACATAGCACATACGGAAACCAACTAGCCTAACTTCTATGAAGTTTCAAGTTCAACTCCCTCCTAGATAGATAGTTTTACCACAAAGAGCATTAGCCTTTTATTACTATTATTTTTAATTTTATTTAATACATTTCATTAAATATAATTTATTGAATTCACTTTATTTAATTATTATTAAATAACATACCATTTACACAATCGATAAAAATATATAAATATTATTATTTATATAAGCATGGGCATATGTGTGTGCACCCACATATACACATACCTATCTAACATACAATCAATATAACACACATATATATATATATATATATATATATAATAAATATATATACATATACTAACAAGGATAATCTAACTCACATCATAAATTATAGAACAATGTCGAATCATAAATCACAAGGCCACATCACACACTGCATTCAAATCCCCCAACTAGGGTAACCTCCTAAATAAAATTCTAAGTTCATGGGTAACCTTGAGAGCAATCTTGGTAATATCTCCACACAACAATAGATCGAGGATTTTGAAGGCATGCTCAGACTTGTGTAGCCAAGTGGAGTTGATGCCTGGTACCTACATCCTACAACACCAACTAAAATGCATACATACATACATACATACATATATATATATATATATATATATATATATATATATATATATATATATATATATATATATATATATATATATATATATAGTGGAAAACAAGGAGGGAGAGTGTGACATTGTGTGGACCTCTTGTAGGAGTAACTACGACTACCTCCCCTCATCCTACACTCACATTAGATAGTGACATCAACAAGGCATAATTGGATTAGTATGGTTAGTACCATAATAATCTCTTTTCCATATTGTATAACAAGAATGCATCATAACATATTCATGTAAATGTAAGTCATCTATTAACTTTCAAAAACCCATTTAACCATCAGGCATGTACTCAAAATGTCCCATTATCAAATCAAGATAAACAAATCATATAACCCTAAATGTATTAATCATGTCTAATCCCAAGTAATGTTATTAGAGAAGGTAACACATCTAACCCTTAAGTGATTATAATCAATTAACCTAAGGTAAACATAAATATTAATAATGAGCATTTCACATAGAAGCATATAAGTCTATCAGGTGATCCTTTTAGCATTAAGGTCCTAAACTATCGCTGACACACAAGAAGATGTATAGGAACATACCTATGCAATATTATTATTTTCCACATTAAAATATAAAGTTATGGAGAGTTGAAAGAGGTTTGGTTTAAGCAACCATCTCAAGAAGGATCATTCTCACATATAGCTCTTCCTAATCTCTAGTGAGCATAACCAAGACTTGATCAGGTTGGAGGGGCATTACAATTCATATTTGGCACTTTGATCTAGCATTTGGAGAAGTGAAGCCAATGTAGCCATTGCATCTGTTGATTTGTTCTTATCTCTCGACACTTGTTCAAAAGTTATCAATGTGAAGTACTTCTTAAGATCTTCTATCATGTTTTTGTGGGGTATCAACTTATCATCTTTGGTTTGATACTCATCATTTATCTGGTTAATGACTAATTGAGAATCTCCAAATATCTACAATTTTTTCACCTTCCATTCCAATGCTAATTTGATGTCGATGACTAGTGCCTCATACTTAGCTATATTGTTTAACTGTTGGCAATTTGGCTAAGTACGATATCAAAATGTTGTCATTATGGAAATATATACTCAACATTAAGATAGCATAATCGGAGGAAGTAGTTATGTATGAGCGCACTTGAAAATTGTCTAAGTATAACAATGATTACCAGTCTTCACAGAGATAGTTTTGATTAACGATGTTCATAGAAGCAGGTTCAATGCATGTGCACTTGAACATGGATTATTCTATCTATATCAAATTCACATCTGAAAGTGCAAGTTTGTAAGACATGTATAGAAGAAGATATTAATATTTTACAGAGACAATGTTGAGCTGACCAAAATAGAGTAGAAGATAGAATATGATTATATTGAGTTAAGGGATTATTCTGTTTATCAAAATAATGACTTAACTAATTAGGGATGACATCCTAGATGTTAACCCTAAGGCATCATATAATGAATTTATATTTTGAAAATGGTATAAGGTATTGTAACCTGACAAGAAGTTATTTTGTAATAGCTTGTATATAAGTGAGAATAATGTAATGCGAAGTTATATAAAATATATAGTGATTATAAGAAGTTGCTATGTGATGCAAAATTGTATGTTGTAAGAAGAAAAGAAGCAAACACTATATATCATAGCGAAGATCCTACAAAGCTAGATCAGAATAATAAATTTTTTCGGCAACAGTAAAAGGTTTTTGTATCTTACCTTTATATCTGAAGCTATCATTGTATATTGCATGTTTGGGTAGTGAGCTCATCTTGAAAACATCTTTTGTTAGAAAGTAAAATCCACCAAGATAACTGAGAGGGGGGGGTGAATCAGTTATCAGATAAACACAACTTTTATCACCTTTAACATATTTTAACCATGTAAGAAATGTAATCAACAACCATAGAAAGATATACATACACAATGACACAATAACACAAGATATGTTAACTAGGGAACCTCTTGATCAAAGAGTAAATCTCAGTGGGAATGATGCCCACAAAAGATGCACTAATATGAAATTTCCTTGTGAGAGGATGGACTATGTTGTTAGAGTTGTCATATTATAGCTAATAATTAATTTATTTAATTATTAGTCTAATATATACTCTACACTTAAGTTAAACTTAGGCATCTTATTATTCTTTAGGGTTTTCACCTTTAGGGTTTTGTGATTCCTTTTATAAGGATTCACCTCTTTGTATTTCTTAAGGAGATTAGATTATCATATTGTAATATTGTTCATATAGAGATTGCTCTTTTGAATGTGCATATGATGTCTCTGGCTTTTTGGCCTCCATAGATTTTTTTTGCTTTTTATTCTTTGCTTCTTCCATGTGACAGGGTTATGCATGTAGGTGTTCTTGGGAGATTAGTTTTTCACCTAATCTAACATGGTATCAGAGCCATCTTGCTGCTTGTTGTTCATGTTTTTTTTAAGTGTTTCAGAAGTAGGAGGTTTTCAAGGTTTTCAGAGGTTTTTATGTGGATTTAGATGGGGGCTTTGTTTCTGGTCACTTTGAGCTCAAACAGACATCTCCATTGAGCTTAGAGCACCCAAAAACCCCATAATCCATATAAAATTTGTCCATTTTGGACAACATTGGCTCTAAGGCAAAAAAAATGTGGTTTCCATTGCCGTACGGGCATGGAAACCGAGAAAAAAATTTAAAAAATCATTTTTAAAAATGTTTTTGTGTTATTTTTTAACACGGCCAGTGATAAACTATTGGCGTCATTGCCGCTCCTCCGCCACCAGCCAGCGCCCGACCCCCGCCGACCCTGCGGGCTCCTCTGGCCCCCGCCACCGGCAACGCCGCCTCCAATAGTGGCACCCTCCAGCCGCCCCGTGTGCCATCTCCCAGCCCCGCTCCACTCCAGCGGCCTGCCCGCCGCCCACCTCCTCTGTCACATGCGTCGCCCAGCGGGTTTTAAGCCTTGCGGGCCCCTTGCCTTCATAGCGGCAATCACATGGGTGATTGGGAGCTATGTTGTAGCCCCCTACATGCGCCATGCACCCAGGGGCTCCTTTTTTTTCAGCCTCAGGGGCTTAAAACTGCTTTTTGGAGCCTTTCTGACCCTCCCATATTATTTTTGCTCTATCTGGAGCATACGGAGATCTTTTTCAAACTTCTTTATATCATCGGAAAGATCTTTCCAATTATGGAGGTTAGGTTTTTTGGCTCTGCTATTTTGATAGTGTTTTTTTTGTCAAAGTTTGATGTTTATTTTTGCATTCTGTGAGCCTTATCTTGCTCATTCGAACTCTATTTTTGGCAAACCAGATATCATCGAAAAGCTGGTTCAGTGAGTTTTTCAGTGGCAGGGGTCTTTTATCCAAATTCTGCTCCAAGTTCTTTCTCCTTTAAGTTTTGCACTTTCACACTCTGGTAGATTACTTGGGTTCTATAGGTCCTGGGATCTCTTCTTCAGTTCTTCTGGCTCACTCTTCTTTCTAACTTTCTGAGCATTGTATGCTTCTCTTTTGTAGTATTTTTTTTCTGTAAACACACTAAGATAAAGTGTCTGCTTCTACATATCTGGGATTTTGAGCACCTTGTGTTTGTTTGTACTTGCACTCAGTTATAAAGTGCCATGGGGGGTTATGATGTTTTTCCTTTTGTGCTCATCCACCTTTGTCAAGTGAGTGTACCTTCCATGACATTAGCCCATGCTGTGTGTCCAAAAGATCAATTCTTCTTCTTTGACACCGCCCTTTATCCTATGTTTGTACCCTCTTTTGCACTGTTGGTGTTCCTGATTCTTCTTCTTGTAGATGTTTCTGGCATTGCATTTCAGTGTTCCTGTCACCCCTCTCCCTGTTCAGCATTATGAGGGGGGTTCACCTATTGGTTCTATTATTTCCTTGGTTCAGTTGAGTGATCTACGTATTCAGTTTTTGTTCCTATGTACTAGGTGGATGCAATGGCTAGGCACCTATGCATTTCGGTGAGATGGATCATCTACTATATAGACACTCATTCATTCCTACTTTTGGAGGTCACCTCTTTGATTGATCAGCTCTTCAGACTTTTTCTTCTCTACTTGGTCATGCACTATTTCAGTGGGGGTTCCAGCAGTTACTTCTAACAGTGTTTGCAGCTTCTTGCTTTGGAGATGCTTCGTGCTCTTTCTTGTTCCTTTGTTTGGGACTTTTCATAGATTGGAGGCTTTGTTTCCTTCATCTAGTTTATTTCTTGTATTTGGGTACCTGATCAGGCCTAGTTGTCGGGACCCATAGTTCTTTCATGCATTTTTGTTTTCATGCATCTTTTAGTCCTTAGTTGTTTAGCTTCTCCCTAAGTTACACTTAAGGGGGGGTGTTAGAGTTGTCATATTATAGCTAATAATTAATTTATTTAATTATTAGTCTATTATATACTCTACACTTAAGTTAAACTTAGGCATCTTATTATTCTTTAAGGTTTTCACCTTTAGGGTTTCGTGATTCCTTTTATAAGGATTCACCTCTTTGTATTTCTTAAGGAGATCATATTATCATATTGTAATATTGTTCATATAGAGATTGCTCTTTTGAATGTGCATATGATGTCTCTGGCTTTTTGGCCTCCATAGATTTTTCTTGCTTTATGTTCTTTCTTCTTCCATGTGACAAGGTTATGCATACAGGTGTTCTTGGGAGATTAGTTTTTCACCTAATCTAACATCTGTTAGGAGTCTTATGAAATATATTTAGTACATATGAATCTTTGTTAGGAGACTTTGAATCCCAGCTACAAGATTCTAACCCTATTGGGAGTTATGGAAGACAAAAGGACCCACTGTCCAAACAACTTCAAGGGAAAGATCACTAAACACGCTGTCCAACTGATCTCTGTATTACTGAACACAATAATACCAAAAGATTACTGATCTCAACAACTTATCACTTCTCCTCTGACTGTGCCAAACCGCACCAACTACTTCATCAGATCTCAATACCAGATCTCTATACTTCGCATATCCTCTTACAATAAGTATTACACAAATACACAATTCACTTTCATAAAATATTACTCAATCTTACATTACAATAAGGAAAAAATCCTTATTTTATACCACACTCAAATAATTTCAAATGAGTTGCCATACAAATTACAAAATAAAATCTTCCACACGTTACACAAAAATTCAACAATTACATAAAACTATTGACTTCCAATTAAGATAACTCTTCACTCGTGCAACCTCTGACCTTGCTATCACATCCACATCACAATCATCATGTCTTGATCAACTGTACAACCTCAAATTCTCATATTCTATCCCGATTAGGAGATATCATCTAATTTCCACAAACCGCTTCTCAGGAACACTACCTGAATACTACTTCCACTGAATTACACATAATTATCATGAATAGATGAATTTCCATATGCACTCTTAACCAAGATATTAGGAAACATCATATATTAATTCCTCAACTCTGCATAGCTTGATCTTCAATATCCCACGTGCACTAATACAAACATTGTCTGCTACTCTGTTAATCTTTAATAGACCACTATGTTGACATCAATGACAATCACAGTCATGAATGCAACAACAACTGCTATAGAATGGCTACAAACATTCCCCCATAGGATATATTTAGCATTCATTCCTAATAATCTCCCCCATTGGCATTGATGGCAACATAGATAAAAAAACATCCAAGTTCCATGAATACCAACACTGCAACATTGCTGCTCTGAAATGCTTTCAAATCCTCTTCATATCAAATCTTGCTTCATTTTCCTGCTCAATTTTCTTAGTTTTCCATTTTATATTGCTTGTATCCTTCTCCCTCAAATTCTCTTCAATAGATGATTTTTCATGTATTGTTCTCCCCCATCGACATCAATGACAAATGCTTCATCACTATGTCAACAACAACTCTAATGTCAAAAGACACTTTTAAGAAAAATAAATTCACTAGAGTCCTCATGACTCAGCTCAAAAACACATACTCCCCCATAGAGGAAGTTCCAACATCCAGTCCAAAAAAAGATAAGGCTCATATACCACTGGACTGATGCAACAATCTGCATCACTTCTCAAAAGTAGGTTGGGGCATAACCCCAAGCATACCTCTAAGATACTTAAATGTATCTTTAGGCAAAGGCTTTTTAAATATATCTACAATCTGCTCCTTTGTACTTATATACTCAAGTCTGACTTCTTTCTCTACAACTTTCTCTCTCACTACATGATACTTTATTTCTATATTCTTTTTCTTAGAATGTAGTACAGGATTCTTAGACATACTAACTGTACTGGTGCTTTCATAGTGTATAACAACAAGCTCATCAAATTTTTTTCCAATATCCTTCAAAAAAAATTTCATCCATATTATCTGATTATAATTTTTTGTTGCTACCACATATTTTGCTTCTGTTGTGCTCTGTGAAATACAATTTTGTTTCTTGCTCAGCCAAGAAAGCAATCTTCCTCCAAGGAAAAATTATCCACCACTTGTACCCTTTTTGTCATCAACACTACCTCCTCAATCTACATCTGTATATGCACATAGGGTAAAGTCATCAGATTTATCATATCACAATCCAAATTCAATTGTGCACCCTTGATAAAACCATTGCGGACCCTAACTCGGCTGCTATTCATTCCCTCTTTGCAACAGAGAATCATGGTAACATCGTCCTCAAGGGTGACCTCAAAACCCAAGGTATTGCTTTTTCCTCAAAATGGGTTGCCAAGGCCTCCTCAAGAGATGAACCATGGAAAGTCTTGATCAGGAACAACCTGGCTAGAGCTAGACTGAGTAATTCTAAGGCATGGACTAATCTAGAATTCTCTGACCTGTTGGCACTAGACTGTAATATTCAAGTTCAAGGGTCGAATGTGTTCAAAGCCATATGGAAATGTTGGAAGTATGTAAGGGGGTTCCTTAGCAATAATGGACCATTTGAAAGACAAAGGGTAGTGTGTAGTCATAAATCTCTATGGTGGAACCTAAGGCATAAAGATAAACCTCCTGCATTGCTCCAAGGGTGCTCTGCTAGGAAATGGGTAGAGAAAGGCATCAACAGCTTTCAAGATGTGTTGAAGGAGGGTAGTTTGATTCCCTGGGAAGAGATAGATGTATCATTTGGCATTCTGAGCTCTTAGAGTAGAACATATGGCATTTTTTCTTCATCCCTCAGCACCTTGGGACTAGTGAATAGGTGTTGCAATCCTTATAGTTGTTCTTTCCAACTAAGATGGCCAGATAATTCCCTGTTGCCTTGACTTATCAAGTCCAGATATAGCTACTGCCTCCTTACCCACTCCATAGACATTGCCTTCCATGCTAACCAAAAATGGCACCTTGACACTCATGTTTCTAACTGGAACAAGCATTTCAGCTTACTATGGACCAGACCCATTGAACCCAAGATCACCTGTTTCCTTTGAAGATTCCTCCTGCATAAGCTCCCTTTTAGGAATCCAGGGGGGGATTTGAACCTCTGTAGTGTTTGCAAGCTCCCTGAATTAGTATTCCATGTCTTCTTTGAGTGTCTCTTTGTTGTTGAAGTCTGGAATTTGTTTGGTCTTTCATATAACAGTCATTTTAGCAAATGGAATATTATCTCTAGAAGCATCAACATCATCAAATATTGCAATGTCTTTTGGTCTATCCTTTCTTCTATTATACTATGGACTATATGGAAGGCTCATAATAATGATGTTTTGGTTGGAAAAAATAGGAATCTTACTAAGTCTCTAAGGAGACTCATTTATCATGATGTTTCACTATAGGTCACAGCTGTCATCAAGTTGAAGGAGAGCAAATTCTTGTAGATCCTGAGAGAAGGTAAAGCCACCATAGAAAAGAGAGAGATTTCTCATGGGTACACATCCATAAAACCTAGGGCTATATTTGATGAGAAACTTGTTGAGCTTATTGATCAAGTTAAGAAGGCTAATCATGATATCCCTACTAAAGGAAGGGCAGCTGGTCCAGAGGTTGCTCCTCCTCTTAGAGCCTATGAAATCATAGGGTACAACTCAGTATCCCTGGACTCCAATGATTCTGATGCAGAACATGAAGAAACTTCAAGTTGACCTAATAATTGTTATATTTTTTTGGTTATATAGTATTAAGATAGAGGATCTCATTTTGATTATAAATCTCATATTTTAATATGGGCTGAATGTAATGGTTTTACCAGTTGTATGTAAATCTCTCGATACTCTGATGTAACTTATTTTTTGATCATATGATATGCAATAGAAAATATATCTGTAATCTACTCCTTTGTACTTATATACTCAAGTATGACTTCTTTCTCTACAACTTTCTCTCTCACTACATGATACTTTATTTCTATATTCTTTTTCTTAGAATGTAGTATAGGATTCTTAGACATACTAACTGTACTGGTGCTATCACAGTGTATAACAACAGGCTCATTAAATTTTATTCCAATATCCTTCAACATTTGTTTCATCCATATTATCTAATTACAATTGTTTGTTGCTACCACATATTCTACTTCTGCTGTGCTCTGTGAAATACAATTTTGTTTCTTGCTCAGCCAAGAAACCAATCTTCCTCCAAGGAAAAATGATCCACCACTTGTACTCTTTTTGTCATCAACACTGCCTCCCCAATCTACATCTGTATATGCACACAGGGTAAAGTCATCAGATTTCTCATACCACAATCCAAATTCAATTGTTCCTCTTAGATACCTTAGTATCCTTTTCACTGCTGCGTAATGTGATTCTCTAGGATCAACTTGAAATCTTGTAACAATTCCAACCACATGTGATATATCTAGTCTTGTATGAGTTAAATACTACAATCCTCTAATCATAGATATGTACTTCTTATATTCAACTATAGGGTCTCATCTATGTTAGATAACTTATGTCCAATTACCATAGGTGTTCTAACTAGCTTACAATTCTCCTTTCCAAATCTCTTCAATAATTCATTCAAGTACTTTGTTTGACATAAGAAGATACCATCATTGTTCTATGTTATCTGCAATCCTAAAAAATATTTCATCTCACCAATCATGCTCATTTCAAATTCATTCTTCATTTCATTTACAAATTTATCATTGGCTTCATCTTCTCCTCCAAAGATAATATCATCAAAAAAAATAACTACAACCAACAAACCATTTTCAATTTCTTTCATATACAAGTTACTGTCTTTTGTGCCTTTAGTGAATCCTAATTTTATCAAATACTTATCCAGTCTTACATACCAAGTTCTAGGTGCTTGTTTAAGTCCATATAAAGCTTTCTTCAGTTTACATACCATGTCTCCTTAATGAGTTAAGGGAAAACCTTCAGGCTACTCAATGTAAACTTCTTCTTCTAACTCTCCATTTAGAAATGTTGACTTCACATCCATCTGATACACTTTAAATTTCTTATAAGCTAGAAACATTCTTACTACTTCAATTCTTGCTATAGGTGCAAAAGTTTCTTTATAGTCAATTCCTTCTTGTTGTGAGTATCCTTTACATGCCAATCTTGCTTTATTCCTTACAATTTCTCCTTGTTCATTCATCTTGTTCCTGAATACCCATTTAGTTCCTATAACATTCTTATCTTTAGGTCTAGGGACCAATTCCCAAGTCTTGTTCTTTTCAATTTGATCTAGTTCTTCCTTCATAGCTTTAATCCAATTTTCATCTTCATAGGCTTCACTAGTAGATTTAGGTTCAATTTGAGAAATTAAACACAATTGTTCATGTACCTTATTTCATGTTAGAACTCCTTTGTCTATGCTTCCAATAATCTGCTCAACATGATGATTTCTTGATAGATTCTTGTTAGGTGTCACTATCTCAGTTCTTGCTTCAGTTGTAGTTTCTTCCATGATTTCCTCATTATAGCTTTCATTCTACAATTCACTGTCAGTTTCATAGAATAATTCAGCATTCTTTGGATTAGTTCTAGGATGAGTTCCTTCATCTGATTCATAATCAAGCATTCTTTCCTGAATTTTGAACTTTTCATCAACTTTAACATTTGCGCTCTCAACAATAGTTTTAGTTATTTTATTGAAACATCTATAAGCTTTTCTCTTCAATGAATAACCAATAAATATACCTTCATCACTTATAGGGTCAAACTTTCCAATGTCATCATCTCTCTTAATATAACATTTACTTCCAAAATTTTTGAAATACTTAATTGATCATGCATGTCCAAACCATAGTTCATAAGGTGTCTTGTCTATGTTTTCTCTAATCTGTACTCTATTCATTGTATATACTATTGTATTCACTGCTTCTCTCTAGAATATCTTTGCCAAATCATTTTCAAATAGCATGGCTCTTGTTGCTTCAATCACTGACTTATTTCTTCATTCTACAATACCATTTTGTTTAGGTATTCTAGGGGCTGAAAATTGTCTCTTAATACCATTCACTTCACAAAAAGTGTTAAATTCTTTTGAATTAAATTCTCCACCTCTATGTGATCTCAAACATTTAATCGTCATTCCAGATTCATTCTCAACTTTGTTCTTAATTACTCTAAACTTATCAATTGCCTGAGACTTTTCTTTAAGAAATACAATCCACATCATTCTTGTAAAATCATCAACAAGAATCATAAAATACCTTTCACCATATAATCCTCTAGTCCTTGTGGGACCGCTCAAATTTGTATGAACAATTTCCAACTTCTCTACTGTTGTAAACTTCTTGCTGGTAAATTAGCTTCTCTTCTACTTAACCATCACACATTCCTTGCAAATCATGTTAGTAGGTTTCATAATTTTAGGCAAATCTCTTACTGCAAGTGTAGTACTCACTTTCACAATATTATCAAAGTTTATATGACAAAATCTTCTGTGCCATAACCAACTACCATCAATCTTAGTAATCAAACATGTCATCTTAGTAGGATTCAACTGAAATACATTACCTCTGGTTCTTGATCTAGTACTAATCAAATTACCATCCTTGTCTTTGATTAAACAAGTTTTCTCAGTAAACCAAACTTGATATCCCTTATCAACTAGCTATCCAACACTCAAAATAATATGTTTCAATCCATCCATAAAGTAAACATCATTAGTGTTAGTCTTTCTATCAAGAGTAATAGATCCTATTCCTTTGATCAAACAAGGTGCACTGTTTCCAACTCCAACAATTCCTCCATCATAATTGTTAAACTTTATGAATTTCTTCATTTCTCTAGTCATATGATGTGAAAAACCACTGTCTATAATCCAATCAGATTTCTTTTCTACTTGAGAAACTAAGGCTTTTTCTTCCTTAACTTTTGTTTTAGGATTTTCTTCTTTTATTGCTACAAATCCTATATCATCATTTTTATTATCACTTTCACTTAGAGATTTTTCCATACTAGCTTCAAATGCTTCATCATTAGCATAGTAACATTCTTTAGATCTTCTAGGTTTAAAGTTCTTTATATACTTCTTTACTCTCTTAGGACATTTAGATGCAAAATGACCATATTCTTGACAAGTCCAACATTTAAAAAATTTCTTACCCTCTGGTTCTCTTTTCATAAGCAAGGCAATTCCTTCTTCAATCTTCTTGTCTTCTTCATTCCTAGATCTGTTGCTACTAGCATAATCTCCGCTCACACTAATACTTCTTGACAAAGTAGGGCAAATACTAAGTGCGTTGAATGTTGTCTCCATTCTAGGTAGATCTCCTAATTGTCTCAAGTTCATCTCTGTCGCTTCTAGTCTTCCAAGAAGAGTTTCTATGGTGCACTTCTCAATACAAGGTATAACTTATTCAATCATTTGCATTGTCTACTTAAATGCAGGAGTCAATGTTCTTAGAATTTTCCATATTACTTCATTCTCTGTCTTGATTCCTTCATAGGATTTTATACCTACAATAATTTCTAACATTCTACCAATATAGCTTCTAACAGATTCATCTTCCATCATTCTTATATCCTCAAATGCACATATCCAATTATGTAATTTGACTTTCTTTGCATGTTCATCACCTTCAAAAGTAGATTGTAAAGCTAACAAAATTTCATGAGATATTTTTAGATATTTTACCTGACTGTACTCATTTTCTGGAAGGGCTGACAAGAGTGCTTCTCTGGAAAGTATGTTACACATGAATAGATCTCTCTCCTCATTAGTACATTCTTCAATTTTGTCTTCATCAATGATAGTCTTCTTGTTCTTTGTGATTAACCAATATTCTGGTCCTAAAAAAAGCAAATGTGTCTTCATCTTTTCTTTCCAGCCATCAAAATTTACTCCATCAAACTAAGGGTTTTCTTTCCTAAAATGACTCGCCGTGGATCTCCTCAAGTTGTTAAACTTTTCCTTCAAGGACCTGCTACTCTGATACCAATTGTTAGAAAGTAAAGTCCACCAAGATAACTGAGAGGGGGGGTGAATTAGTTATCAAATAAACACAACTTTTATCACCTTTAACATATTTTAACCATGTAAGAAATGTAATCAATAATCATAGAAAGATATACATACACAATGACACAATAACACAAGATATGTTAACTAGGGAACCTCTTGATCAAAGAGTAAGCCTCGGTGGGAATGATGCCCACAAAAGATGCACTAATATGAAAATTCCTTGTGAGAGTATGGACTCTATTAGGAGTCTTATGAAATACATTCAATACATATGAATATCTGTTAGGAGACTTTGAATCCCAGTTACAAGATTCTAACCCTATTAGGAGTTATGGAAGACATAAGGACTCGTTGTCCAAATAGCTTCAAGGGAAAGATCACTGAACACACTGTCCAACTAATATCTGTATTACTCAATATAATAATACCCAAATATTATTGATCTCAACAAATTATCACTTCTCCTCTGATTATGCCAAACTGCACCAACTGCTTCATCAGATCTCAATACCAGATATCTATACTTCACATATCCTCTTACAATAGGTATTGCACAAATACGTAATTTACTTTCACAAAATCTTACTCAATCTTACATTACAATAAGGAGAAAATTCCTTCCTTTATACCACACTCAAATAATTACAAATCAGTCGGCATACAAATTACAAAATAAAATATTCCACACGTTACACAAAAAGTCCACAATTACAAAAAATTGTCGGCTTCCAATTAAGATAACTCTTCACTCGTGTGACCTCTGACCCTTCTATTATGTCCATGTCACAATAATAATGTATTCATCAACTGTACAACCTTGCATACTTAGATTCTATCCCAATTAGGAGATATCATCTGATTTCCACAAATCACTTCTCAGGAACACTGCCTAAATACTACTTCCACTGAATTACACATAACTATCATGCATAGATGAATTTATGTATGCACTCTTAACCATGATGTTAGGAAACATCATAGATTAAGTCCTCAACTCTGCATAGCTTGATCTTCAATATCCCACGTGCGCTAATACAAACACTGTCTACTACTCTGCTAATCTTTAGTAGACCATTGTGTTGACATCAATGACAATCATAGTCATGAATGCAACAAAAACTACTATATAATGGCTGCAAACATTCCACCATAGGATATATTCAACATTCATTCCTAACATTTTTTTTTTTTAATAGAAACTCCTAACAAGGTCAAGGCTTCTAACAAGGCCTAAAGTCCTTTAACTAGGACAAAGACACTATATGTATGTAATAGACTCCTAACATGGTCAACATCCTTAACAGTATACTTTTGATTAGTGGATCAATTGTGGGTACCATCCCCACTGAGGTTTTTCCCTTGGCAAGGGTTTGCTCGAGAACAATCATGGTGTTATGAGTTCATTCATGTTATTGTTATGCTTGTTATTTAGTTTACTTAGTTTAGTTTCTTATGCAAGCTTCAATTTAATTTCTTATATCCATAATTGGGAAAAAGTAAAAGTTTGTGAAATAATGATTCACCCCCCCTCTCAGTATTTCCTATTTCTAATAATTGGTATCAGAGCTTAGTTACTCAAAACAAAGTTATTTGGAGAAAGCCTAACAACTTGAGTAAGATATCTATGGATATGGATGAGTTGCGGAAAAAGGTTGATGAAGCTCTTGAATGGATTGATATTCTTACTAAAGAAAGAGATACTCTAAAGGAGAAATATGATAATGCAAAAGATTACATTGAGAAACTAAAAGAAAATATAAAAGATTTGAAATCAAAGAAAGAACCTACAAGTCAAGCCATAGACTAAGATGAAGTTTCAAAACTGAAGAAATAAAATGATACCCTTAAACATGAACTAAGATTGTAGATCTAAAGTTAAGCTTGAAAGATGATAACAAAAAAGATGAATCAAATCCGAAGTCTGAAAATGTAGATCTGAGATCTAAACTTACCAAAGTGGCATCTGAACTCAAGACAACAAAATTGCAGTATGTTGAACTTGAGAAGTACACCACAATTGTGAAAGGAGAACTAACTCAGTCTAAACAACATCTTGAGAAACTATACTCCAGTAGTGAAAATTTTGGTGAACAAATGTCTTATCAGAAACCATCTTATGATAAAGTTGGTCTTGGATACCTTGAAGATAAATTCCCAAAGAATATTGAGGAATGCAAAGAACCAAATCCAGAACATCCTAAGAATAAAGATGAAAAGAAGCTTGGTGAATCTAACAAATCTAAAGATATACCTAGTCTACATAATCAAGATGAACCACCTAAAGAGATGTGAAGAGAATTCAAAGGTAGATGTTTTTCATGCAATTCTTTTGGACACATGAAAAGAAATTGTACATGTAAGTAATTCAAACCTATCTCTAGTTATTGTTATAATTGTCATGGTTTTGGACATAGAGCTATTGATTGTAAGAAACCTAGATCTAATGATAATGGTAATAGTAGAATGTTTAGAAATAATAACCCTACAGATAAGAGACCTATTGGAGAAATGAAAAAAAGGAACGGAGTTATGTGTTATAGATGCAACAAGTTTGGAAATGTTGCTAGAAATTGCAGATCACAAATCAGTCATTCAGGACTAAGATATGGAAACAATGGAATAGTTTGTCAGATATTGAATAACATTAGTCACATAGTGAGGTATTGCAAAATGAACAACATGAGAAACCCTAATCCTAGAAGAAATGCAAACTACACCGGGAGAAATGTGAACACCAACAATAGTTGGAAAGAAAGTTGCAGTAACTTGGAAGAAGTTGAGTTTGTTAAAGCAACAGATCAAGTGAGCAAACTCAGTATACCAGGAAATCAAATAGGTGAAGTGTTTGAGAGTAAGTGTGAATCATTTCCTAATTCATCTCAAAGAAATTAAGCATTTATCTCATGAACTATGTATTAGAGTAAAGCATCAGAATAGTATAGAATTTAGAGCAAGTTAAATTAAGCCTTGTGAAGTTAATATGATCTAGTATATGATATAATAAAGCTATGGTTAAGATCACATGAATTGATGAACATGTATGGGAGTACACGAAAAGAATGAAGTTTTACAGGTAACCAGGAATAACTTTTTGACATGAAGCACTTAAGAAATTTAATGCGATCACAGTATATTGAAATATTTGAAGGATAAAAGCAGATTATTGACATTAGTTGATCATTAAAGTGTTTACAAGAGATATAGAGAGCTAGCCAATGGAGATTGAGAGCAGTTTGCAAGATTTGGAGATAGATTCTTTGCCAAATCTACGCAAAGCCCTAAATTATGATTCTAAGGTATTTTACTAAGCATTCATTATCAAAGTAGTTACTTTTTGATATAATCATGGATGCATCACTATTTCACAACATCAAAGACTCAACTAGACCTAAGATGAAGAAGGAACCTATAGAACCCTTAGAGGAAGACCCTAGTTTGGCTTTGTCAACCGTTCTAGATGGAGTTTTGCATTTGGAAGATGTGAAAGGATATCTAAAATGTAAGTTTGAGACTATAGGAGATGGTAGTTTAGCCATGGAGTACAGTAAGATTTACAAGAAAGACATGACCTAAAGAGAAGGATTTGAGCATTTAGGTCAAATGGATATCATTAAGTACACATTTCACTATGAGTTTCATAATGATGAATGGACCAAGATAATTTTGAGCAGAATACACAATGGAAAGTTTTGGTTAGATGATAGAGTTATAGGCATCACTACAGATCTTATACATGAGGTAACATGACTATCTAAGTCTAGAGTAATTCCTTTGAATGAGAAGAATGTTAAGAAAATAGTGTTGGACAACACCAAGTCTTCATATAATGGAAGAGGAATAGTTATAAGTAAAATTGAGCAAGATGATGTAAGATATGTGTGTAAAATCTTGACTTCAAAATTATGTGCAAGCTCTAGGGAAGATGACATGGCAGCAGGCATGGTACATGCAGCCTATCTTATGTGTGTAGACAAAGTGGAAGTAGATATGTGTGAGATTCTAAGGATACAACTAATTGAAAATCCTGAGAAGATAAAAAAGACTAAGAATTCACAGTTTAGATTCTCATCCTTGATCACTTACATATTTTTCTATATGTTAAGAAGATTCCCTTACACATAGGAGTTGATTGGGATGATGACAAAAATTCAATGGATAGGATAAACAAGCTATATTTAAGACATCTTATTAATAAAGTGAATGAGAGTGCTACTCTTGTCATAAAGACCTTTTCGAGTGAAGTGAGAAAAAGATCAATTATTCCACCATCTATTGTGGCGAAGTATAAAGATGAGATATGCTTCTTAGTGGACACTGACTTTACCTACATTGAAGTAGTTGAGCCAAGAATAGAGTTTGTAGATCCTCTTGAGTATGAGGTATCGAAAGTAGAAATTGAAGGTTATATAAACAGGTTACTTAAAAGTAGTTTGGATGCAAAGAGTTCCAGATTTGGAACATACGAAGAAAAATTCAATATAGTACAATAGTCACAGGTGCAGAAATTGGAAAAGAAGAGAGTAGATAACACAATTAAGAAAATATTAAAGAATACAAGCACGATCGAGCATGAATTTGTCATTGTGAAGCAGACAACAACAACAATTAGGGATATTGGACAGAACGAAGTGTTGTCAGTTCCACCCTTGACAACCCGTGCATCCCCTACTGAAGAAATTTAGGATATTGAGGAAGAGATTATAGAATTAGATGCGCTAGAAGTAAGGAAATCCACAAGATTCATCTCCACTACACTAGCTAAGAGAGTTAAAGAAATGGAAAGTGGACCAGGCAAAAGGTAGAAAACTATCTTTACACCAGTGCAAAGGTGAATAGAGGTAAAATGGATTCAACCCTATTCAAATGTATAGGGGGAAATATGAGATCTATTCTCAAACCAAAATTCCCCAAAGAAGAGATCCAATTTGATCAACCAAAAGGTTAATACACAATTGAATCAATTTTGTGAAGAATATGGAAGAGAGAGAAAGTAAATCCAATATTTCCCTATGGGGGAGGATATATATATATATTATGTTTGGAAATCTGAAATAATTGAAATACAAATATTAACCTCAAATTAGGGTAGATCTAGAAAATGTTGAATTCTGATGTATGTGTACACTTTCGAGAAAATCTGAAATCTATCTTGGACTAGAAATGTTGAGACAGAGAAAACCCATAAATCTTTCTCCAAGATGGCTCAGCTCAGGTTTGACCCTCATAAAAGGTCAAATACTACATTCTTTATTTGAAGTCCGATTCAAATTCTATTCGTAAATCTCAGAAGTTTGTCGAAAAGGGTATCCAAATTTGCTCTCAGATCCAAAATTCTGCACCTGTACCTGCAAGAAAAGGAGGATTTTTGTTGTTTGTTTGAGGGTTTGCCTTGGTCAAACCCCGGTTTGGAATCAACCTTAATATTGAAATTGAAATAGGAATGCTAGCAAGTAGTAGAAAAGGATCTAACAATGAAGTTATGCAATTCAATAGATATGCAATTGTATTTTGAATGTAAACAAGTATATTGATATGAAAGCTTGAACAAAACAATAAATGTAAATCAAACCTCCATGATTGTATGCTTGGAATCCACCTTGAAAAGAGAATTAAATGGATCTTGAAGATGAACAAAGGACCTTGAAGGAATATCACACCATCATAATGGCTAGATCTAGGGTTTGAATGATGAATCTTGAATGCTTGAACCAAATCCCTTCAATGGCTTGAGTGCTTGAATCCTTAATCTTCAATGGAGAACTTGGATGGAGAAGAGGACTTGAATGCTTGAATGGATGCTTGCTTCATCACTTTGAGAGCTTGAGGTAAATTTCTTGAGGATGATATGTTCTCACAAAACTTGATGGAGAAAATGAGAGAGGAAGGCCTGCCTTATAGTGAACTAGGACACAATCCTCTAGAGGGGCCACCTTGGAGAATTAAATCCCAATTAGGTCCTAACCTTTAGAAAATATACCTAGATTAAATGCAATTAAAGGATTTACCATCTTGAAACCCGAAATGATTAACTCGAAAGCGATAAAAATAAATATCCCAAAAGCTCGAATCCCAAAAAATTTGGAAATTGGAGATTTCAAGGAAGGGGGCAAAATCAAGGTTGGACCTGACCTAGTCAGGTTTGAGCTTGATCCTGACCTAGTCAGGTTTGAGCTTGACCCTGACCTAGTCAAGTTTGACCTCGACCCTAACCCTAGTCCCAGATTGACTCAGAACCAAGTCAGGAGGTGTCGGGGATGCCCAGAAACCTAGAACTGATGCCAGAACATGACAGAATGTCAAGGATAGACATAAAATCCTATGATTACTATGATGAAGGCCAAGAGGATCTATTTCTACATCCTACCTAGAAAATAGAGTCATAGAAGAGGGAAATTAAGGAGAATCCTCGGGATCCTAACCCTAATTTCACCTAGAATGAAGGAATCAAGTGTAGGGAAGAAGTGGAAAGCAGGGAGAAAGTCAGATCAAAGAAAAGATCAATTCAAGGCATCCAATATGACCCCAAACCACTTAATCAGAGGGCTAAATGCTCTTAACATGGAAGTGCTTCCATTTTAAGATGATACATTAAGCCCCCACTTTAGCAAGAGTATGGACTTGATGCAAACTCTTGGTAAAGGAGAAGAAAGAGGAGATCCAAGTGGATTCACAACAAGATAAAATAACACTTAGTTAAGGACACAAGCCCCCGGACTAAGGATTCTAACTCAACATATATGCATGAGGGTGTCAAAAGAACAAGGGTTAGTACTAAACAACCCAAATCAATTAGCATAAGAAACCTCGCTAAGAAATATTTCTCATACTAATTTCATATTTGGAAAGCTATCATAAAAGCATAAATGTTTACATAAGAAAGACAAGAACAACACTATAAATAACATAGCTTCATGATCCCATCCTATTAGCATGAAAGCAAAAAGAGAGAAAAGAGAAAGTGATTACCTCACCCAATAAGATGCCCACCTTACCGTGAATCACCCTGGAGGGAGAGCCCAACAGGTTCACCCATAAACTGTGCTTGCAATTGTAATGCGTCTTCTGATGGCTTCCTAGAATACCCATAGATCCACCTTCTTGTATCACTGTGAATATAAAATGCATGTCTCCTTAGGGTTTAGCAACTTATGTGCATTACCTTTGGAAGATTTAGCATATAGGTGCGTGTCTTTTCAAGATTTAGCAACTTATGTGTGTTACCTTCCAAGATTTAGCATATTTGAAATTGGAAATGCGTGTCCCTCAGGATTTAGCAACTTATGTGCGTTACCTTCAGAGGATTTAGCATATTGAAAATTTTGAAAAAATTGAAAAATGCATGTCTCCTTAGGATTTAGAAACTTATGTGCGTTACCATCAGAAGATTTAGCATATAAATGCATGTCTTTTCAAGATTTAGCAACTTATGTTCGTTACCTTCCAAGATTTAGCATGTAAAAATAAAAAACTATAGTACAAGGGAGGCCCTATATATGCCCCCCTCCTTAATATGGCAAAAACATACTATTTTGACATGTTAAGGAAAGAAAAGAACAAGGATAAAGCCTTCTTCAGCATCAAGACAATATCCACAAACAATACCAAGTCCAAGCCAAGAAGGTCACAACTCCTATGAGGCCATGGAAGGGACGAATGTAAAGAGATATCATGCAAGAAGTCAAAAGAAAGTAACCCTTATGAGGGATAGCACACTATTCAGTTTCCAAGGTGAGAGATATATCAACCATGGAAACCCAATGTCAAATAAAATAGGGTATGATCAAGGACATGGCTCCTTAATGCAAACCAAAATTTTCATGTATGATTGGATGTCACATAATAGATAAATACTACTTAACCAAGGAAAGAGGTGAATCCTGGAAAGATAGAAAAGAAGGAGATATCATCCTTGCCCCCCAAGTGTAGGAACAAAGATGGAAGAGGATACCTACTTCACAATTCAAGGAGATATCCTGTTTACAACAATTTAGACCATATTCTTAGCGAGGGATATTGACCCCTACATCCAGGAGCATAGATAATTGTGAAAAGGATATGTCACTCATGGAAAAGGATCCTCAAATGAAAGAGATCTTATCAACAAGACCCCCATCATAGAGGAGTGCTTTAGATAAAATATCAGCTTTCAAAGGTGGGAACAAAGATTCAATCATCAAGCCCCCTGCAAAGAATAGGAAGAGGAATCATTGGAATGAGGGAAACAACTCTAACACCAAAGCAAGGGTGAGAGTTTATAAAGAGAATAATTTGCAACATAGAGAAGAAGTGATGACTTAGGACAACAACTTCTCATATAAGAAGGTTATCTGTAGTCAACACATTTGTCAATATGATGAAATAATATTACAATATAAACAAATACCACTAAGCTAAGGAAAGTAGTTCCCTAGAAAAAGAGAAAGAAAGAGGTACCTTGCCCCCCAGAGATAGAGACAAGGGATACCTTCACAAAAAAAATGTCTTTAGAAAAGATATCTTAAAAGAAAATATATATTCTATGGATGATTGAAAACATAATACAAAGCCATAAAAAAAAATGGAAGGGAAAGAATACCAATTAATCCCTAATAAACGACCTAATGGATCCTAGGAGACTGGATGAAGATACACCTCTTGTCCCCTAGTCCTAAGACAAGAGGAGAAGAACATCTACATTATATCTAAAGGAGGGGAATCCCCTATATCAAAATTATGAAGGAATTGTAAAACTCCACGAGAGTGAGATATAATTCCTAAAGCAGCTCTTTCTCTAACATATGACTTGAAATGTTTACAATCAACAAGTAAGTGCTTGTTACTATAATGAAAAGGACATTTATATTTGTATAGAGCATCTATCGGCATAGGTCTAAAGATTTCTTTCTTGGAATTCATTAGCTCAACATATACCTTTTTAGCAATTTCTTGACTAGTAGTAGAGTTATCTAATATAGGTGTAGGGAGAAGAATGTGAAGAGGAGGACAATGTTTAGCATCACCTAATTTAATGTGAGACTTTGAACAAACAACACCATACATATCCAATTTAGGGGGTATATGAACTAGAAACCTAATACCATGCTCATTAACTCCTAGCCCTAAACCTTTATAACCTTGTTTAGTCACCATATTATATCCAGTAGTGTACATATTATGTAAAGCTTCTACAGGAGGTGATTGTTTATCATGCTCATGAGTAAAGGTTGCATAAGGTGGGATAATAGGTTTTGAAGAAGTTTCTTTACCCTTTTCTTTAATATCATCATGAATCAAAGGAGAAGGTAAATCAAAGAAATCTTGCACATTCGCATCCTGAATGATAGCTTGAATCCCATCATAAGTATGGGAAGAGCGAGGATTAACAGATGGAGAATTAGGTATCAGAATAGGAAGATTAGGATTAAGATTAGGATTGATAGGATTAGGATTAGGGTTGTTAGGATTAGGATTGATAGGATTAGGATGATTAGGAGATGGTATGTCATCTACCCAATTCTTCACATAATCCAAAATATGAATAAGGCTACCACATAAATCTCTAACAAAAGTTTTAAATGTAGGCAAACTAGTGTCAGTCAACTTCACAAAAGCATAAGCAAGAGAAAAGTGAAGGGTCATCAACATAATGAAGTGAATGATACTTTCATAAACATCATAGGTATTATAAAGAGATGCTAAAAGAAGAGTGATAAAGAACATAACCATGCACCAAATCATCTTAATGATTGCCATAAAATATTTTTGTATTTTTATTGAATATATAGATTTTTTTGTATTTTTGAATTTTGAAATGCAAGAGCATAAACTAGAACTAACACCAAAAAGAAAGGGAGTAAGCTTGTCGGGTTCACCAAAATGAATAGAGGTAAAATGGATTCAACCCTATTCAAATGTATAGGGGGAAATATGAGATCTATTCTCAAACCCAAATTCCCCAAAGAAGAGATCCAATTTGATCAACCAAAAGGTTAATACACAATTGAACCAATTTTGTGAAGAATATGGAAGAGAGAGAAAGTAAATCCAATATTTCCCTATGGGGGAGGATATATATATTATGTTTGGAAATCTGAAATAATTGAAATACAAATACTAACCTCAAATTAGGGCAGATCTGGAAAATGTTGAATTCTGATGTCTATGTACACTTTCAGGAAAATTTGAAACTACCATGGACTGGAAATGTCGAGATGGAGAAAACCCATAAATCTTTCTCCAAGATGGCTCAGCTCGAGTTTGACCCTTGTAAAAGGTCAAATACTACATTCTTTATTTGAAGTCCGATTCAAATTTTGTTCACAAATCTCAGAAGTTTGCCAAAAAGGGTATCCAAATTCGCTCTCAGATCTAAAATTTTGCACTTGTACCTACAAGAAAAGGAGGATTTTTGTTATTTGTTTGAGGGGTTTTCCTTGGTCAAATCTTGGTTTGGAATCAACCTTAATATTGAAATTGAAATAGGAATGCTAGCAAGTAGTAGAAAAGGATCTAACAATGAAGCTATGCAATTCAATAGATATGCAATTGTATTTTGAATGTAAACAAGTATATTGATATGAAAGCTTGAACAAAACAATATATGTAAATCAAACCTCCATGATTGTATGCTTGGAATCCACCTTGATAAGAGAATGAAATGGATCTTGAAGATGAACAAAGGACCTTGAAGGAAGATCACACCATCATAATGGCTAGATCTAGGGTTTGAATGATGAATCTTGCATGCTTGAACCAAACCCCTTCAATGGCTTTAGTGCTTGAATCCTTAATCTTCAATGGAGAACTTGGATGGAGAAGAGAACTTGAATGCTTGAATGGATGCTTGCTTGATCACCTTAAGAGCTTGAGAGAAATTGCTTGAGGATGACATGTTCTCACAAAACTTGATGGAGAAAATGAAAGAGGAAGGCCTCCTTTTATAGTGAACTAGGGCTCAATCCTCTAGAGGGGCCACCTTGGAGAATTAAATCACAATTAGGTCCTAACCTTTAGAAAATATACCTAGATTAAATGCAAATAAAGGATTTACCATCTTGAAACCCGAAATGATTAACCCGAAGGCAGGAAAATAAATATCCCAAAAGCCCAAATCTCAAAAATTCTAGAAATTGGAGATTTGAAGGAAGGGGGAAAAATTGAGGTTGGACCTAACCTAGTCAAGTTCAAGCTTGATCCTGACCTAGTCAGGTTTGACCTCAACCCTGACCCTGGTCCCAGATTGACTCATAACCAAGTCAAGAGGTCCTGGGGATGCCCAGAAACCTAGAACTGATGCCAGAACATGACAGAATGTCAAGGATAGACATAAAATCCTATGATTACTGTGATGAAGGCCAGGAGGATCTATTTCTACATCCTACCTAGAAAATAGAGTCATAGAAGAGGGAAATTAAGGAGAATCCTCAGGATCCTTACCCTAGTTTCACCTACAGTGAAGGAATCAAGTGCAGGGAAGAAGTGGAAAGCAGGGAGAAAGCCAGATCAAAGAAAAGATCAATTCAAGGCATCCAATATGACCCCTAACCACTTACTCAGAGGGCTAAACACTCTTAACATGGAAGTGCTTCCATTTTAAGATGATACAAAAGGATAAAGACATTAGTAGAGAAGCCATAGGTAGATGAAGAGGCAGGCAATAGCAAAAAGAAATAATGGAAGCCTAAGATAGACAAAGTGAACCCTATGATCATAAATGAAGGGGATTTCACCAAACTAAACAAAGATTATGAAATGTATAATAACGTTGAAAAGCTAAATCTTGAAAATGTAGTTGTCAGATATATGATCCTTGTTGATAAAAAGTTTGAAGATATAAAAGGCAAGATTCCTAATAACTTATATGATAAATTGATAAATAGGAAGAAGAGAGCTATAAAAGAGGACAAAGGTACAAGAGAAAGGTATGTAAGGAAACTTTGTGAGATGAAGGATGAAGATCACTTTAGAGAAATCATGAAGAAACTAAGGACACATCTGAGAAGGAAAAGAAGGATAGTACTAATAATGGGAGGTAATTATGAAGAGGTAAACAGAGAAACTGATGAAGCAGTTGTAAAATTAATGACCTCTAGATCAGGAGAAATAGTCAGTGAAACTAAACAAGTAGTAGAAGAAAAACATCAAATTGAATCATCACCAGTTCTGCCACCCTGTATCAACATTATTGATGATTCCATGAACATTGAAGTCATGAATATCACCATAGACATAGAGGAAAACCCAATTGATGACCAAGGAGCTGATGTTGGCAATTTGATAGAAGTTAATGAGCAATAGGATGAAGCAGAAAATAAGGAAGAAAAAGTGGTAGAGACAAGAATAGAAGATGAGAAGGAAGGAATTCAAATTAAAATAGCAGAAAAGGAGCATGTGGTGCAATAAGAGAAGTCTGAAACTATTTCACAGACTAAGAGCACATCATAAATTCCATCTAAACCACCTATTGAATCAATTTTTGCAAGCTTAGGACAAGAAGTTGATGATGATGATCAAATAGAGTTGATCTCATCCCTAAATAAGATAATTGGAAAGAATAAAAAGGTAAAAAGCTTGGAAGGAGTATTACTTAAGGTAACCAGCAAACTTCAAGGAGTGATATCAACTCAAGTCAATGAGGCTGATCCCCAAGCTAAAGCTAAAGAGGTGATAAAAGCTTTTGGCACTGAATTCACTAATTTGTCAGATATTGCATTAGTCAAAGCTCAAGCAGCCCATGATGCACAATTATTTCAAGTTGTTTGTCAGAACATCAGAAATGATTTGGATAACTTTGATATATGCATAAAAGAGTTGCGAAGATGTTTAGAGAGAGGAAAAGCATTGCACATCCAATGTACACTATCCCACAGCCACACATTAGAAATGTCAGAGAAGATGAAGAATAAGGAAGAAGAGTTGCAAGTGATAGTGAATGATTTGTAGAGTCCTAACGTGAAAATCATAAATATTTAAAAGAAAGAAAACATAATCTATGATGAAATAAGACTTCTTGAGGATGAAAAAGAGAATAAATTGAAGAGATTCTCTCTACTCAAAGAGCATCTATCATTGAAGATCAGTAATGTGGAAAATCAACTGGAAGAATATCTTTCATCAAAGACATCATATGGAAAGTTTGCATGTGCAAACCTTAAGGCAGTTGAGATAGCATCCTATGGACTATGTGCATTACTCAATGTTTCTGACTCAGTAAAGAAGACATGGGACAAGGAAATAGAAAATTTGAAGGCTAATTTTTCAGATTATGTAGCAAGTCTTCCATCTTTGTAGCATTGAGATCATGGAGGTAAATCAATTTTGACACACTCATATATAATTGACACCTTTGTCATTGTTGTCAAAGGGAGAGTAATATAGTATGAAAATTGTATGTATGTAGAAGAAATTGATATGTGGAATAGTATGAAGTATAATCTTAGGGGGAGTATCATTTTTGAGAAATAAGTAGACATGTATAGACATGTATGATCCACAATTTTTGTAATGGTCATATGTTACATTTTTTTTGAATTTTGTAATTAAAATTTTTTGGGACTTACCCAATTTTTCCATATGTTGCTACCAATTACAAAGGGGGAGATTGTTGGAAATTTAGCTAAGTAGGATATCATAATGTTGTCATTATAGAAACATATACTCAGCATTAAGATAACATAATCAGAGGAAGCAATTATGTATGAGCGCACTTGAAAATTGTCTAACTATATAGTGATTACTAGTCTTCACAGAGACAATTTTGATTAGCGATGTTCACAGAAGTAGGTTCAATGCATGTGCACTTGAACATGGATCATTCTATGTACATCAAAGCCACATTTGAAAGTGCAAGTCTATATGACATGTACGAAAGAAGATATTAATATTTTACAGAGATAATGTTAAGTCGACCAAAACATAGCAGAAGACAAAATATGATTATATCGAGTTAAGGGATTATTTTGTTTATCAAAATAATGACTTAACTAAAAAGGGATGACATCATAATGTTAACTCTAATGCAACATATAATGAATTTATATTTTGAAAAGATTACAAGGTATTGTAAGCCGACAGGAAGTTATTTTGTAATAGCTTGTATATAAGTGAGAATAATGTAATGCGAATTTATATAAAATATATAGTTATTGTAAGAAGTTTATATATGATGTGAAATTGTATGTTGTAAGAAGAAAATAAGCAAGTACTAAATATCAAATTGAAGAGCCTACAAAGCTAGATCATAATAAATTTATTCAGCAGTAGTAAAAGGTTTTTGTATCTTACCTTTGTATCTGAAGCTATCATTGTATATTGCATGTTGGGATAGTGAGCTCATCTTGAAAACATCTTTGTTTTGTAATAGCAACTCCTAATAGGTTTGACGATTTTAACAAGGCCTAAAGTCCTTTAACCAGGACAAAGACACTATATGTATGTTATAGACTCCTAACAAGGTCAACATCCTTAACTAGATACTTTTGATTAGTGGATCAATTGTGGGTACCATCCCCACCAGGGTTTTTCCCTTGCCTAGGGTTTCCTCAAGAATAATCATGGTGTTGTTAGTTCATTCATGTTATTGTTATGCTTTTTATTTATTTTACTTAGTTTAGTTTCTTATGCAAGCTTCAAGTTAATTTCTTATCTCCATAATTGGGCAAAAGTAAAAGTCTGTGAAATACTGATTCACCCCCCCTCTCAGTATTTCCTATTTCTAACATGTACATGGAAATAGTATCTATTATGACTTAGGGATTTTCAATCCTTGAGGAGTAATTAGTAACATTCCTACACCTGAGCCATGTTGGGTATAAGAGCCATCAAAGTATAGCTTCCATGTCTTTGCTTCAACATTGATTATCTCTGAATCTGGAAACTCTACTTGAATAGGATGTTCATCTTGTAATGACGACTCTGCTAGTTGGTCTATTATTAATTTCCCTTTGATTTCCTTTCAATACACATATTCAATATCAAACTCTCTTAGAACCATGAACCATTTAGCCAATCTTCCTGTGAGGGTTGTTTTGCTTAAGAGATATTTCAATGGATCAATTTTTTCTCTAAGTCTGATTTTATGAGAGCATATACTTTCATAGTTTTTGAGAAGCAAAAACCACTTCCAAACATGCTCTTTCTATAAATGTGTAGTTTAGCTCATATTTTACCAAAGTCCTACTTATGTAATAGATAGATTTTTCTTTAACATTTTCATCCTCTTGAGCCAAGAGTGCCCCTAAAGCATGTTCTATTGCTGATATGTACAAAATCAATGACTTTCCTCTTATTGGAGGCATCAAAGTAGGTGGATTCATCATATACTTTTTAAGTAATGTGAATGCTTCTTCACACTTTTCATCCCATCTAAATACTATGTCCTTGTGAACGAGTTGAGTATAAGAGTGGCATTTCTCCGCCAATTGTGATGTGAACCTCCTAATTGACTAGATTATGCCTTGAAGTGATCTCATTTGGCTAACATTTTGTGGTGCCCCAATTTCCATAACTGATTTTAATTTTGCGGGGTCTACCTCTATCCCCTTAGTTGAAACTATGTATCCTAGCAATTTTCTTGATAGTACACTAAATGCATGTTTCTTAGGATTGAGTCTTAATTTAAATTGCTCCAATCTTGTGAATATATTTTCCATAATAGGTAGATGTTCTTCTCTTGAATGAGATTTTGCAAGTATGTCATCTACATAGTCCTCTAGGAATTTATGTATCATATCATGAAAAATAGCAGTCATGGCTCGTTGATATGTTGCTCCTGCATTTTTGAGACCAAAGGGCATAACATTCCATCAAAATGTCCCCCATGCACATGTGAATGTCATTTTATCTCAATCTTCAAGTTCTATCTTAATTTAATTATAACCACTAAATCCATCCATTAGAGAGAACATGGAGTGACCTGTTGTTAACTCTACTATGGCATCTATGCTCGGTAATGGAAAATCATCTTTCAGACATGCAAGGTTGAGATCTCCAAAGTCCATGAAAATTATGATTGACTTGTCTACTTTTGAAACAGGCACAATGTTTGATATCCATTCAGCATAATCGATGGCTCTTATGAGTCCCACTTTTAGTATTTTTTCCAACTCCACTTTGACAAGGAGTGTTATGTGGCTGCATTTTCCTCAATTTCTATTTGATTGGTATGACTCCTTTGATGTTTAAATGATGCATTATCAGATTAGGATCTAGTCTTAGCATATCATCATATGACCATGCAAAATTAATTTGTCTCTCCTTGAAGAATTTTTTGAAATCCTCTTTTCCTTCACTAGACAAAGATGTGGCTAGGTGTATAATCCTTGGTTCTGATTCCGACCCAATATTGACTTTGTCCATCGGTTCAATCAAAATAGGTGATATTTTCTCATAGTGCTTGGGCAAAGTATCCTTAGGTGTCTTTGTTGGGTTTTCACCTTTGGAAACACTCTTTATTTCTTTCTCTTTTTTATCTAATGCTGCCACAATGTGGTTTTCAACATTAGATTCTTTCCATTTTTTTATTTTTTATTTTCATTTTTATCTGAACTGAGAGGCTGGATACTTCTCTTCATCACTTATTCTTGATATTCAATGGTAGAAGAAGCTTCAACTGCATTAAGGTATTGGGACACCATTTTATCATTCAAAAATGTGGGAAGGGTAGTAGGTTCGATGGAATCCCATTCAATGAGCTCTAGATAGATAAGGGATAAGGGATCAATATTTTGGTTTGGCTCGATAGGGCTTAGATACATTACCTCATTGGAATGTTCAAACATTGTATCACTCAAATATATAACATGTGCCTCTTCTAGGTGTTCTAGAGAACTTGGGTCAAAATATTCCTCACTCAAATCCTCTCAAGTTCCTACTGGGTAAAAATCCATTGGGTTAAACCTAGGGTTAGATTCTCTTATAGTAGGTATCCATGATGGAACATAAGGCTCTCCTACCTATGGATTTTCTTTGGCCTCTTGGCTTGGGATATTTTCTAGGACTTGGCAAGAACTTGAAGCTTGATTCTGATTTGATCCTGAATCTTGTTCTTTTCCCTTGTTGGGAGTATAAGTGTGAATTACATCCACCTCTTTATCTTGGCAAGACTCATTTGACAATGAGTCCCACTCTCACTTGTTTGAATCTTCATCACTTTGGGAACCTAGTTGCAAGATTTTATCATAAACCCTAGGGTACTTCTTTTGAGTGTATCCTTGTTCAAGATACCCCATTCCAGTTTTCTCCTTGCTATCCCTCCATGACATCTCAATGGGTTCAATTAATCCTTTGTTTCTTGTACCTAAAGGCCCTTGTCCTTTATATCCCATCTTCTGCATTATTTGAAATCCTTTTCCATATTGATGAGTAGGAATGCTTATGTTTTGAATGTGTTTTCATGGGCACTTGATTCATCATCTTTGTATAACCATTTTAAGATTTCATTATCTTCTTCATCCATAGATGAAGATGTACTAGCCCTTACAAAGTGGTCATTGTATTTATGAGGTGTATGTAGGCTAGATGGTTTTCCATAGGACTTGGGAGATAAGGGTAGATCCATCATAGATAAAGAGTATTCACCCACACCCTTTTTCTTGATTTGGCATTGCTTCTCAAAATTCTTCATCATATTATCCATCTTTTGATAATGGGCATCTTTGGTGTAGATTTGAATGGATTTAGCTTGGTCTTCTTTTTCTTTATCATGGGTACTTTCCTCACTAACTTTCTCCTTTCCTTTAGTCAATGTAGTTAAGTTACTGGGAGCTTGGTGATTCTCAACAACACCATCTTCTTCCTTTTCTTTTCCTTTCAAGGATGGAAGATCTTTGGAACTTTGTCCTTGCTCTATTATTTTTGACATAGACCCTTCTGCATTATGTGGGACCAAGGAGTCATTTATGGGTTCCATGTTATTACAATATTGGAAAGGATTTGAATCCCCACTTACCATGACTTCTTATCCCATGTATGGAAATTTGAGGCATTGATGATATGTCGAAGGTATTTCCCACATTTCATGGAGCCATGGGAAGATGTTGTAGGTTAATTTCAGATCCAGGACTTGGAAAATGATCTTTTTTTGCATTGGACCAACTCTAATGGGGAGTACTATTATACCTTTAGAGGCTCTTTCTTCATCATCGTAAGCTTTATGGTTATTTTCTTCTTTGGGTCAATAGATTCCTTAGAAAATACTAAGGATTTAACCAAGTTTAAGGTGCATATATTTAGGTCAGCTCCCCCATCAACGAGGACTCTCTTAAACCTATGCTTGTGGATCAAAACCTCTATATGCAAAGGCAAGTTTTGTGGATGGTTCAAGGACATATCATCTTGCTCCAAGAAGGATAAACAATGGGGTGCAACAAGATGTCCTACCATGTTTTGGAACTTATCCGTATCTAAATTCAAACGTACATTGGTCTCAACAAGGGCCTTTTCCAAAATTTCCCTATGAGTAGGTGAAAGTTTGAGTAACTCTAAGATAGAAATTTGAGCAGGTTTTCTTTGTAGTTGGTCCACCAAATTGTATTGTTTTGAAGATGAAGATGGCATTTTGTTAGGTAGGATGATTGATGCAGGAGCATCCTAGGTGTAAGAGCAATCTTGCATCACCCAAAAATATTTTTGTTTTGTATTCAGTAAGGGCTATCTTGCGCAGAGCTGCTATTTATGGAAACTTTTTATTTTTAGTAAGTTGGTCATCCAATCTCTGAATATTCTTATTTCTTCCCTGAAGGTTCATTTTGGTCATATCAGCCTGCCAGTAAAGTTTCATTGACAGATCAAGTCTAGCTTTGTAGATATTGAAGATTTTCAGTATTGGCAACAGGGTACAGAAACTTTGAACTCAGTTTTGAAGGCTTTAGAGGCCCTGAATGAGGTCAAGAATTTGGGTGATAGGCACTTGCGCCAATGAAGGCTGTAGAGCACTTTGTGGCCTTTTCAAAATGGGGTTATAATAGTCAATCAGGTCAACTGGCGATGACTTTTGGTCTTTGGAAGTTGGGTCACCTGAAATGGTAGAAAATGATTTTCCTTCAAAATTTTTGTTTGGGTTTCAAAAGTTATTTTGAGCCGAATTTGATGTAATAAATTGTAAAATAAAATAATTCTAAGTTTTGTTGGCGTTGTTGGCTAAAATTTTGGAACCCTCCCAAGCGATGGAAAATTGCCTATATAAGGAAGGTTGTAGTGTTGTCTTAGGCAATTCGGGATAGTTCTAGTTAGTAGATTTGGATAATAATTCGAGGCTTTGTCCTACAGAATATTGTAAGGGGAATGCCCATGTGGCTTTGCATATTGTAATTCTGAAAGTTTGTAATTCCACATTTGTGGAGATAATAAGAAGCCCATTTTCTGTTCTTGCAAATTATTGTTGTTTCTTTGTTTCTATTATGTGTTTGTGGTATTAAGGGGAGCACCCTTCATCAATGATTCTATCAAAGCAGGAGTTCCTGAGTGTGTAAACAGATTGCTGATTGTGAGGCAATTTGCACCAGGACTGTGAGTTAGGGTTTCTATGTAAATAGATCACCAACTGGGAGGCAGTTTGCACCTGGACTGTGGTTAGGGTTTCAATGAGAATCACAAAAATGCCTCCATGAAGGGAACATGGCGGAAGAGCTAGTGTTGTAACACCTGAGGTTAGAGTGCTCCAGAGACAAGTGTGAGCATTGCGAGAAGAGATTCGCAGAGGAATGAGTCAGAGACGAAAGCGAGGATGATGCTGAAGAAGAAGATCAAGAAGGAGAAGTCAAAGTTGTGAACCAGGAGGAAGAAAGACTTTTTTGAACCATCTCAATGATTGGGAAGAGACCTAAGATTGAGGTCCCGACATTTTTTGGAAATCTTAACCCAGAGGAATTGATCGACTGGATCAATGAATGTGAAGAATATTTTGAGTATGAAGATATCGAGGATCCAGATCGGGTCAAATTTGCGAAGGCCATACTGAAGGGTCATGTGAAGATTTGGTGGCAAGAGATTCAATTGGAGAAAAATAGAAGAGGGAAAGATAAAATCACAAGATGGGATCAGATGTGGATAAATTGAAGCGACAGTTCATTCTTGTTGATTATGAGTTTGACCTACTGAAGAAAATACAAAGTTTGAAGCAAGCGGGATAATTTGTTCAAGAATATACAGAGGAGTTCTATCGAATCCTCATCAGAATAGGCCATGCAGAAGCTGACAAGGAGAAAGTTTCCCGTTACCTTAATGGGTTGAGGCCAAGCATTCAGGAGGAGTTGAATTTGGTTCGAATGAACAGTATTGAAGAGGCATACCAGTTTGCCCTAAAAGTAGAGGAAAATTTGAACAAGAAGTTTGAGAGCAGACAAAGCGGAAGAGGTCATGATGGAAGATCTAGTGGACGGTCATACGAAGATTGAAATGAAGATCCGAAAAAGCAGGATGAGGCCAGTAATAATCAAAATCAGAGAGGAGATAATTTCAATCATTTCCAAGATTAGAATAATAGAGATCAGAGAAGAAGAGGAAGAGGACAAGGATCCAGAAGAGGAGGCTTTCATGGAACATGTTTTCACTGTGGAGAAGAAGGTCATAGGGCCTTTGAATGTCCTCAATGACAAGGAAGGACAGACAGGAGAAATGAAGGCCAGGCTAGAGTTGCACATGTAGATGAAGATGCCAGATCATCACATTCTAAAGATGCTAAAAGAGGAGAAACGTTGATTAATAGAAGAGTCCTACTGAGTGGTGAGAATAAACCTGAGCAAAGAAGGAGTTTGTTTCGCACCAATGCAAGTGTGAGGGTAAGTGTTGTGATGTGATTATTTATAGTGGTAGTACTAATAATTTAGTGCCAGAAGAGATGGTGACAAAGTTGAAGCTCAAGAGATAGAAACATCCACATCCATATCGGGTTGCCTGGGTGCAGGATGACCACAAGGTCATGGTCAGTGAATAGTGCCTAGTGAAGTTCAAGATTGGCGGGTACCAAGATGAGATACTATGTGATATCATATCTATGGATGCACTTCATATGTTGTTGGGTAGACCGTGGCAGTTTGACAAGTGTGCTGTACATGATGGTCATGCGAATACCTATTCCCTGACGAAGAATGGAGTGTGACATAAGCTAAAAGCATTGAAGGAAATAGAATAAAAGGTATGTGGTAATGCAAGAATAACTTTTGTTGATAGAGGAAATTTCTTAGATGGTATGCGACATGAGCATATGTGTTTTACCTTAATTCCAAAGGCTAGGAAAGAGGAAGTAGAAGATGTACCTGTAGAGGTTGCAGATTTGTTGAATTAGTTTCAAGATATTGTATCTGATAATGTACCTAATGGATTACCACTATTAAGAAAGATCAGTCATCAGATGGACTTGATTCCAGGAGCTAGTTTGCCAAATAAGGTAGCACACAGAATGACACTAGCAAAAAGTGAAGAGTTGAAGATAGATTTGAAGATTGTATATGAAAGTAGCCCCAGAAATGCATCTAAGTTGAGAAAGATAGATAAAGGAGAAATAAGTAGTGTTGAAGCTGAGGATTTTGTAGAACATTTGAAGAACATCCATGAGGAGGTGAGGAAGCATATTACCAAGGTGAATGCGCAGTATAAGGCTAAGGCAGATGAGAAAAGGAGGCATAAGGAATTTCAAGTTGGAGATGAAGTCATGGTTCATTTGTGGAAGGAGTGATTTCTAGTTGGTACATATAACAAGTTGAAAATGAAGAAGTTTGGGCCATGTAAGATACTGAAGAAGCATGATTCAGGAAATGCATATGAGGTTGAGTTGCCTACTGAGCTGAATATTTCACCAGTGTTTAACATTTCAGATCTGACAGAGTATCATGAAGGAGGTGTTGAAGATGAGATCACAGCAGCACAATGGAGTATTCCATCAACTAGTTCAGATACCAAAGAGATTGAGGATATACTGGATAGTTGTGTTGGCAGAAGCACAATGAACAAGGTCTATGAAGAATATCTGGTCAAATGAAAAGGATGACCTATTGAAGATTCATCATGGCTGACAAAGGAGGTTAATCATCTTGGTTTTCCTCTACACACCTGAGACGTGACGGGGTCACTTCTCAAATTACCCCGGGTGTCTGATGCAGGAGCAATCTTGCATCACCCAAAAATATTTATGTTTTGTATTCAATAAGGGCTATCTTGTGCAGAGTTGCTATTTATGGAAACTTGCTATTTTTAGTAAGTTGGTCATTCGATCTTGAAATATTCTGATTTCTTCCCTGGAGGTTCATTTTGGTCATATCAGCTTGCCAGTAAAGTTTCATTGACAAATCAAGTCTAGCTTTGTAGATATTGAAGATTTTTGGTATTGGCAACAGGGTACAAAAACTTTGAACTCAGTTTTGAAGGCTTTAGAGGCCCCGAATGAGGTCGAGAATTTGGGTGACAGGCGCTTGCGCCAATTAGGGCTGTAGAGCGCTTCATGGCCTTTTCGAAATGGGGTTATAATAGTCAACCAGTCAACTAGCGATGACTTATGGTCTTTGAAAGTTGGGTCACTTGAAATGGCGGAAAATGATTTTCCATCAAAAAAATTTTTTAGGTTTCAAAAGTTATTTTGAGCTGACTTTGATGTAATAAATTGTAAAATAAAATAATTCTAAGTTTGGTTGGCCTTGTTGGCTAAAATTCTGGAACCCTCCCAGGCGGTGGAAAATTGCCTATATAAGGAAGGCTGTAGTGTTGTCTTAGGCAGTTCGGGACAGTTCTGGTTAGTAGATCTAGGTAATAATTTGAGGTTTTGTCCTACAGAATATTGTAAGGGGAATGCTCATGTGGCTTTGCATATTATAATTCTGAAAGTTTGTAATTCCACATTTGTGGAGATAATAAGAAGCCCATTTTCTATTCTTACAAATTATTATTGTTTCTCTATTTCTGTTATGTGTTTGTGGTATTAAGGGGAGCACCCTTCATCAATGATTCTAGGAGCACCTCCTGATATAGTGATTTTTTATGCTTTCCCCCTAGTCACAACATTTGATGTTGCCTCCTTTTGTTTTCTTTCACCACAATCACATTTATAGTGTTTTCATCACCACTTAAAGTATTTATGGTGTTGTCATAAGTATGGGCAAAATTCACCTTTCCATTACCCCTTTTATTATTGTGATTGGTATTTGATGATTCCCCCTTTTCATGGTTTAGGAAAGGATTCTTGAAATTTGTATGATCCTCATTATTTTGAGGTCCTTCTACCTTTATGGTACCATCATTGATTAAGTCCTAGACAAGGTGTTTCAATTTCATACATTCATTTGTCTCATGTCCTTGATTACAATTATATTCACAATGATGAGAGTCATTCCACCACGTTGGCTTGACTTGAGGTTCATATCGCCTTGATTTGGGTAGAACAATGATTTTGTTGGCCACGAGAGTTCTCAATGCATTTTCTAAAGGTTCTCCTGCAAATGTGAATTTCCTGTTTTGGTATGTGGAAAAGAATGGTTTAGGCTTATTGACATTAGAATTATTGAAAGGATTGTTGTTTTTGTTGGTGGTGGTGTTGTTATTGTAAGGAGCTTTGGTCATTTGATTAACATTATATGTTGGGTTTGACTTGCTTGATAAGGTAAAAGGAGTGGCCTTCAAATTGTGGGCTTCCACAACTCCATCATTCACAAGATTCTTATTGGCGTTTTTCAACCATAATCTTGGTTTATCATTGTGATTGTTGGCTCCTTTATTATTATTGTAATTATTTAAGTTATTGTTGCTATTGGTGTTGGGATAGGTTTTATTATCTTTAAATAATTTGATTTCACCTCTTTTAACCAACACTTCTTCAATTTTGATCCCATTTTCGATGATTTTCTCAAATGTAGGGGGACATTGAAGTTGGAGTCTATAATTCATCTCCATATTTAAGTTATTCATAAATATCTCCATCTTTTATTTCTCGGGTATGCTTCATGGATATCATGTGAAGATTGTTCTCCATCTTTGGAGAAATCCAAGAAAAGACTCACCATCTCGTTGTTTAGTATCACATAGATTAAGCATGGTGATTTAGTGCTCTATGTTATAGGAATAATGAGTCACAAATTTTGAAGCTAATTATTCAAATGTTTTAATTCCTTGTGGAAGCTTGGAGAACCATTCCATGGATTGGCCTCCTAAACTCCTCGGAAAAAGCCTCATTAAATAGGTTGTATCGTGCATGAATTCTATACTTAGAGCACAAAATTCTCTAAGATGGTCTTGTGGGTTTGATTTACCCATGTATTTATCATATTTAGGGAAGACCACATTAAGCGGGAAAGGTGTCATAACCAAGCTCTTATCAAAGGGAAATGGGCATAAATCCTCGATGGAAAATGGCTTAGGTTTGACCGCTTTCTTCATTGTATCGATTTGTGCTTGAAACATTTTTAATTGTTTATTCATAGCACCTATAGGATTATCTTCTTCCTCATCTTTCTTAAGTGTGGCAGTGTCATAGTCGCAAGGAAGTTTTACCCTTGATTGGGCTAAGTTAAGGAAATATCATTCCTTAATTCGTTCTAAAATTTTCTCCATGATTTCAAGGAACTCGGGATCTTGGGCCGCCCTATTGGCTTTATCTTCGGTTGTCTCTTTAGGCCCTTGGTTTTATTGGTTAGTGTCTCCTTGATTTGTTGTTCCTTTATTTTCATCATCTCCCCTATAAAGATAGTCATAAAAATCTACGTTCCTAGTCATTGGATTGACTCTTTCTTCAAATAGGTTTGGGAGACTATCCTCTTGACGTTCTAAAGTTTCATGAAAAAGAGTTTGAAAATTAAATTGGGGGACCTCTCTTGCTATGCAAGTGCCATCTTCTTTTAAGGATAGTTTAAGTTTGTGAGATCGTATAGAAACCGACATCAACAAAGGTTTGATTTGAAATTATTTTCCCCAAACTTAGTGATTGTTCTTTTTATGAAGATATTAAAAGTGTAAGATGATTTTGCAAAATGGATGTTTCTCACTTTATATATGTATCTTAAAAAAAAACAACCACAAATACACTTTTTCTTTTTAAACCCTCTACACATAAAGTGTTTGAATATGTTCAGACGTTATCACAGGGTTTTCACAATAAGTAACTCCAAGCAATCTACCTTGTTGACAAATTGGTTCGTAAGTATGGCTTTACAAGGTAGGATTTCTAAGTTAATAAGGTATTTATTTAAGATTCCGTTCAAAATGGATATCAAGTTTCATCCCCCAAAAATTATGGGGCTTCCCACCACCGGTATGTTGGAGTTTTGCACAATCCCGAAGGACTACTCAAGGAAGTTCAAAACTTAATATCCTTTTGTCATCCACCCCATTAAGGATGAATGCATTTATTTTTATAGTGGGTTAGATTATTGTGGCAAAGGGAATTTTATCCCACTTTGGGTTGTCCCTCTCACTAGCCTTGTTAAGGAAAATCTCGGGAGGGGAGCCCACTAAAGATCTAGCATGTTAATTTTTAAAGTGAATAAATAGAATTAAGAGATAGATTTAGGATTTTGATTCACCAAAAGGTGAAGATAATATCCCTACTATTCTTGCCTTCCAAGCACAATTAGCAATGTTCAATTTACCAAACCCACTAACTAATGAGAATTGAGTATTTCTACTCTCCTCCACAAACAAGGTTTTTTTTTGATTTAAATGCTTAATTTACTCTTTAGCCTTTTTCTTAATCAAGAAATTGATAAGTTTGGTGCTTTGGTTCACTTAAAAAGTAAATAGTGTAAGCCTATTATCAATTCTTCAAACAATAAGAAGTTGTTCTAATTACTAGATTTGAAAAGACAAGACCATAATTTAAGTAAAAATTGACCAAGTTTTAGGCTTACCTTGTTTCGAAGCTACCTAAGGCTAGGGGCATTTTTTATTAATTTTTCCATGTTTTCAACTCACCTAGTGGCGATTGTTCTAGCTCCTTTGCCTCCTCTTCGAAAAACTTAGTCAACACAACCAAGAAAAATGAAGAAAACTAACAAAAAGAAAATGAATTGTAAGCCTTATTTTTCAGATTTGCTAAAAAATGATTAAGGCATATAAATCTAATTTAAGGATACAAATTTCAATTTATAAGCTTCTACAACTTGTAAATATCATTCATAAACCTCACCTTCTTGCTGTGAATTCTCCAAAACGTGTTTGATATGTGCTATGTTCTTGATTTTAATCTATTTTGCCAACGCTTTGTCTTTGTTGTTATATCTACTCTCTGGATTTTTTATTTTTTTATGACCTACCATCATAAAACCACATGAAATTCATTTCCCGACTGTCAGATTTTGAAAATTTTGAATTTAATCAAAAGCGCAGCTGAACTAATTGAATGCGCTGCTAAAATTCTAGAACACATAATAGAAACTATTAAATGCATTGAAACATAAACTAAAAATGTTGTTTAAAATAGCAAATGTGTATGAAAGAAGTATTGAAAGCGCTGCATGAATTATTAGATGCGCTGTGTAGTCAGGGTGAAAGCACATAAAGAAATATAGATAGATTAGATGAAATGGTGAACATGATGTTTCTCTGTGTAAAGACGCAACACTTTTTCATGGATGCGTTGTTTCAGACCTCAAAAGCATGGGAGAAATGCTTGGAAGCGTTGCATGAACTCTCAAATGTGCAACAAAACCTGTAAAATAGATAACAAAATAAGAAAATGATAGAAAACTAACAAATTCTCCAAAATTTAGATAAATGAGGCCTAATGCCCCATAGTGGGCGTCATTTTGTGTACTAGGATAAGTACCTTTATAGGGTTAGTTTGTCAAATAAATGAATAATATAAGCTAAATACCACAATTAGCGAGCTAATTATGCAAATAAAAACAATGAGCACTCTATGGCTCTCTATTTAGATATGCTAATGCAAAGCTCTCGGCAAGCCTCCATTAGTGACAACCCAAAAATGAGAATGATATGATAAACAATTAAGTAAATCAGTTCCAAATTGAAATTATGCTAAATTAACTCTAAATTTGCCTTTCTAGCTCAAAAATGTAAGAGGTTTGATGCTATTCTCAAATTTGTGGATGATTTTTTATTGATTTATGCATTTTTTTTAATAGATTTTGATAAATGTAGGGGGTGGATTTGAGTTGATCATGGTTGAGTTGAGGTTAAGTCCATGGTTCCACCTTTGGAGACAATTTAAATGGATTGTCCTCAAAGCTTGGGACAAAGAGACAAAATGAGTGATCAAGATGCTCTCACCTTATGTGTGATTAAAATTTGATGTGAGCTTGATCCTTAAATCCTATTGGTTGATGCATTTTCCTCCCATGTGGTGTTCAGGGAAAATAGGGATTAATTAATTGAATTAAAATGATTTGTTTATCCATGTGTACCCCTTGAATGGGTTAATTTGATTTAAATTGAACTATATAATTAATTGGATTAATTGCACAATTTTTGATTTAACTTGATTTATTCATTTTAAATTGATTTAGCGGCTTTTGATTTTCAATTAAAATTGGATTTTGGCTTGATTGTAATTATGCTTTGATTTTAGCTTGATTTCAATTTATTGCTTTGATTTTGCCTTAGTTGCTTGCATTAATTGATCTTGTCCATTTTTAGGTGATTATGCATGTGTCCAAATGAATTGCATGCATAACATCTACCTTTGAATTCATTTTGCACTTCTTTGGGTGATTCAACTTGCTTAGGTACATCTTCAAAGTGATTAGACTCAATTTTGTTTTATATTTCTTCTTCCTTGTTCTCAGGTTATTGAATTACCAGATCTGGTTCTTCACATTCTTCAGTCTTCTTTGAGAATTCTTCTTCAAGATATCCAAGACCGGTCTTATCATAATGAGGTTTCTGAAAAGAAATTTGTTCAACAATCATTTCACTACTGGAATACAATTTCTCAAGATGTTGCTTAGATTGAGTTAGCTCTCCTTTCACAATAGTATTATACTTCTCAAGTTCAATATACTACAACTTTGTAGTCTCAAGTTCGGATGTTACTTTTGGCAAGATCAGACCTTAGATCTGCATTTTCAGACTTCAGATCTTATTCAATTTTGTTGTTATCATCTTTCAAACTTAACTTTAGATCTGTAATCTTTAGTTCATGCTTTAGGATCTCATTTTCCTTTTTTAGTTTTGAAAATTCATCACTATCCTTGATCTAATTATTAGGCTCTTTCTTTGATTTAATATCTTCTATCTTATCCTTCAATTTCTCAATGTAGTCTTTTGCGTGTTCATACTTGTTCTTCAAAGTATCTCTTTCTTTAGTAAGAATATCAATCTGCTCAAGAGATTCTTCTAGGTTCTTCTACAACTAATCCATATCCATAGAGATCTTACTCAAGTTGTTAGGCCTTCTCTGAGTAACTATGCTCTGATATGAATTGTTAGAAATAGGAAATACTAAGAGGGGGGGTGAATCAGTATTTCACATATTTTTACTTTTGCACAAGTATGGATATTATTAATTAACTTGTAACTTGCATAAGAAACTAAAATGAATAGTAAACACAACCATAAAACAATGGAGCTCATAACACCATATTTGTTATCAAGGAAACCTTGGCCAAGGGAAAACCTCGGTGGGGATGGTACCCACAAATGATCCACTAATCAAAAGTATCTTGTGAAAGATATTAACCTTGTGAGGAGTCTATTACATTCGTATAGTGTCTCAATCCTTGTTAGAGGACTTAGGCCTTGTTAGAAGCCTCAACCCTGTTAGGAGTCGGTATTACAAAATACAATATAATGTATGCAAGATGAGCTCACTGCCCAAACATGCAATGTACAATGATAATCTTCAATACAAAAGGTAATGAATAAAACCTTTTACTGCTGCTGAATATCTTCAATATTTTGATTTGACTTTGATGCTCTTTACAAAACTTATCAAAAACTCGCACTACTCTGATCTTACATTAGAATTCACATAATACAATAATATACATCAATACAATAACTTTCTACAACTTCGCATTACAAGTTTCTTTCCTTCATACAAGCTATTTAAAAAATAACCTTTCAGTCAGCCTTCACTTTATTACATGCTTCTCAAAACATAAAGTTACTTCTTGCTGACTTAGGGTTAAGATCTAGGATGTTGTCCCTAATTAGTTAAGTCATTAATTTGATAAACAAAATACTCCCTTAACCCAAAATATATATTTACTGGTTGTTACTCTGTTCTGTTGGCTCAACACCATTTTTGTAAAACAATAATAACTTTGTTCGTACACGTCGTACAATCATGCGCTTTTAATTGTAGGATCTACACACTCTGTATTATCTGTACCGAAGTGCGCATGTGTTGAATATATCTCTGCGAACTGCGCTGACCAAAATAATCTCTGTGCTGACAAATAAATTCTGTGACACTTAGACAATTTTCTAAGTCCTTATCCCAAAACTTCATCCTTAAGTCTTGCTGACTTAATACTAATAATATGTTGCCATAAATGACAACATCATGATATCATACCTAGCCAAATTGCCAATAGAGCCAACATGGGGAAAGAAGGATGAACAAGACCATCCACCTCCTTCAACTACGACTTTGGCTGCATGAGGGTGTTTTTATTCTAGGCTAGGTGCATATGGTGTTTCTATTTCAGGGCTACACCCCTGTTTTTCATAGTTTTAAATATTTCGGGCTTTGCCCCTGTGACTCTCAAAGACTAACTTTTCCTCCCACTATTATTATTTTGATTTAAATGTAAGTTCTTTTCTTAAGTTAATATAATTGGTAAGTATTTCCATCAAAATTTTATTTTTCTCCTTATCAATGTGGCTCTATCTAATTTTTTTTTTGAACAACTTTGTACTTGAAAACCTCCATGAATAAGCTCATTGGAAATTAGGATTTAAAAATATTTTAAATGATTAAATTTTTGAAAGGCCAAAATGTGTGTCAATACTTGTCTATTTCCTATACAATCTAAGTCACACAAGAATGGAATATTCTTATCATTAGTTATTATGGCACATTACAGTCATGTGCACTCTCTTTTCATGCTATATTTCATCATCACCTCTTTTTACAAGGTATTTAATTTAGACTCAACTACATTTGGATGCCTTTTTACTAAATAATCTATGACGTAATTTTTAGTACATAAAATATTTATGTTCATTTTAGTTAGAGTCCTTTGTCATTGAAGAATTTAGTAACATATTGGTGATGGAGCCTAATAATCATGTAGTAGATAAATGCATGCAAAAAATAGACCAAATATTTTTCTATATGATCTTCAAACCTCTTCGACTTACCCATTACACACCTAGATACAATTATTGCTACTAATAATGTTATTCTTGTCTTAAAGTAGAATCATGATGCTCTTTTATTAAATACAAGACTTTAACTATAAGATTCACAATGACAATTCTTTACTGTTTGGTAGCAGGAATTAGGAAATTCTGAATTTGATCAAATGCTGGAAATGGTCAAATCATAGATTTGATAATCCGATTTTTCATTTCCGGATTATGTTTGGACCGTTTGGTTCCACTTTTTGAAACTGGAATTGAAATTTGAGTATGATTTTTTTTAATGTTTTTGAATTTAATAATTCATTTTTATTAATAGAATTGAATTAAAAATGGAATCGCAACCATTTTAGGTAGCCAAAGTTGGTGGCAGGCAACCAAGTTACAATCATTGATTGCAACGAAAATTCGAAAAAAAATTTGGAAAATAAATTTGAGAAAAAATAAAAAAACATTTGAAAAAAAATTTGTCAAAAAAATTGAAAAAAAATTCGGTAAAAAAATAAATTAAATCCCTCCCCACAAAAATAAAAAATAAAAAAATTTAGACATGAAAAATTTAAAAATTTGCTTTTTGCCCTCAATTTCAATTCTAATTTCAAATTCCAACTCCAATGGAATCGGAAATAGCAAATGCCAATTCCAAACTAATTCCCCCTACCAAACGTAAGTGCCACTTTTTTTAAATGATATTTCACCCCTTTAATGCCCAGTCGAAAGGAGTTTGACATGGGGATGTGACAATCAAAATAAACAATATCTAAATGAAAAATGACAATTTCACCGTGACATTTGCTCCGTGACAATTTTTTCCTAACCATTTTCTTTAAAGATTTCCCGCTATCGAATGCACACTCTCTCATTTGGAAAGAAATTCCCGCCATCAGGCACTACCATTTATTGCAATGTTCATGTTTGATGTCTTCAATTTCACTGGTCTTCTGTTACAGTCAATTCCATTACTCTGGTGTTGAGCATCTTATTTTGCAATCATGCCTGCGCAGGATGCATTTTACATGCTTCCTGATTCTCTTCTTTCTTTCATACTATCAAAACTCCCAATAAATGATGCTGTTAAATCTTGCATTCTTTCCAAGAGGTGGAGATTTCTCTACACCCAGATGCCCGAACTCACCCTTTCTCCGTCTCTTGTCTTAGGGCCTGATCGCCCTTTCTTCGATCCACTTCTCAGGCCAACTGTTGAGAATATAATATCCAACATCTTGCTTCTGCATTCCCACAATCTGCAGGTCTTCCACCTTGACAACACCTGGATAGATGATAACGCTTGGCGATTCTCTCATGAAAATGTGTGCACATGGGTAAGATATGCTGCCTCCTGTAAAGTCGAACAACTCACTCTGACTGACGGTGCTTTAAAGGAAATGCTACCCCCTGCCCTCTTTTCATGTACGCATCTGGTAACACTAAGTCTGTGCAATTACTTTCTCTCCAGTTTCCCAATCAATTTCGTTGGATTCCCTCACCTCATTACTTGTGAACTCCGTGATACTCAATTGACAGATGAATCTTTAGTCTCCTTGATTTCGCTCTGTCCCCTTCTCGAAAAATTGGAAATAATAGGATGTACTGGGCTAGGTAATGTCGTAATCTTTTCGTCCACTATTGAAAATTTAAGTATAGCGGGAATAAAATATCTCTCTGTCAACTGCCCCAAACTCAAAATGTTTTATGGGGGCAAGATTGAGGATTTGACAGTAAATAGTGTATCCTCTATTGAACATTTAAATGTGGACAGAGTAAAGTCTCTATCAATTAACTGCCCCAAAATCAAAATGTTGTCGGTTAACAAGATTGAGGATTTTAAGTGTAAATGATGCAAGGTTCTATGAACTTTCTTATGCCATCTTTGAGCTTGAAATTCTCTATGCAAGTACTCCCAGAAAATTGTTCATGGATTTTGGACAAGGAGGCTTCCCAGGAGTTATCTCAGCAAGTAGATTTCTTCAAATAGTAGGCAATTTTCAGTCCTTGAAGGAACTTTCTATCCACATGGTTTATCCCTTTGTAAGGGAAGCAGAAATGGATGTTCCTCTACTGCACCTGCTTCACAGGCTTCCAAATCTTCAGTCGCTGTATATATTTGCCTTCTTCGTTCAGGTATTTAATCAAACTTCCAAATCTCAAGCTCAATATTTTTAAGTTTTAAGTTGGGGTTTTAAGATCTGCATTTTGAATGTATATAAATGAAAGATAAAAGGTTTCTTTTTGAGCAATTCACTAAAACTTGGCGTATGGTGTGAGAAAGAAACCCTTGTAAAGTTATTCATTCATGGCACCACAATGCAGAAGCTGGCAAGAGATCCTATACCTGACTGCCTTGCATCTCCACATGTCAACCTCAAGGAACTAAAGTTAGATATACTCGAGTTTGACTACAAGGAAATTACAGTAATAAGTTGTTTGCTCCAAAGCACGCCCTTTCTTGAAACGATGGAAATTCAGCTACCTGAGGAATATGATGAAGGTCAATGTATGCACTTCTTAATGGAAATCTTGAAACTAAGGAGAGCATCCTCACTAGCAAGGATAATTATAACGCATTGATCAAAAGAAATATAGGCTGAAAAAACTATGACCTTTGACCTTCATACTGTGTCCTCTGTAATAACTTGTTTATGATATTTGATTCCATGCTTTTTTTTCTTTTATTCCAAAAGTTGTTTATGTTGTTGAAGTTCCATTTGTTTTTATAGGCAACATAGTCTGGTGGCTTCTTTAAAACATACAGAATGATTATTGAAATTTGAGATATTCAATGTTGAAAGACTGGCCCTTTTTTGGAGTGAAGGAGGATGATTTATGCTAACATCTCATGACTTCATTGAGCTGTAAAAAAATTCAAATTTTTATTGCTAAAGGTATCACCATCCGTTTCTTTGTTTTCTTAACTAAGGTATTGCAAGTTCCGCTTTCAATGTTTTAATTTCCTTCACTTTAAAAGAAAATTTGTGGTTGACAACTGTTTGTTTGTCTATTGTGAACTGTTTTAGTCTCATTCGTGGCATGTGGCAAGAATGTTCTGCATAAACGTTAATTAGGTTTGAGTTTTCTGAAACTATCTTTAATGATGTAATATCTTGTTTATGGTATCTGATTCCATGCTCATTTTTTCTGGCAATATAGTCTGTTGATTTCTTTTAAATAATACAGAATGATTAGGGAGATATATGAGGAAAGAGTGGCCCCTTCTTGAGATGAAGAAGAAAGATGAATGCTAATATGTCTTGACTTCATTGGAGCTGTAAAAAAAATCATTTTTTAAAAGGTATTATTATCCATTTCTTTGTTTTTTTTAATAAGGTATTTCAAGTTCCTCTTTCAATGTTCTAATTTCCTTCACTTCTAAAAAAATTATGTGGTTGACAACTGATTGTTGGTTGCTATCTGGTTTAGTCTCTAATCTTGGCATGTGGCAAGGATGCTCTGCATAAACATTAAACAGGTCTGAGTTTAAGTTTTAAAATCTGAAATTATCTTTGATGATTGAATCAATTGATTGTTCGGATGTTTATTTAGTCCATTTACAAGAGATTGTCTCTTTTAATTTAATATGCAAAAACTATCCACTTCAACTTGACGAAGTGTAGAGGATTAATTTCCTACACGTTTTGTGGGTTATTTGTTTCATCTGGTTCTCATTTGCTGGACATGATGAGTATAAGGTTCTCTCTGTTCAGTGCTTGGGCGCCATTGTCAAAATGGGAGGAGAACTTAAGAGGGAAGAGCCTGCAACCTGCGAGTGGAAGGAGGACAAAGTTTTGCAGAAGCTCAGAAAAGGAGGGGTTAACTCTTATTTGGAAAGGCTGCATGGATTTGACAAAGAGATTACGAAGCTTTTTACCAAGGGTTGGGAGAACGGAACCATCTCTCTATGTGGTAAGAAAATCAATCTCACGGTTAATATTATTGCATACATTACTGGTCTTCCGCTAACTGGCATGAATTTCTTTAAGGATAGGAAGGTGTCTGATAGGACTGTTAGGAATTTCCCTAAGACTGAAGAGGAAAGGAATATCCTTGTGAAGAGAATTTTGGCTTTTTTGATGCTGCTCAAATTAAAGCCATTTGGAGGAAGGTTTTTATGGTTCTTCTGGAGTATTTTACTGTTGATGGACACTTCACTAGAGTCCATAGCTATCACTTTGTGTTCTTAAACCATTTCAGGCACAAAACTCTGATCTCCTTTCCCTTTTTTCTCCTCAGTTCTCTTAATTGCAGCGTTAAGGAGAACAGGAAAAACCCTAGGAAGCTTGTGCTTCATGAGGGGCCGATCAATCTTATTTATGAGTATTGTAGGGACAAAGCCCTTGAGTCAATGCAAAAAGCTATTGAACCGAAGGAGGAGAAAGGAAAATAAAAAATGGAAGGGTCGAATGAGGAGAGCTCCAAGCTGCATTCCCTGCCTTTTGTGAAGAAAGCTAGAGGTGAGCCGAGTTCTTTGGCTAAATTTTTTTTTGATGAGGAAAATGAATGGAAACGGAAGAAGACGATGATGATGTTGTCCCTATTGAAGGCCCATGCTATTAAGAAGCCAAAGGAAGGTGAGGGCATGGAAACAAACGAGGAAGAAGAGGATACTAGGGCTTCTCTTGCTGGTGGGAAGAGTGCAAGGAGGTATGTGGAAGAGGAGGGGATGGAAATTGAGGAAGACGAGGAAGATGATGGCGGCCTTGACCCTGTTGAGGATTTTGTCCCGCGTGATATGGCTGTAGATACTGATTTTATTGGCCTTGCTATGGAGAAAACTAAGGAAGGGTTCAAGGAGGATAGTGAGAACCCTCATTTTGAGGGAGAGAAGAAAGATACTGGGAAAGTTATGGTTCTAGTGGACTATGAAGATTCAGTGGACCATGATATGCTGATCTCCCCCTCTGAGTCGATGAATTCTGAAGCTGGATCTAAAGGGGAGCTGCTTGATGAGGATGAGAAAGGTGTAAAAGAAGCTTCTGTCTAGTTGAGCCTTGAGGACTTTAATGATAGAAGGGAATTTACTAAATGTGTTCTTCAAACTGCTAAAGCCAAGTTTGTCTATTCTTTCCGCATGGATAAGTGGACTTTTCATGAGATTAAGCCTTAATCTCAAATATCGGGCCCTCTACTAAATTAGAGTTCCTCCAACAGAGTGTTGAAAATAGAAAAGATAATGTCATGCCCTCGGCTGATAATATGTGGACTACTGAGAAAAAAAGAATGGCACTGGATTGTGTTTTTGCTGAGAACAAAACCAAGACTATGTTGGAAGAAAAACTTAAGGAACTGAGTTCCAAAGTGGATAAGACAGATAACACTCTAAAGAAAATTCTCCAGCATAGCCATGATAGCATGAAGGTGTTGGCGGATAATCTCAAGGCTCTGTATGCTATGCTGGAAGGCTCTTTTAAGGAGAAGACCATTGTTCATGTGGATTGGGATACTGGGGAGATTGCTGGTCAAAGGGCTGGTCCTGGTAAAAGAATTAAGGCGAGCCTCAAAAAGAAATCTGCTACCGCGCCAAAGGAACTCATGAACTTGAAAGATTCTGTCCAGAAGATGTCTTCTCTGGAAGAAGAGATTGCGATGTCCCTTGAGGACCTTGCCTAGTCTTGCCTGGTGGTGCTTTCCTATTTTGTTTTATGTTGGTTGTTCCTTTGGTCTTTGCTAGTTGTTAGTTGGTTGCTGGGTGGTCTGCTGGTTTTCCATCTTTTTTGGTTTGATGGACTTCTACTGCTATATCTTAAGTCTTTGTGGGGTCTGCTGGTTTCCTAGCAGTGTTTTGTTTATTTTGGGTTTATAATACTCTATCCTTTCTCTGATATGTAAAGGGTTTTGGGTCCCTCTAAATCCTGTTTTTGCTTTAATCGAAAACTTGATGAAGTACACATAAAATAAAACTTGTAGAAAATTTATAAATGACAAGAGAGAATTGCTAGTATAACTCCAGTACCCTGAGAGCAAAAATAATTGAAATAAAAACTTGTTCATGTTTCTTGCCTGCAGAACTAGAATGTGATTTCTTATGGGAAGTCCTCTTCTCAGTCTCTGTTTCTTAGGTCTACTCTTTTAATGGAGAAAGGAGGGTGCCCCTTCTTTGTTTCTTAGGTGTATTGTCTCCGTTGATTGTGTTTTGGAATCAGAATTGTCTAACATATTTCCATTATCTTGGTTTGTTTTCCCATACAAGTGATGTAGACAAAAAAAATGGTGTCATATAAAAAACAAATCATGACATTCCACATTCTTTTTTTCAATATGAAGCAAGCATATGCATTTATAATGATAGTGAAGCACAAATTCAAAATAGGAATTCCAATTCCAAATTTGATATAATCGATTTCTTTATGGTAGGGTTCCCATCTTTTTAATTGTGCTAAATTCTGGTGTGTAACAGCTTGTGGTTTTTATTTAGCAATTTTATTTTTTTGATAAGAGCTTTTTTTATTTTACTAGTGATCTTGGAATGATGGTAAGTTAGAGATATTAGAGTAGTTGATGGTGCTGAGTGGCATCGTTGTTTTTCTTGGGCTGTTCTAAGGCTTCTAGTGTTGGGTGTCATTTTTGTATCTGTTTTTTCATCCTCAATAAAAGAAAGTGCTACAAATGACTTAATTTAGCTCATGGCATGCTACTATTGTTTGGACAATATCTATTTGTTGCTCATAAGATTAATTTAACTCTTGATGTAGGAGTATCTGTGGTCTATGGGCAATCTTACATTGACCAAAAAGATTTTTAATTTAATGTTTGCTTTAGTCTAGTTGTAAATATTGTAGGAGAATAAATTCTTGAAATAAGGGCTGAAATATTTGGTCGGGACCTTATGTTTCAACTTTATTGTATTTTGGGATCATTTAAGTGGCATTTCAAAGCAAAATCTATGAAGTATACTTTCCTTGGCATGGGATTTGTTGGGGACAACATTTTATGACATATAAAATCTTGCATTTATTGTAGCATCTCCAAGATGGGGACCCAAAAGTTAGTGGGGCTGCATTTTGCTATTCCGGTTTTTGTGGTGTAAGAGGACATCATAAGTTGATTTTTATTTTAAATCAATTGGTGGGTGGAGGTTAGAAGGCACCCAAAAATATTTAATGTGATTTCTAAAATGGGAGAAGAGGCCACCTCATGTTTTTGGTGCAGATTTTGAAGGTTACCAATAACCCAAGTTTGAGTAACCATGGTTGGTTGCAAATTTAGACATTGATATTATTATTGTCAATTTTCAGATTTTTGGGTAAGGTTTTGGGGAGGAAGAAGGATGCCATGAATATATTGCAGGTTTTGAAGATGGAGTATATGATATTGAGCATATTTCAAGCTTAAGATCTGAAGCCATATTGATTATTGTTGCAGGTTTGAAGTTGAAGATTGGAGAGCTTGAAGGAGCGCTTTGGGAAGCCATTTGCTGTTGCAAATACACCATTGTTAAAGGTCTGATCAAACCCAAATCAGATTGGAATGATTGTGTTCCAGGTGGTTGTTGAGGGGGATTACCACCTGTTGATGTGAGTTTTATGCCACCACAACATGCAGAATCAAATACTTAGTATCCCAGAATGAAACACCAAATCTCCAACTCTCTCTTGAATAAGGATGCTCATATGCTAAACAATGTATATGGATTCTGTGATCAAATGATACAACCCCAAGGTTTCTTCTTATTGTGGACTTTTACTTAGTTATAATGATGTAATATGTTGGGTATCACATGGGACTTGTGCTATGTTGATGTGTGTTTTATGACTTACCAGTAGTAGAATAAAATATTGAGATTCCTATCCTCTCTTGATCAAAATCATGTGTATGCTAAGATTGCAAAAGATCATACGATTGATTCCAAGGTTCCTTTTATGTCAGTTAAATGTGATATGCTAGTATCACGAGGGGCCTTACATTATATTCAAGTTGACTTCAAACAATACTGACTATGGGAGCTTTCAAATAATACTTTTTTGGGGGTTTTAGAGATATGCATAAATTAAATGAGAGTAGGGTTTGGGGAAATTCTATTCTAATCCTATGTTAAGAACTTAAAAGATAAATATTGCTACGATGAAATCTACCAAACTTTTCTTCGCCAAATTCAACAATTGCACAAAGCTGGTGCGATCTTCAAGGGTTGTGCAAATAGCTTTCATATCCCAATGAACACCATCAAAATGAACAATGTGCATTATAGATAGAAGTTAAGCATCCACATAATGGATTAGATCCAACCTTACATTGCACTTAGGAATCACCTAAGAACAAAAGGTATGAGCAAGACAATTCCACCATAACACTATTATCAATCACATTCATCTAAGTACTTGAAAACAAATCTAATTTAAGTGAGGGAATAAAGAGAACATGCAAGCACCAAGATACATCAAGAAATAACCAAACTTCAATGGCAACTTTATCATCTCAGTAGCTCATAAGCAACAATCTCCAAATTTTGTCCTTATAAATGAGAAGTGAGGTCTTTATATAGCTCTCAAATTACAATGGGTGGCTGGGATTGAAACAAAATAAATGGCGTAGATTTTGCCACCTCAGCCCTAATTAGGGTTAGGGCAAGAAAAGAGAATCTACAATTAAAGAAAGGGTCCAAAAAAATGCCCACTATACATAAAATGCATTGTCTTCCTAAAATAGCCTATTCTCGATTCCCTTAAATGTAGTGAATTTTGACTTGGAGATCTTTGATGAGCTGGTGGAGATGATTGGGTGTTATGTTAGCATGCTAGGTGTCAGCCAATATTGTCTAACTGCATCATTTTGTAACCTAGTTCTAACTTTGATTACTTCTTTTGAAAGTATCTCCCTTTGATCATTTATTTCCTTCCATGTACATGTTTGAGAATTCATCTTCTAAAAATGGATTGAACTCCTTCATTGATGATTTATTCATTCTGGAATTTCTTCACACAAAATTGCTTGATTATGGTCTTGGACTTTCAGAGGAATTCAAGATGTTACATTCTTCCTTTTACATTACTGCACTTGAACTTGATTTTGAACCTTGAACGCCTTGAATTGGATTGCTTGAAATTTGGACGTCTTCAACATTGGAACTGGAATTCTAGGACTTGAATGGCTTCCATGAACATCTGCAACTGGTATTCGCAAAATAAAATGATTGACATAAGAATCATGCAAGAAATTAAAGTAGAAGGCATTTTTACATCTCATTCCAGACTTGGAATAAAATTTTAACTCTTGGAAACTTAAAACTTCTCTTTGTAGAAAGAAACTCTCTCTTCAAAATTATTGTGCCTTTTTCCTTATTCAAAGATTTTTTTCCTCATCGTTTATCTTGATGAACTAGCTTCATTCATGGGTGTGCATTTGAATGGGTTGCAATTAAATCTTTAAACAATTAAATATTTCCAATGCTTTATTAATTAGATATTAGATGTAAAATTCAGTATTTAATTAATTTCAATTTTTTATCAAATAAATATTAGTTATCGAAAATTCCAATATTTATTTAAATTTCTCACACTTTCGATATTTTCTCAATTTCCACATTTGATCAATTTCAAATGATTTCTTTTCTGAGGCGCCCATTGATATTGATCTTCACCACTATATTAAAAAAACTTTAATATTTCACATTAAGTCCTTCCTGTGGGCGCATCTCAACACGAGTAAAGAATTTTGAACTTTATAAATATTCCTTTTCCATGTACATTAGCCCCCCCTAAGCGCATATTCATGAATGTTAAGGACTTTTAAATGTTTACCAAGGGCCTTAATATTTCCTTTCCGGTGAGTATGAGTGCATATTAACAAGGTTACCCCAAGTTTTTAGGATGAGTACAATAGGGGACGGATTTTCAGGACAACAATTTTTTTTGCCAATTTTGTAGACGGTTAGGGGACGACAAAGAGGATGACCATATAACATATAACAATAGGGCAAATTAAAATATGTAGAGAAATTTAAAATATTCATATGAAAACGAGTAACTCATGCACTTATACATAATTGATAATAGAACCTTAAAATATAAGAATTACTAGAATTCATATGCCAAATTGTGTTACTTTGAGAGTCAAAGTCAAATTTCCTTTAGAAGTCAAAGTCAATGTCCCCTAGGCATCCCTTGTCCTTGGGATGTTTCCTAGACGGAGACGATTGAAAAAATATCGGAAACGCGTCCCTGGGTAACACTGCATATTAATATTGGTAAGGGATTTCAAACTTTAATATTTTCCATGTCTGTGTACAATATACACTAGGAGTGCAAATTAGGTTCCTTCATAGACTTTTCCCTGTAAGCGACATTCCTTGACCATTGAGAAATTGCGCTTTGAGCGCATTTGGGTGTCACTTGGTGGATTTTTTCATAAGAGCGGGATTTCGTGTGCATGGAGGAATTCTGCTCTCGGCAGGATTTTCATTTGATGAAGGATTTTTAACATCTTTGAACATTCATATGGATACCGTGAGGCAACATGCCATTGGTATTTGTTGTCAAGCATGATGGAGACTTAAAATTTCTTGCAAAAATCTTAAACTTTGAGTTCTCAGACCCTCTCCCTAGCACTTCACTAGAATAACGAACTTTGCATTTAGAATGGATTTTGTTTCTTCCTTGTACTGGCATTCTTGGGCGTTGATGGAGGATTTCAATATTACAACATATGCCCTTAGTGCTTTGGGTGCAGATCAAGAAGAGTGTTGGATTCATGTGTGAGTGGGATTTCTTAAGTTTCACAAATTCTATGCCTGTGGATGAAAGCCATATCTTGTGAGGTTTCCTTTCTTCTTTACCTTGCCACAACTTCATTGGTTTTGTAAAGTAAAGACTATGTACGCTAATTGGAACCTATAGTGAATTTTGGATGATTTTCCCGTGCACACCATCTTTAATCTTGAGTGTGAATGCGGCTTGGCCAAGGTATGTAGCCTCCACAACAGATTGCATACCGGTAATTACTCAACATTTATCTATATTCTTTGACCTGGCCGATGGTATAATAGAGATTGTGCTCTTGGGCGTGATTCCTTGGATGGCAAGAATTGACATTTTGGAGTGCATTCAAGACTTTTTGTTACAAATCGTAGGTGAGACTTCTTTTCGTAGACTTTGTCATTTCCAACTTTCCTTGTTTTTATATCAATGCTTGATTACTTTAATGCGATACTTTTATGCGACCATGATCCACAATTATTTTACTGCTTCCCTCTCCTTTGATTAACACTTAACCAAATTTTGATTGTTCAATACTCTTTTCAACTTGGACGCATTTGGGCCTTTATAGGAGATTTGAGAAATTTTGAGGAATTATTTTTGGATTGTGATCATTTTTCAAAGGATTCTCAACTTGTCACTTCACTCAAATTCATAACTCGAAATTAGGAAACATTTCAAAATTGAAACCTTAAAAGGTAGGGAACTAATCTTCGCTCAACACTTCTCAATTGGAACATAAGGAGTCTTAGGAGACTGGAACCAAAACTACCAATAAAACACAAGCCAAAAGGGCCGAGCGAACCAAAAAGTAGGGGGTCCCCATTTGCAATGGGGTGGTGTGTGAAAAGGTCACAATACACTATTCATTCAATGGACGTCAACTACTTCAATCACTTCCAACCAAACAAATTTCAAAGAGATAAAGGGTTTAGAAAGCTATTCTACTCCTAGAATCTAAGACAATGTTGATGATGGGGTGAGCCTCTAACAAATCCTTGCTTTGCCATGTCAACTAGGCATAGGAGGGTGCTATCTTCTAAGGATGTAGGAATGTTTTTCACATTGTCAATACTCATTCAAATACCCTATGAAGGTGCAATCTATATGAACATTTCCAATAGAATTTAAACACTTGCAATTTAGACCCAGACTAACCTTGCACTGTTACTTACAATCAGCAAGCACCAAAAGGTATGGACACTAGCTTCACCATTAATTATCATTCAACAATATCTTCCATTCAATTACTCTACTTCTACTCAACATGAAATAAAATCCTACTCTAAGTGAGGAAATGTAGAAATCATGCAGTACTCCAAAGGTCACAACATTCACCATGAAAACCAACAATGAAGAAAGAATAATTTTGGTAGTATTATTGCAACAATTTCTCCATGTCTCTCCCCCTTCTCTACACTATCTATAATTAGTTAGAAATGAGAAGGCCTTGGCCTTTTATAGTTGTTAAGTTACAATGAAGGGCCGAGATTGATTCAAGATTATGCCAACAAGGCCCTAAGATAACTACTAGTTACAAGCATTAAATGCTTGTCCAATTACATCAAAGCACCACCTTGTGGGCCAATGAGAAAATTACAATGATTTTGTAGACCAATCAGGAAATAGGTTAGGTAGTGTTGTAACCTTTTCACACCATCGGCCCACTGCAAATGGGGACCCCCTCTTTTTGCTCTTAGTTGTAGGGTTTGGCAGTTGAGATGGCAATTTAGAGCTCAAAAGAATTAAGGAGTGGTCAAGTGATCAAGTTGTCGGGTTGCAAGTGCGGATAGGAGTGTCAAGGTTATGGATTCCCTGGGACAAGTTGTGATGGTTGAGTTAAAATTCCTAAGTGCATTAATATTTTGGCTACTCAAATAGTCCAAATTACACTATAGTGGCATATTTTATACATAGGGGCTTCAAATTCCTTATAAAAATTGTTTTTTCATATTTAAAATATGCAAAAACCTCATGAAAATCATTTTTTCCTTACAAAAATGCACTTAGTCACAATGGAAATAGAATTTCCACTCCAAAAATGCACTTAGTCTCAATGGAAATAGAATTTCCTCTCCAAAAATGCACTTAGTCCCGATGGAAGTAGAATTTCCACTTCAAAAATGCACTTAGTCCCAATGGAAATAGAATTTCCATTTGAAAAACCATGAAAGTCCCTATAGGGGTCATTTTTCCACTCATGAGAGGAAATTTGCAATAAAAAAACTAAGTGTTGGGCCAACTAGTCCATGTGGAGGTTGCTTTCCCCCTCTTGGACATCAGGAACAAGGTAAAGAGTAAAAGTCCCTATGCACATTGATTTTCCATTGGACTCTATACTTAGAAAATTCTGAGAAAATTGTAAAATCCATATGGACAAGGATTGCCCCTTTGTCCCTATGAAGATGGTTTTTCCACTGATCCAATACTTAGAATATTTTTGAGTTGGGAAGTTAGGAAAGTCCTTATGGATGAAGAACTACTTGTCCTTATGCATATGAAATTTCCCCAAGTCCCTATGCTGAGTGTTGGGGATGATGTTTGTCTCTATGGGGATCGATTTTCCCCTTTGGGATAAGGAAAAGAAGTAAGATAGAGTCCTTATGAGGATCGAATTCTCCCTTTTAGGGATGATATGAGATTAACTTGGGAAATAAAACAGATGGAAGACTATCCCCATGGAGTTCAATTTTCCCTTTGGGGAGATAAGGTAAATTAAAAATGACAAGTGAAGAGTGAATGGAGGCAGTCCCTAAGCTGGTCGATTTTCCCCTTTGGTGAAATAAAATAGAAATAAATATAATTATAAAGGGAAATTGATTAAAATGTATCATACACAAATTTTAAGGTGATGTTTTTTAATCCCACATTGGCTGTGGGGGTGTGAGCTCAACCAAAAACTCCTTTAAAAGAAGCTCCAACAGCAATAAAGAAATGCAAAGTAAATGGTGGATTGCCTTCAAAATCAAGGGTGGTCAAAGGAAGAAGCAAGGAGCCAACAAGTAAATCATCCAAGGAGAAGAAGGGCTGGAATTCGAACCATACTAGGAAAAAAGTATCAGAAGTGCTCAAGAAAATCAGATTGCAAGAGAGTTGTAGAGGGAAAAATCAGTTTTTTTTCCAAGTCCATGGCAAGCATCTAAAGGGTGAGTGGATAGACAATGCAAGTGTTTTCAGACTTAAGTCTGAAAGTTTTCCTCTAGGGGCTGATTTTAATATAAAATGTTTAGAAAATTTTCTATCCACCAAATCACATTTGAACTTGTTGCAGGTTGTTTGAAGGACAAAAACCCGGGTTCCAAGACCAAAACCAAGCAACCAAGGTGGCTGAAAGTGACTATTTTCAGACTTAAGTCTGAAAATTTTCCAGAAAATCTGATTTTCTCCCAAAAATCAGAGAAAAATCCCAAATTATCCAACCGCATCAGATTTCTTTGCTAAGTGTTAGGGGATTATTTTTGCACAAAATTACCGAGTGTTGAGGACAAAGTCATTCAAGAGAGGTGTGTTTCAGACTTAGTCTTCAGAAAACCAGAATTACATATTATGGCCAAAGGGTTTGTTTTGCATATTTGACATAAGATTCCTTCATGCTCTTATTAAAACTCATGATCATTGATTGGATTGCATTGGTCATAGGGATTAGGCTGATTTTAGGACATTTTCAGACATGTTACAGGGCAGTCCTCAGAAAATCAGAACTGAGGCATTGATAGTGAAATTCAATGTTTGTATTTTAAGGCCACAATTTAGTCATCTAAGGCACGGTTTTCATGATTTTAAAGTCTGATTATACCTAAGTGCAGACTTAGTCTTCAGATTAAGTCCTCGGACTTAGTTTTCAGACTTAGTCCTCATAAATTTTAACCTTCATGGCTTCAAAGTTTTAGTTTCTTTTTGTAAGTTCGGGTCAATTAAGGATCAATTTGTTCATTATTGCATTGTCCTTAGATATTATTCTTAGCATTTCAATCCCAAGTTTCATTTGCAGCCAATAATTATAAATTTTCTAAGTCTTGGAATCAAGTTTGAGGATAAAGGTTAGAAAGCTCTGAATTCAGTCCCTTTAGTTAATCCATTACAAGATGCTAACTGCGAGCTTTGTACCAGGAATCATGTTTGGATCAAAGATGAGGATATTTGCAAGAAAGTGAACAAAAGGTGTAAGACAAGTTCAAGCTCAAGGCCAAGGATAGCAATGAAGGAGGACTAACCTAAAGCGATCAAGTTCAAAGGAGGACAACACTTCAAGATAATCGAGGGAAGCCAAGGATCAAGGACAAATTCCATGAAATAATTGATTAACACAAGGAATGAAGGAGGAGCCCATGGACAAGTTCAAGTTTAAATTCAAGGACATTCATGTGTCCCTATGCAAGACAACTTTTCACTTGATTAAATGCTTGATGAATAAGGACTATCTTATAGGGAGATCAACTTGTCCCTATTCACATCAATTTTCCATAAGGATCAAATGGGATTCAATTCAAGGACAATTGTTAGGGACTCCAATTTGTCCCTATGAGGGATCAAGGCTAAAGGATTCCAAGCCAAGAAGGTTACAGATAAAGGTATCAAAGATGTCCCAAACAATGGGAGAGGAATACTTCACCACATGAGGATAATCAAATTATGCAAGGAGGAAAGGTCTACAAATGAGAAAGATTGTCATCATCAAACATCTAAAAACATAAAAATTTATAAGACTACGATCAACGTGGAGAATCTAATCGCTCCAAGGAAGTCAAGATATCAGGACCAAGTTCAAGGATGGGTTCAATGGAAGGATCCCAATGAGGATGAAGATGACTAGGAATCCTAAGCAATGAGGGGGGATTGGCTCAAAGAGATCAAGTTTGAAGGAGGTTTAACCACTCTAAGAGGATCAAGAACAAGATTCACAAACAAGGAAAATGAACAAGTTCCACAAATCAAGAGGATCAGGTTCGAAGATGAAGTAGACAAGGAACTCCAAACAATGAAGGTCCAAGTGCAAAGAATTCAGCTAACACAAGGTCTATAAATCTAGGAGAAATGATTCCAAGAACAATGAAGTATTCCTAAGGATAAGGAAGTGGAATTAAAAACAAAGATGGCAAGAGAAAGAGGCATACATATTCTTGAGGATTAGTTGTTGGATGACTAAGCATCTAACTATTGGCTCTCCTACTTTCGAATTTTCTCATTGACCCACAAGGTGGTGTCTTGTTATCATTGGATGAGAATTTAATCTTTTAAGCAACCCTAATTAGGATTTTCTTTGAGTTATTTTGGGGCATTGTTTTCAAATCAATCTTGGTCGTTCGTTGTATTTGGGGCTCCTATATAAACCCCACTCCTTTCATTCGTAAAGGAGAGACTTGTTGAGATTGTTATAATAATACTGTCAAATTGTTCTTAATTCAGTTTTGGTCTTAATGGTGAATTGTTTGTATCATTTTGGAGTATTGCATGGTTTCTTCATTTCCTCATTTAGGATAGGGATTTTATTTCACATTGATTAGAAGTGTTTAGTTGAATGGAAGATATTTTGGGTGCATCTTTGTTGAACTTGTTTAGACCAAACCGCTAGCTGCTTGCTGATTGTAAGTTTGCCTTGCATGGTTGAATATCATATTCATAAGCTTAACTTTGATTATTTCTTGCACATTGATATGCATCGATGGATGGTGTTAATGGAATAGTGATAGTTTGAACATCTTACATCTACCATAGGAGATCACACTAGCTTGGTTGATGTCGATGGCTAAACTAAGTCTAGTAGAGTCACAAAGGCATTTATAATTTCTTGCATTCTAGGAGTAGAATAGTTTTCTAAACCTTTTCCCTTTGCAGTTTGTTTGGTAAGAAGAAGTTGATGTCCTCTGAATGAACAACGTAAGTCCCTTTGTGATACCCAACATATTACATCATTATAATTGAGTGAAAGTCCATGATAAGAAGGAACCTTGAGGTTGTCTCATTTGATCTCACAATCCATATACATTGTTTAGCATATGAGCATCCTTATTCAAGAGAGAGTTGGAGATTTGGTGTTTCATATGGAATACTAAGTATTCGATTCTGCATGTTGTAGTGGCATAAAAATCACATCAACAGGTAGAAGGCTTGAGCGGACTCCACAGGTACTCTTGGCATGTTTTGATTGGATGTTCTTGGACATGTGCAATTGGGATTTTCTGATTGGTAGAGGATGATTAGGCTCCACCTCAGCATGCTTTTCTCATAAATTGATTGATTTCTTGGTGATAAGAGAAATATCTCTTGATACTCAACATTATCAATCCTTGGCTCAATTGTGGCTTTCCAAGTTGTTTCCTCTCAAGGATTTCTTCTACTCTTGGAAACCTTCTCATTGCCACATTCTTGAATCTTGTACTTGAAATATTTCTTGATGCATTTATCTCGATCTTTGCCTTGATATTCCTTTTGTCTAACTTGTTTTCTTGGAATATTGATTTCTTGGCCATAATTTCCTTGAAGTGGTGAAGGCTTTCATGCACTTGGATTGTTCTACTCGATCCAACTGAACTTGGATTCCCGAAGGGAATTCAAGTTGATCCTCATCTGTGTGTAGCCTTGTTTATTTGATTTCATCTTTGTGTTGTCGTTGAGTTTTGCATTTCAACCTTGATCTTCAACTTTGAACTTGCACCTTCACCTTGTTTGAAGTCTCAAGCTTGATCTTGCCACAACTCCTTTGTTCTCCAAGCATCTCCCTCTTCCATAGCCACCTTGCAAAATAAAAGAGGTAAATTAAATCCAAGAATTAGATATGAAACTCTTTGTAAATTTTGCATTTTTCCTTGGAATTATAAAATCAAAGAGTTTAAAATTCCCAATTCTAGCCTATTTAAACTATTTCATCATGCAATTGTTTAAGAAAACTGAATTCAAGAGGGGGGGCATATTGCATCATGATTGACTTGTTTTAACTCCAAATAGGTTGGCAATTTTTAAAGGAGGTGGAAATGGGTGTACTTGGACAAGTGTAGAATCTGCACCAGTCAAGTACAACCTTGTACATGGCAAGTGCGGATTCTGCACTTGTCAAGTACAAGGTGTTGGCTTTATCGATTGCTTTGCAAATTTACAGCTTTTCTCCTCTATTTGTTGCCATTTTCCTTGAATTTTCACTTGAAACTCTTGCATTTAAAGGCGTGGAAGTGAGGGGGAGGGGAAATCTCACTTGTACTTGACAAGTGCGGATTCCACACTAGTCAAGTACAACCTTGTACATGGCAAGTATGGACTTCACACTTGTCAAGTACAAGGTTTTTTGGCAAAGGTGAAATGAGAGGGTCAAGTGACAAGGCAGAATACACAAAATAAAACATTTAAGTGCAAGAAATTATTTTAATTTCTTATACTTTAAGTTATTTTTTATGTATATGCTGTTAGGATGTTTGAGAGTGGTTTCAGATTCATAGGAGTTATAATGGAGATTTTGGATTTTAAGAGACTAAAATATTTTAAACTCAACCAAATTTCAAGAATTCGCACGCTTCCATTGGTGTTCTTTGTCAAGCTAAAACTTACTCTCTTCTTGCTTTGCATCTTCACTTCATCCTTTTTACCCCATGGCTAATTCATTTCATCACAATTCTCTCGACTCGAATTCCACATCCTTGACTAGCTTGGCCAAGCTCTCACTCATATCCATGAATGACTTGAGTCACTTGACTCCAAAGTTGCTCAAACTCATCTCTTAGATTCAGAGACTCGAAAATTGCCATTGAACTAAGACTACCTGGGACAACTACCCCATTGCCAGGTGTAAAGAGGGGGTCCCCATTGGCAATGGGGTGATGGTGTGAAAACCTCACAACATCACCTTGCATCAACTCTTGCCAAGCATAGGATTTTGTTCAAGCTGGTTATGAGACATAGAGGGTAAACCTGTATGCAAAATGGGAGACATAGACAAGGCATATGAGTAGTTTGGTAAAATTCATTCAAAATGGGTTTGTTGAAAAGGTCTTAGAAATTTTAAATAACTCCAATTTAAAGAATTTTAAATTAAAAGAATGTAAGCTTCAAATATTGACTGAAGAGTGATTATGAAGGTTCCTAACAAAATGAACTTGAAGTCAAATGGGATATAGTCAAAAGAAACATGAATCACCTTTTGTAATGAATTAGTTTGGCTTAGAACAATTTAATAGTAGAATTTCCTTGCTCTACTTAATTGAGAGAATTTAGTAATAAAACAATGATAATTGCAAATTGGAATGCCATTAGTAATCATCATAGATTTCTCATGGCCATTGAAATTTTGAGTAGTTGTTAACGATGGAAAAGTCTGATATGGTAATGAAAATGATTTAGGCATAAAGAAAATTTAGTATATGAAAAATAATCTCTTGTAAATAAACAAGAGGTGCAATGCAGCTGGAGTCCCTGTTTTTTTTCCAAAAACAACAGATTTGTTCAGATTTACGTGATAAATTGAATTTTTCATAGAAAAGCTTTGGCAAAAATAGCTTTGGAGGAAGATTTTCTCATCAGTATTGCTAGAAATATTGACAGCATACAATTGAGAGCCTGCTAAATTTAGCTTTTTAATATCTGAATGGGGTAGAAGATATAAGCAGTAGATTATTGGTGCTTGTTTTGGACAGATCAGAGAGAGTTTAAGTTTTATCATAAATACTTAAGCAACATACGGTAGTATATTAGTTCTCATTCTTAAAAAATCATAAATGAAGTGAATCTGAGGTAAAAGGAGCCATTTTAGTTTTAAACAACCAAAAAGAACCTCTGTAAACAAGAGGGCGTGTTAGGAGAAGGATGTGGATAATTACACAGGAAACTACATTCCAACATATTATCATTGCAAGTTCTGGCAGCCCTTGCAAATTGTGAAAATCTAGGCAATTAATTTTCACATGAATTAACTTGTAATCTGCACCTAAAAAGTAGAAATAACATATAATATTCCTTGCTAGACATCTGAATTCGTTCTCAAGGGTAAAACTCTTGTAAGGGTCATTTCAAAAAAATGCTTAAATTAAGCACAGTTTCAAGATTGTCACTAGCCTACTGCCTTATTAAATATTGAAGTTCAAAAACATTCACTAAAAGTTGCAGGATTCATATATTTCCTTATCTTTCTCATGAATCATGTAATATAAAGCAATGAAAACCATGCTTACAGTAGTAAGAAGCATCCATTTGGTGTCCCAGCAGTACTCGATGGAGCCCATTTGTTGGCAGATGAAATGTAGGTTTGTCCAGTAAATCATCAAGATTTGAAGCCACAATTCTTGATCTGCCCCATCATCATTTTTCAGTCCTGTAGCCAATTCATGCAACATATCTTTTAAAACCTCCTACAATGTCTACAAATAAATGAAAAAAAACTGTTATGAAAGAAACAGAACAAAATGGGTACTTGAAAATGGAACTAAAAAATTGTCAGCTCAAATCCTGTCAAAAGTAGTTCCAAATGGGCTTTTTAAAAATGAGCAAAACACACCAAACAGAATGCAACACCATAAAAAGACAAGTGTGAAAATTAAAGGGGTTGATAAAGGTTGCACAAAACTGCCCACATTGAAAAAGCTCATCAGTTTTCTGGAGGAACATATTATCTGCATCAAGCATGACTATCCTCTCATACTCCACGAGACTCCAAGCATATAGCTTATTTGGAGAGAGCAAAGAGCTTGTCAAAGTCTCTTTGGTTCTTGTAGGGATTATCAATGTTGTCTACATATACTACCCAAGCCCCATCTTCACACCTGTGTGTTGCTTAACAAAATATCTTCAATTCCAACTTCTAAGATAAGGTTTTTTCTCTTTCCCCTTCTCTTAAAAAATCAGAAGGGTTCGTGCTTACGATGTTTTTTTCCCAATCTAGAGGGACATCCTTTGATAATATAATAACAAGATCTGCATTCGCTTTGAGTTTGACGAGGGATCTCATCACGACTCAAACTGCAATGTAAAATTCAGTCTCTTGGGGTCCCAATGTACAGCAGTGTTGCATAAGCATGTTTGGAAAAGCTTTCTGCAAATGCTCCTCCCTGTGTAGTAATGCCATTTCTACACCCACATAAAAACAAAACACAAACCAACAACATAAATAGATTCTTCACTGCAAAAACAACATTCAACTAAACAAATTTAGACCAAGCTTTGGTTTATAGCTTTTGTGTGGACTCCAAGAAGGATCTTGATAATTACCAGAAATGCAGCCACACTTTCCCCAAGATCCTTTCCCACAAAAAATGCCTGAAAGTTCATGGACTAGACATATTATATATAAGATAAATATTGATTATGGATTCCTATAAATTTACAGAATGGATTTTTGGTCTAAAAATTAACAACCCACATCATGCTTGCTATTTGGGACTTTAGACAATCAAAGAATAAATAGAGTATTCCCTGTTTAAGCCTTTTGGTCCTTTGGATATTGTGGATACTTAGTTTCTCAATGACAAGGGTATTGAGAAGGCCGGCCATGTGTTGCGAGGTTTCACATCGTCACCCCAAGGAATTTGGTGACCCCCATTTTTTGAGCAAACCTTGGCATTTTTCCTAGATCCCAATATCCAGGGGCCTTGGCAATTTTTGGACTTAGATGAGTGAATTTTGAAAATTATTGAAATCAAAGCCTTGTGCTTTCATTTTCGAATTTGAGTGTGATTTGGTCTTTTCGAAAATTTTTGCAAACTTTGGGTGTTGAAATGGATTAAATAGCCAAAATTAAATGATTTGCCAAATAGAAATTATAAATGGCAAAATTTGGCCACTAATAGTTCGAAAATCTAGGCCAATAAATCCAATAGTTTGCATTGAAATCTTAAATTGTGGGCATTAAAATTGAAGACCTGGCCCTTTTTTATAAAAATTGAGCTTTTAAAAAATGAAATCTGGGCTAATAGTTCAAAAATCTAGCCTTTAAGATATAAAATCTGGGTAATAAATTGAAAAATCTGCATTGAAATTTAAAAATATGGCCACTTAATTCGAAAAATCTGGGCATTGAAATTAAAATTTGAGTTTTAAAGAATAAAATCTGGGCATCAAAATTAAAAATTGGGCTTTGAAATTCATAAATATGGGCACCAAAATCGAAAATTAGGGCCCTCCTTGGTGTAGCGTGTGGCATTGGGAGTAAAACTTAGAGCCTTTTGGTGTAGCGTGTGGCTTCATAAGGCCCTAAATCTGGGCGCCATGCTTTAGTTGGCAATTTAAACAATTAAATTTTAATCCTTAAGCTATGCGATTTTCTTTGCTACATTTAATTTGAGGATTTTAATTTAATTTTGCTTCCCTCCAATACAGGTCGGCCCTCTAATTGGAGGCAAAAAACATGTATGTAAAGTTGCCCCCCCCCCCCTCTCTTTTTCATTCATCCTTTCCCATCCATCTTGGCAATTTAGAAGAGGAGCGAAAATTGGAAGGCAGTGAGGAGCAGAATTTGGAGGGAGCAGCGAAAATAGAAAAGGTAGCGAATCTTGGACTGCTAATATTGGAGAGGCTACTGTTTGTTCATAGTGCCCTACTTGCGAAATTCTTGCAGGGGCAGACCTGTGGATTGGTATTGGAGCAGAGCTTGCAAAACACTTACGAAAATCTGGAGGTGCCCTAGCTGTTTGGAAGGGGCAGACTTGCGAAAATCAGGGGTCAGGTTATTGTTTTGGGATTCAAAAATCATTCAAGGGGACTGCTATTTGGGTAGAGGAGCGAAAATTTGAAGGTGCAAGCCTGCTATTTGATAGAGGAAATTGTGAAAATCTGGAGGAGTTGCAAATTCAGAGGGTAGAGTTATAAGTTGATGAAGGGAGCTGCTAATGATCATGACCTGTTATTAATCCTAGAGAGCTTGCAGATTTGTCAAGAGGAGACCTGTAGCCTGCCAATTTGAGGAAGAAGATTTGCAAAATTCTTGGTGAGTGGACTGTGCATCTTATTGTTATCTTTCTTCTTTGGAGTTGATAGTTGTTGGTAGAAGACGATCTTCATGATTGAGAGTGAAGGCTGGTTCATAAAGCAGATTTTTTTCCTGTTCTTGCTTGGTTCTTCCCTCCATTTTTTGCTTGCATCATCCATCCATCACCTCATCATCTCATCTAGGGTTTGAAGTTGGGAGATATAAGTGTAGTTTCTGTTTAGGATTTGAAGAAAGAAGATATAAGTGGTAGTCCCACCCCTAGGAATGAAGTTGGGAGATATAAGTGTAGTCCATCTCATAAGTTTTCGACGAGACAGAAATAAGTGGTAGTCCATCCCTAGGCGGAGAGGCAGAGATAAGTGTAGCGTGATAGGCATTGGAGAGTCATAAATATGCTAGTCCATCCCTAGGATTGGAGGGGCAGAGATAAGTGTAGTCCCACCTCACTGTAGAAAGAAGGGGCAGAAATAAGGGCTAGGATGGCGGATGCTAGTGCAAGCAAGAACCCAAAGGGAATGAATACCAAGAAAGCCAGGGAAGACATGATGCCCAAGACCACCTTCTTTTCAAAATTGAAGCGAGTCGGTCACACCAACATCGGTACAGTGGACATGATACAGTTGAGAGATAGGTTGAAAGGGGGTCAGTCCTCTATGTCAAAGAAGATCTACAAGTGTGGAATTGTGCAAGCTGCCGCCTTCCCTCCTACCTTGCCTTGTCCGGAGTTGGTGATGGAGTGTGCGTCTCGGCTAGATATTGTGACCAAGTCCATCATTTTTGATGAAGGAGAGAGGGTGTTGGCTAACATCAGCGGGCAGGTGGTAGAGGAAGTGTTTAGTATACCCCAGCAGAAGGGCATGATAGTAATGTTGATGGATCAAGCCGCCAGGTTCTTTCAAGACAGTCAGGATGCCTACCTCGCTCTACTAAAGCAAAATTGGTTACACGAAGGCAAGAAGGGAGTCACCAAGTCATCGAGGCTCACCAGGTCAGATTTCAAATCAGAGTATGGCGATCTTATTGTGCTTCTCAACCGAGTCATGGGCTCCGCTCAAGGTATGCAGTTTGAAACTTGGATGTACTATTTTATTGAAGGAATTGAAAATGGAAAAAAAAAGTTTGATTGGGCTAGAATTATAAGTGAAAATTTAGAGTTGCAACTTAGGACAGTGCAAAATCAGAAACAATTCTATATGGGGTCCTACCTTTTCTATTTAATTGCAAGACTGTATGAACATCTTGGACTTAAGGCTAGAGGGGTGATTGGCAATGGGCCCGGACAATGCTTGGTGCATGAGTGCTATCCACAACTTCATTTGCACAACACCAAGGACTACAAGATATTTTATGATGCCTTTGCCATGAGGACAGTAAGGGTATTGCAAGGGACACCCGCAAGGAGGCTCTCATCGGAAGCGGAGACAAAAGTCAAGAAGTTTGGGAGTTGGTTCATCTAGTTTCCGCAATTCACTTATATCAGAGTGGCTGGATGCACAGCTTGTCCCAAGAGGCTTCCAAGGTACCCACTCGATAGGATAGTTTTGATGGAGTTGGCTAGGCAACTTGAGCAATATGACAAAATGATGAAGCTTAAGGGTGAGACAAGGGTTACCTTCTCACTCATGATAGGCAATGATAGTTGTCCCAATCCTGTCGCCTTTGCAGCTGCGGAGAAAGAGTTAGAACAATATCATCTAGGATGGTATAGGGCAAGGCAAGGATTCGATCCTAATGGTCTAATCAAGGCATCTCATGGGAATCCATTCAAGCATATTTCTACTTTGGAGGATTTTTGGGCCAATCCACAGGATGACTTTCATGTGAGGAAGTTGGCTTTCTCAAGGTTATCGGTGGGCATGATGAGGGCAATTAGATGGAGAAATCTTGATATTCCGGACCAATTGGAAGAGGATGAAGATGTGCTAAGGGAACATTACAATACAGTGGAGGGAATGGAGTTGAATCCAGTGGATTGGGATGATCCTCAGGATCTTTCCTTAGATGTAGTAACAAGAACAATTGAGCTACACACTGAGTGGTGGTACAATAGGAAGTTTAGACAATTACAAAGTCGGAGGGTACACCTTACCTATGAGAAGATGAAGCCAGAAGAGGAGAGTCCAGCGGAGTCAGTCGGACAGCAGGGTGGGGGCAGGAGCCAGCAGCAAGCAGTTAAGAGCATTAAGAGGAGTTTGGAGGTTGAGAAAGATAAAGAACATCAAGAGCCTCCAGCAAAGAAACTGAGTACAGTGCCATTAAGAGAGAGCATAGTCGAGGCTAGGAGCCAAGAGGTTGGTACAAGTGAGCAAAGGGCAGCGGTAGAGGTGAGCTTTGGTTCAGAATCAAGTGGTTATAGTAACAGTACAGGGTACTCTCCTCTTTCGGAGAACCAAGTTAAGGAAGATATGTCAGTCACTAGTGATGAAGGTGATAAGCCAATTGATATCGAGGCTCTATCAGTTGAGGAAGGAAGCCAAGTGCCTAAGGCCGTTGGTGATGTTGTGCTAGTCGAACCGAATCTAGATTTGGGGAGATGTATTGCACCACTATGGTTGAGATAGATGCTTATGCCAAGGGGCAAGGTTGTGGCCATCCGGATAGTTGAGGATATTCAAGGGTTAGTGGAAAAGGAAGATGATGTCGGACAGAAACAAATTGCAGGAACAGTGGCAAAGGTAATCAGGAATGATGAGGATGGTCACCGAAAGGTTCAGATCGCTGTACCAAAGGTTAGCAAGGCAGTAGACAAGATTGTGGCCTAGGATTATGAGATAGTAGAGCATGACATGGGAGGAATCATAGATGACATGGAGTATTTGGAGGTTCAGGAAGGCATAGCTTCAATTAGAGAAAGGTTGAGAAAGGTAAACGAAAGGATTGTGGAGTTGGAAAATGAAAATAAGTATTGGAGAGATAGCTATCATGGTGTATGTCAACCTATCCAACAGCTGCATCAGACAGCCCTTCCACAAAATAGTGGGAGCAATCTAGAAGAAATATTAGCTCGAGAACAAGAAACTAAAAATTGGATCAGTAATACAATTCAAGAAGGGCGAAAGTTCTTGCATGCCTTTATCTCGACATTTAGGTCATTTGTGTCTCTTAGGGACAAATTCAGAGCATTTGAAGGGGAGGGGAAGGATTTCCTTCCAATCCGCGACTTAGCCATTCCCAGGCTACAGGCAGCCATAAAGTTATCAGAGGGATCTTTGGTGAGGGCCAAGTTGGTGAATGAAGGAGGAAAGAGTATTGTTGAGTCTTGGTATATTAGCATTTGAAGGGGAGGGGAAGGATTTCCTTCCAATCCGCGACTTAGCCATTCCCAGGCTACAGGCAGCCATAAAGTTATCAGAGGGATTTTTGGTGAGGGCCAAGTTGGTGAATGAAGGAGGAAAGAGTATTGTTGAGTCTTGGTATATTATGTTGATTGCTAGATCGAGGGTACTCGAAGAGATATAGGATGAGATTGCACAATATAGTTGTAATGTCCCCTTTTTTAGGGTACATTATTTTGTGTCGGGTTGTTAGCCTTTTCAGTTTGGCTCGGAGGGTTAACTGTGGTGTAGCAGTGCACTAGAAGATAATTGGCCTAGGTGTTTTCAGTTCCAGGCCAATCGGAGCAGTTCAACAAGTTTCCGAGATACTTACTATTTTTAGTAAGTCAGCAGGGTTCAAATTTCTTGGCTTTTCAGTAGTGGACTCAGAGCGTCTCACCGAGAGCTTTCCGGCGAGCTATCACACGTCAGTATTCGAGCTCGTTTGGGCCTCCGTTTTAATACCAGAAGTTTTCCTCACTTATTTATTATTTTACTTTATAACTCAACGGTCATTTATTTAAAGTGACTTAAAGTGAGTTTATATGAGACGAAATGGGCATACGAAGAGTCACAGTGGGGAAACTGAAGAGTCACAGCTGCAGCCTTAAGAGGAGGTTGAGAGTCTCATTTCAGCATGCTTCAGTTTATGAATATTTCTTCTCTTTGAGAATTTGAGAAGCTTCAGCTATCGAATCAAAAATCTGAGGACGGAAACCTTCAGCATTTCTTGGTGGATTGGACGGAAACTCGATTCATCTCGGTGCGGATTCATCCAGAGTTCGCCATTGTTATATCAGGTTCTTCATTATCCAGTCTTATTGTTCTTTGCTATATTTCGGATTGGATTGAATATTGTAATGTTGGGTTTGTGTATTGCTGATGTATAATACAAAACTGTATTTTTGAGAAAGTTAATAAAGTTATATCTGCTGGTTATTCGAATTTATCTGTTGGATACTTGCATGTTTTATTGGTTTTCGAATCTGCATATGATTTGGTTGAGAAAGTTAGTAAATGGCCGGTTAGGGTCATTTCAGTGGTATCAGAGCTTAAAATCCTGTCCGCCTGTGAGGTTCTTTTCAATAACATATTCGCAGAGTTTTTTATGTGGTTTTCTCAGATTGTTATTAGATTCTGGTTATACAGTGATGTTGGGGAAAATTCATGAGTCCTTGTTGCAGAGATATTCTGGTAAGAGAAAAAAAAAACTCTCTTGTGCAGCATTTTACAAAGGAAGTTAAGTAATTTATGGGAATTCAATTAGTACCAAGTCTGGTATTACAGTCATATTACAGTGAGACTCTTTATACTGGTCAAACCATTTCTGCGAGTATCTAGATGACTGCGGGACTGTGTGTTAAGTTTCAATGATCCCATAACCACATTTAAAGGATCGCCTTTACTTGCCGACTGTTGGATGATTAATACCGAAGCTGCTACAGGCATCGAACCGACCAATAGGGCAGAAGTTGCAAATGTGTGAGTGGCGGATAAACTATTCTGGATGTCTAAACCTGCTAATGAAGTTTAGACAATGACTGGAGTAATCCGCAGGGTTTTTGCTATATTTGAAGACATCAAACATCCTTGCTAGGGCATTCTTGTATGCTGAAGGAATCTCGTTAATACTGGAGCCTAGTACTGAGTGCGATAGAAGAAATACTTGCAAACTTTACAAGACCGAGCTAAGAATACGGGAGTTGGTAGCAAAGGTAGTGATTGGGAAGTCACATTACATGCTCACGGACGAGCCCAGGCAGTAAGTATGGGTGTGCGGAGACTCTAAGCAACAAGCCCAAGTGCGAGGAGTTGCGGTGAGGAAAATAAATAAAGACAGGCCATATAAATCTCACGGGAGTAGTCACTTGGTGAATCGAATTAATTATAAATCGCGGGACCCAGTTTATCGAAGACATTTCATGAGGCTGATATATTTTGTTTATATTTGTATTCGGCAAGAGGATGCACAGCACGCTATATTATAGTTACGTGGAATGCTATTGGTGCCGCAAATTTAATTTATTAGGCTTACTTCTATTGCAAGGTGTCGAAGATTTTACATGCTAATGTTGGGTTATTAGCATCGGGATGTTTAATATTTGAGTGTATTTAAATGAAGGAAAATACAGGCAGCGTCAAGGGTGTGGAAGAGTTTCGGTGGGACAGCAGAAGTGACATGACCCACATCCAACCCCGACGCATCCGCACTTAGGCGGACTGACAAGAGATAGTCCGCGCGGGTGACCATTCCCAGCGCAATCAATATCAGTCACGCTCGGCCTTGGTGTGACTGACGGTTCATGCCCAGGCGCTAAAGAAAGTTTGCTTGCTGACAGTCGGGCGCATTAACGGGAAGCAGAAACAGTCACGTTCCAACAGGAAGTCTATGCGCACAATCATTCTGAGAGCTGCAATAGTCTGGACACTACAACGGCAACATTTCAGCACATGTGCGTTGTGGGAGCTAGCGTAGAGACCAGGTTGGTCCACATCATATGTTCTATTCTGTCAGTAGGTATTTAGAATTAATCAGTCCTTCAAAAATGCAGCCAGTGTAATGTGCTGAATGTACTGTCAATGCTAAGACGTCTTCTTAATATTTAGTCTCTGGTATACTTTATACTGTATTGCTTTCGGTTTTAGCATTCCTACGCTTGGTTTATAAAGGATCAATCCTCAATTTCAGTTGACAGTAGTTGTGGTTGATTTGCTATGTATGTGTGGAATACAACTGTTTCATAATAGAGGAAAGATACAATATTCCCATCTCCCAAATTTATCTGATATTGGTAAAGGAAACATTAGCATTCACTTTAGATGCAATAACACTGCAGCGAGAATACCATCAGTATACATAGACGAAACACAAAAAATAAAATAAAATACACTTTTGACTTGGTCAGAATATTACATTGGTATCAGGATATTATATTGGTTAGAGCTCCCATCTTAATTCGATGACAACATCTTTTCAATAAACCTCAGAACAATACATTCACTGTTTGCAAAGTGTACACTATTAATTTTCTATGGGTTCAGTACCTATTTCAAAATAATGTCAGTTGCTTGTATGTTGGAATGGGAAGACAAATACACAGAACTTCTGAGACAGAAGTAAATTTTCAGTCCCGGTAACACACAGCAAAACAGTGACAGTATTCCTTCAGTCAAGATCGAAACAGTGAACTTTTGGATCATCTCGGTCAGAATAAATCAGAATTGTAACTGCAGGGCAGCAGTTCTTAGTTTTAGAACTTCAGTCTTTAGCACGAATCTGGAGAAGGTTAAATCATGGAGTCACTGGACAGCCCAGTGTTCTCAAAAGAATTCAATGGCACATTCTACGGAGTGCAGCTCAGAGATGTACAAAAGGAAATGGAAATCGGGAATGAATTGTGTTGCCTTGGATGGCAACTGGAGGAATAGAAAATTGCAAGCCGCATGCTGGCCAAGCTCAATGAAATAAATTCATATTTATCCAGGATTGATCAGGCTGACTGCAGGCTATTTAATTGGGCCATGCATCCCACGATGGTTGCCTTAGTGCAACGCAGGTTTATGAGTCATCCACTTCGAGATGTTAGGCTTGCAGTCGCCTCATGTCTCAGTGAGATCACTCGAATTATAGCCCCCATCATTCCTTACACCGAGCATGTTTGGAGACAGGTGCTACAGTTGATTGTAGACAGCTTAGATGGGCTGAGGTATGACGGAGACTCTATTTTTGATAAGCAAGTAAAAATCTTGGAGTTAGTGGCAAGCACTAGAGTTTTCAGTCACATGCTGAATCTTGGTTATGATGAAATGATTCAGCAATTGTTTCGGTGTCTCCTAAATAATTATAGGGAGCGCCATTCAGATGAGGTGAAGAAATGCACGATGACTATCTTATCCTCGATCTTAGATGAGGAGTATGAAATATGCAAACAATTGCGGTTTGAATTGTTGGCATTATGGAGAGGAGGAATAAGGAGAGCATCCATGACATATGAACTCTCAGCTGAATTAATTAAGCTTCAGGCTAAAAGATTCATGAGTTCGTTATCTAAAAACGAACGGGCATCATTAGGCTTTCAGGTTGCAGGATCTTCGGTGATAGGCCAGGACTCAACGATGGCAGGGCAGTTTTGTTTCCTATGCCAGGAGAGTTGGTCACAGGGGCATGTATGCACGATTGATCAAGGGAGAGATAAATTGCAGCCTAGTGATAAAGGTGTTACAGTTGAGTCTTCCCCGCTTTTGGGACTTGGTGGTGAGTGTTCAGCACTCTACTTTGGTGATTTGGTGGCGGAGTTTGATAACCCCAGGATTATGGGTTGTGATGACTAGTGGGAGACTTTCAGTGATTCCGGTAATGAGGAGTCATGTGACTTCTTTAGCAACACTTCACTTTTGCATCACATGGATATGGATGATCCCTTTGGCAGTGCATCTCGGGGTAACACTGATGAGAAGTGTGCCTTGAAGAGTCAGCTGGAAGTTAGCGATGACGCTATTATTGCAGCATTAGTTCACCATGATAGCGCTCATCAGATCATTGATGATCTGTACAGGATAGCTTAGAGAGATCAAGGGCTGGGCAGTAGAGGGATTGGATCCTATATTGCAGGTTTACAGGGAGTCAGGACAGCTTTTGAGGATTGGAAGTCGGAATATTTGAGACTTCTTACAGACCATGACCACCTGTTACAGGTTGCTGGGAATTATGCTGAGCAGTTGAGGAATAAGGAGATTGAGATCGATAAGCTCAATAGGGAGCTTAGTGCTACTCATGGCACTTTGGAGCATACTTGCATCACTCTACAGGAGGTGAGGAATCAGATTGTGGTCTCTAGCCAGTACAGGGAGCAGGATGACAAGGATAGGTCTGAATTCTATCAAGAGGTGGTTCAGGAGCTTGACAGTATACAACAGACCTATGACTTGGACAGTTGTCCAAAAAGATCTTTGAGTCATCAGGAGTTTTGTAAAGAGTTAGATCACTTTTAGATGATGGATAACTCCTTGTTTGATATGGGTGCGGAGTTGTCTATCAATAATCCCCTCTTTGAGTTAGTTGAGGGAGATACTTCCTATTCCCAGGAGGAGGACGAGATTGGTTGCAGGGTGTGGGACTCAGGGGTAGTTATCAAAGTTGAGCCTTGGTCGTTAGAACGGAGTAGGGGGATGAGCTCAGTTGACGAGCAGTATGGTTTGTGTACCCGCAACCCAGGAGTGGTAGCTATATTTGGTGGCATGATGAGAGTTATGTCTTTCCCTACATTACCGCTCGATGAGGATGTTGATCAGGTAGGACTTCTTCAGTACGGGGTTATCGAGTTTGGCATGTTGGCTATGCTGGTTGGTGTGAGTTTTTCACACAATGATATACATTGTATGACTCCGAGCATTGAGACACAGTCATGGAGTCTTTATGCTGATTTGGGGTTTCCAACAGAGATAATCAGTGCATCGCAAGTGGAAGTCTTATTCGGCAGTTTTGACAGTTTGCCGTTTCAGCGTAGTTATTGGTTTAGGATTTAGATTAGAGGGGCAGCTTTATGGCAGAGGGGTACCACCAATATGTCACTCAGTATGGATAGTGAGCATCGAGATATTTCTGTCGGCTGGGGAGATGTATGGGTTTTCTGCTTGTGGGATCCAGGAGGGGCATACTCGCGGTTGGTTCTCATTTCTGGAATCAATCGACACGAGATTTGGTTTTCTCCGGCATTTGACAGGAGAGGCATGGGAGATTCCCGTTGGAGTGAGGTTCCTAGTTGGGTTGAGACCTTACCTATAGGTGACAGCAACACAAGGCAGATTGACATGATTGATCTTGCAGTGAGTTGGGAGTCGAGCATTGGTTGGGCTGCTGTTTTGTTATGGAGTGAGTGGCTTCACAGATCGGAGCTTAATGACTATGTCAGCTACACACGACAGGTCGGTGGAGCAGCTTCCCTGAGATTAGTTTGGGATCCAGGTATTTGATCACAACATGCAGATACCGATTGCTTGAGGGCAAGCAATCTCCGAGAAGGGATGATTGTAATGTCCCCTTTTTTAGGGTACATTATTTTGTGTCGGGTTGTTAGCCTTTTTAGTTTGGCTCGGAGGGTTAACTATGGTGTTGTAGTGCACCAGAAGATAATTGGCCTAGGTGTTTTCAGTTCCAGGCCAATCGGAGCAGTTCAACAGGTTTCCGGGATACTTACTATTTTTAGTAAGTCAACAGGGTTCAGATTTCTCGGCTTTTTAGTAGTGGACTCGGAGTGTCTCACCAAGAGCTTTCCGGTGAGTTATCACACGTCAGTATCCGAGCTCGTTTGGGCCTCCATTTTAATGCCAGAAGTTTTTCTCACTTATTTATTATTTTACTTTATAACTCAATGGTCATTTATTTAAAGTGACTTAAAGTGAGTTTATATGAGACGAAATGGGCATACGAAGAGTCACAGTGGGGAAATTGAAGAGTCACAGCTGCAGCCTTAAGAGGAGGTTGAGAGTCTCATTTCAGCATGCTTTAGTTTATGAATATTTCTTCTCTTTGAGAATTCGAGAAGCTTCAGCTATCGAATCAGAAATCTGAGGACAGAAACCTTCAGCATTTCTTGGTGGATTGGACGGAAACCCGATCATCCCGGTGCGGATTCATCCAGAGTTCGCCATTGTTATTGTTGGTGTAATTAATTATTCCTAATTACACTTTACTTAATCTTACTTAGGTTAATGCATTGCATAGTAGTTTGTGATTGAGACACTTAGGAGTGTGCACATCTATTAAGCACATGGTGTAGGAGAAATTCCACTTTTGGTGTGATAGTTGTCATCACATACCTCGTGTGTGAGATCCACCTTTCGTGCTCTTATCACATTATCATCCTAATCCAATGCACATACTTTATTGCATATTGGAGGATGATCCACATTTGGTGGACATGTGATTACACTTAGCATAGGTGATAGCTTATCAGCTACTTATCATTCTCTCATATTGCCTTTCCTATATAAGGAGGCCTATTATGTAATCATTTAATTCATTATTGAATATCATTAATTCATTGGATCTATTCAATCCATCCTTGCATTCATATTTTCTCTCTTGTGCTTTTCTTCAACCTCTTGATCTTGGTTCAATATTTGCTATTTGCAAATTCTTACAGTTATATCAGGTTCTTCATTATCCAGTCTTACTGTTCTTTGCTGTATTTCGGATTGGATTGAATATTGTAATGTCGGGTTTGTGTATTGCTGATGTATAATACAAAACCGTATTTCTGAGAAAGTTAATAAAGTTATATTTGCTGGTTATTCGAATTTATCTGTTGGATACTTGCATGTTTTATTGGTTTTTGAATCTACATGTGATTTGGTTGAGAAAGTTAGTAAATGGCCGGTTAGGGTCATTTCAACAGTCCAAGCATCGACACTTTCATTTCAAACATGTTGAGCGATGCGAGTATTGCACTTGATTTTGAAAAAATTAAAGAGGAGAATTTTAATGAGATAGAGTTTGGATTGAGATTGGATGAGTTAGGGAAGGTTGCCACCAGGCAGAAACAGCTGGGCATCTTGCCTCTCTCAGGGCCCTTATCGAGTTTGCAAGGGATGATGAGAAGGAAAGTGAGAAGACACTGCAAGCAGCAAAGAACATGATGGACGCAGCTGAGCTTAGGATGAGGCATACACCTTGCCCTCCCATGGAGAAAGTCAACACAACATGTTAGCCAAATTCATTGCTTATGCTAAAAAGATGAAAGAAAGGGATAGAATTGTATTGGAAGATCATTTGATGTAAGCCCAAGTGGCAAATTTTCCTTTCTTCTTGGGTAGGATAGGTGTTTGATTTTGATTGGCTACCATTTTGGTGCCTTCTCATTGGTTGCCACTTTTCTTTTTTTTCATTGGTCCATTGATGAGGTGGCGTCTTCTCATTGGCCGATGGGGTGGCAACCCTAATTAGGGTTTCTAGGATTTAATCTGGATCGTTGATTTTGCCTCTTAATCTCTACTGTTGGTTGTAATTTTGAGCCTCTATATAAGGCCATGTACTCTCATTTGTAAAGGGTTGAAGAAAATTGTTGCTAATATAATACCAAAATTGCTTCTCTTGTCATTGTTGTGTCTTGCATGGTGATTAAGAACACTTGGTGTTATTGCATGGTTTCTACTTCCAATAGTTAAAGTTAGATTTCATTGAGTTGTTAAAGTAGATTTCATTTCAAGAAAATTGTTAACGTAAGGATAGAAGTAGATGGCTAGTTGTATGGTGATATTGGTAAATGTTTGATAGGGATCTATATACTAGGCCACTAGCATCTTAGCGGCTTGTTAAGGAGCCTTGTGTGGTAATCTAGTCTCATTCCCCTTGAATCATTGCATCTATGGAGGTAGCGCCGCTGGCAAGCTTTCATTAGATTTGATCCCCGTCCATTTGCCAATCTTTCCATTCTATAGTAGGAGTAACAGTAAAGCAACAAGTAGTTTAGTAGTTAGAGTTTTGAAGAGCAAAGTTGGAAGTGATATAAATTTGAGTATACATTGCAAAGCTAAATCATATCATCATCATAATGAGAATTTGACATCCTTGAATGAACAACGTAAGCCCCCCTACGTGATTAACCAGCAAATCACATTAATATAACTGAGTTAGTATCCACAGGTGTAAGGAACCTTGGAGTTTTCTCATGTTCTTCACGAGTAATTACTTTTCAAGAGAGGGTTGAGTGTTTGGTATGCTATATCAAGTATTCAATTGCTATATGTTATGTAGTGGTACAAAACTGACATCAACACTATGTCTTCCACAAGATCGACAATCTTGCCTTTTTCTATTTCAGACAGTTGGTCAGAGAACCCATAGTCTCTCAAGTCAGGACAAATTGCATGAAATCCTGTGTTTGCGAAGGCAATCATTTGATGGCGCCATTAATACAATATTTCAAGAAAACCATGAAACCACACATCTGGACCTGTCAAGCAAAGGAGAGAAACTAATACAGCCAAAAACTTGAGCCACAAAACAAAATAAGACTTAGTATGATAAATACTTGACCCAATCTCTAATACATGTTATTTTAGTTCCCCAACGTCAACATACCTGTGTTGTATTTTCTCCATGAATGACACCAAACGAGAATAGTTCAATAGAGGACAAAAAACTTTTGACTGTAGGGAAGCTCTGTCTAGCAAAGTGCTTTATAGAGTTTATGTTAGAAAGGAGTGTTACTATAGGGAGACTATGAGGGTGTCATATCCCTTACTTGTTGCCTCTACGCTGGATTGGGTGGGTTTGAAAAATAATTTTTAAAAATGACACGATGAAAATAAAATTTTGAGGGGAGACTACACTATTAATGAGGCATGGTGCCCCTCTTGTTTACTTCCATCACTAACGTGAATGGGACTCAACAGCATCCGGTTGCATTTCTCTCCTGAAAATGTGTGTAAATGGGTAGAATATGCATCTCAACACAATGTCCGGCATCTCACTGTCTGATTGCACTACTGATCCAAGATAATTTAGAAGAAATCCCTGCTCTCTTTTCATGTTCGTGTCTTGTAATACTTCGTCTGCATGACTACATTCTCACCAGCTTCCCAATTGATTTTGTTGGATTCCACCACCTTATTAGTTGTTACCTTTTTGGTGTTCAAATGACAGATGAATCTTTAGCTTCCTTGGTATCGCTCTGCCCCCATATGCAGAAACTTGAAATGATACGATGTGATGGGCTAGGTCATGCCGTAATCTTTTCATCCACTATTGAACATTTGCACGCTCCAAACTCAAAGTTCTGACGGGGTTCATGATTGAGGATTTGAGTGTGAATAGTGCTCTGTTCTATGAGCTTTCTTATGCAGGCTTTTCTCTTGAAATGCACTGTCGAGGTACTTTGAGGGAACTGGAACTGGAATTCGAACCTGAATGCAGTGAAATATTTCCAGCAAGGAGATTTCTTGACATCCTAGGCAATTTTCAGTCCCTGAAGAAACTTATCATAGACCTGAGGCATCCCTTGGAAAGGGAAGCAAATATGGATTTTCCTCTATTGAACCTATTTCACAGACTTCCAAATCTTGAGATGTTCTTTATGCTGGGCTTATTTCTTCAGGTATTTGCAGAAACTTCAGGAATTCTGGACCAATTGTATATGTTGGTAGTTTTAAACTTTTAGGTCATACATGTTGAATTTAGATACATAATAGATAAAATTGGTTCTTTTTAAGCAAGCTATTAGAGTTTTTCTTAAATTATTGATTCATGACATTGCAATGCAGGAGATGGCAAGAGATCCTATACCTGATTGTCTCACCCCTCCACATCTTAATCTCAAGAATATACGCATATAAATTCTTGAGTTTGACCACAAAGATGTTGAAATAATAAGTTGCTTGCTTCAGAGTACGCCCTCTCTCGAAGTATTGGAAATTCAGCCACCTGATGAATATGATGAATATATCCAGCCATATGATAAGGGTCAATATTTGAAGCTCTTGACAGATGTTACCTATCTGAGGAGAGCATGCTTACTAGCAAGGATTATTATTCTGGATAGGTACTCCAAGCCTATCCAAGTAGTAGGCTGAAAACATATGACATCTGACTGTGTCTTTTTTGTGGCATTTAATTCCATATTCCTTTTCACTTGTATGCCAAAAGTTGTTTATGCTGGTTAAGCTCCATCTGGTTAAGTTAATGCAAATTAAAAATGATTTTCCTAAAATGTTGTTTGGACTCTGGAGTGCAATTTTGGGAATTTTCAATCATCTAAGTTGAAATACTCTTGCCATTTGTGCAGTGTTTTTATCCATTGGTATATCCCAATTTCTTACCGTGTTCAGTAGAAATTCATGCATCTTATAAATAATTAATGTAAAACTGCTGTACTATGAAATGTGATTACACTTTCTTAGTATTTTCATATCATCTCAGTTGAAAAAATAGTGGACATGGTTTGACACAAACTTACAGCAATCAGTTGCTTTGCTAGATAGATATGTAACTTTAACTCTGTTAACTGTAAATTTTTCACTGCTATTTTTTACTATGTTAATACAGAAAATTGTCTGCAATCTTATGCAAATAAAATATTCAGAAATTTTCATCCATGAATATACCCCTTTGTTTTTCTGTGTTACTGTTAACTGAAAATTCTTGCAACTTCAAAATAATTTAGATTTAGGTATTATCTACTTTTGCATGTTTTTCTTTTTTAACATTGAGTGTTGGGTTTTCTATTGGGGCCTCTGCTCAACAAGAAGATTTCCTAGTGACTTTGTGATCTCATCAGCCTCCTTGCTCTGAAGGGAAGGACCATAAACACACACTTGAAACCTTAAGGTGCCTTTATTGTGTGTCTGGTGTCAATATAAGACTGTTAAAGACTTTTCCCACGTCCTTGTTATATGCCTAAACCCATAAAATTGTTGAAGACTTTCCTATGTCCTTGCAATATGTGAACCAGCAGCTCCTTGTGAACCAGCAACAATTCTTTACCATCATAGGGTCTCTCTATCTAAAGATTCTTCACATTATCAAAATCCCTTCAATATTACCTCTCACAGGAATGTGAAGAACCACAATCAGCACTTCTGCACCACTAAAATGAATTAGAAGCATGACTTTTACAAACACTAATGCAACCATCTCATGATAGCTGAAAGTAGCCCATAAACATTTCCTTGTTGCAGGGCTCGAGATTTAGGACAATGTGGCATCTTGAAGCCAAGCAAACACCATATCAAAACCCACGGCAAACACCTAGCAAACCAGAGCCACCTTGCTGGGAACTACCAATCCAGCATATCGTAAAGAGCACACCACAAAGCATGATTAGAGCCCATGCTGCCAGTTTTTGGAAAGAGGATCATGTCTAATAACAAAGAACGTGAGAAGAAATGCTTTTCAAGCCCCAATCAAGATGAAGTAAATTTTCTGTAGCATCTTGATCCACCCCACAGTTAATCAGCCGCTGTGTTGGAGGTCCTTTGAGAATTTGAATAGACAACTTCCTTGAATTGAAGTCTTAAAGTTACATACTAGGCCTTCTCCAGAAGTCTCTTTAGCTGCCAATTTGGACACGAGCCTTTCTAGATGTTAATCATTGCAAGGGAGTCTCTGTAGTAATGAGCACCTAATGAGGTAGCCAGCACAAACCCTCCATCTATGCATGGATTTGTGCAAGAACTTGTACATTATTTGCAATTTTTCTTTTATGCATCAGTTATTCGCACCTCCATTTTCAAGCTTTTAAACTAAACTCGCCATTATATAGTTGTGGGTTTAGGAAACATCAGCTTGGATATTGTGTTCTAAACTTTTATTTTTTAACTAATCTATTTTGACATACTTCTGTTTTCAAAATATATATATAAAAAATAATATTAAAAAAATTTAATGTCTGAGGATTGAATTAGTATTTTTTTAAATTTCAAATCTTATAAAGCTCAAAAATTTCATAAATATGTTAGAGAGATTTGAGATAATTACAGAATACTATAATTTAAGAGTTTTCTTACAATTCATAAAATAAGTCAGTATAGATATTTCCTTGTCTATTTTACATAGGTTTTTCTAGATATAAATATAAAACAGTTCATACAAGAAAAATAGATTAAAAGATATAAAATATTACACAGTATATTATTAACAAAAAAATAAATTAAAAAAAATCAGTATCCTGAAGCTCTACTCTCTCTAAATGCATGACTCTGAATACATAGTAGAGATGCTGTCATCCCATTCTAGAGATGAGAGCAAAAGATCATTTTCCAAAGAGAAGAATACTATGATTTTTTATTGGAATAAGACGATAGAAATACACAGTTAATAATGAGAGTAGCAGCTGAGAAAGACCAGATTCAGAAAATCACCAGCAGCAACAATAAGCTGCCATAACATGAGCAACAAAAGTTAAATGTTAACCATCAGTAGAACAAAAAAAACTCTGCCATACTAATCACCAATAGCAGCAATAAGGATATTGCTCTCATAACAGCAACAACGATAATTCTATCATAACCTTTGGCAGGAAAGAAGATGTTCTTATGAGTAAACAGCTGCCCCGATCAACAAAAAACTGTATTTTTCTTAGAATACAGAGGCCCAACAAGACGTCATGGTTGCTATCAATATTCCACCATTGCAATTGGAAGTGGAAATATTGTCTTTATCTTGATTGTGTAAACCATCAGCTCCAGATCCATAATGAAAATCATTTGAATCAAGGGATACCTGCTCTGTAATCCTTTGCCAGATGTAATTTAAGAGCTTCAAACAGTAACCTACAAAATGGCCATTTTGTATTGGAGATCAGCGTTGGCTCAAGGACAGTGATACAGAGTGAGAAATTTGCACTGGGCATCACGCCCAATAGTTATAAATACTAGTTTAAGGTTGTGACTTTTGAATGTGTATAAGTAGATGAAAATGTTTTTTTAGCAAGTGATTAGAATTTGCCCTGTCGAAGAACTCTTGGTTGAATTATGAATAACTGCAATGTAGAAGTTGGCAAGAGATCCTATACCTGCTTGCCTCACCCCTCCATGTCTTGACCTCCCAAAAAAAAAAAATACATGTTGAAATTCTTGAATTTGATTACAAAGTGCATTTATAAGTTGCTTGCTTTTGAGTATGCTCTGTCCTGAAGCATTGGAAATTCAGCTACCTCATGAATATGATGGGGGTCAATGTTTGGAACTCTAAGGATATTATATAGGGGAGAGGACCCACTACTTGAACACATTTTAATGGTTGTGATAGCAGTTCTTAACTTAATACTTATAGTTGTTGATTTAATATGCAATATTTTTGACAACATTGTACCAATAGTTGTGACTTTAAAGTTGTTTTTGTTAATGATGACTACCCATAATTGAATGAAATGTGCCATTTGTTCTAAAAAGCAGCCAATAGTGTGATGCCACATGAGTTGCACAAGTATTGGGGTCCCTAATTCACTATGATTGGTCTCACTCTTTTTTTGGGCTGTTTTGGACACCTTGGCAAAAAGCGTGCTAAAGTGGCATCATATTTGATGATGTGGCTCTGAAACCTTAGTTATAAGTAGGAGACTCGCCAAGTAAGCTACTGTAAAAAAATGGGAGTGATTTGAAATTTCAACGTTAGATTTTGAGAAGCCTGAAGTTAGGGTGCTCAACTATTGGGTCCTCTCCCCTACGTGAGAAGAAAATTCTTATGAACATAGATAATTATATTGGATGATGTGCACCTTGTACTAAACTGAAAAAAATGCCCTTTGAACTATGCATGTGTGTCCTCTGTAGTACCATGTTTATGGTATTTGATTCCATACTCGTTCACTTTTATTCCAAAAATTGTTTTTGTTGGTTAAGCTCCTTGTGCTTTTACTCACACTATAGTCTAGTGATTTGCTTTAAAGAATATGGATTGTGGGGATAGACTAGCTTTTCTTGGAATGAAGAAAAATGATAGATGCTATTAAATTGTGACCAAATTTTGATGTTATTTCTTTTGCAAATCAATGCTCACTCATTCAAACCACTGTCATAATTCTCACAAAACAATCACAACATTCAAACCACATCAACTATAACATTAACATGCAACCAAATAAAAAGAACTTTATTAATTATCATGCTCTTTATCCCTTAAATCTTAAATAAGTGTTATTTCTTCTCTACTCTCCTTAAATCACAACTATGACTCAATACTTAATAAAAACATGTATTGAAAGCTTCCTAGATAAATTTCTTAACTCTATTTTTACCTTGATCTAGTTGCTTGTTGCCAAGCTAACATTAAAGATATGATCATTTCTCCTGCCTCTTATCACCTATATACAATCTCTTCCTTGTCTCAAACAAAGGAAAAATGCAAAGGAAATCACAACCTATATTTTCCTTTGCCTCCTCACCTTTTCCTTTGCTATCATCACTTTCTTTGGTCACCTCAATGGACCATAAAGAAACAGAGAAAAATAGAATCAATAAACAAACACAATTAAATAACATCAACTTGCACCCCTTGCAGACCTTCCACTTTCTCAAGTTTCCACCATACCTATGCCATGTTGCACTACATGGTAGAAAGAGGGCAAAAAGAGAATATGATTATTTTTGGGTTGGGTGCTTAACCATCCGACTATTAATGGGCTCCAAGTTCAAATTCAAAATTTGAAATAAGCTTAAGACAACCCCCATTCGAAATAAAATATAAAGGGCACAATTAATACGATAATTAATCATTGTTAACTGGGTCCTTACATTTATCCTTCTTAAGGATATCATTGGTAATCTGATGTCTTTCAAAATCATTTCAACTTTCCATCTCGCAAAATTCCTACCAACACCAGCTTCCACAATCAACTTAGAGTCACCCTTGATTTCCAAGTGTCTGATGTCAATCGCGAGGGCAAACTTGAGTCCCCACAAGAGAGCCATACCCTCCGCTTGGTTAATAGTGTAATTCTTCAATCTGCCAGAGTAAGCAACAATAAGCCGACCATAGTGATCTCTTATGACTCCTCCCACTTGCCAAACATTGTTAGTATCCCCATCAAAGTTTAATGTGTACCATGATGGGCATGGGGACTCCCATTTGGTATTTTGTCTATGAATTTTTTTGGTGTTGTTGAAGGCTTTGAACTTTGGGGGGAGTTTCCATTTATCAACAATCCAACAGTTAGCTCTAGTGGGAGGGTTAGAAGGAGTTTTTCACTTCATAACAGAGATATTTTCCATAATCATCTTACAATAACCATTGAAGACATTGTCTAGGGGGCTTTTAGAATCTCTGAAAATTCAGTTATTTCATTCCTTCCAAATTCTCCAACAGATGTGGGGAGGGATTTGCCTCCAGAGATGTTTAATTAGAGGATGGCATGAAGGTGGAGACCAACCATCGACAAATTGGTGTATATCCATTTGGAATACTCATTGGAGGTTAGACTTTTGGAGGATCTTATTCCATATGTGCACAACAAAATGGTAGTAGATGAAGAGGTGGTTGATAGTTTCCTCCATTTTACAGAGAATACATCTATTGGATAATTGAAAGCCTCTCCTTCTTAGATTATCTCGAGTCAACACTTTACCTTGCATTATAACCCACCAGAAGAAATTAGTTTTTGGTATTAGCTGTGGGTTCCAAACTTTCTTCCAACAGTCAGTGTCTCCATTAAATTTTAATACTTGTATGTAGGCAGACTTGACAGTGAATTCTCCAGAGTGGGTCTCCCTCCAAATAAAACTATAATCATAGTTTGACAGAGGAATTCTCAGATTGAGGAGGATTTGAAGTTCTAGAGCTTTAGGCATGAGGTCAAGACGACCATCAAAGCACATAAGATTATTTTTCCATTTTCCTCCTCCTGGATCAATATAATCGACAACAAAATCACCAATTTGACCTTTCAGTAAGAGGAAGACCCAAGTAAGTTCTAGGCAAGCTAGTTGGTTGGCAACCCAAGATGTTAAGAATCTTAGTTTGAACATTTGCATAAGTGTTAAATAAATAGAGTCTTCTTTTGGTGTAATTGATGCATTGACCTAAAGCAGTAGCATAATAAGATAAATGACACCTCCATTATTTTGCCTCAACCATAGAGGATTTTCCAAAAAGAAAGGTATCATTCACAAATTGTTGTAACACAGAGGGGGGGATAGTAGAGGCCTCCTTTATCCCCTGTATTCTCCCATTAGCAGCCACGTTTAGGAAGTTCATGCCAAAAACTTATGTAATCATGATAAAGAGGTATGGGGAGAGAGCCCCCCCTACCTAAGACCTTTCTTAGCTTTAAAGAAGTCCCAAGGAACCCCATTAACCAGACACAATAAGTGCACTGTCTCCACACATTCACGAATCATATCAACAACTTTTGAGCTGAAACCAATTTTTAAGAGAGTCTTGTATAGAAAACTCCAACTAACTTTATCATAAGCTTTAGAGATGCAAGCTTAAAATCCATACTTGGAACTCTTCTTTTGTCCCTGGAATAAATGATTTCATGAGTGGCAATGGAAGCATCAAGGATTTTCCAGCACGACACAAAGCCATTGTGAGTAGGTATGATAAACCTGGAAAAAAGCTACTTGATCTTGTTCGCCAACACCTTTGAGAGAATCTTATAAATGGTATTGCATAAGCTTATAGGTTTGAAATTCGACATGCTCTTTGGGTCCCAAGATTTGGGAACAAGGACAATGTAGGTGTTATTTAGCTTCTTCAACCTTTTACCAATTCTAAAGAAATCTTTCACTACCCTGGTGACGTCAAAACTGACAATGTCCCAGAACTTCTGGAAAAAGGAAGGGGAAACCCATTAGGACCAAGAGTCTTATAGGCCCCCATAGCAAAGACAACATCACAAACCTCCTCCATAGAAAAATGTGACAAAAGCTATCTGTTATCATCATCTCCAATAGTAGTTGGGAGGAGGCTTGAGAGTTTGTCTTGCAGCTCATCATTACTCCTCCCACCACTGTCTCCATACATTTGGATGAATAAATTGGCAACAATTTGATCAATTTGAGTATCATCGATGATCTATTGTCCATTCTCATCAATTAATCTTTTAATTGTCTTCCTCCTTTTATGCTTACTAGAGGTTTGGTGGAAAAAGGAAATTTTTTTATCCCCTTCTTTTAGCCAATGAATTCGTGACCTTTACTTCCAGTATAGTTTCTCCTTAGCTAGATTATCCTTCTATTTGTTCCTATATTCCTCTTCCTCAAGTTGGAGGGATTGAGAAGAGTCAACATCAGCCATAAGGTTGTGAATATAATCCACTTGGAACATAGATCCTTTTTTCTCTTTAAGATATCTCCAAAGGTGGATTTATTCCATCTCTTCACCTCTCTTTTGATGAGATCCCACTTCTTCGATATTTTGAACATAGTGGTCCCTCGAATCAGAGTAGTCCACCATCTTCTCACATGATCTCTAAAGTCCGGGTGGGAAGTCCACATAATTTCATATCAGAAAGGGATTGGACCAGAGTAATGTTTATTAGCCCAATGCGAGAGAAGCGGACTATGATCAGAAGTTGTCCTTGGGAGGGCCTTGAGGGAGGCTTTGTAACCAATATCCCATCTAGAGGAGACTAAGAATCTATCAAGCCTAACTTGGATAAGAGGGTTTCCTTTCATGTTGTTTGACTAGGTAAAGGGAATACCTTGGAGGTTCATATCAAAGAGACCTTGTTAATGCTATAAGGCACTGAGAAGTCCATAGTGCAACCATAGATCTATATAAAATTTTACTTAACTTGTAGATTATCCAACATGCAAAAGTAAATATCACATAGAAACATAACGGATAAACCATCCACACAATGACACTAATCTTTTGTGTGGAAACCCTTTTTAGAGGGGAAAACCACAGTGGGAATTGTCACCCACTAATCTCACTAGTGCACCAAATAAGATTTTCCATGTTAGGAGCAATTATAACACCCTTCTAAGGGTATACCCGGTTAAGAGTATCTATAGCATGGTTAAAAGCTATTACAAAGTCCTATTAGGAACTACTCTATTAGGGGATTTATAACTCTTTCTGAGAGTCACCTGGTTAGAGGGATTAAACTTCAGACCTGCTAGGATCTTGCATACCCTATTAGGAGTAACCTGGTTAAAGGATTTTAACCGCAATCCTGTTAGAACTTGCCTTGAGAAAGAACTCAAATAAAACTATTTGATTGTAGTACACTCTGCTTAATAGATCCACTTCAACTCTTCTCAAATCGCTTCTTTGATCATACACACTTTGCCTTCAATTATCATAACCATCGTAATGTCTAACCATCATGTTTTTCCTTCAATTTCATCTCTTATATACACTTTTGGTCGGTGAAATAGTCCTAAAATGTTTTACTGATATCGACCTCCAAAATCCATACAAATTCATAAGCAATCACACAAACATAGGAATTTGTGATCCACAATGTCAGCTCTCGATAATACAACTCAAAAATAAAACAAATATAAACGTTAATCCAACCGCCACCTTGATTTCATCACCTTGACAAATCGGTTGGTTGTTCTAGCCGATATCATTGGTGCTTCCACGAAATCTTCAACAGTATTTCGAATTAGCTTACGCGATCATAGAAGTAGGCTAATATGACTTTGTAGGCTCTACCTTTCCATTCACACCACCAGATCTATTTGTATCATCATCACACACCGCATTCACCATGGCTGACCGTGTTACCAACAAACACTCTGTATACTTAGAGAAATCATTGTGCAATCATCTTCACCACTTGTATAATGGATTCATTTATCCTAAAAGACTTGCATAAAAAATTCAGAGCATAAACAAACATAACTCTAACTCTCATAACTATACTAATCCCTTTTCAAATACTTACCCAATTTTCATCCTATACTACTCCCCCTTTGACAACAATGACAAAGGTATACAATGATATACAAAAAGTAAAATTTTATTGAGTATGGAGTAGCATATATAGGTTACAATCTATTGAATATATCAATGAAGTTTTCTTTCAAAACCTGTAGATCACTAATTCTTAATCAAAATTTGTCCATGAAGTTGATGGGAAAGTTCTTCCAATCCGTCCACAATGTAGATATTTTGGGGTAGCCAAAACCTATTATGCCTCTTTCACTCCTTGTTGTAGAATATCCACTTTAGGAAGCAATAAATTATGTATTTCAAACAAGTTATCTATCCTCTTTTCCTGTTCATCTCTATAAACCTTAAGCTTATGGTTTATTGCACTAACTGTTGGAGATTTGTCAGCAAGCCAATGTTGACTGTATGTTTGTCATTGATGACAACATATGGTAAGCAACGTGCGTGGAAGTCTTATGTATGGAGCCTTGAACATATGTTGCCTAGATATGTTATCAACGTGATATTGTAAGCGCAGAGGTTGATTCTGAGTACAAACAATTGTGCAGTTGTTTGTATCAGTAGTGTTCCTGACAATGTTACAGACAGAGTTCTGTATGTGATTTTCAGTATGGTTATAAATGAGACTTGCGCATTTATATTTATGTTGTAGACATGTTTGTGAAGCTATGTTCATGGACACAGAGTTAGTTGTGTAGTACAAATTGAGTTATGATGTTTCTATTTGACAATCATAGTTTCCTGAGTTTATATGATGGAGCCAATAGTGTTTATATTGTTTTAGTAGTTGCGCTTATCATTTTGATATGCGTGTTTGGTTTCGTGTATAGTGATGAGTTAAGAATGTTTGGTTAAGAGTGCATAACATATTTCAACATGAGAAGAAAGTTTCAGTTAATTTGGTGGAGTCGATAGTGTGAAGCGACGCGTCTACTCATATTGAGTTGCGCGGTCCTATTTGTGTTGTGTGCTTGATATAGCCATTGCAGATGTTGTTGGAGAGTTATATTGTTTCTCTAATATAATTTCAAGGAAGTTCTAATAGGCCGACTTGATTATATCATTTGGAGAAAGATACTTATAGTTGGTCAGTTGTGATCGCTAAGTATGGTAGATAGTTGAAAGATAAGAGTAGAGCAGAAGGTGCAAAATATTGAGCCATCAGTAGAAGGTCTATGTGACAAAGAAGAGAGTGTATGCTGTTCATTGGAACTGATCAAGACAACAGGTCTAACTTGCAGTTCACCAAGATCCAGATATAGTGTGTATCTGTTATGTAGAAGGTTGCAGCCTTCACCATTTGAGTAGTGAGCTCTTGGACAGTGTGTCCTCACCCCTAACAAGGTTAATTGTAAAAGAATCTTAACAGGGTCAGACCTTTGATCAGGTCACTGTACTTCATGCATTGTAAAGATCAACTCCTAACAAGGTTGTAAGATCTTCTAACATGGATCATTATACACTAGTGCAGTTTATAGTGGGTGCTAATTCCCACCGGGGTTTTTACCTATTTGGGTTTCCCCGTAACCAAAATTGTGGTGTTGTGTTAAGTGTTATCTTATTGTGTTTATGCTTAATGTTCATCTGTACTTAATTGGATAAAGAATTGAATCTTGTAGATAACTGATTCACCCCCCTCCTGCCCCCCTCTCAATTATCTCTTGGGACTATTCCTAGCAATTGGTATCAGAGCCAAGTGCCTTGAAGAGAAAGTTTAACAACTTGAGGTTGATTAGATGACATTCTTTAGAAAAGAAAGTCCTAAGTTTGATGGAGAGAATTATCTAGACTGGAAGAAGAAAATGATGACACATTTGTAGTGCATTGCTTTTGAGATTTTTGAAGTAGCTACTAGAGAAGTTCAGATTCCTTCTTTATCAGATCTTGCAAAGGAAGATGCAACTCTTAAGCAAAAGGAGATGTTCACTCAAAATGCTATTGCCAAAGGAGCCCTTATCAACACCTTATTTGACAGTGAGTTTTTAGAGATCAAGAAAGTAGAGAAAGCCTACAAGATATGGAAGTATATAGAAGACATGTTTGAAGGAGATATTCAAGCCAAGAATGCACACAATAAGACATGGAAGAAAAGATACAATACATTGGAGATGCTACCTGAAGAGAACATCAAAGCCTACAATCAAAGGATTAATGAAGCAGTTGCAGGAATAAAAAATAATGGTGGAGAGATTTCAGAAGAAGACATAATGGATAAGTTGATGACTACCTTAACACCAGAATATGACAGCAAGATAAACATCCTAGATGAAACTATGTAGTCCACAAAAGACTTCAAAAGAGAGACCTTAATCAGCAAGATTTCAGCATTTGAGATATCGAGATTGAAGACAGAGCCTAAAAGTGAAACACCATTCAAAACCTCAGTCTATGGTAATAAATATTTGAACACTTCTGGTAATTTTGATGATGAAGATGATGATAAAGAACTAGATGAATTCATTGCTATGATTGCTAAGAAAGAAAAAAAAAGGAAAATATGAAGGTCAATTGCCATTCAAATGTTTCTCATGTAACAAGATTGGTCATTTTGCATCTAAGTGTCCTACAAGAGTCAAGAAATACAAAAATTACAAGCCCAAGTATAAAGAATGTTACTATGCTGAAGATGGAGTATCAGATGAAGATTCAATAGAAGATGAAATTGGATGTGTTGCAATTGAAGAGATGGAAAGAATGTATGATGAAATGGATAAAGAAGATGAAAGGAAAGCACAAGAGCTAGCCTTGATTTCACAAGCAGACATTAGGATAGACTGAATCATTGACAACGGTTGTTCACATCACATGACATGATACAAAGATAGATTTGTTCATTTGGATAAGTACAAAGGCAACATGGTTAGATTTGGAGACAACACTCCTAAACCTATCATAGGTAGAGGAGCTATCACTTTGGATGGAAAGAATAACACTGATGATGTTCTATATGTTGATGGTTTGCAACATAACTTCCTTAGTGTTGGACAGTTGCTTGACAAAGGATATCAATTGGAATTAAAAGACAATAAGTGCATCATTAATAATAAAGAAGGAGAAATGATTGCATCAGGTTTAAAGACTAAAGGTAATGTTTTTCAACTTAATTCATAAGCAAGTTGTTTTTTTGCTAAAGTAGATGACAATTGGTTATGGCACGAGAGACTATGTCACATCAATTTTGACAATATATTAAAGATAAGCAATGTAAAGGTAGTAAGAGACCTCCCTAGTATTGCAAAGCCAGTTGATACAATATGGAGGGGATGTGTGATGGGAAAGCATGTGAGGAATTCATTCAGAAGCAAGCATAATTTGGCAGAGAACAAATTGGATCTAGTGCATACAGACCTATGCGGACCAACTCAAACAAGATCATACTACGGTGAGAGGTACTTCATTTTGTTTGTTGATGATTATTCTAGAATGATGTGGGTTGCGTTCTTAAGAGATAAATCTGAAGCATTTGAGAAGTTCAAAATATTCAAAGCTAAGGTTGAAAATGAGTGTGGATTAAAGATAAAATGTCTGAGATAAGACAAAGGAGGAGAATTCACCTTTGACAGATTTTATGAGTACTGCGAAGAACATGGGATAAAGAGACAGCTAAGTGCACCTAGAACCCCTTAGCAGAATGGAATTGCAGAAAGGAGAAATAGGATCATACTTGACACAGTGCGCATCATCATGATAGAAGGAAAAGTTGCACACACCTATTGGAGAGATGCAGTCAATACAACAATCTATACTATCAATAGAATTCAAATGAGGCCAGGCATAGACAAGACACCTTATGAGCTATGGTTTGGTAATGTACCTATAGTGAAATACTTAAGAATCTTTGGAAGCAAGCGCTACATCAACAGAGATGAAGCTATTGGAAAGTTTGATGCAAGAAGCGATGAAGGTATTTTCTTGGTTACTCTACTAAAAGAAAATCTTATAGATATTTTAACTTGAGATTGAAGAAGATAATTGAAAGTGATCATGTAAAGATTGATGAAAAGTTTATGATTCAAGAAAGATATCATGATTATGCACCTGTGATTGAAGAAGAACCTAGACCTACTAGTAGTGAAGTAGTTGTTGAAGAAATGTTTGACAACATTGATGTATTATTCAATGACCCTGAAACAATTGAAGAATAAACACAAAAGACAAATGAGAGAGTCACACCTAATGTTCCAAAATTCACATTTAGATACCATTCAAAAGAAGACATCATTGGAGATTAGAACAACAAGGTCATGACAAGACCAAAAGCAAAGATTTCAACAGTTGATGAAGAGGTATGTTTACTTTCACAAATTGAACCCTTAAGTGTTGATGATGCATATAATGATTTAGATTGGCATGAAGCAATGAAAGAAGAGCTAGATCAAATAATTAAGAATGAAACATGGAAATTGGTCCCTAGACCTAGTGACAAGAATGTGATTGGAACCAAGTGGATATTCAAAAACAAGATGAATGAAGATGGTACAGTAGTAAGGAACAAAGCTAGACTAGTATGTAAAGGATATGCACAAAGAGAAGGAATTGATTATTTTGACACATTTGCCCCTGTAAGAAGATTGGAAGCCATAAAGTTATTTTAGCCTATGCTACATTCAAAGAATTTAAGGTATATCAGATGGATGTCAAGTCATCATTCTTGAATGGAGAGTTGAAGGAAGAAGTATACATAGAGCAGTTTGAAGGATTTACTTTATCAGACAGACCTGATATGGTATGCAGAATGAAGAAAGCCCTCTATGGACTTAAGAAATCCCCTAGAGCATGGTATGAAAGATTAGATGGTTACTTAACTAAGATTGGATTCAAGAAAGGAGCAACAGATTGTAACTTATTTATAAGAGAGACACCTGAAGGACTACTGTTAGTTGCTATTTTTGTTGATGACATTATTTTTGGGGGTAATGACAAGCTTAGTGCAAAATTTGCTATGGAGATGCATAGCGAATTTGAGATGAGCATGATTAGACCTATCAAATACTTTTTGAGATTGAATGTGTAGCAAACAAACAAAGGTATTTTCATTAATCAGTCTAAGTATGTGAAAGAGATATTGAATAAATTCAAGATGAATGATTGTAAGCCAATATGTAGCCCTATGATAACAGGAAGCAAGCTTTCAAAAGAAGATGATTCTACAGCAGTAGACATAACCCTATACAAGTCTATGATTGGTAAACTCATATATCTTACTCAATCTAGACCAGATATTTCTAATGCAATTGGTATTGTTGGAAGATTTGTAGCTGAACCTAAACAAAGTCATCTCATGGTAGTAAAGAGGATATTCAGATATTTGAAAGGAACTATAGACTATGGTTTATGGTATTCTAACTCGGAGAATGTAGAACTTCATGTGTATACAGATGCAGGTTGGGCAGGTTGCGTTGATGATAGAAAGAGCACATCAGGAGGAGCAATATTTCTTGGAGATAGACTTGTTACTTGGACAAGCAAGAAGTAGAATTGTATTTCTCAATCCACAACTAAAGAAGAGTATGTGGTAGAAGCATTAAATTGTTCTACAATTGTTTGGATCAAGCAGATGATAAAAGATTTTGGAATCCAGATTGATTATCCTATTGTTATTCATTGTGATAACACTAGCACTATCAATATGTCAAAGAACCCTGTGATGCATGCAAAGATAAAACACATTGAGATAAAATATCACTTCCTAAGAGATAAAGTTGCAGAGAAAGAAGTAAAATTGGATTATGTGAGTACTAAAGAACAACTAGCAGACATATTCACAAAGCCTTTGCTGAAGGATGCATTTGAGTATCTCATGGAGAAGCTGGGAGTAATCCCCTTTCGTGGATTTGATTAGAGTTTGCAGTAGTGCATCAGTCCTCAGTGATTGATGAATGGTTGACTACTCTACCTCAGGAGTAGTACCTGTGCTTATTTGTGTTTGGTGCCCTTTGCCATTGATGTCAAAGGGGGGGTAATATATAGTCATGAAAAATAAGAAAACAAGAAGAAAGGGGGAGTATATAGAAAATAAGAAAACAAGCAGGAGGAGCATGAAGTAAGGGGGAGCATATAGTAAGAAGATGCATCAGTTTGAGGATTCATCCTTGGGGGAGTTTTGTTGAGGAAATAGAGAATGTTATAAAATAATTATACATTTGGATTGGTGGTATTTTTCATTCCATATGTTGCCATCAATGCCAAAGGGGGAGATTGTTGGAGATTTGCCAGCAAGCCAATGTTGACTGTATGTTTGTTATTGATAAAAATATATGATAAGCAACGTGCGTGGAAGTCTTATGTATGGAGCCTTGAACATATGTTTCCTAGATATGTTATCAACATGATATCATAAGTGCAGAGGTTGATTCTGAGTACAAATAGTTGTGCAGTTGTTTGTATCACTAGTGTTCCTGACAGTGTTATAGATAGAGTTCTGTATGTGATTTTCAATATGGTTATAATGGAGACTTGCGCATTTATATTTATGTTGTAGACATGTTTGTGAAGCTATGTTCATGGACATAGAGTTAGTTGTGTAGTACAAATTGAGTTATGATGTTTCTATTTGACCGTCACAGTTTCTTGAGTTTATCTGATGGAGCTGACAGTTTTTATATTGTTTTAGTAGTTGTGCTTATCATTTTGATATGCGTGTTTGGTTTCATGTATAGTGATGAGTTAAGAATGTTTGGTTAAGAGTGCATAACGTAATTTAGCATGAGAAGAAAGTTTCAATTAATTTGGTGGAGCCGATAGTGTGAAGCGACACGTCTACTCATATTGAGTTGCATGGTCCTATTTATGTTGCGTGCTTGATATAGCCGTTGGAGATGTTGTTGGAGAGTTATATTGTTTCTCTAATATAATTTCAAGGGAGTTATAACAGGCTGACTTGATTATATCATTTGGAGAAAGATACTTATAGCCGGTTAGTTGTGATCGCTAAGTATGGCAAATAGTTGAAAGATAAGAGCAGAGCAGAAGGTGAGAAGTATTGAGCCATTAGTAGAAGGTCTATGTGACAAAGAAGAGAGTGTATGCTATTCATTGGAACTGATCAAGACAACAGGTCTAACTCACAGTTCACCAAGATCCAGATATAGTGTGTATCTATTATGTAGAAGGTTGCAACCTTCACCATTTGAGTAGTAAGCTCTCAGACAGTGTGTCCTCACCCCTAATAGGTTTAATTGTAAAAGAATCCTAATAGGGTCTGACCCTTGACCAGGTCATTGTACTTCATGCATTGTAAAGATCAACTTCTAATAGGGTTGTAAGATCTTCTAACATGGATCATTATACACAAGTGCAGTTTATAGTGGGTGCTAATTCCCACCTAGGTTTTTACCTATTTGGGTTTTCCCATAACCAAAATTGTGGTGTTGTGTTAAGTGTTATCTTATTGTGTTTATGCTTAATGTTCTTCTGTACTTAATTGGATAAATAATTGAATCTTGTAGATAACTAATTCACCACCCCCCCCCCCCTCTAAGTTATCTCTTGGGACTATTTCTAACACTAATTTGTGCTCCAAAACTAGTTACCCCCTAACATTCTAGGTGATAATAATCATTGAAGAGATTGGTAGAAATGAACATTGATTATCTTGACAATTCCAGATTCCACCAACAAATCCCTAGCAGATTTAATCTTCTCTTGACCCTTCTTACAACCACCTTTAGAAGAATTATTGAAAGAAACTTTTTTATGAGGGTGTTTTTGTAAACTCAATGATGAGCCCAAACCTTTACTAGCCAACATCACCTCCTTAGCTAAATCTTCCAAAACAATGTCATCCTGCAAGTCAATCAGATCACAAGGGATCCCTGACTTAGGGATAGATGCAGAGTCATCCTATTGCAGCCTAACATGGTGACCCAAAATGGGGGACTTATGCTCCTACGCAATATCCATACCCACTGTAGCTTCCCTAGAGGAAACATCTACTCTAATCCCTTCCTCTAAGGCTAAAGAATGAAATACCTCAAAATCATTAATGGTGTCTTCACATTGTCTCTCTAAAGGGTCTTTTCTAGCCTCTCCTCTTTGTTTTGGGCTTTAATAGACATGAAACCATCCTTTTCAAGGTTGTTATGCTTTATAGGGGCCTTACCCTTGTCCCCTTTATCCATCTCTAGAACTGAATGGGGATGAGATCCACCAACAAAAGGGCCCACATACTTATTAACATGGGGACATTGATGTTGGAGATGCCCATATTCATGACACACTCGAAAATGAAAAGGGAGGGAATCATAATCAAGCCATTGAATCCATGATGAAGAGCCCAAATTTTTTTCCAAAGAATCTAAAAATGGATTATTTAAATCAACCTCAACACAGATCTGAGAAAAATAAATTACCATTTTATCCAAAGTTTGTTGAGTAATCATAATAGGCTTCCCAAGCAAGGCTACAATCTGTAGAAGAATATTTTCCCTTCAAAACTCTAAGAGGAGTCATAGAAAACAAATCCAAATAGGAACCTTCAAGGGAAAATCCTTATCTAAATTGAAACTCGCATGCCAAGGTTTAATAAACAAACTCCCATTATTGTAAAAATATGGTCCACCTTCGAAAACTCAATTCTAGTTTGACATGTTGGAAAAAATAAGCATAAAGTAGTTGTTTTCTACAAGCATGAGCTCCATATCCCCCTCAATCTTCTATGAACATCAAATCCAGGAATCCAATGCCCACAAAGAGATGTAAACCACAAGAATTTGCATATCAGAGCATGCTTACTCTAATATTCAACATCCATTAAAAGTGATTTGGGAGGAATGACAAGAATTGGCCGATGATTGCTTCGTGGGAGACAACCACTCTCTTTATTTAATTTGGAACTCTCCCCCACATAAAAGAAACCAGGCAGTTTTTCATGTAAACTTGGAGAAGATCTATAGGATGATCTCACACCATTAACTACGAGGCTATTGGAAGCTCATTGCTTCTCCATCCAAACAAGAGATAAAAAAAGAACAACTGAAAACTTCAAACAATCACTGCAAAATACCCCACAAACACCAATGAAGATCCCAAAACCTGCAAACAAAAAACCCTATCCCCCTTGTGAACACAACAAAACCCTCCTTGCAAAATTGCAACCTTCCCCAATGGCATGCTGATTAACTCTCAAACACTTAGAAACAATAGATGGCTAGGGCATAGAGGCCCTAGTCCAAGCCTGCATCATAGGCTCTTAACGACATATCTCTCCTCCATTGCAAAACTCCGTTCAATAAAGTATATGATAGAGGTAAGCATTGGTGTTTTAAATTTTTTGTGTCCAGTGCCACCAAAAGAAGTTTGGACTTGATTACAAGAGATGAGTGGTTGAGGAGCCCAATGGATAGGCACATGGTCTGCTAGACTAGAGAAAATTGGATTCTTGATATTCCTGTAAGGGGCATACATCCCCAGACAGATTCAGTATTAACACCTTAGTTTACTACAAAATTTGATATGCCCCTAATGTGAAAATTCAGTTACAACACCTATAGGAAAAAGCTTATTTAAAAAACATCAAGATTATGTGTAGTCAGGTCATGGTTAGCTCATTTAGAAAACTTCAAAACCAAATGGTATGTAAGTTTAGGTTTTTTCCTGTATACCCGACATCATACATTGTGTGAAAGTCAGGCTCTCTTCCCAACTCCCAAACCAAGTCAAAATAGTTCCAAGGTTTTAGTTTTCCCCTGACTACCCAACATCATACATTTCGATAGGTCAGGATTCTTTTCGAACTCCCAAACTAGATGGGAATGGTTCAAATATTTTAATTCGTCCTTGACTATCCAACATCATACATTATCAGTAGGTTGGGCTTCTTTCCGAACTCATGAACTGAAAATGGAAATGTATGAGAGTTCGTGTTTCACCCTAATTTACTGATAGCAAGCATTGTTGGGAAGTTTACATGTTTCCCAAATTGTAAAGACACTCGACAAGTCTTATAAAGTACCTTTGTAAAGTTTGACGTTCGATGCATGGTCAAGGAGTCACACACCTTTATGTACTATCAAATTGAATAGAAATTGGTATGAAAGTTTATATGCTCTCCCAACTTACCAACATCAAGCATGGTTGGGTGGTATTCATGATTCTTAAACTCACAAGGATGCTCGATTCTACAAAGAAGAAATTTCTCATATAATGAGGGATACAAAGTTTTAAATGTGAAGAAAAAATAATTACTTTAATTAATGAGAGGTGAAACATTCAACAAGTTGGAGATTGAAGTTCACTAATAAATGGTTAATTATTCTTGACTTTGGGATAGGAAAATAAATAGGTTTTTATAAGACATTGTAATTGTCTAAAGTACTCCATTGTAATTATAAAAGGAAAATCAAGATTGAGTGAAGGGGGGGGATCAATTGTAACATATCATAAAAAATTCTATAAAATACATGTTTCCTTCTTGATAATGTGTAACAAATACAGTTGAATATTTTCAAATTTGGTTTCACTTGTTATATTGACTTGAGTAGGCAAGATTATTTGAAGATTCTTATATGTTGTATCTTTCTTATTGTGTTGATTTGAATATCAAGCATATTTCAAATTGGTTAAAGAATTCTTAAGTGTCTTTGTATTAATTATTTTCCTGGTTCTCTCAAGGAGAGATTAAATTAATGTGGATAGGTTATAGTAATAAGATAACTTATTAAACCTATTATGAGTCAAATAATTGATAGATTTAGAGAAGGAATAAATTTAGAAATTATCTAATAGAGTGATAATTGTAATCACCGAAAAGTGGATAGGATATTCATGTGAGTAATTAAGGCAAATCAAGGCAAAATCAAAGCAATTGAATCAAAACAAGCATTTAGCCAATCAAAATTAAAATCAAGTATTAATTCAATTTAATTCAAAATCAAAGGCCTTTTTAATCAAGTTAAATCAAATCAATGTGCAATTAATTCATTTAATTGTATAGTTCAATTTAAATAAAAATTAACCCATTCAAGGGGTGCACTTGGCTAAATAAATGAATTAAAATCAATTGATTAAATCCTAATTTCTCTCAACACCACATGGGAGGAAAAAGCCTCAACCAATAGGATTTAAGAAAAGAACTCACATGGATCAAGCCAAAATGAATCTCAATCACTCAAATTGAAAGAGCATCTTGTCCACTCATCTTGTCTTCTTGTCCCAAGCTTTGAGGACACAATATTTAAATTATTTCCAAAGGGTGGAACCAAGGACTTAACCCCAACTCAATCATGATCAAACCCAACTACACCCCCTACCCTTGCTAAAATCTATAAAAGCAAGGCTAAAATCACTCATAACTCATCCACAAATATGAGAATAACATCAAACCTCTTGAGAATTTGAGCTAGGAAGGCAAATTTAGAAGTTAATTAAGCATTTAATTTTGGAATTGAATTAATTAGCTTAGCTTATCATTTATTTCTCATTCTAGGACTATCATTAATGGAGGCTTGCTGAGAGCTTCAACATTAACATCCCTAGTTAGAGAGCCATAGAGTACTTAATTGTTAATTTCTAACTTAAATAGATTTTCTATTTGTGGTAATTTAGTTTCTATTTGATTTATCGACAATACTAACCCTATGAAGGTACAAATTCTCGCACACAAAATGGCACCCACCGTGGGGCATTAGGCTTCACTTTTCTAAAAAATCAGAAAATTTTATATTTTCAATTTTTTTTGCATGTTTAACTCTTTGTTTTGCAGGTGAAATAGAGTGTATGATCATTTCTGCAGCGCTTTTGATAGGTTCTCCAGTGCATTTGATACCTGAAATAGTGCCTTGGCGACAAATTGTTGCACCTTTACATAGAGTTTTAGTGCGTTTGATCCCTTCTATTTTCTGTCTTCATTCTCTTAGCGCTTTTGCCCTAACTAGCCAGCGCATTTGATCCATTATCCAGTGCTTTTGCAGTGTTTTTGATGCCTTTACATAGGATTTCAATGCTTCTGCTCTCTGTTTCTGCGATTTTAACTATTTTCTTTAGCACTTTTAATTCGATCTTTAGCGCGTTTGAGCATTTAAATAGCGCTTTCAATAGATTCGGTAGCGCTTTTGCTTAAATTAAAGATAAACAAAATCTGATTGTCATAGAATGTTTTCTCTATCTCTGTAGGATGGATGGACATAAAAAAATAAAAAGACCAGAGAGTAGATTCAACAGTGAGGGAAAAGCCTTGACAAAGATGATAAAAAAGGAGAACATTGCTCATATTAGGATAGTTTTGGAAGATTCACAGAAAGAGAGCAAGGTATATGATCATTATCTAAAAGTTTTAGAAGCATATAAGGCAAAATTTGCATCATTGAATTGGATTTATTCACCTTAATCAAGTTTTCCTAAAATTTGACAAATAGGGCTTTAGATTCAATTTTATCTTGTTTTCTTCACTTTTATTGGTTGTGTTGACTAACTTGTTGGAGGAAAAGCACATTGGAAAGGAACGATAGCCAAGGTAAGCATTAAAGAATGAAAATCACTAAAAAATGCCCCTAGCTTTTGCTAGCTACAAGGAAAAGGTAAGCCTAAACTTAGTCATTTTTTTTTACTTAAATTGTGGCTTTGTTGTTTTCAAAAATCTATTAATTAAAGCAGTCTCTTATTTTTTGAGGAATTTGACATTAGGCCTATGCTCTTCACTTTCTTAGTGAATCAAAATGCCAAAAGTGTTGAATTCCTTGATTAAGATAAAGGCTAAGTAAATCAAGCACATAATCAAATAAACCCCTTGTTTGTAGAAAAGAGTAGAAATACTTGATTCTCACTAGTTAGTGGGTTGACAAATGAACCTTGTTAATTGTGTTTTGGAATTGAGAAGTAGATATGGATATGCTCTTCACCTTTTTGGTGAATCAAACTCCCACAACCTATCTCTTTATTCCACTTTATTGCTTACAAATGAACATGCTAGATCAATAGTTGGGCTCACCTCCCGAGATTTGTCTTAATGAGGCCGGTGAGAGGGACAACCCAAAGTGGGATACACTTGCTTTTTCCACGAGAATCCAACCCACTATAAAAAAAAACCCATGCATCCTTAATGGGGTGTGTGACAAAAGGATACTAAGATTTCAAACTTCCTCGAGTAGTCCTTCGGGATTGTGCAAAACTCCGACATACCGATGGTTGGAAGCCTCCTAATTTTGGAGGATGAAATCTTAGTGTCTATTTTTAATGGAATCCATATTAAAACCTTGTTAACTTAGCAAAGACTACCTTATAGAGCCATGTTTACGAAACAAATCTTGAGCTAGGTAGATTGCTTGAAGTGTCTTTTTGTGCAAAAACCCGTGATAACGTCCTACAAATTCAAACACTTTGTGTAGAGGGTTAAAAAGAAAAAGTGTACTTGTGGTTGTGTTTGAAAAATACATAGAACAAGTGAAAGAGATATCCATTTAAAATCACATCTTATATTTTTAAATCTCTTCATAAATAGCAAACAATTACCAATTTGAGGATCAATTCGAAATCAAACTTTGTTGAATGCATGTTTCTACACATTCTCACAAACTCAAATTATCTTTAAGAGAAGATGACACTTGCATTCAAAATGAGGTCCTTGAATTTGAACATCAAAGTCTTTTCAACAATCACAACCAAGGGGATGGTCTCCCAAACCTATTTGAAAAAAGACTTGAATCAATGGATCGAAACTCTGCATTTTACGATTACAACCAAGGAGGAAACAATGATAACTTTAATCATGCAAATCATGAACCTAAAGAAACCCTTGAAGAAAGAGTTAATCGAGCAGCTCAAGATAATGAATTTCTTGAAGTCATGGATAAACTCATAAATAGAGATAAGGACAAATTTTTCCTAAATCTAGCCCAAACAGGGGTAAAGCTACCAGATGACTATGATGTGGATCAACTCAAGAAAAGTAAAGAAGAGGAAAACCCAATGCATGCTATGACTCAACAACTAAAAATGTTCCAAGCGCAAATAGACTTAATGAAAAAGGCCGCCGAGCCTAAACCTTTCTCTATTGAGGCCTTGTGTCCTTTCCCTTTCGACAAAAGCTTAGTCATGGCACCTTTTCCTATCAATACAATCTTTCCTAAATATGATAAATACTCGGGTAAATCAGACCCACATGATCATCTTAGGGAGTTTTGTGCCCTAAGCATTGAATTTATGCATAACACTACATACTTAATGAGACTTTTTCCAAGAAGTTTGGGAGGGAAAGCCATGGAATGGTTCTCTAAACTTCCGCAAGGGATCAAGAATTTTGAGGAATTAGCCTCTCAATTCATAACCCATTACTCCTAAAATATTGAACATGAGATCACCATGCTAAAACTATGCGATACAAAACAAAAAGATGGTGAATCTTTCTTAGGGTTCCTTCAAAGGTGGAGGACCATTTTTGTAAGGTATCCACGAAGTATCCCTGAAAAGGAGATGGAGATATTTATGAATAATTTAAATATGGAGATGAATTATAGGCTCCAACTTCAATGTCCCCCTACATTCAAAATATTAAGAATGGGATTAATATTGAAGATGTATTGGTTAAAAGGGGAGAAATAAAATTGTTCAAAGACAATAAACCTTATACCAATACTAATAATAACAATTATATATCTAATTATACCAACAATAAAGGAGCCAATAATCACAATGACAAACCTAAGCTATGGTTGAACAATAATAACAAAAAACTTCTGAACGATGGAGTTGTGGAAGCCCACAACTTAAAGGTTACCCCATTTAATTTATCAAGTGGAGAAATTTTGACTTACAACGTAAATCAAACCAATAAAGCTCCCTTTAATCAAGACAATTCCAACAACAACAACAACAATAATTCCAATAATAATCCCTTTAACAATAATGCTAATGTCAATAAGCCTTAGCCTTATTTTTCCACATATAAAAAGAGGAAATTCTCCTTTTTAGGTGAACCATTGGAAAATGCCTTAAGGAATTTGGTTGCTAACAAGATCATCATCTTACCCAAGCTAAGACCCTATGAGCCACAAGTTAAACCGAGTTGGTGGAATGATTCACACCATTGTGAATATCATAGAAATAAGGGTCATAAGACTAACAAATGCATGAAGTTGAAACACTTGGTGCAAGACCTAATTCATGATGGAACGATCAAGGTAGAAGGGCCTCAAAACAATGAGGATCATACAACATTTTAAAATCCCTTTCAATACCATGAAAAAGGTGAGTCATCAAACACTAATCAGAATAATAAAAGAGGCAATGAAAAGGTCAACTTCACCCATACCTATGATAACACAATCAATGCTTTAAATGGTGATGAAAACACCATAAATGCTATTGTGGTAAAAGAGAAACCAAAAGAGGCAACATTTAATGTTGTAACTAGGGGGCAAGCTTTGAAAATCATGCTACTTGGAAATGTCCCTAGGATTGTTCTACCAAACCAAGCTTCATCTTCCTCATCAAAACAATATAACTTGGTAGGTCAATTACAACGAACTCCTGCCCAAATCTCTATCCTTGAATTGTTAAAATTATCACCTACTCATAAGGATATTTTGGAGAAAGCCCTCTTAGAGACCAATGTATCTCTAAACTTAGAGGTAGACAAATTCCAAAATATGGTGGGACACCTTATTGCACCTCATTGCCTATCTTTTTCTAAGCAGGATGACATGTCACTAAATCATCCCCAAAACTTGCCTTTGTATATAAAGGTCTTAATTCATAAGCATAGGGTGAAAATAGTCCTCATTGATGGAGGGGCCGGCTTGAAAATTTTCACTTTAAACCTAGTGAAATCCTTAGGATTTTCTGAGGAGGCTATTGACCCAAAGAAAAAGATAACTATAAAAGCCTACGATGACGAAGAGAGAGCTTCCAAAGGAGTCATAGTACTTCCTATTAGGGTTGGCCCAATGTAGAAAGAGACCATTTTCCAAGTCTTAGACCTAAAGCTTACCTACAATATCTTACTAGGAAGACCCTGGATTCATGAAATGCAAGCCGTGTCATCAACCTATCATTAATGTCTAAAATTCCCTTATCTAGGACAAGAGATCATGGTAAGTGGGGACTCAAACCCCTTTCAATATTGTAATAACATGAAGCCCATCAATGATTCTCTAGTCCCGCATAATGCAGAAGGGTCCATACCCTTAAGAATTGAGCAAGGGAAAAGTTCTAAAGATCCTCCATCTTTAAAGGGAAAAGAAAAAGAGGAAGAAAAAATTGTTGTTGTTGAGAACATTCAAAGTCCCACTAGCCTATCGACATCGACAAAAGGGAAAGAAAAGGTTAGTGAGGAAAGTGCTCATGAAAAGAAGAAAGAAGACCAAGCTAAATCTGTGCAAATCTATACCAAGGAGGCCCAATACCAAAAAATGGACCATATGATGAAAAAAATTGAAGAACAATGTAAAATCAAACAAAAAGGTGTAGGTTAATACTCCTTGTCCATGAAGGACCTACCCTTATCTCCAAAGTCATATGGAAGACCATCAAATTTACCTCATAAATACAATGATAATTTTGTGAGGGCAAGTACATCATCTTCCATGGATGAAGAAGACAACAAAATCCTAAACTGGCTATACAAGGATGAAGAATCAAGTGCACAAGAAAAACACATCCAAAATATAAGCATTCCCACACATAAATATGTGAAGGGATTTCAAATCATGCAGAAAATGGGATACAAAGGGCAAGGACCTTTGGGAACAAGAAACAAAGGACTTATCAAACTCATTGAAACAACATGGAGAGATAGCAAAGAGAAGACCGGATTAGGATACCTAGAACACGGGTATACTCAAAAGCACTATCCTAAGGTCTATGATCAAATATTACAACTAGAGTCACATAGTGATGAAGACTCAAATGATTGGGAATGTGATACATTATCCAATGAATCATGTCATGATAAAGGTATTGATGTCGTTCATACCTACACTCCTAGCAAAGGAATAGAACCGATTTTAGCATCCAATGAGAATCAAGCATCAAGCTCAAGCCAAGTGGTCATAGATAATGCACAAATTATAGAGATAGAGATAAATCAATGGGTAGGAGAACCCTACATACCATCATGGAGACCTACTATAGAAGAATCAAATCCTAGGTTTAGTCTACAAGATTTCTATCCAATAGAAACCGTAGAGGATTCTAGTGAGGGAGATTTTGACCTTAGTTCTCTAGATCATCTCGAAGAGGCACATGTTATAGACTTAAATGATAGAATGTTTGAACCTTCCAATGAAGTCTTGTCCTTAAACCCCATTGATATAAACCAAAACATACATCCTTTGACTCTCATATATCCGGAATTAATTGAATGGGATTCCATTGAACCTACCATACTCCCAACCTTCTTGAATGACAACATGGTGTCCCAATACCTAAATGCGGTTGAGCCTTCTTCTACCACAAAATATCAAGAAGAAGAAGCAAACGAAGGTATCCAAACTCCTAATTAGAATAAAAATGAAAAAAACAAAAAAAAACAAAAAATGGAAAAAATCTAATGTTGAAAACCACATTGTGGCAGCATTAGATCAAAAAGAGAAAGAAATAAAGAATGATTCCGAAGGTGAAAACCCAATTGAGGTGCCTAATGAAGGGAGTTTGGATACTTTACCCGAGCATTACGAAGAAAGATCTCCTATGTTGATCAAGCCAACAAAAAAGGTGAACATTGGATCAGAATCCGAACCAAGGACCATATATTTAGCAACATCTTTATCTAGTGAGGAAAGAAAATAACTCATCAAATTCTTCAAGGAAAAGAAAATTAATTTTGCATGGTCTTATGATGATATGCTGGGATCAGATCCAAACTTAATCATGCATCACTTAAACATAAAAGAAGGAGCAAGACCAGTAAAGCAAAAATTGAGAAAGATGCATCCTCACATAGCTTTACTTGTAAAAGTGGAGTTAGAAAAATTTCTAAAAGTTGGGTTTATAAGAGCCATTGATTATGTAATGTCCCCACCAGGGAACCCATAAGGAATTAGGTCTATGACCTAAAACTACAACGAACAATTTTTTTTTTTAACATTCTAACATATCATCATTTCCATTCATAAGTACATTCCTTAAGGTTCCCTTAATGAATTCATTTACCATTATCAAGTATTACTTAATCTAATGAATTCTATTTCTGTTTCAACTTCAATTTACATTGAAACATTGCTTTCATTCTACCTCAAAACCAATTTCCTTAGTGAATTAATTGAATTCATTTTCTTTACCAAACCAACACATCATTTACTTTTATAAATGAAACCGACACACATTACTTATCTCATCCACTAAGTACATTTATTCTTTCCTAATTATTTACTCCTTAACCTTATCTATGCTCAACTCAATTGCACCATGAAAAATCAATTAAGCTTTTCAGTTAAGAATCCTTACTTTCTATTTTCATTTCAATATAATAATAGAAAGAGTGCAAAGTACTTAACCATATATTGCTAACCGACATAAACCATTTAATGAATCCTTTTTTCCACAAGTTTAACTTCCAAAACTTATCATCTATAACCTTGTATAAGTCTAGTTAAGAATTGAGATTAAAACCTAGTTTGAAAAACCACACATTACTCATACTGAACTATACATTCAAGAATCACATCTCATTACTACTTTCAATACTATACATGTTTCTTACCCTTATTATTTCACCTAGAAATAATCCTAAACGCTAAGCATATCTTTTCACTATTCCACATATCAAAAGGAGTATTCCTTAAGAAGTTTACAACTATAAGTGCTTTGCAAAAGCTTACATAGAATCATTACTTTCAATTTCATTTAAAACTCAAGAGGGATAGGGTAGGAATTACTTAAACATAATCCATGCTTGATTTACCAACATTCAATTCCCTTTTTGGGATTCCTAAATATCACCCTTACCCATATACATAGCTTCTTTCTTATAATTTCCATTTACAACATAATTAGAATTATAGTTACTGCACATGGCCCAAAGGCATAGAGAAACATAATTACATCAAGTTGCCCAAAGGATTACAATACATATTTACATCTTGATTTTAAAAGTTAGAGATACATGATACAAGAACAAAATCTTCACCACTGAACAACTCAAAATCCAAGCCATGACACGAACCACAAACAATGCCTTGAAAGAGATTTTCCACCCAACCATGTGAAATTGGTAAAGTTCCACCCCCCGTGCTAGGAGATAGAACCAAGGTACTCCCAAGACCTTAAGGCAATCTAAGTCTCAAAAACCAATAAATCCAAGACTCAAAAGAACAAGAATAAAGCACATAAAATATCATTATACTATAACATCGAGGTTAAGGTTCTACAAGACCACCTAAGTGAGTGTCATCACATAACCCGTGTATTGGGATCCACCCTGGGAGCCATGTAACCACGGTCCCCCCTTTATGAATATGGATCCACCCTGGCAGTTATCCCTGGTCCCGGTACTCCAATCAGGTCTGTGTGGCCATTATTATGTTTTCTTTCATTATCTTTTGAATCCCCCCTTCCCAAGTTAATTTTTAAGGTTATCACTTTTTACAAACCCACTCATAGGGTCACCTGGAAACAACTTTAGGGTCCCAACACCTATGGTGAGCCACTCACTTAGGGTTCTTAGTCCCTTACCCCATCACAAGCCAAAGATACAAGATAACATTTCCAAGTCTTGATTCATAGGTTTAGGAAACTCCCCTGCGCACTCAGGCCCTCAGAGTGAGTCCTAACCTTAGCCATATACATAATAGGAACTATTGGAAGGATGTCTATCACAAGACACCTCAAAGAATATCATAAAAATTTCCACATGCATAAGTACAACTTTCTATGGCTTATTTATAGGTCTAGGGAACCCTCTTGTGCACACAGGCCACCGAGATGAGTCTGAGCCTCATAAACTAAGCTCAAGTATATGCCAAGTGAAAAAACATCATAAATACACCATATAACCTCAACAAAACAAGTAATGACCATACATAAGTGATAAAAACTTCCACATGCATTAACACAACATTCCATCTATGGAAACCTCCTATGCCTGAAAGTTGGCTAAGTTTGAAATTTTTCAGAAATCTCCAAAATCTAAAATCTACATCTTAACTCCTATTAAGCTGAAACCTATCTCAAACATCCTGGAATGTATTTATACAAATATACTTAAATATTATATTTGTATAAATCCTGCCACAAATTCTGCAAATTTGAGCCCCTGAAACCCTCAAAACTCCGAACAACTTTGTATATGATCCCGTACGACAATGTATGCATTCCCATATGACATTTGACCAAGTGTCGTATGGGTATGACTGCAATGTCGTACGAAACTGCAAGACACTTTCACAAAATTAAATTTTAAACTTCCTGAAAATACTAAAACTAATTTTTTTTAACCCATATGACAATGTATGCATTCCCATACGACATTTGACCAACTGTCGTACGAGTATGACTACAATGTCGTATGTCCCTGCATGACACTTTTATGAAATTAATTGAAAATTGCTTAAAAAGGCCAAAAAATGACTTTTTAAGGCATGGAGAGTGTCTGGAAAAGGTTCCCTGAGGTCAACCTAATGCACGGACCTCAGTACCACATCCAAAACACATCCTCAACACTAGCTAAGTCTCGGATAAGATTTATTAAATGAAAAACAACAAATCATAGAGAAGGCCTACAAAAACCAAAAATGGGGAAGAAGGACTGCAACCTTTCCTAAACCACCCCAAACCTTCCTAAACTTCCCTAAACCATTACATAAATCTCACAAACACCATAAGGAAGTTTCACAACAAAACCTAGACTCCCAAGAAAGATTTTACCATAAAAACTATACAAACATTTATAGAATTACTTCCCGGGAACACAACAGATAGTATAACATTTAAATTTCCTTTCTAATCCATACTAAGAATTCATATACTAATAAAATAACATATCATTCATATACACAATCATACATATAGGAAGAATGGAGATTAATCCAAGTTTAGACCCTACCTAGGGTCTTGCAGAGAATCCTCTTCCCTCAGCTGGAGAACTCTCTGCAAATCTACAAGCCTTGAGTAGGTAGCCTCCTAGATATCTTACTCTGGCAAGCAATCTTCAATCATTCCACACATACACTTGCCCTCACCAAACCAGAGAATTCACAATCTCATGGAAAAAATTAAATACATTTATGGAAAAATGAATGCAGAATACTCCCAAAAATCTTCCCAAAACTCTCTCCTCCAAACCATAGAAAATTGCAATTATTTATCCTCCAACTATGTGGTTGGAGGAGTTGCTTTATGGGAAGCAACTTCTCCAACTTCCATAGTTGGTTGGAAAATAAACAAATTATTCCCGTAAGCACTTAGCAAAGTTTTAATAAATTTAATAAAAAATAGCTTTAAAAGAAAACCATAACAAGAAAGTCAAACGAATAACTTTCAAGGAAAACACATAACACACATGGAAACTAGGTAGCTTAACTTCTAGGAGGTCTCAAGTTCAACTCCCTCCTAGATAGCTAGTTTTACTACAAAGAGCATGTAGGATTTGAGCAATACAAATCCACAAAACCCGAAGATCACCTGCATACAAAAACCTGTTACAAGGAAGTAGAAATAAGAAGAGGGCAAGGGTTTGACTAAAAAATATGAAGAAGAAAATATCCTCAAAATAATGAATGAATAAAATATACAATGGATCATCCATATAAAGGAGATCGAAAGTCTTGAAAGGAAAACCCTAGTGTATGCAATAATTAGTTTAATTATTACATGACTAATGCATGCAAGTTTATATTTAAAACAACTAGTGCATGTGTGTTTAAATATAAATAACTAAAGCAAAAGAGTTGACATCTTAAGAAGGGAGTAAAGTTAATTAACATAATTAATACTTTACTCTAACACCCCCCCTTAAGATGAGCAACAATCCAGCTACAAACAATGCAAGAAGAAAGCAAAGGAAACTACAGTGCTGAAAGCATAAAATGGGTCCCGGCAACATGACCTGATGAGGTACCCAAGTATAAAAGAGAGTCTCTATAAAGTGGATAAATAGAGAAAACCACATGGAAAAAACTCTACTCCAAAAAGAGACAAAGACTAATCTGAAGGACTAAAGAAGACTCAAAAACTAGGAATGTTCCAAAAAATAGGAACAAGAATGAACATGTAGAATATCATTGAAGCAAGAAGATGAAAACTCTATCAAGAAGTAATTGCTAATCTGAAGATCCTCAACTAAAATAGAGCATGACCAGGTAGAGAAGATTGTAATCTGTATCAGTGCCCTCAAATGACACTACTCGAATCAAGAGGCAAACAAAGGAAAACAACTAAACTTGAAGATACAGATGGTATAAAACACCAAAGCCTGAAGAGCTGATCAATCAAAGATGGAAGAGTGCCTCTAAAAATAGGAAAGAAAGAGTGTCTATATGGTAAATGATCCATCTCACCAAAATGCATAAGTACCCAGCCACTGCATCCGCCTAGTACATAGGAACAAATATTGAATACATATCTCACACTATCAAACCAAGGAAGAAAAATAACGATCAAAGAAACCTCCCCATAATGTTGACAAGGGAGAGGTGACAGGTACACTAAAAATAGTGCCAATAAGAACAGCATCATGAAGAACCAAGAACATCAAAGGTGCAGTGAAAGTACAAACACAAAGAAAGATAACCTGAGGCTAATGTCGTGGAAGGAACACTCACTTGCCAAAGGTAGATGGAAAACAAGGGCAAACATCAAACCCCCCATGGCACTTTATAATGAACTGCAAGTACAAATAGCACAAACATGTTCAAGATTCCAACCATGCAATAAAATGGCACTTTATCTCAGTGCATGTACATAAAAGAATGCTACAAAAGTGAAGTAGACATTGCTCAAAGAAGAGCGAAGGTTGCTGAAACAAAAGAACAACCTAAGAAGAGCCATCCCCTAAAGGGAAGAGATCCCAGGACCTATAACATCCAAGATATCCACCAGAGTGTAGAAATGCAAAAAATTGAATAAAATATACCTAGAGAAGAATCTGGGAAAATGACTCATAGTATTGAAAAGCTCTCAAAACAAGCTTTCCAATGATATCTCACTTTCCCAAAATGGAGTCGAGATGTGAAAAATAGAGCTTCCGGAGTGCAAAATTGAACATCTGGCTTTGACAGTTAAAAACCATCAAAAAAGAAAAATTAGAAATTCAAACCTCCAGATCTAGATAGAGATCGGAACCAGCTTTCCGACGATATCTTGTTTGCCCGATTTTGACACCGTATGCTCAAGTTATGAGCAAAAAACCACCGAGTGCTATGGAGGGCCCAAAATGGTGTCTAGATGTGCTGACATCAACACTTCACTGACTTAAAATTGAAGGCCAAATGACCGTTGCAGCATGCAAGCCCCTTGGGGCTAAAATTCTAGGCCCTTGGTCGCCATATGACCAGGGGCTAAAATTGCATTTGCCTAGCTTAAATTTGATGGCCAAATGGTTGTCGCCGACAAAAAAAATATTTATTATTTTTTTTTTTTGCAAAATTGCATGCGCACCTCGGGATCTATGTTAGGCATTTCGGATTTTTGTCTCGATTTACGTAATGAATTTTTTGGTCTTGATTTGCATGCCCATTTTTTGGTCTTGATTTGTGTGCTAAATAGTAAAATTTTTGTCTCATTTTGCATGCTAAAATAGATAATTCTACCTTGAGAAGCATGCAAGCATGTACAAATTTTGCATTGGGAAGTGTGCTAAGTTGTCTGGTACCCAAAAAAATTCCCCAAAATTCAAAGTTCTCCAAATTTGATGTATTTTATATCAAAATAGGGGTTTTTGGGTGTTGCGAGCTCAACGGTGAGGTCCGTTTGAGCTCAAAATGCACCAAAATTAAGGGGACCCCTAATTTCAATAAAAAATAAAAAAAAGCCCTAATCTGAAACATATGAATTTCTAATCTTTGAATCCTTCAAACACGAACAAGTTGTAGTAGATTAGGCTCTGATACCATGTAGGATTTGAGCAATACAAATCCATAAAACCCAAAGATCACCTGCATACAAAAACCTGTTACAAGGAAGTAGAGACAAGAAGAGGGCAAGGGTTTGACTCAAAAATATGAAGAAGAAAATATCCTCAAAATAATGAATGAATAAAATATACAATGGATCATCCATATAAAGGAGATCAAAAGCCTTGAAAGGAAAACCCTAGTGCATGCAATAATTAGTTTAATTATTACATGACTAATGCATGCAAGTTTATATTTAAAACAACTAGTGCATGAGTTTAAAACAACTAGTGCATGTGTGTTTAAATATAAACAACTAAAGAAAAAGAGTTGACATCTTAAGAAGGGAGTAAAGTTAATTAACATAATTAATACTTTACTCTAACAGAGCATTTATTTATTACTATTATTTTTACTTTTATTTAATACATTTCATTGAATACACTTTATTTAATTATTATAAAGAACATACCATTTACACAATCAATAAAAATATACAAATATTATTACTATTTATATAAGCATGGGTATATGCGTGTGCACCCACATATACACATACCTATATAACACACAATCAATATAACACACATATATAATAAATATATATACATATGCTAACAAGGATAAATCTAACTCACATCATAAATAGAAGAACAACGTCGAATCAAAATTCACAAGACCACAACATAAACTGTATTCAAATCCCCCAACTAGGGTAACCTCCTAAATGAAAATCTAAGTCCACGGGTAACCTTGAGAGTAATCTTGGTAATATCTCCACACAATAACAGTTCGAGGATTTTGAAGGCACTCTCAAACCTGTGTAGCCAGGTGGAGTCGATGTCTGGTATCTACATCTTGCAACACCAACCAACATATACATATATATATATATATATATATATATATATATATATATATATATATATATATATATATATATATATATATATATATATATATATATATATATATATAAACAGACAATGGCAAACAAGGAGGGAGAGTGCGACATTGTGTGGACCTCTTGTAGGAGTAACTACGACTGCCTCCCCTCATCCTACACTCACATTAGACAGTGACATCAATAAAGTATAATTGGATTAGTATGGTTAGTACCAGAATAATCTCTTATCCATATTGTATAACAAGAATGCATCATAACATATTCATGTAAATGTCAATCATCTATTAGCTTTCACAAACCCATTTAACCATCAGACATGTACTCAAAATGTCCTATTATCAAATCAAGATAAACAAATCATATAACCCTAAATGCATTAATCATGTCTAATCCCAAGTAACGTTATTAGATAAGATAACACATCTAACCCTTAAGTGATTATAATCAATTAACCTAAGGAAAACATAAATATTAATAATGAGCATATCGCATAGAAGCATATAAGTCTAACAGGTGATCCTTTTAGCATTAAGGTCCTAAACTATCGTTGACACACAAGATGTATAGAAACATAACTGTGCAATATTATTATTTTCCACATTAAAATATGAAGTTATGGTGAGTTGGAAGAGGTTTGGTTTAAGAAACCATCACAAATAGCTCATCATAATTTCTAGTGAGCATAACCAGGACTTGATAGGGTTGGAGGGGCATTATATCATCCCTCCCTAAGATTTGACTTACTCCTAGAAGTCAGAAGCTTCTAGCCATTGATCAAACATAAAATAAGAATATTACAAACATTTCTACTTTAGTCTATCATTGATATATTAGGTATAATTTTCACCTTAGGAATCAGGAGTTCTTTTAATAGCAAAAGATATTTAAGGATTCTGAAACACAATTAAGAATTCAAATTTCATCCTCTAAACTAGATACAGATTGATACATGGGTTATTTCTTCTCAAGGCGTTTACATAAGATACTACTATCATACTATTACTTTGGTAAACATTTTCAAACTAAAAATCATTCAAATATTGAATTGCCACATATAATAACACACAATTTTATGACATAAGACAAAAAACAATTCTCTTTATGCAACTAGTTACTTTTTCTCATAAGGCCTATGGTAAACTTATAGGAGAATCACTAATATCAAACTTACACACAAGATGGAATACACATCCCTTTCAAATAATGCAACCTAAGCTACCTTTTATGATTCTATTATAACAATTTATTAGTGTTGTATTACAACAATACACATAAAGATATTCCTAAGAAATTTTAACATGATTCATTAAGCTAGAGTTTCAATAACATTACTTAATAACTAGCTATTTAACCAATTCCATATCCCAGAAATTCATAATAAGCTTCTTACGAGTATATCTTTTCCCAACATTAACAATTTTGTTTGAATTTTACCATTTTCCAAAATAAAAGTCATAGATAGAGGGAGAGAAATATACGAGTCCTACGGCTACCCTCTTATTCAATCAAATTAATCTGTTCAATCCGCTAACCTTTTGTACACTCATTTCATATTTTATATGAATACAACACATTTGAGGAGTAACCACATGCATTGTAATCCTTATAATATCACCTAAAACTATACATTCTTCTAATATTTCCATTTTCAGAAGGATAGAAAGTTTGACTTAAATATTATTATTCTAATTTATTCCTTTCATAATAACTCATCATTCCTTTATAGTAGAAATGTTGTTAGCTTCAACTTCCATTTGACACACAAAATGCCAACAAAGTAAATAATTACTACACAATTTTGTTTAATAACATATTCTTTTCTTATAGTTGATGATTTTTCATTGGTTCAATTCACACTGCTTACGAGGATCATGTAAAATTTAGAATTCCTACCATATAATCAAACATTTCTCCTTGCAAAAATTGTGTACTATAATCCTATCTATTACAAAACCTTGGGGACATAGGTCATTTACTGAAGGGTCTCCTCTAGCTAAGCACATTCTCCTTATTGACACATTGATTTTCCCTTGTGAAATTTAGCCTTTTAAATATATTTCTTGAGAAAGAAGGGAGAGACATGTCTGATTCAAAAATTAATTTCTTACTTGAGAGGGTATATGAAAGAGAGATACTTCTTAATCTTTCCATATTTGAAATATCATATATTACCTACTTTCAACACGCTATCTCAGTTTTCAATATAAGTTCATAAGTTCCTAAGTTCTCAAGGAAGGAATAAAAGATACATCTACTAAACATGTTTTATAACCATCCATTATTACAATCCTTTTCATCCTAGAAACCTAATCATCCCTTGTTCCCCACCATAAGTACAACATGATTGAAATCTATCTTGAGATTTTATATTACTAGCTTTAAATAACAAATCACAATGTTATCTAACATTTATAGGAAAATAGAGTATACAACTTTTCAAATCACTTGGAAACTATTTTGGCAGCCATTTATACTAATCATCATAAGATCAAGAGATAAGATAAACAACTTTCCTTACAATTCTTTAAGATTTTCTTAGAACAAGGATAAGAATACAACACTCAAGTATCAAGAATTCTTGCCCATCTATTTGAACCATATGAATCTTATAATGCAAAACATAAATAATCCTTTTAGACAATCCTTTCTTACAAGGTATTATGGTAGAAATATAGAAAACATACCTTTTATGTCTAGTGCTCAAGTTTGTTAACATAAGGAAAACTTAAAAAGAAGACACACAATGCATTCAAGTTTGGTAGGCTGGAAGAAAACATCAGATGGACAAACACAATAAACTCAAGTGTGATGAGTAGGCCAAGTATGAGTCCCAAGGTTCTTAGTAGAACAAATTAGGGCTTATATTTCTATCCCTATCATAATGGTAAGAATAAGTTGCCTCCTCAGGGCTGACTTTACCTTTGATGGGTTCTAGCTTTAGCAAAATCAGCATTAGATTTGTCTCATTTGAGCTCCCCATTACTTAGATTTTGTTCTCCCACATATTCACATGGGAACATTCTTTGTTGAGATGATGAGGGAGAATCTTAAGCTTACTCCTAAGAGACTCTATGATGTTGGAAAGCATCTTGGAACAATGTTACAACCTAATGATAGGTATTGGGTTGACATAAATTAATAATAAGAAGAAGAGACTAAGTTAAACACAAATAGACCCTAGAGCTCCCAGTGTAGCAACCTAAGGCTCCGATACCAAATGTAATGTCCCCGCCAAGGAACTCATAAGGAATCAAGTCTATGACCTAAAATTACAACTAACAATTTTTTTTTTAACATTCTAACATATCATCATTACCATTCACAAGTACATTCCTTAAGGTTCCCTTAATGAATTCATTTACCATTAAAAATCAATTAAGATTTTCCATTAAGAATCCTTACTTTCTATTTTCATTTCAATATAATAATAGAAAGAGCGTAAAGTACTTAACCATATATTGCTAACCGACATAAACCATTTAATGAATCATTTTTGTCACAAGTTTAACTTCCACAAATTATCATCTATAACCTTGTATAAGTCTAGTTAAGAATTGAGATTAAAACCTAGTTTGAATAACTACACATTACTCATACTGAACTATACATTCAAGAATCACATCTCATTACTACTTTCAATACTATACATGTTTCTTACCCTTATTATTTCACCTAGAAATACCCCAAAACCCTTAGCATATCTTTCACTATTCCACATATCAAAAGGAGTATTCCTTAAGAAGTTTACAACTATAAGTGCTTTGCAAAAGCTTACATAGAATCATTACTTTCAATTTCATTTAAAACTCAAGAGGGATAGGGTAGGAATTACTTAAACATAATCCATGCTTGATTTACCAACATTCAATTCCCTTTTTGAGATTCCTAAATACCACCCTTACCCATATACATAGCTTCTTTCTTATAATTTCTATTTATAACATAATTAGAATTACAGTTACTACACATGGCCCAAAGGCATAGAGAAAGATAATTACATCAAGTTTCCCAAGGGCTTACAATACATCTTTACATCTTTATTTTAAATGATAGAGATACATGATACAAGAACATAATCTTCACCACTGAACAACTCAGAATCCAAGGCATGACATGAACCACAAACAATGTCTTGAAAGAGATTTTCCACCCAACCATGTGAAACTGGTAAAGTTCCAGCCCCCATGCTAGGAAATAGAACCAAGGTACTCCCAAGACCTTAAGGCAATCTAAGTCTCAAAAACCAATAAATCCAAGATTCAAAAGAACAAGAATAAAGCACATAAAATATCATCATACTATTGTAATACCCCAAAATTGGCACCTATTTAATTTCATCAATTTTGGTGCATTATCTCAATTTTACATCACCAAAGTCCTAGTTCCCTAGGCAATTTTCTCTCTCCTACTTGACTTAATTTGACTTGATGTCAATTGCAAAGACCATAAATTGCAATAATCAAATATTAAATTAATTCCTAAAGTCCTTGACTTTAATTAGCTAAATTACCTCTATGATAATTTAATTTAGTTCTAAAGTCCTAAGCACTTTGAATTAAATTAAAATCTACCCCTTTGGCTAATTACCCTTAAAAAGGAATTAATAAATATTTAGTTAATTGAATGGACACCTCTTTATTTGAATTTAATAATTCAAATTATTCGAAAGGTCACCTCCCACATGTGGCAAATTCCATTCTTTTAATTAAATAATTCATTGTCTTTTTGTCTCAATTAGGAATGAAGAGTCCACCGTTTCGAATCAAGAAACTCTTCATTCCTCTCCCGGGCTTTTCTATTTAATGAACCTCTTTTTCTCATTCAAGAGAGGGCAATTTTTGAGAGCATTCTTACTATAGGCATTTTTTTAGTCTCATTTGATTCATTATTTTCAAAGCTTTTTATTGCATTTATTAGATTAATATCTCATTATTAGTATAATCTTTGCATCACATTTAGATTAAATTTGCTTACTTGTTCTTAGTCTAATATCATCTTTATTTCAAAATCAAATAAAAATCTGCATTTCATATTTCTTTCAAAGTTTTCTAGATTAATTGCATTCATTCTTAGCTTAGTTTCATTTTACTCATATTTTCTTTCAAATCCTCCATTGTTGAATTGGTCTCCCAGCTATTGGCTCTCGTTCTGAGAGTATTCAAACACCCCATTCACATAGGAGGCAACAGGTCGCCTCACCATGGAATTTGGATTGAGTTCTTCATACTCTCTCCCGAATTCTATCAAGTGAATAATGAATATGTTGTGTTGTGCCTGATTTAGAGGTCACATTCAGTCACATACATTTTGGCACCCACCGTGGGGCAGAAAAGATCAATTTCTGGCCTCATTCTTGATTGGTTTTTTAATTTTAGTGTTGGTTCCAAGCCTTGTACGGCCATTTACAACATGAAAACCTTGTAATATAGTAATGGATGGATAGAATGATAAATCCTCTTTCTCATGCTTTTGGTTTGGTTCATTTTTATAAAGAAATGAATAAGTTATGATCATTTTGGTGAAAGTGGGTATTTGCAGATTTGAGATTCTCTAAATATAGTCAGATTGAAACATTTTCTACGGAAAAATTATGAAGAATCATGATCTATAATAATATTAATTGGAAAGATACGTGAATTATCTTTCATTTCCTTTTGGTTTGAGTCATTTTTATGCAGATTTGTGAAAGTTATGGGCATTTGAGTGAAAACTGGTTTTTAACAATTTGTATTGGAGTTGCAGACAATGATTTATTCATAGAAAATGATTTATGAATGGGAAAAATAAATGACTTATATATTTGGAAACTAGATTCATTAATATTTAATATAAAATTGGTTTGGTTTCATTTGGATTCTTTTTGAGAAAGATATGTGATTCCCTAGGCAGGGTTTGGTGTTTTAAATTTGATTTATGACAGAAAAATTGCAGTTTGAAAACATTATTGGTTGAGGAACCAAATCAAATCATAAGACATTGTAATTTTGGGAAATGATAGTTCTTGATGTTGGCTAAAAACTTCATTCTTTCCAGAAATTTTAATATTGTGATTTTATGGGTCAAATAAATCAATCTTTAAAGACTGTCTTGAAGACAACAATGTTACATATCTTACGGTTTGCCATTGATTTGTCTTGATTCTATACTTTCAGATGTGTGTTAAATGTTGGATTGCAAATCTTTGGACCTAAGGTGAGTTCTTAAAATCTCTATAACATTTGGACTTTGGGCATAAAATTAATCTCTCATGTGTTTGGCTTGAGTGTTTACATGCTTTCATAGAACACATTTCAATTGATGCTCTTAATGGGAAATGAATGAACATAGATTTGTTTTTACAAGTTTATGTAAGTGAATGCTTGTCTTTAAACCATAAGTAATTCTTGGTTCCAATATCAAATATCTCATTGAGTAATTGAGGGCATGGATTCATTCCTTGTTTACATGAAGAGTTAAATGCACCACTTTGTGGACTCACTTCATGTTTACTTGGAAAGTTAAATATTCCATGATTCAAACCCTCTTGCACTTATGAGTAGTATTGATTAGCAGTCTTAGATTACTTGTGATTGATCTAGATTGCTATCTTGGGTTATTGGACTTGCTAATCCACCGGCCCCTCATTTTTGCCCTGTGGTTGCAATCTCAGCGCCACATTAAAGGGGAGGGGTCTATAGGAAAGAAGCGTTAATTGTTCCACTAGGTAACCCTTTTGTGCTTTTTGGAACTCACTTGTTTTCTAGGGTGTGGACTCACTTTGAGTTTGTGTGAGGAGTTAAATGCACCACTTTGTGGACTCACCTCACATTTACTTGAAGGGTTAAATGCACCACCTTTAGTGCTTTTCAATACTTTTTGATAGAGAATTACTTACTTTTCATTTTTTTTAGAAGGCCTGCTTGGGGATTTCATCACCTTAAGGGACGACCTTAACTCCTGTGTTCCGGCGGAGTATAAATATCGGGAGGTGAATCCAAAGACACCTCTCTTGGGAATGAGTTAGATTTCACTCTTGGCTAAGCCTCAAAGAACTTTATACCTTTGAGAAGTGAAGGAGGAGATTTGGGTTACCGTCTCCCCCCGGCTGTGTGATTTCTAATTCTTCTCATCTACGGATTTGTGCCTCACGTACCTTGCGTATATCGAGGACTCCCTTTAGAAAATCCATGTATATCCTTGTAGACAACTTGCTAGGATGTTGTTGTGTTTTAAGTGCCTGCTAAAACATTCTCAAGAACATACACAAGTAGAGTCCGTAGGGAGTAGAAATACTAAGTCACTATTCATGTTCATGCGCAAGGTTGCTTTGTCCCTTGCCCATTGCTTGAAGACTGTTTGCTTGAACTCCTTGATTGCTGTCTTATGTGCTTGATCAATGACATAAATCTGATCTACCTTTTTGTCTGTGATCTATTTTTCTATTTTCCTATCGTTCACCGTCAGAAACTGGTTGTCTTAAGTTAGGAATCGATCGATCTTTGCTTTGACTCACGTTGTCTCTCATCTATTCATCTTATCTCTTTATGCCTCTTGTACCTTGCATTACAATTGTCTTATCTCGGCTGTTCTAGCCATCTCTTTTTGACAATTCGTACTAGGTTCATCTTGCATCTTGGCTGTTCTAGCCATTTATCTCCTTTCGTTATCTTTGAGACAGAGTCTAGCTTTATCCCGAATCTTTGCTCATTACATCTTCATTTATGACTATCATGACTCGAAGTGGCAAGACTTATCCCATTCAGAATGCTGATCAAGATCAAAGTAAACCTCATAATCAAGACATAGATCATTCCGAATCTGTTGCAAAATCTGAACTTTGTGAGGAATCCTCACATTCTTCGTCATTCCAAGAGTATTACAATCCATTGTTTCAGATATAGTCTGACTTACTATTTCAAGAATATTATAACCCATTGTTTGAAGACTAGCAAGACTCTGAAGGGTCACTTTCTAAAATTAAACCTATTGATCCTTTTGAACCTATCAACTCTTTCACGATCTCTCATAATACTACCAACAAGATGGGAGATCCAAAAACTTCAAAGTTGGTTTTCAATCTCAGCTCTAACATACAAACGATCAAAGCCACTGAGAAGGCTATGACAGAAGCTCAACCGTCTTCCCAATTTGCTAGAAACAAACCTTGGATCTCTCACTATGACATGATCATTTCTCCAGGGAGCGAGGATACTCCTAAACCCAAAACTCCCTTTGTCTTGTGAGGCCCTGTGTCTCCCTCTTATAAATCCACACAATCTCTAGCTTGTGCGAACACTATCACTCAATCTCATGCAAAGATCATGCTCAAAGGTCCCGAACCTTCGACATCCAGACCAAAACTATCTATGGATAAAGCCCTCAATGAGGAAAACATCCCCAAAGATCTCGATCTCAATCAGTTCCAATCTATGGTGGGTCATTTAACTTCGCCTCACTATTTGTGCTTTTCCAAAGAAGATGATCATTCCTTAAGCCACCCACATAATGCTTCCCTGCACATTGAAGTTATGGAAGGTCCCGAGCATATCCCCCGCGTCCTCATTAACAATAGTGCTAGCCTAAATACTTGCTCTGCTAAGATGCTTACCCAAACAATAGACAACTTTGTTCCTGCCAATAGAGAGTCCATTGAGTTCTATGATGCTAAGCTAAAAGAAATAGAAAAGACCTTGAAGATCAAAGATATTGGCATGGGGGAATATCAGATTGAGTCCGTCTTGTCATTGAAAACTCTCCCTCCATCTCCACATTCCTATGAGGAACCTTCTGAAGATAGATTTGGTATTGGCTATCAGAGCGATGAGCTTGACCAACCTAGCTACAACTTTCACTCATGCAAGGATTCAGATAATGAAGAAACACAGATTCAGCCTATGACACATGAAAGATCTTTGAATGTTCAAAATTCCAATTCAAACTACCAGAAAGAGTCTTATCTACCTTCTCAAGTGCTTCAAGAACATGATCTTGGTCCTCACCAGGAGGATTTTATACACTCTACTGAATAGATTTCTACTATTGCAGCTACTACTGAATATGTCACTGCCTCTAATGGCACACATACTGATTGGGAGCAACTGTTGGATGCTTCCCTTATCTTTGGTATGCCTCAAGGTATGCCTATTCTAGATTGTTCTACCACTTCTACTGTTGAACAAAATCCTACTATTGTCGATTCCAATGATACACATACTGATTGGGAGCAACTGTTGGACGCTTCCCTTATCTTGGGTATGCCTCAAGGTATGCCTATTCTAGATTGTTCCACCACTTCTACTATTGAACAGACTCCTACTATTGCCAACTCCAATGGCACACATACTAATTGGGAGCAACTGTTGGACGCTTCCCTTATCTTGGGTATGCCTCAAGGTATGCCTATTCTAGATTGTTCCACCACTTCTACTGTTGAATAGACTCCTACTGCTGCCAACTCCAATGACACACATACTGATTGGGAGCAACTATTGGATGCTTCTCTTCTCTTGGGTATGCCTCAAGGTATGCCTATTCCAGATTACTCTGCTGCTTCTACTACTGAACAAGATCCTACTGTTGAAGAAACATTTCCTTTGATAGATGATAGTGATGAAGAAAATCTACCTCCGACTATGTCTCTAGCTGAATGGGACTCCATATCAGATGCTACTACAGAAATACCAGTTGATGCTATGCACCTATATGCTAGTCTTAAAAAATCAGAAAGAGGAGAAAGTTATGATCCTCCAGATCAAGCTATTGATGATGATCCTTTCCACCCTCTTGTGGAGATCATTCCTATGGCCCCTAGGCCATCTACTCCAAGCTATACTCCTACTACTCCAAAAAATCATGGGTATGTAAGACCCCATTCTGTTACAGCTTCATGGAATATTGGAAGATCCAAAATTGAAATGGTTCCTATTCCTGCACTCTTACCACCTGAAAGGGGACCTGACTCTTGGAATAGGTTATCTTGGTTAGGCTCACATAATATTCCTCCAAACTTATCTGACTCTTCTAAGATGACTCACAATCAACAACGCTCTATGGAAGATTACTTTCTTGATCTATCTAATGCATTCATGAATGATGAGGATGATATTGATATATTTGCACTTGAGCCCATCCCATCGACTTTTCTTCCCCCTTCATCTCCCAGAAAAGTGGCTCGTCCACTTCCATTTCCACCTCTCCACCTGAACCAGTCATATAAGCCTCTTTCATCCACCATTCTTGAGTCTTTTGGAAGTAACTTGGATGTGCAACATAAAAATAAAAATAATGAGAATCCACTTATATCTCAAGGTCACCATGTCCCATCTAATCGACATGTGACTATGAAGAAAGGAAAGAAACAAAGGTGTTCAAAAGACCGCAAAGGTCCTCAAAAAGAAGAAGACAATCAAAAGCCAAAAAATAAAATAAAAAATTGATCTCGAAATCCATTCTATAGGCATTGTCATCAAAAGCACCTTAAAGTAAAGAAGAAAAAATTCAAAAGCTATGTGGATTCCAAAGAAAGAAAAAATCAAAGTTGTCATTCGAGCTTCCAAAATTCTCATGCTTCCCTCCATTCCATCACCCTTGCCTCTCATACTTTACCCTCTTCACTCCATGTTGCCTTTTCCCAAAGTGCATATCAGTATCTCCTTATTACTAATGACATGATTAAGAGAAATCCAGAATGTACTCCTCCTAAGCATTTAGAGTGTGGGAAATCTGATGAAGAGTTAAGGTGTGTCCATGAGGATATTTGTGGGTCTCACTTAAGTGATCTTTCCTTGACTATGGATCTCTCGATAGTTGGACACTACTGGTTGGATCTCCTATTACTGCTAGAACATCTGGTTCTGATTCTGCAACTTCTCAGCTGACTACTACTACAAATGAATGTGTTTCCAGAGATTCCTACCAAAGGAGAGAAACTCAAAGAGCCCATCAACACTCTTCATCTAAAGAAGTTCTACAGCTGACATTCTCAGTGTGCTCATGTACATACTTATTGATCCTGAAAAAAATCCTAAAAATTGATATATTGCAAAAAATCCTAAAAATTACAAAATGTCCTGAAAAAATGATCATCTTAGTGAAAACCTGGCAAACAGGCGCTTTGATGTATCTATTATCCTGGTGAAAACCTGGTAAACAGGCACCTTGATAATACAAAAAAAAATAGAAAATGTGAAAAATACAAAAAAAATAAAAAATTTCAAAAATACAAAAAAATGAGATATTAAAAAAAATACAAAAAAAAGCAAAAAAAGAGAAAAGTACAAAAAAATTGAAAAAGAGAAAAATGTGCCATTGATGAAAACCTGGTAAACAGGCGTCATGGTAGCAAAAATAGAATCTCTGCCAAGATGGTGAAAACCTGGTAAACAAGCGCCTCTTGTTTTCCTGAAGTAACATCTCATCTTAGCGTCGCTTGGCTCTTAGTTTCCTGCTTTAGTTTCCTTCCTTTCCTGCTTTAGTTTGTTTGCCCGCTTTCCTGCTTTAGTTTGTTTCCTGCTTTGGTTTGCTAGCTCATGCACTTGTCTTTGAATCTTCCTTAACTCTTCATAGATTGGAACTGGTTCACACTTGGGGGCACCTACCTAGTCTAGGGGGCATTGTCCTATCACTTTTGGAAACTCTTTTGAGCATTGGTCGCCAGTGGTTCCCACTATGCCTGCCTACAGATACCTAGCTTTTGTTCGATCTCTCTTCTTCGGGATTTCTCCCTTCTATCAATCACCAGTGATTCTCACTACGTTTGCCTACTGTCATTATCTCATTGAGACTTCGAACGTTATCTTTCCAAATCGACTTCAATCCACTTGAACACGAACTTAAACTGAAACTCAAACTAAATGTGTGTTCCTTTGAGGCTTGCTGAGCTTTGTTTTCTTTGAGTGTTTGTTTGTTTTCTTTTTCTTTGCTTTCTGCTTGTTGGTTTAGTTCCAACGATCCAAAGAATTCATTTAAGAGGGATGTCCATCTGTAAGAGCCTCTATCTTGTATTGGATGGCCATGCGTACCTCGACTCCTTTTATATGGACGCTTCGGTGAGGTTGGTTCTTCTCCTTGTCTTTTGAGTGACTTCTTTCTGCTACTGGTGAAATTGTAAACGCTCGTCCTATTAAGTGAACGTAAGGGTCACTGCGAGCAATCTTTGGCAAAAGAAAGATCTCTCACGTGTTTGGTGTGTTTGTTCGCAAGAGACATTCAGGTCATTCTAGCAAATGTGCTTTGATGCTTATGTTAACTTGCTAAATTAAAAGGAATAAGTGTTCAGGTCATTCTAGCTTCTTGTGCCTTAATGCTTACACCTCATTCTGACAAATTTAAGACTTATGTCATATTCATATTCTCATGTTGGGGAGAATTGTATGGCATCTTGCGATTGTCCCGTGCTTAAATGAACTCAATGATGATAAATACGATGAGTCCAACAGCCGAGTCTAGAGGATTGCATTTGTTCATCCTAGGCCTGCATTTAGATTTGCATCTTTCATTCTAGGCTTGCATTTGGAGCACTTTCTTGTTGCTCTCTTGATTGCTTTCTTCTGGATCTTCTCATCAAAGGTTCTCATCTTTTGTCCCAATCTCATCTTGGCTGCATCCTTTTTCGCGATCGAAATCAAAATCTGACATCTCTAGATAGCTCAAAATTGCGTTTTAAATATTGGACTCCTTCTGGATTGGATGCTTGTGCAGTCAACCTTCTGGCATCATTTTCTTGCCAGATCCTCATCTTTACATCATGTTCTTGAGATCTTTTCTCTTTTGATCAAAGTCAAATCAAGTCAAATTTAGTCAACCATGGTCAACTATGGTCAAACTTGGTCCACAGGACCTCTACTTTGCTCCGATTCACTTCTGTAGCTTCGCGAATCTAGTCTAATTGCTTTTGCTCTGCAATCTCTTGTTGTTTATCATCCTTCTGACATGTCATCTTTCAATTTCGCTCCTGAGGGGGCAGAATGATTACATCATTTGAATCTTGTCGAATCTATTCTTGAATCAGTCTGATTTGAATCATCAGTTCTCATCGCTAGGGGCATCTTGGTGCCTCGCATCTTGTTATCTTATCATCTATCTCTTAGGTATCTGAGCAATCTAACTCGGATCCTCAAGGATCACTCTTCGTTCTGGAGATGGTTCTTGAAATCTTTTGGGTATTGGGGCAATCTAAACCTGATTCCTGGGAGTTAAGCTTCATTTTGGAGATGACTCTCGAAATCTCTTTTAGACCGTTATCTGGGCAATCTAACCTGGGTCTCGGAGGACTAAGCTTCGTATTGGGGCAATCTAACCCTAATTCAGAGATAGTCCTAAATCTGCATCTTCATCAATTGGTATTGGGGCAATCTAACCCCGATTCCAGTTCTCTTCTAAGACCGTTGTCTTCGCAATCTAACTTAGACTTCGAAAATTCTCATCAACTGTCACTTCAGACTATTCTTTGAATCAACGTGCTATTCGCACATCAATTCAAAGAGGGGCTAATGTAATACCCCAAAATTGGCACCTATTTAATTTCATCAATTTTGGTGCATTATCTCAATTTTACATCACCAAAGTCCTAGTTCCCTATGCAATTTTCTCTCTCCTACTTGACTTAATTTGACTTGATGTCAATTGCAAAGACCATAAATTGCAATAATCAAATATTAAATTAATTCCTAAAGTCCTTGACTTTAATTAGCTAAATTACCTCTATGATAATTTAATTTAGTTCTAAAGTCCTAAGCACTTTGAATTAAATTAAAATCTACCCCTTTGGCTAATTACCCTTAAAAAGGAATTAATAAATATTTAGTTAATTGAATGGACACCTCTTTATTTGAATTTAATAATTCAAATTATTCGAAAGGTCACCTCCCACATGTGGCAAATTCCATTCTTTTAATTAAATAATTCATTGTCTTTTTGTCTCAATTAGGAATGAAGAGTCCACCGTTTCGAATCAAGAAACTCTTCATTCCTCTCCCGGGCTTTTCTATTTAATGAACCTCTTTTTCTCATTCAAGAGAGGGCAATTTTTGAGAGCATCCTTACTATAGGCATTTTTTTAGTCTCATTTGATTCATTATTTTCAAAGCTTTTTATTGCATTTATTAGATTAATATCTCATTATTAGTATAATCTTTGCATCACATTTAGATTAAATTTGCTTACTTGTTCTTAGTCTAATATCATCTTTATTTCAAAATCAAATAAAAATCTGCATTTCATATTTCTTTCAAAGTTTTCTAGATTAATTGCATTCATTCTTAGCTTAGTTTCATTTTGCTCATATTTTCTTTCAAATCCTCCATTATTGAATTGGTCTCCCAGCTGTTGGCTCTCGTTCTGAGAGTATTCAAACACCCCATTCACATAGGAGGCAACAGGTCGCCTCACCATGGAATTTGGATTGAGTTCTTCATACTCTCTCCTGAATTCTATCAAGTGAATAATGAATATGTTGTGTTGTGCCTGATTTAGAGGTCACATTCAGTCACATACAACTATAACACCGAGGTTAAGGTTCTAGGAGACCACCTAAGTGAGTGTCATCACATAACTTGTGTATTGGGATCCACCTTGGCAACCATGTAACCCCGGGCCCCCCTTTATGAATAGGGATCCAACCTGGTAGTTATCCCTAGTCCTGGTACTCCAATCAGGTCTGTGTGGCCATTATTATATTTTCTTTCATTATCTTTTGAATCCCCCCTTCCCAAGTTAATTTTTAAGGTTATCACTTTTTACAAACCCACCTATAGGATAATTTGGAAACCACTTTAGTGTCCCAACACCTATGGTGAGCCACTCACTTAGGGTTCTTATTCCCTTACCCCATCACAAGCCAAAGATACAAGATAACATTTCCAAGTCCTGATTCATAGGTTTAGGAAACTCCCCTGCGCACTCAGGCCCTCAAAGCGAGTCCTAACCTTAGCCATATACATAACATGAACTATTGGAAGGATGTCTATCACAAGACACCTCACAAAATATCATAAAATTTTTCACATGCATAATTACAACATTCTATGGCTTATTTATAGGTCTAGGGAACCCTCCCATGCACACATGCCACTAAGACGAGTCTGAGCCTCATAAACTAAGCTCAAGTATATGCCAAGTGAAAAAAAACATCATAAATACACCATATAACCTCAACAAAACAAGTAATGACCATACATAGGTGATACAAACTTCCACATGCATTAACACAACATTCCATTTATGGAAACCTCCTGTGCTTGAAATTTGGCTAAGTCTGAATTTTTTTGAAAATCTCCAAAATCTAAAATCTACGTCTTAACTCCTATGAAGCTGAAACCTTCTCAAACATCCTGGAATGTATTTATACAAATATACTTAAATGTTATATTTGTATAAATCCTGCCACAAATTCTACAAATTTGAGCCCCTGAAACCCTAAAAAATCCAAACGAATTTGCATATGATCCCATACGATAATGTATGTATTCCCATATGACATTTGACCAAGTGTTGTATGGGTATGACTACAATGTTGTACGACACTGCAAGACACTTTCACAAAATTAAATTTTAAACTTCCTGAAAACACTAAGTTTTTTTTAACCCATACGACATTTGACCAACTGTCTTACGAGTATGACTACAATGTTGTATGACACTACAGGACACTTTTACGAAATTAATTCAAAATTGCCCAAAAAGGCCAAAAAATGACTTTTTAAGGCATGGAGAGTGCCTGGGAAAGGTTCCTTGAGGTCAACCTAATGCAGGGACTTCAATACCACATCCAAAACACATCCTCAACACTACCTGAGTCTCGGATAAGATTTATTAAATGAAAAACAACAAATCATAGAGAAGGCCTGCAAAAAGCAAAAATGGGGAAGAAAGATTGCAACCTTTCCTAAACCATCCCAAACCTTCCTAAACTTCCCTAAACCATTACATAACTCTCAAAAACACCATAAGGAATTTTCACAAGAAAACCCAGACTCCTAGGAAAGATTTTCTATACAAACATCTATAGAATTACTTCCTGGGAACACAATAGACAATATAACATTTAAATTTCCTTTCTAATTCATACTAAGAATTCATATACTAATACAATAACATATCATTCATATAAAAAATCATACACATAGGAAGAAGGGAGATTCATCGCAGTTTAGACCCTACCTAGGGTCCTGTGGAGAATCCTCTTCTCTCCACTGGAGAACTCTCTACAAATCTCCAAGCCTTGAGAAGGCAGCCTCCTGGATATCTTCCTCTGGCAACCAATCTTCAATTATTCCACACATACACTTTCCCTCACCAAACCAGAGAATTCACAATCTCATGAAAAAAATTCAAATACATTTATGGAAAAATGAATGCAGAATAGTCCCAAAAATCTTCGCAAAACTCTCTCCTCCAAACCATAGAAAATTGCAATTATTTATCCTCCAACTATATGGTTGGAGGAGTTGCTTTACGGGAAGAAACTTCTCCAACTTCCATAGTTGGTTGGAAAATAAACAAATCATTCTTGTAAGCACTTAATTTTTTTTTAATAAATTTAATAAAAAATAACTTTAAATGAAAACCATAACAAGAAAGTCAAACAAATAACTTTCAAAGAAAACACATAACACACATGGAAACTAAGTAGCCTAACTTCTAGAAGGTCTCGAGTTCAACTCCCTCCTAGATAGCTAGTTTTTCTACAAAGAGCATTTATTTTTATTACTATTTTTTTAACTTTTATTTAATACATTTCATTAAATACACTTTATTTAGTTCACTTTATTTAATTATTATAAAGAACATACCATTTAAACAATCAATAAAAACATACAAATATTATTACTATTTATATAAGCATGGGTATATGCGTGTGCACCCACATATACACATACCTATATAACTTACAATAAATATAACACACATATATAGTAAATATATATACATATACTAAAAAGGATAAATCTAACTCACATCATAAATCACAAAACAAGGTCGAATCAAAATTCACAAGACCACGACATAAACTGCATTCAAATCCCCCAACTACGGTAACCTCCTAAACAAAAATCTAAGTCCATGGGTAACCTTGAGAGTAATCTTGGTAATATCTCCACACAACAACAGTTCAAGGATTTTGAAGGCATGCTCAGACCTGTGTAGCTAGGTGGAGTCGATGCCTGGTACCTGCATCCTGATATATATATATATATATATATATATATATATATATATATATATATATATATATATATATATATATATATATATATATATATATAAATAGACAATGGCAAACAAGGAGGGAGAGTGCGACATCATGTGGACCTCTTGTAGGAGTAACCACAACTGCCTCCCTTCATCCTACACTCATATCAGACAGTGACATCAACAAAGCATAATTGGATTAGTATGGTTAGTTCCAGAATAATCTCTTTTCCATATTGTATAAAAAAAATGCATCATAACATATTCATGTAAATGTAAATCATCTATTAACTTTCACAAACCCATTTAACCATCAGACATGTACTCAAAATGTCCTATTATCAAATCAAGATAAAAAAATCATATAACCCTAAATGCATTAATCATGTCTAATCCCAAGTAACATTATTAGATAAGATAACACATCTAACCCTTAAGTCATTATAATCAATTAACCTAAGGAAAACATAAATATTAATTGTGATATTGCTATCAGGATTTAACTGTGTAATTTGTTTTGAGTCAAACTCATTTACCCATGATTCATGAGTAGTGGTTCACTAAACCTATCTCTCATGATTTTAGGGATCTCAATCTTGCATGCCCTAAAGATGATTTTCCATTGCCAAGTATAGACTCCATTATGGATTTAATAGTGGAACATTCCATGTTATCTCTTGTGGATGGTTTTAGTGAATACAATCAAATAAAAATAGCACCCGAAGATCAAGATAAAATGGAATTTATATGTGCATGGGGGACATTCTATTGGAATGTTATGTCCTTTGGTCTAAAGAATGCCAGGGAAACTTCTCAAAGGGCCATGCCAACAATATTCCATGATATGATGCACAAGTTCATGGAGGATTACGTAGATGACATACTTGAAAAATCTCACTCAAAAGATGAACATTTACCAATCGTAGAGAAAATCTTTGAAAGGTTAGAGCAATTCAAAGTAAGGCTAAATCCGAAAAAGTGTGCATTTGGCGTCCAATCAGGAAAGCTGCTAGGGTACATTGTGTCAGCAAAAGGAATAGAAGTAGAAGCCGCTAAAGTCAAGGCCATCATGGAAATGGGGGCACCTAGAAACATAAGTCAGATGTGCTCTCTTCAAGGTAGTATCCAATCCATACAAAGGTTCATATCTCAATTGGCAGAAAAGTGCCATAACTTCACTCAACTCTTGCATAAGGACGTAGTGTTTAAATGGGATGAAAAGTGTGAAGAAGCCTTCAACTTGTTAAAGAAATATCTAATGAACCCTCCAACTTTGATGCCACCTATAAGAGGTAAGCCTTTGATTCGATATATTTCAGCAACCAAGCATTCATTAGGGGCACTCTTGGCACAAGAAGATGAATTAGGAAAAGAAAAGGCTATCTACTATATCATCAAGACTTTAGTGAAATATGAGTTGAACTACACCTTCATCGAAAGAGCATGTTTGGCCATAGTTTTTTCTTCCCAAGAATTACGCCATTATATTTTATCTCACAAAATTTGACTCATTACAAAGATTGACCCCTTAAAGTATCTTCTTAGAAAAACAACACTAAATGGAAGACTAGCCAAATGGGTCATGGTGCTAAGTGAATTCGACATTGAATATGTTGATAAAAAATCAATCAAGTGCCAAGTCATAGCTGGTCAGTTAGCAGAACCACCATTGCAAGATGACCACCCAATACAAGTGGAATTCTTGGATTCAGAAATTGTAAATGTTGAGGCAAAAACATGGCAACTATATTTTGATGGTTCCTACACACAATATGGATTAGGAGCAGGCATAATTTTGATTACTCCTCAAGGATCTACTATTCCAAAATCATACAAATTTTTATTCCCATGCACAAATAATATAATAGAATATGAACCATTGGTCATTGGAATCAAATTGGCACTAGAGTGGAAGGTAACCAAGCTACAAGTCTATGGTGACTCACAACTAGTTATCAACCAAATCAATGATGAATATCTTACTAAAGATAACAAGTTGATCCCTTATAAAAATATGATGGAGAATCTAAAGAAATATTTCACTCTCATCACATTTGAGCAAGTTCCAAGAGAGAAGAATAAAGCAACAGATGCAATGGAAACTTTGGCATCACTTCTACAAATACCAGATGAAAACACCAGATATGAATTCCTGGTAGAAGAAGTTGAGCAACTCGCATTTGAACCTACCCATCCTCACACCATTTGCGTATTAATTGAACATGACTCACCTTGGTATGGAGACATATATACTTATTTAAAAGATCAAATCTTACCCATAGACCAAATCAGGAACCAAAAGAAGAGCTTCATACGCCAAGCCTCTCGTTATACCCTAATTTCTAAAACATTGTATCGAAAAAGTATACATGGAATGCTTCTTAGATGTCTAGAGAAAGAGGAATCAGATAAAGCCTTACAAGAAATTCATGAGGGGATTTGTGGATCACATTTGAATGGTCTAACCCTAGCTAAGAAACTTCTTAGGATAGGATATTTTTGGCCTACAATGGAGAAAGATGCGTGTCACTTTGCTAAAATTGTAAAAAGTGTCAATATCATGGAAACATAATACATGTGCCCGCACAAGAGCTTCATCCAATGATGATACCTTGGCCATTTTATCAATGGGGTATAGATTTGTTAGGGATGATTCATCCACCATCCTCAAATGGCCATAAATTTATCATCACTGCAACATAGTACTTTATTGAATGGGTGGAAGTTGTACCCTTATCAACTACAACAGGAAAACATATAGCCTTGTTTATCTTGAATCACATAATATGTAGCTATGGTGTACCTCATTCCATCGTCACCAATAACACAAAGCACTTTAAAAATAAAGACTTAAAGGAGTTATGCACAAAATTCCACATGATACACCACTCTTCATCAATCTATTATCCCCAAGGTAATGGACAAGAAGAAGCAACAAATAAAAAAATTCTAAATATATTGATGAAAATGGTGGACAATTCAGGAAGAGATTTGCATATCAAAATAAACCCAACCTTATGGGCTTATAGGACAAATATTAGAATGCCAACAGGAGCTACGCCTTTTTCCTTAGTCTTTGGAACGAAAGTAGTTTTACCTTTGGAGGTAGAACTTCTATCTTTAAGGGTATCTATATAGGGGTTGATATGTGAGGAAGACTATAGAGTTGCTAGGTTGCATGAACTAGAATTACTAGATGAGAAACAAAAACTAGCATTTGATCACTTAAAAGTATATCAAAATAGAATGTCAAGGGCCTATAAGAAGTATATCAAGTCAAGGACATTCCAAATAGGAGACCTAGTTTTGCAAGAGAATCCCACATATCAAGAAGAAAGGAAAATGGGAAGCAAACTGGTTAGGACCTTTTGTGACCATTTCATCTTTTGGGACATGCACCTATAAATTAGTAGATTGTGATGGAGAGGAGTTGCAAGAGCTTATCAATAGTATTCATCTAAAGAGGTTCTACACATGAAGCAGATGAAAAAGTATCAGAGAAAAGAGTATTAGAAAATCAAATGGAAAGCATCATATTTATTGTATATAGTCAAAAGAGATCTTGAAAATACCAAAAACATTTGAAAAGCAGAAAAGAACAAACAAATCAGAAATACAGAAAAGAACAAAAATATTAGAAAAATTGAGCATGAAGAAACTAAAAACATTCAGATATGATCTTAAAAAAAAATTCATCTTGGTGAAAACCTAGCATATAGGCGCCTTGATGATATGTGATGAAGGGTGCTCCCCTTAATACCACAAACACATAACAGAAACAAAGAAACAACAACAATATGCAAGAACAAAAAATTGGCTTCTTATTATCTCCACAAATGTGGAATTAAAAACTTTTAGAATTATAATATGCAAAGCCACATGGGCATTCCCTTACAATATTCTGTAGGACAAAGCCTTGAATCAATACCCTGAGCTCTACCCAGAACTGCCCTAGACAGCACTACGAGCCTTCTTTATATAGGCATTTTCCATCTCCCGAGAAGGTTCTAGAAATTTAGCCCTTAGGGCCGACCAAACTTAGAATTATTTTATTTTTCAATTTATTACATAAAAGTCAGCTCAAAATAACTTTTGAAACCTAAACAAAAATCTTGAAGGAAAATTATTTTTTGCCATTTTAGGTGACCCGACTTCTAGAGACCATAAGTCATCACTAATTGACCTGATTGACTATTATAACTCCATTTTGGAAAGGCCACGAAGCGCTTTATGAGCTTGACTCGCGCAAGCGCCTATCACCTAAATTTTTGACCTCATCTGGGGCCTCTAAATTCTTCAAAACTGAGTTCAAAGTTTCTGTACCCTGCTGCCAATATCGAAAATCTTCAATATCTTCAAAACTAGACCTGATTTAGCCATGAAACTTTACTGATAGGCTGATATGACTGAGATGAACCTCCACATGTAAAATCAAAACATTCCGAGACCGTATGACCAACTTACTAAAAATAAAAAGTTTCCATAAATAACAGCTTTGCACAAGATAGCCCTTATTGAATACAAAAACATAAATATTTTTGGATGATGCAAGATTGCTCTTACACCTAGGATGCTTCTGCATCAAACACTCGAGGTAATTTGAGAAGTGACCCTATCACGTCTCAGGTGTGTAGAGGAAAACAAAGATGGTTAACCTCCTCCTTTGTCAACCATGATGAATCTTCAACAGGTCATCCTTTCCACTTAACGAGATATTCTTCATATGTCCCATTCCTTGTGCTTCTGCCAACATGACTATCTAGTATATCCTCAATCTCTTTGGTATTTGAACTAGTTGCTGGAATACTCCACTGTGCCGTTGTGATCTCATCTTCAACACCTCCCTCATGATACTCTATCAGATCTAAAATGTTAAACACTGGTGAAATATTTAGTTCAATAGGCAATTGTACTTCATATGCATTTCTTGAATCATGCTTCTTCAGTATTTACATGGTCCAAACTTCTTCATTTTCAATTTGTTATATGTACCAACTAGAAATTGCTCCTTCCGCAAATGAACCATGACTTCATCTCGAACCTAAAATTCCATATGCCTCCTTTTCACATTTGCCTTAGCCTTATACTGCGCATTCATCTTGGTAATATGCTTCCTCACCTCCTCATGGATGTTCTTCAAGTGTTCTGCAAAATCCTCAGCTTCAACACTACTTATTTCTCATTAATCTATCTTTCTCAACTCAAATGCATTTCTTGGGCTACTCCCATATACAATCTAGAATGGTGATTTACCAGTGCTCCTGTTGACAGAATTATTATATGCAAATTCTGCCAGTGGTAAAATCAAATCCCATCCTATTAGCTTATCTCCAACCAAACATCTCAACAAATTTCCCAAACTCTTATTCACCACCTTCGTCAGTTCATTAGTCTGTGGATGATGTGATGAACTAAATTTCAAATCTGTCTTCAACTTCTTCCATAATGTATGCCAAAAATATCGAACAAAATTAGTGTCCCTATCTAAAACTATACTCTTTGGAAAACCATGTAGCCTCACCACTTCTCTAAAAAATAATTATGCTACATGAACAACATCATTAGTCTTCTTGCAGGGAATAAAATGTGCCATCTTTGAAAATCTGTCAACTACCACAAAAATTGAATCATGTCCCCGCTGTGTCCTTGGTAAACCAAGAACAAAGTCCATACTGATATCCTCCCAAGGCTTCTCTGGTACAGGCAATAGCTGATACAACCCAGTATTCTACTTCACTCCTTTCGCCATCTGACATAGTCTGCAACTCTGTATAAACTTCTTGACATCTTGCTACAACTGTGGCCAATAATAATTCTCACCAAAGCAAGAGTTTTATCACGACCAAAATGTCCAGCCAATCCTCCGCTGTGCTTCTCCTTGATGAGATTCTCCCTCATAGAACTTCTTGGAATGCACAATTGACTCCCTCTGAATAGCATATCATCCTGAATGATGAAATCCAACCACTTCATCCTGTCTAGAGTAACAGGTTCTATACAAGCTTTCCAAGCTTCACCAAAATCAGGATCCTCTGGATACAAATTCTTGAGTTCCTTGAACCCAACCACCTCAATATGCATCTCTGTCAGCAATAGTTGCCTTCTGCTAAGAGCATTTGCAACCCTGTTAGACTTTTCACTCCTATGTTTCAAAAGAAATGTATAACTTTGCAAAAACTCAACCCATTTTAAATGCCTTTGATTCAACTTTCGTTGACTATTCAAATATTGCAAAGCTTGATGATCAGTATAGAAAACAAACTCCTTAGGAAGCAGATAGTGTCTCCACTTCTTCAATGCCTGAACTATAGCATAAAATTCCTGATCATAAACAAAATATTTCCTCTTGGCATCATTCAACTTCTCACTAAAATATGCAATAGGTTTACCTTCTTGACTCATAATAGCTCCTATTGTAGTACCACTAGCATCACAGTCTACTTGAAACAGCTTATTAAAATTAGGAAGTGCTAAAATAGGTTGTTCTATAACCTTTTGTTTCAATAGTTAAAAACTCTTATCTGCCCCATTAGTCCACTTGAACTCTTTTCTATCCCCCCTCATTGTTTCAGTTAAGGGTCCACAAATACTGCTAAATTTTTTGATAAACTTTCTGTAAAAACCAGCCAAATCATGAAAAGATCTTACCTCAGTAGCACTCCTTGGAGTAGGCCATTCAAAGATAGCCTATACTTTCTCTGGATCCATTTTTAGAACTTTTGCTGAAACTACAAATCTCAAATACACTAATTCCTTGTTCACAAAACTGCACTTCTTCAAATTAATCAACAATTTCTCATCTCTCAGCTTCTCAAACACCATATGGATATGCATCATATGTTCCTCCAATAGCTTACTAAAGATCAAAATATCATCTAGGTACACAATGAAAAAATTACTCAGAAATTATTTCAAAACCTTATTCATGAGCCGCATGAAAGTGCTCGGTGCATTGGTTAGCCCAAAATGCATGACTAACCACTCATACAGTCCTTCCTTTATCTTGAAGGCAGTCTTCCATTCATCTCCTTCTCTGATCCGAATTTGGTGATATCCACTCTTCAGATCTATCTTTGAAAAATACACAGCTCCACTCAAACAATCCATAATATTGTCCATTGGTGGCATTGGAAATCTATACTTGATTGTCATCTTGTTTATTACTCTGGAATCTGTACACACCTCCATTCCCCATTCTTCATTGGTGCTAATACTACTAGTACAACACATGGACTCAGGCTCTCCCATATCAATCCCTTCTGTAACAACTCATGTACTTGTCTATTCAACTCTTCACTTTTTGTTAGTGTCATTTTGTGTGCTACCTTGTTTGGTAGACTGACTCCTGGAATCAAATCCATCTGATGACTGATCTTCCTTACCGGTGGTAATCCATGAGGTACATTATCAGATACAATATCTTGGAACTCATTCAACAAATTTGCAACCTCTACAAGTACATCATGTACTTCCTCTTTACCAGCTTTTGGAATTAAAGAAAAACACACATGCTGATACCTCATACCATCTAGGAATTTTCTTCCATCAACAAAAGTTATTCTCGCATTACCACATACCTTTTCTTCGGTCTCCTTTAATGGATTTAGCTTATGTCACACTCCATCTTTTGTCAGGGAATAGGTATTTGCACAACTATCATGTACAACACATTTGTCAAACTGCGACAACCTACCCAACAACATGTGACATGCATCCATAGGTATGATATGACATAGTACCTCATCATGGCACCCACCAATCTTGAACTTTACTAGGCATTGTTCACTAACCATGACTTTGTGGTCATCCTGCACCCAGGCAATCCGATATGGATGTGGGTGTTTCTGTCTCTTGAGCTTCAACTTTGTCACCATCTCTTTTGACACCAAATTTTTAGTGCTTCCACTATCAATAATCACATCACAACATTTACCCTCACACTTGCATCTAGTGCGGAACAGGCTCCTCCTCTGTTCAGGTTTATTTTCACCACTCAAAAGGACTATTCTGTTAATCAACATTTCTCCTTTTTCAACATCTTCAAAATTTGAGGATCTATCATCTTCATCTACATGTGCCACTCTGGCCTAGCCTTCATTCCTCCTATCCATCCTTCCTTGGTGTTGAGGACATTCAAATGCCCTATGACCTTCTTCTCCACAATGAAAACATGTTCCACAGAAGCCTCCCCTGAACCTTGTCCTCTTCCTCTTCCTCTTTGATCTCTATTGTTCTAATCTTGGAAATGATTGGAATTGTTTCCTCTCTTATTTTGACTACTACTAGCCTCATCCTTCTTTGTTGGATCTTCATTTCAACGTCCATATGACTGTCCACTAGATCATCCACTGTGACCTCTTCCATTTTGTCTACTTTTGAACTTTTTGTTTAGCTTTTCTTCTATTTTTAGGAAAAACTGGTATGCCTCTTCAATACTATTCATTCAAACTAGATTTAGCTCCTCTTGAATGCTCGACTTTAAACCATTAAGGTAATGGGTAAATTTCTCCTTGTCAGCTTCTGCATGGCCTATTCTGATGAGGATTTGATAGAATTCCTCTGTATACTCCTGAACAGATTTTCTTGCCTACTTCAAACTTTCCATCTTCTTCATAGGTCAAGCTCATAATCAACAGGAATGAACTGCCGTGTCAATTTATCCACCATTTGATCCCATCTTGTGATTTTATCTTTCCCTCTTCTATTTCTCTCCAATTGAATCTCTTGCCTCCCGATCTTTGCATGACCTTTCAGTCTAGCCTTCGCAAATTTGACCCTATCAGGATCCTCAATATCTTCATACTCAAAATATTCTTCACATTCATTGATCCAGTCGATCAACTCCTCTCGGTTAAGATTTCTTGAAAATGCAGGAACCTCAATCTTAGGTCTTTTTCCAATCTTGGAAATGGCCCGAAAAAGTCTTTATTCCTCCTGGTTCACAACTTCGACTTCTCTTTCTTGATCTTCTTCTTCGACTTCATCCTCGCTTTCATCTCTGACATTAAGATTCATTCCTCTGTGAATCTCCTCTTGCAATGCTCGCACTTGTCTCTGGAGCACTCTAACCTCAGGTGCTACAACGCTAGCTCTTCCACCACGTTCCCTTTGTGGAGGCATTTTCATGATGCATGCTAAAACCCTAACCACGATCCTAGTGCAAACTAGCTCATAGTCAGCAATCTGTCCACATAGAAACCCTAACCCATTGTCCTGGTGCAAATTACCTCACAATCAACGATCTATTTACACACTCAGGAACTCCTACTTTGATACCACTTGATGAAGGGTGCTACCCTTAATACCATAGACACATAACAAAAACAAAGAAACAACAATAATATGTAAGAACATAAAATTGGCTTCTTATTATCTCCACAAATGTGGAATTACAAACTTTCAGAATTACAATATGCAAAGCCACATTGGCATTCCCTTACAATATTCTATAGGAAAAAGCCTTGAATCAATACCCAGAGCTCTACCCAGAGTTTCTCTAGACAACACTACGGGCCTTCTTTATATAGACATTTTCCACCGCTCGAGAAGGTTCCAGAAATTTAGCCCTTAGGGCTGACCAAACTTAAAATTATTTTATTTTTCAACTTATTACATCAAATTTGGCTCAAAATAACTTTTGAAACTCGAACAGAAATTTTCAAGGAAAATTATTTTTCGCCATTTCAGGTGACTTGACTTTCAGAGACTATAATTCATCACCAGTTGACCTGATTGACTATTATAACCCCATTTTAGAAAGGTGACAAGGTGCTCTATGGGCTTGACTTGTGAAAGCACCTATCACCCAAATTTTTGACCTCATTCAGGGCCTCTAAAGCCTTCAATACCGAGTTCAAAGTTTCTGGACCCTGCAGCTAATATCGAAAATCTTCAATATCTTCAAAACTAGACCTGAGCTAGCCATGAAACTTTACTGGCAGGTTGATATGACTAACATGAACCTCCAAATGTAAAATCAGAACATTCCAAGATCGTATGACAAAATTACTAAAAATAGCAAGTTTCCATAAGTAGCAGCTCTGCACAAGATAGCCCTTATTGAATACAAAAACATAAATATTTTTGGATGATGCAAGATTGCTCTTACACTTAGGATGCTCCTGCATCAAACACTCGGGGTAATTTGAGAAATGATCCCATCACGTCTCAGGTGTATAGAGAAAAACCAAGATGTTTAACCTCCTCTTTTGTCAACCATGATGAATCTTCAACAGGTCATCCTTTCCACTTGACCAGATATTCTTCATATGTCCTGTCCCTTATGCTTCTGCCAACATGAGTATCCAGTAAATCCTCAATCTCTTTGGTATCTAAACTAGTTGCTGGAATACTCCACTATGCTATTGTGATCTCATCTTCAACACCTCCCTCATTATACTCTGTCAGATCTGAAATGTTAAACACTGGTGAAATATATAGCTCGGTAGGCAATTCTACTGCATAAGCATTTCCTGAATCATGCATATTCAATATTTTACATGGGCCAAACTTCTTCATTTTCAATTTGATATATGTACCAACTAGAAATCATTGCTTCCCCAAATGACCCATGACTTCATCTCCAACTTGAAAATCCTTATGCCTCCTTATTACATCTCCCTTAGCCTTATACTGCACAATCATCTTGGTAATATGCTTCGTCACCTCCTCATGGATGTTCTTCAAGTGTTCTGCAAAATCTTCAGCTTCAGCACTACTTATTTCTCCTTTATCTATCTTTCTCAACTCAGATGCATTTCTTGGGCTACTCCTATATACAATCTGGAATGGTGATTTACCAGTGCTCCTATTGACAGAATTATTATATGAAAATTCTTCCTATGGTAAAATCAAATCCCATCCTATTGGTTTATCTCCAACCAAACATCTCAGCAAATTTCTTAAACTCCTATTCACCACCTTCGTCTGTCCGTTAGTTTGTGGATGATGTGATGAACTGAACTTCAAATCTGTCTTCAACTTCTTCCACAATGTATGACAAAAATATCCAACAAACTTAGTGTCTCTATCTGAAACTATACTCTTTGGAAAACCATGTAGCCTCACCACTTCTCTGAAAAATAATTCTGCTACATGAACAACATCATTAGTCTTCTTGCAAGGAATAAAATGTGCCATCTTTGAAAATCTATCAACTACCACAAAAATTGAATCATGTCCCCATTGTGTTCTTGCTAAACTAAGAACAAAGTCCATACTGATATCCTCCCAAGGCTTCTCTGATACAGGTAAAGGCTGATACAACTCAGTATTTTGCTTCACTCCTTTCACCATTTGACATAGTCTGCAACTCTATACTAACTTCTTGAAATCTTGCTGCAACTGTGGCCAATAATAATTCTCACTAACCAAAGCAAGGGTTTTATCATGACCAAAATGTCCAGCCAATCCTCCGCTATGCTTCTCCTTGATGAGATTTTCCCTCATAAAACTTCTTAGAATTTACAACTGACTCCCTCTGAATAGCATATCATCCTGAATGATGAAATCCAACCACTTCATCCTGTCTAGAGTAACAGGTTCTATACAAACTTTCCAAGCTTCACCAAAATTAGGATCCTCTGCATACAAATTCTTGAGTTTCTTGAACCCAACGACCTCAATATGCATCTTTATCAGCAATAGTTGCCTTCTGCTAAGAGCATCTCCAACCTTGTTAGACTTTCCACTCCTGTGTTTCAAAAAAAATGTATAACTTTGCAAAAACTCAACCCATTTGAAATGCTTTTGATTCAACTTTCGTTGACTATTCAAATATTGCAAAGCTTGATGATCAGTATAGAAAACAAACTCTTTAGGAAGCAGATAGTGTCTCCACTTTTTCAATGCTTGAACTGTTGCATAAAATTTTTGATCATAAACAAAATATTTCCTCTTGGCATCATTAAACTTCTCACTGAAATAAGCAATAGGTTTACCTTCTTGACTCATAACAGCTCTTATTATAGTACCACTAGCATCACAGTCTACTTGAAACACCTTATTAAAATTAGGAAGTGCTAAAACAAGTTGTTCTGTAACCTTTTTTTTGAACAGTTTAAAACTCGTATCCACCCCATTAGTCCACTTGAACTCTTTTCTATCCCCCCTCATTGTTTTAGTCAAAGGTTCACAAATACTGCTAAAATTTTTGATAAATTTTTTGTAAAAGCCAGCCAAACCATGAAAAGATCTTACCTCAGTAGCACTCCTTGGAGTAGCCCATTCAAAGATAGCCTATACTTTCTCTGGATCCATTTTCAAACCTTCTACTGAAATTACAAATCCCAAATACACTAATTCCTTCTTGACAAAATTGTACTTTTTCAAATTAATAAACAATTTCGTATCTCTCAATTTCTCAAACACCATACGAATATGCATCATATGTTCCTCCAATATCTTACTAAAGATCAAAATATCATCTAGGTACAAAATGACAAACTTACCCAAAATTTTTTTCAGAACCTCGTTCATGAGTCACATGAAAGTGCTCGGTGCATTGGTTTTTCTAAAAGGCATGACTAACCACTCATACAGTCCTTCCTTTGTCTTGAAGGCAGTCTTCCATTCATCTCCTTCTCTTATCTATATCTGGTGATATCCACTCTTGAGATCTATCTTTGAAAAATACACAGCTCCACTCAAACAATCCATAATATCATCCATTCGTGGCAATGGAAACTTATACTTGATTGTGATCTTATTTATTGCTCTAGAATATGTACACATCCTCCATTATCCATTCTTCTTTGGTGCTAATACTACTGGTAAAACACATGCACTCAAGCTCTCTGGAATCAATCCCTTCTGTAACAACTCATGTACTTGTTTGTTCAACTCTTCACTTTTTGTTGGTGTCATTCTGTGTGCTGCCTTGTTTGGAAAACTGGCTCATGGAATCAGATCCATCTGATGACTGATCTTCCTTACTAGTGGTAATCTATCAAGTACATTATCAGATACAATATCCTGAAACTCATTCAACAAATCTGCAACCTCTACAAGTACATCCTCTACTTCCTCTTTACTAGCTTTTAGAATTAAAGCAAAACACACATGCTCATGCCTCATAGCATCTAGCAATTTTATTCCATCAAAAAAATTTATTTTTGCATTACCACATAGCTTTTCTTTGGTCTCCTTCAATGGCTTTAGCTTATGTTGCACTCCATCCTTTCTCAGGGAATAGGTATTCACATGACCATCATGTACAACACATCTATCAAACTGCCACAGTCGACCCAACAACATGTGACATGCATCCATAGGTATGATATGACATAGTACCTCATCATGGTACCCACCAATCTTGAACTTTACTAGGCACTGTTCACTGACCATGACTTTGGTCATCCTGCACCTAGACAATTCGATATGGATGTGGGTGTTTCTATCTCTTGAGCTTCAACTTTGTCACCATCTCTTTTGACACCAAATTTTTAGTGCTTCCACTATCAATAATCACATCACAACATTTACCCTCACACTTGCATCTAGTGCGAAATAGGCTCCTCATCTGTTCAGGTTCATTCTCACCACTCAGCAGGACTTTTCTGTTAATCAACGTTTCTACTCTTTCAGCATCTTCAGAATTTGAGGATTTGGCATCTTCAACTACATGTGTCACTCTGGCCTGGCCTTCATTCCTCCAATCCATCCTTCCTTGGCATTGAGGACATTCAAATGCCTTATGACCTTCTCCACAGTGAAAACATGTTCCACGAAAGCCTCCTCTTCCTGAACCTTGTTCTCTTCCTCTTCTTGTCTGATCTCTATTGTTATGATCTTGGAAATAATTAGAATTGTTTCCTCTCTAATTTTGACTGCTACTGGCCTCATCCTTCTTTTTTGGATCTTGATTTCGGCCTCCATTAAACCATCCACCAGATCGTCCACCGCGACCTCTTCCATTTTGTCTACTCTCAAACTTCTTGTTCAGATTTTCCTCTTCTTTTAGGGAAAATTGGTATGCCTCTTCAATACTATTCATTCAAACCAGATTTAGCTCCTCTTGAATTGTCAGCCTTAACCCGTTAAGGTAACATACAAATTTGTCCTTGTCAGCTTCTGCGTAGCCTGTACTGATGAGGATTCGATAGAATTCCTCTGTATTCTCCTGAATAGATCTTTCTGCCTGCTCCAAACTTTGCATCTTCTTTAGTAGGTCAAGCTCATAATCAACAGGAATGAATTGCCACTTCAATTTATCCACCATTCGATCCCATCTCATGATTTTATCTTTCCCTCTTCTATTTTGCTCCAATTGAATCTCTTGCCACCAGATCTTTGCATGACCTTTCAGTCTGGCCTTCACGAATTTGACCCTACTAGGATCCTCAATATCTTGATACTAAAAATATTCTTCACATTCATTGATCCAGTCGATCAACTCCTCTGGGTTAAGATTTATTGAAAATGTAAGAACCTCAATCTTAGGTCTTTTTCCAATCTTGGAAATAGCCCACAAAATTCTTTCTTCCTCATGGTTCACAACTTCGACTTCTCTTTGTTGATCTTCTTCTTCGGCTTCATCCTTGCTTTCATCTTTGACATTAAGATTCATTCCTCTGCGAATCTCCTCTTACAATGCTAGCACTTGTCTCTGGAGTGCTCTAACCTAAGGTGTTACAATACCAGCTCTGTCAGCATGTTCCCTTCGTGGAGGCATTTTCGTGATGTATGCTGAAACCCTAACCATGGTCCTGGTGCAAACTACCTCACAGTCGGTGATTTGTTCACAAATAAACCCTATCCCACGGTCGTTGTGCAAATTGCCTCACAATTAGCGATCTGTTTACACACTCAGGAACTCCTACTCTGATACCACTTGATGAAGGGTGCTCCCCTTAATACAACAAACACATAATAGAAACAAAGAAACAACAACAATATGCAAGAACAGAGAATTGGCTTCTTATTATCTCCACAAATTTGGAATTACAAACTTTCAAAATTACAATATGCAAAGGCACATGGGCATTCCCTTACAATATTTTGTAGGACAAAGCCTTGAATCAATACCCAGAGCTCTACTTAGAACTGCCCTAGACAACACTATGGGCCTTCTTTATATAGGCATTTTCCACCACCTGAGAAGGCTCAAGAAATTTAGCCCTTAGGGACGACCAAGATTAGAATTATTTTATTTTTTAATTTATTACATCAAAGTCGGCTCAAAATAACTTTTGAAACCCGAACAAAAATTTTGAAGGAAAATTATTTTCCTTCATTTTAGGTGACTCGACTTTCGGAGATTATAAGTCATCACCAGTTGACTCGATTGACTATTATAACCCCATTTTGGAAAGGCCACGAAGCGCTCTACGGGCTTGACTCACGCAAGCGCTTGTCACCCAAATTTTTGACCTCATCTGGGGCCTCTAAAACCTTCAAAACTAAGTTCAAAGTTTCTGTAGCCTGCTGCCAATATAAAAAATCTTCAATATCTTCAAAACTAGACCTGATCTAGCCATGAAACTTTACTGGCAAGTTGATATGACTGAGATGAACCTGAACATGTAAAATCAGAACATTCCAAGATCGTATGACCAACTTACTAAAAATATCAAGTTTCCATAAATAGTAGCTCTGCACAAGATAGCCCTTATTGAATACAAAAACATAAATATTTTTTGGATGATGCAAGATTGCTCTTACACCTAGGATGCTCCTGCATCAGACACCCAGGGTAATTTGAGAAGTGACCCCGTCATGTCTCAGGTGTGTAGAGGAAAACCAAGATGGTTAACCTCCTCCTTTGTCAGCCATGATGAATCTTCAATAGGTCATCCTTTCTACTTGACCAGATATTGTTCATATGTCCTGTCCCTTGTGCTTCTGCCAACATGAGTATCCAGTATATCCTTAATCTTTTTGTTATTTGAACTAGTTGCTGGAATACTCCACTGTGCTGTTGTGATCTCATCTTCAACACCTCCCTCATGATACTATGTCAGATCTAAAATGTTAAATACTGGTGAAATATTCATCTTAGTAGGTAATTCTACTTAATATGCATTTCCTAAATCATGCTTCTTTAGTATTTTACATGGTCCAAACTTCTTCATTTTCAATTTGTTATATGTACCAACTAGAAATCGCTCTTTTCACAAATGAACCATGACTTCATCTCCAACCTGAAATTTTTTATGCCTTCTTTTCACATCTTCCTTAGCCTTATACTGCGCATTCATCTTGGTAATATACTTCCTCACCTCCTCATGGATGTTCTTCAAGTGTTCTACAAAATTCTCAGCTTGAGCACTACTTATTTCTCCTTTATCTATCTTTCTCAACTCAGATGCATTTCTTGGGCTACTCCCATATACAATCAAGAATGGTGATTTACTAGTGCTCTTGTTGATAGAATTATTATATGCAAATTCTGTCTGTGGTAAAATCAAATCCCATCCTGTTGGCTTATCTCCAACCAAACATCTTAGCAAATTTCTCAAACTCCTATTCACCACCTTTGTCTGTCCATTAGTCTGTGGATGATGTCATGAACTAAACTTCAAATCTATCTTCAACTTCTTCCACAATGTACGCCAGAAATATCCAATGAACTTAGTGTCCGTATCTGAAACTATACTCTTTGGCCAACCATGTAGCCTCACCACTTCTCTGAAAAATAATTTTGCTACATGAACAATATCATTAGTCTTCTTGCAAGGAATAAAATGTGCCATCTTTGAAAATCTATCAACTACCACAAAAATTGAATCATGTTCCCATTGTGTCCATGCTAAACTAAGAACAAAGTCCATACTGATATCCTCCCAAGGCTTCTCTGGTATAAGTAATGGCTGATATAATCTAGTATTCTGCTTCACTCCTTTCGCCATCTGACATACTCTATAACTTTGTACAAATTTCTTGACATCTTGCTGCAAGTGTGGCCAATAATAATTCTCACTAACCAAAGCAAGGGTTTTATCATGACCAAAATGTCCAGCCAATCCTCCGCTATGCTTCTCCTTGATGAGATTCTCCCTCATAGAACTTCTTTGAATGCACAACTAACTCCCTCTGAATAACATATCATCCTGAATGATGAAATCCAACCACTTCATCCTATCTAGAGTAACAGGTTCTATACAAGCTATTGGGAGTTCCCTTTGATCCTCAACTTGTAGATTTATACTTTGATGGATAACTTTAATATAACTTTGACTCTATCACCACTCCAAAGTCTACAAGGAAGAGGGCCAATTAACAAGGATCAACAATGAGATCCTCCTACACTTTGAGCCTTAATGCTCAGGCTGGTGTACCCTTGATTTACTTCTTGAAAGGAATCACTAAATGTTATACCAATATACTCTTTACTAACTAATTTAAAGATTTGATCATTTAAATTTGTGTGTGGTTGATGACAGTGAAATGCCTCCAAAGGATGGACCCGTGCCTTAACCTAGGGAAAAGAGTCACCCAATTACATACATCAACTGAAGATCTTAAATAAAACACTCCTGGGCTCAGGATAAGTGCTTTTCCTATTACCCCTCTCCCTCAAACATAAGGACATCAGATTCTTACTTGGTTGTAAACTCACTGAACTCATCTAAAAGACTTTAATCCTAACTTTGTTAGAAACTCAGAGACGACTTCACAATAATCTTTGTTTACCATATGCTAATACACTTTGTGACACTAACATATATGAGCTCAGAACCCAAACAAGAAGACATACACAAATGCAAGATTAGAACTCAATAGCATTCTCATTAACATATTCAGGATCAATATACAATCAGAGAAACACAAAGATAGGAAAAAGACCCAAAATCTAGCTCCTCTTTCAATATAATACCATCAGCAACCAGGGACCAAAAAGAAATTTTTTGGAACCCCAACTAAATTAAAAAAGCTACAATATATACTCCCCTAGTCATCTTGAAATCCCAAAATAAGATGCAACAAGCTACAGATGACTAAGGTTAGGGTTTCAACCACCCAACCAACTAGAAACAGTCAAAAATTTATTACAGGGGAAGAAACCCAGGAAACTAGGAGAAGATAGATCTTGGAGTGATCCTCAATCATGATAATTTTACTGAGAAGGTACTGAGAACCACAAAAATACCCAAATGTCACCCTATTCGGTCACCTGCAACATGCCTCGAGCATAAAAAACACAGTACAAACCCTTGCAGATGATCATGGAACACCCTGGACCACACTGTAACAGCAAGTGCCACCAAACAAATCAAATCCAACCGTGAAAGCATTCAATTCTAGTCCTTTCTATAACTGAGAAACCCTCTACAAATTTGAATTTGAAAAACAACGGTTGTTTCCAAGCACCAGTAGCAATCCGGTGGTCGACATTTGAAATCAGATCAAATTTAAGTTGTGGCCGTTAGATCCCTCCATTTCATGGGCTTTATGTGCTTAACCCATCCAGATACCTTGGGTTTACCTCTAGCGAACATGCGAAAAAGCATTTTCCTATTCACACAATGAAAAACTTAACCCGAGCTCAACCTTGCAATTTAACGAACAAAGGAAAATATTTAACCTCGGTCCCTTTTAGCGAACTGGCAACTGAAGGCTATCGGCCATTCATGAAATACTTTATACTACTGCTAGATATTTTAGCGATTACGCGGACGCTTGTTCGCTGAACTGCCAGCTTTTTTAGAACATTGCTATTTATCTGCGCAAACGAGCAAACCTTTGAAAATTTTGTCGAGCCACTAAACACTTTGTCCAAACTGCTAAAAGACTAAGGAAATTCACCAAGCCCGCATTAAGAAGATTGACGGTTGTCTCATCTTCGCATAGACCTCCAAGATTCCTTTAGATCATAAGATAACTATTGGATGAAGAATCTTTCCCTGCTCTAACAACCCTCTCATAGGATATGAAATCAATGGTGAGCGCATGATCTTAAACCTCTAACAAAACCCATAAGATCATACGCCCATTGTTGATCTATTGACAATGTCATCACTCTCTGACATGTTGGAAATTCAAGTCCCACTGACAACTGCCAAATCATAAATAGGTGGACCAATGAAAAATTTCCAATCATGCACACCTGTCGGAAGGTCCCACTTCTTTGAAATGTCGCGTCATCAGGAAAGATCAATGACTGGCGTAAGATCTCAAGCTTGTAACATAGTCTATGAGAACTTACACCAACCATCAGATTGAGATGTGTCAGAAGATCGGGCCCAGAAAATATTAAGCTAGAACATAGGAAATATTAAAAGGCGCGACTTAGGAAAATATTAGCACTGGGACTTAGGGAAATAAAACAAAGGGGTTCAACATAAAACCCTAGTCGCATGATCGCATGACAAGAAAAAGGTTCACACGATCAGGCGACAAAGAGGTTAACAATTTTAACACATGCGTTATAGGACTTTTAAGTGGCCTTAATAAAGTAACACGAAATTAGAACAAGGCTAGGGCATTACAAAGGGTTTCAATACAATGGCTAGTTTTTCAAAAATTTGAACTAAGGGTTTATGCCAGAGACCTGAAAAATGATTGTAGAGAGCAGAAGAAAAGGGCTAGAGCCATGAAATTTTTTCAAGGTGCTAACACAATCTTTCCAATCTTCACCAAAAGTAAGATCCTCTGGATACAAATTCTTGAGTTCCTTGAACCCAACCACCTCAATTTGCATTTTTGTCAGCAATAGTTGCCTTCTACTAAGAGCATCTGCAACACTGTTAGAATTTTCACTCCTATAATTCAAAACAAATGTATAACTCTACAAAAACTCAACCCATTTCAAATGCCTTTAATTCAACTTTCCTTGACTATTCAAATATTGCAAAGCTTGATGATTAGTATATGAAACAAACTTCTTAGGAAGCAGATAGTGTCTCCACTTCTTCAATGCCTGAACTATAGCATAAAATTCCTGATCATAAATAAAATATTTTCTCTTGGCATCATTCAACTTCTCACTGAAATAAGCAATAGGTTTACCTTCTTGACTCATAACAGCTCCTATTGTAGTACCACTAGCATCACAGTCTACTTGAAACAGCTTATTAAAATCAGGAAGTGCTAAAATAGGTTGTTCTGTAACCTTCTGTTTCAATAGTTTAAAAATCTTATCTACCCCATTAGTCCACTTGAACTCTTTTCTATCCCCCCTCATTGTTTCAGTCAAGGATCCACAAATATTGCTAAAATTTCTGATAAACTTTGTGTAAAAACTAGCCAAATCATGAAAAGATCTTACCTCAGTAGAACTCCTTGGAGTAGGCCATTCAAGGATAGCCTGTACTTTCTCTGGATCCATTTTCAGACCTTTTGCTGAAACTACAAATCACAAATACACTAATTCCTTTGTCATCTCAAAAATGCACTTCAAATTAATCAACAAATTTTCATCTCTCAGCTTCTCAAACACCATACGAATATGCATCATATGTTCCTCCAATGTCTTACTAAAGATCAAAATATCATCTAGGTATACAATGACAAACTTACCCAGAAATTTTTTTAGAACCTCGTTCATGAGCCACATGAAAGTGCTCGGTGCATTGGTTAGCCCAAAATGCATGACTAACCACTCATATAGTCCTTCATTTATCTTGAAGGTAGTCTTCCATTCATCTCCTTCTCTAATCTGAAACTGGTGATATCCACTCTTCAGATCTATCTTTGAAAAATACATAGCTCCACTCAAACAATCCACAATATCATCCATTCATGGCAATGGAAACCTATACTTGATTGTGATCTTGTTTATTGCTCTGGAATCTATACACATCCTCCATTCTCCATTCATTTTTGGTGCTAATACTGCTAGTACAACACATGGACTCAGGCTCTCCCATATCAATCACTTCTGTAACAACTCATGTACTTGTCTGTTCAACTCTTCACTTTCTACTGGTGTCACTCTATGTGCTGCCTTGTTTGGAAAACTGGCTCCTGGAATCAGATCCATCTGATGACTGATCTTCCTTACTGGTGGTAATCCATCATGTACATTATCAGATACAATATCTTGAAACTCATTCAACAAATCTGCAACCTCTACAGGTACATCCTCTACTTCCTCTTTACCAGCTTTTGGAATTAAAGAAAAACACACATGCTCATGCCTCATACCATCTAAGAATTTTCTTCCATCAACAAAATTTTCTCTCGCATTACCACATCCCTTTTCTTTAGTCTCCTTCAATGGCTTTAGCTTATGTCGCACTCCATCCTTTGTTAGGGAATAGGTATTCGCATGACCATCCTGTACAACACATCTGTCAAGTTGCCACGGTCTACCCAACAACATGTGATATGCATCCATAGGTATGATATCACATAGTACCTCATCATGGTACCCGATAATCTTGAACTTTACTATTCACTATTCACTGACCATGACTTTGTGGTCATCCTGCACCCAGGCAATCCGATATGGATGTGGGTGTTTTTGTCTCTTGAGCTTCAACTTTGTCACCATCTCTTCTGACACCAAATTGTCAGTGCTTCCACTATCAATAATCATATCACAACATTTACCCTCACACTTGCATCTAGTGCGAAACAGGCTCCTTCTTTGTTCAAGTTCATTCTCACCACTCAGCAGGACTCTTTTGTTAATCAATATTTCTCCTCTTTTAGCATCTTCAGAATTTGAGGATCTGACATCTTCATCTACATGTGCCACTTTGGCCTGGACTTCATTCCTCCTATCCATCCTTCCTTGGCATTGAGGACATTCAAATGCCCTATGACCTTCCTCTCCACAGTGAAAACATGTTCCACAGAAGCCTCCTCTTCCTGAACCTTGTCCTCTTCCTCTTCCTCTTTGATCTCTATTGTTCTGATCTTGGAAACGATTGAAATTGTTTCCTTTCTAATTTTGACTGCTACTGGCCTCATCCTTCTTTTTCAGATCTTCATTTTGACCTCCATATGACCGTCCACCATGACCTCTTCCATTTTGTCTACTCTTGAACTTTTTGTTCAACTTTTCCTTTACTTTTAGGAAAAACTGGTATGCCTCTTCAATACTGTTCATTCGAACCAGATTCAGCTCCTCTTGAATGCTCGGCCTTAACCCATTAAGGTAATGGGAAAATTTCTCCTTGTCAGCTTCTGCATGGCCTATTCTGATGAGGATTTGATAGAACTCCTCTGTATACTCCTGAACAGATCTTCCTGCCTGCTTCAAACTTTGCATCTTCTTCAGTAGGTCAAGCTCATAATCAACATGAATGAGCAACCACTTTAATTTATCCACCATTCAATCCCATCTTGTGATTTTATTTTTTCCTCTTCTATTTTGCTCCAATTGAATCTCTTGCCACCAGATCTTGGCATGACTTTTTAGTCCGGCCTTCACAAATTTGATCCTATCAGGATCCTCAATATCTTCATAGTCAAAATATTCTTCACATCCATTGATCTAGTCGATCAACTCCTCTGGGTTAAGATTTCCTAAAAATGCAAGAACCTTAATCTTAGGTCTTTTTCCAATCTTGGAAATGGCTCGAAAAAGTCTTTCTTCCTGCTGGTTCACAAATTTGACTTCTCCTTCTTGATCTTCTTCTTCGGCTTCATACTCGCTTTTGTCTTTGACATTAAGATTCATTCCTTTATGAATCTGCTCTTGTAATGCTCGCACTTTTCTCTAGAGTGCTCTAACCTCAGGTGTTACAAAACCAGCTCTTCCACCACATTCCCTTCATGGACAAATTTTCATGATGCATGCTGAAACCCTAACCATGGTCCTAGTGCAAACTACCTCACAGTCGGTGATCTGTTCACACAAAAACCCTAACCCACGGTCCTGGTGCAAACTGCCTCACAATCAGTGATCTGTTTACACACTTAAGAACTCCTGCTCTAATACCACTTGATGAAGGGTGCTCCCGTTAATACCACAAACACATAACAGAAACAGAGGAACAACAACAATATGCAAGAACATAAAATTGGCTTCTTATTATCTCCACAAATGTGGAATTACAAAATTTCAGAATTACAATATGCAAAGCCACATGGGCATTTCTTTACAATACTCTGTAGGACAAATCCTTGAATCAATACTTAGAGCTCTACCTAGAATTTCCCTAGACAACACTATGGGCCTTCTTTATATAGGCATTTTCCACTGCCCGAGAAGTTTCCAAAAATTTAGCCCTTAGGGCCGACCAAACTTAGAATTATTTTATTTTTCAATTTATTACATCAAAGTCAGCTCAAAATAAATTTTGAAACCTGAACAAAAATTTTGAAGGAAAATTATTTTCTGCCATTTTAGGTGACCCGACTTCTAGAGACCATAAGTCATCACCTGTCGACCCGATTGACAATTATAACCCCATTTTGGAAATGCTATGAAGTGCTCTACGGGCTTGACTTGTGCAAGTGCTTGTCACCCAAATTTTTGACCTAATCCAGGGCCTCTAAACCCTTCAAAACTGAGTTTAAAGTTTCTGTACCCTGCTACCAATATCAAAAATCTTCAATATCTTCAAAACTAGACCTAATCTAGCCATGAAACTTTACTGGCAGGCTGATATGACTGAGATGAACCTCCACATGTAAAATCAGAACATTATGAGATCGTATGACCAACTTACTAAAAATAGCAAGTTTCCATAAATAGTAGCTCTGCACAAAATAGCCCTTATTGAATACAAAAATGGATGATGCAAGATTGCTCTTACACCCAGGATGCTCCTGCATCAGACACCCAGGATAATTTGAGAAGTGACCCCGTCACGTCTTAGGTGTGTAGAGGAAAATTAAGATGGTTAACCTCCTCCTTTGTCAGCCATGATGAATCTTCAACAATTCATCCTTTCCACTTGACTAGATATTCTTCATATGTCCCGTTCCTTGTGCTTCTGCCAACACGAGTATCCGGTATATCCTCAATCTCTTTGGTATCTGAACTAGTTGCTGGAATACTCCACTGTGCTATTGTGATCTCATCTTCAACACCTCCCTCATGATACTCTATCAGATCTGAAATGTTAAACACTGGTGAAATATTTAGCTCAGTAGGCAATTCTACTTCATATGCATTTCTTGAATCATGCTTCTTCAATATTTTACATGGTCCAAACTTCTTCATTTTCAATTTGTTATATGTACTAACTAGAAATCGCTCCTTCCGTAAATGAACCATGACTTTATCTCCAACCTGAAATTCCTTATGCCTCCTTTTCACATCTACCTTAGCCTTATACTACACATTCATCTTGGTGATATGCTTCCTCACCTCCTCATGGATGTTCTTCAAGTGTTCTGCAAAATCTTCAGCTTCAGCACTACTTATTTCTCCTTAATCTATCTTTCTCAACTTAGATGCATTTCTTGGGCTACTCCCATATACAATCTAGAATGATGATTTACCAGTGCTCCTGTTGACAGAATTATTATATGCAAATTCTGCTTGTGGTAAAATTAAATCCCATCCTCTTGGCTTATCTCCAACCAAATATCTCAGCAAATTTCCCAAACTCCTATTCACCACCTTTGTCAGTCCGTCAGTATATGGATGATGTGATAAACTGAACTTCAAATCTTTCTTCAAATTCTTCCACAATGTACGCCAGAAATATCCAATGAACTTAGTGTCCCTATCTGAAACTATACTCTTTGGCAAACCATCTAGCCTCACCACTTCTCTGAAAAATAATTTTGCTACATGAACAACATCATTAGTCTTCTTGTAGGGAATAAAATGTGCCATCTTTAAAAATCTGTCAACTACCACAAAAATTGAATCATGTCCCTGTTGTGTCCTTGGTAAACCAAGAACAAAGTCCATCCTGATAGCCTCCCAAGGCTTCTTTGGTACAGGTAATGGCTGATCCAACCCAGTATTCTGCTTCACTCCTTTTGCCATCTGACATGTTCTGCAACTCTGTCCAAACTGCTTGACATCTTGCTGCAACTGTGGCCAATAATAATTCTCACTAACCAAAGCAAGGGTTTTATCATGACTAAAATGTCTAGCCAATCCTCCTCTATGCTTCTCCTTGATGAGATTCTCCCTCATAGAACTTCTTAGAATGTACAACTGACTCCCTTTGAATAACATATCATCCTGAATGATGAAATCCAGCCACTTCGTCCTGTCTAGAGCAACAAGTTCTATACAAGCTTTCCAAGCTTCACCAAAATCAGGATCCTCTGGATACAAATTCTTGAGTTCCTTGAACCCAACCACCTCAATCTGCATCTCTGTCAGCAATAGTTTCTTTCTACTAAGAACATCTGCAACCTTGTTAGACTTTCCACTCTTGTGTTTCAAAACAAATGTATAACTCTGCAAAAACTCAACCCATTTCAAATGCCTTTGATTCAACTTTCCTTGACTATTCAAATATTGCAAAGCTAGATGATTAGTATAAAAAATAAACTCCTTAGGAAGCAGATAGTGTCTCCACTTCTTCAATGCCTGAACTATAGCATAAAAGTCCTGATCATAAATAAAATATTTCCTCTTGGCATCATTCAACTTCTCACTGAAATAAGCAATAGGTTTACCTTCTTGACTCATAACAACTCCTATTGCAGTACCACTAGCATCACAGTCTACTTGAAACACCTTATTAAAATTAGGAAGTGCTAAAATAGGTTGTTCTATAACCTTTTGTTTCAACAGTTTAAAACTCTTATCCACCCCATTAGTCCACTTGAACTCTTTTCTATCCCCCCTCATTGTTTCAGTCAAGGGTCCACAAATACTACTAAAATTTCTGATAAACTTTCTGTAAAAACCAGCCAAACCATGAAAAGATCTTACCTCAGCAGCACTCCTTGGAGTAGGCCATTCAAGGATAGCCTGTACTTTTTTTGGATCTATTTTCAGGCCTTTTGCTGATACTACAAATCCCAAATACACTAATTCCTTCTTCACAAAACTACACTTCTTCAAATTAATCAACAATTTCTCATCTCTCAGCTTCTCAAACACCATACGAATATGCATCATATGTTCCTCCGATTTCTTACTAAAGATCAAAATATCATCTAGGTACACAATGACAAACTTACCCAGAAATTCTTTCAGAACCTCGTTCATGAGCCGGATGAAAGTGCTGGGTGCATTGGTTAGCCTAAAAGGCATGACTAACCACTCATATAGTCCTTCCTTTTTCTTGAAGGTAGTCTTCCATTCATCTCTTTCTCTGATCTGAATCTGGTGATATCCACTTTTTAGATCTATCTTTGAAAAATACAAAGCTCCACTCAAACAATCCATAATATCATCCATTCGTGGCAATGGAAACCTATACTTGATTGTCATCTTGTTTATTACTCTAGAATTTGTACACATCCTCCATTCTCCATTCTTCTCAAGTGCTAATACTACTGGTACAACACATGGACTCAAGCTCTCCCGAATCAATCCCTTATGTAACAACTCATGTACTTGTCTGTTCAACTCTTCACTTTTTGTTGGTGTCATTCTGTGTGCTGCCTTGTTTGGAAAACTGGGTCCCGGAATCAGATCCATCTGATGACTGATCTTCCTTACTAGTGGTAATCTATCAGGTACATTATTAGATACAATATCCTGAAACTCATTCAACAAATTTGCAACCTCTACAGGTACATCCTCTACTTCCTCTTTACCAGCTTTTAGAATTAAAGAAAAACACACATGCTCATGCCTCATACGATCTAGGAATTTTCTTCCATCAAAAAAAGTTATTCTCGCATTACCAGATACCTTTTCTTCGATCTCCTTCAATGGCTTTAGCTTATGTCACACTCCATCCTTTGTCAGGGAATAGGTATTTCCATGACCATCGTGTACAACAAATCTGTCAAACTACCACAGCTTACCCAATAACATGTTGCATGCATCCATATGTATGATATCACATAGTACTTCATCATGGTACCCACCAATCTTAAACTTTACTAGGCACTGTTCATTGACCATGACTTTGTGGTCATCCTGCACCAAGGCAATCCGATATGGATATGCATGTTTGTGTCTCTTGAACTTCAACTTTGTCAGCATCTCTTCTGACACTAAATTTTCAGTGCTTCCACTATCAATAATCACATCACAAAATTTTCCCTCACACTTGCATCTAGTGCGAAACAGGCTCCTCTATTCAGATTCATTCTCACCACTCAGCAGAACTCTTTTGTTAATCAACATTTTTCCTCTTTCAGCATCTTCAGAATTTGAGGATCTGGCATCTTCATCTACATGTGCCACTCTGGCCTGGTCTTCATTCCTCCTATTCATCCTTCCTTGGCATTGAGGACATTCAAATTCCTTATGACCTTCTTCTCCATAGTGAAAACATGTTCCACAGAAGTCTCCTCTTCCTGAACCTTGTCCTCTTCCTCTTCCTCTCTGATCTCTATTATTCTGATCTTGGAAATGATTGAAATTGTTTCCTCTCTGATTTTGACTACTACTAGCCTTATCCTTCTTTTTCAGATCTTCATTTCGGCCTCCATATGACCATCCACCAGATCATCCACCGCAACCTCTTAAATTTTTTCTACTCTCGAACTTCTTGTTCAGTTTTTCCTCTACTTTTTAGGGAAAACTGGTATGCCTCTTCAATACTGTTCATTCAAACCAGATTCAACTCTTCTTGAATGCTCAATCTTAATGCATTAAGGTAACATGCAACTTTCTCCTTGTCAGCTTCTGCATGGCCTGTTCTGATGAGGATTCGATAGAAGTCCTCTGTATACTCCTGAACAGATCTTCCTGCCTATTTCAAACTTTGCATCTTCTTCAGTAGGTCAAGCTCATAATCAACAGGAATGAACAACCACTTCAATTTATCCACCAATCAATCCCATCTTGTGATTTTTTTTTTCCCTCTTCTATTTCGCTCCAATTGAATCTCTTGCCACCAGATCTTGGCATGACCTTTCAGTCTGACCTTCGCAAATTTGATTATATCAAGATCCTCAATATCTTCATACTCAAAATATTCTTCACATTCATTGATCTAGTCGATCAACTCCTTTGGGTTAAGATTTCTTGAAAATGTAGGAACCTCAATCTTAAGTCTTTTTCCAATCTTGGAAATGGCCTGAAAAAGTCTTTCTTCCTCCTGGTTCACAACTTTGACTTCTCCTTCTTGATCTTCTTCTTCGACTTCATCCTCGCTTTCGTCTTTGACATTAAGATTCATTCCTCTATGAATCTCCTCTTGCAATGCTTGCACTTGTCTCTGGAGTGCTCTAACCTTAGGTGTTATAACACCAGCTCTTCCAGCATATTCCCTTCGTGGAGGCATTTTTACGATGTGCACTGAAACCCTAACTACGGTCCTAGTGCAAACTACCTCATAGTCGACGATTTGTTCACATAGAAACCCTAACCCACAGTCCTAGTGCAAACTACCTCACAATCGACAATTTGTTTACACACTCAAGAACTCCTGCTCTGATACCACTTGATGAAGGGTGCTCCCCTTAATACCACAAACATATAACAGAAATAGAGAAACAACAACAATATGCAAGAACAAAAAATTGGCTTCTTATTATCTCCACAAATGTGGAATTACAAACTTTTAGAATTACAATATGCAAAGCCACATGGGCATTCCCTTACAATATTTTGTAGGATAAAGCCTTGAATCAATACCCACAGCTCTACTGAGAACTTCTCTAGACAACACTACGGGCCTTCTTTATATAGGCATTTTCCACCACCCGAGAAGGTTCCAAAAATTTAGCCCTTAGGGTCGACCAAACTTAGAATTATTTTATTTTTCAATTTATTACATGAAATTTAGCTCAAAATAACTTTTGAAACCCGAATAGAAATTTTGAAGGAAAATTGTTTTCCACCATTTCAGGTGACTTGACTTTCGGAGACCATAAGTCATCACCAATTGAACTAATTGACTATTATAACCCCATTTCAGAAAGGCCACGAAGGGTTGTACGGGCTTGACTCACGCAAGTGCCTGTCACCCATATTTTCAACCTCATTCAAGGCCTCTAAAGCCTTCAAAACTGAGTTCAAAGTTTCTGTATGCTGCTGCCAATATCAAAAATCTTCAATATATTCAAAACTATACCTGATCTAGCCATAAAAATTTACTAGCAGACTGATATGACTGAGATGAACCTCCACATGTAAAATCAGAACATTTTGAGATTGTATGACCAACTTACTAAAAATAGCAAGTTTCCATAAATAACAAGTCTGCACAAGATAGACTTATTGAATAGAAAAACATAAATATTTTTGGATGATGCAAGATTGCTCTTACACCCAGGATGCTCCTGCATCAATATGAAAAGGAAAAAAATTGAGAAAAGAGAAAATACAAATAAATAAATAAAAGAGAAATAGTACCTTGGTGAAAACCTAGCAAATAGGCGCCTTGGTAGAAAAAAAAAGGATAAAGCTTTAAAAATAGAAAAAGAAAGTAAGCTCCATTCAATTAGTGAAAACCTGGTAAACAAGCACCATTGAAAGTCCAAGTCAGTCGGATACCTAGCAGTCATCCTTGTAAATATTGCATTCACGAGCATTTGTATATATTGCATAATAAAACCCCACATTTGCAAGTACCTAAAGATTTTTTATACCTAATCTACAAACTGTCCTAAGTCCCACAAACGTCATCACATCAAATTGGGGGAAAATCTACTCTAAAGGAGGAAGGATTCATCAAAATCAAACTTTAATCAATCATCAAATGAATTCATCAAAAATGCATGTGAAATATTCAATCAAATCCTAATCCTAATCCAAGTTGAACCAAACACAAAACTTGATCCGAGATCTTACATGACCCTATCTTTATCATGATTAAAAGTATGAAATATATATTAATACACTTGAAATATGGATTTGAAAAACATTGAATTTTTTTTTCTAAAGTGTTGACTTGATTGATGAAATCATATCTTTCTAGCAAATCAATGAGAGTTTTTAAACTAGACAAGCTATGATGAAAGCATGATATTTTAGTTGATTTTTGAATGACTTTCTTAAAATCAAAGTTTTAAAGCATGTATTATTTTTCTACGGACATGATCATCAAAGAATCATCGAGGACTTGTACATATGATAAAACTGAGATTTTTGTTTGCTTACGCAAAAGGATATCTTGGCTATTTTGATGTTCAATATCATAATACCAAAAACCACTAGCAACATAGAATCTAACAAAATTAGTATTCGCACTCTCATGATTGACTTCAATTAGTGATAGTCATACCAAAGGATGGGAAAGCAAAGAAAGAGGTGAAAAAAGTATTCATATCATCATAGTTGAACTAGTGATGGTTGCACTCAATCGAGATTCCATAAATTGTTCAATGATGACTATAAGCTCCAAATTTTTTTAATGGTGAGAGTTAGTTGCATACATCTTAGATTAAATGCATTTAATGTATTTCCCTTTCTTAGCTTAAAAACTAAATTGCAAGAGGGAAATAGAAAGGGGGTGTAGTCAAATCAAAAATCAAATGAGCATCAAAACTATATGTGATCGAGTGTGTTGGAAAAAAAAAAAAAAGTGCATTCCATTAGGTCATGAGCATTTGTTAGATTCATGTTAGCTTGCATTAAGTTGCATTCATTTTAATTTGAGTGTATTCCATATAGTTTAAACCATATTCATAACATTAATTGCATTAAGTTTCATTCATCATTCATATCTTGCATAGAGTTCATCATTAAGTGCATTAGGTTGCATTCATCCTTTACATCATTTTTTTTTGCATTAGATTGCATTCATTTAAAATTTCATCTCATTTAGGGTACATTCTTTAAGTCATTCATATCAATCCATTAAATGCATTTATCATGGCATTTATTAGTAAATGTTCATTGCATCATTAAAATCATTTTAATTCATCATTAAGGTGCATATCATTTAGTACATTAAAAAACATTGCACATTGCATTATTCATTTAAGCTCATTAAGTATCATTGCATTACATTCATTAACATCATTCATCTATATCACATATAACATTTATAATCATTAATCATTAAGTACCCATAATCATTATGCATTACATCATATAGGTCCATCATCTTTACATACCATAAAATCCATTGCATTCACATATCAAAATAAATACATTGCATTAACCATTGCATTATCCATCTAACACATCTATATATCAATTGAATCCATAATCATAATATAAAATCATTAAATTCATATTGCATCCATTAATCTATTCTATGTCATACATAAGACAACCATATCAGAAAAAAATAGAACATGTGCATCCATATGATATTAAAAATGCATTCTGAAAAGCATAAAACAAAGCATATAGGAGATAGAATCATGTAGATCTGCATATCATAGTAAAACACTTGAAAAAAAAGTCCAACACATGATGACATCACATATAGTAAATTTATCAAAAGGTAATCAAAATCCATGGTATCATCATAAAATTCAATTGGAAATCAGCGTCTACGCTATCATCATGCAACATCAAATAATCGAAGTATCGATAGTATCAACAAAAAAGTACATCAACTGATCAAAAAGATACGATAGAGTCCAATGTCTTGATAACAAAAATGAGATCATATACATCAATAAAATAACATGAATCATGTCAAATCATCAATCAACTGGCTGAACTACCATCACCATTAGTCCCATCAGGACCAGGAGCACTATTAGTAGGATGACTCGAGCTCGGCTGTAACCCATGCTGACTCATTGCTATCATAAAATCTTGCATCATAGAAATCAACTGCCTAACCTCCTGTCTAACCTTAGACATCTCTTACTATAAAGCTAGAACCTCTGGTGCAGTTGTGCTAGGAGCCTATGTCAAGGAAGTCTGTGGTGGAGGCATAGACAAAGATGGCATGAAAGAAGAAGGCATGGAAGAAGAAGGAATAGATAATGATGGAATGAAAGTAGAAGAAGATGGACATGATGAAGATGATGGCATAGAAGTAGAAGCAACAACCTATGGAGGAGCCTGTACTGGCTGGCCCTGTTCCTGATCTAATAATGCCTGCACTGCCTCAGAATCCATCTGTCTCTGACGCCTAGCTTTGTGTCGATCCTATCTACCTACCAGATTCCTAGAAACCTGATGTAATGCTCTATCCACATGACCCCTCACCTGACCACCACCCCTAGGAGGAATGAGAGTAGCAACAATAATTGGCATGAGAAATCTACTTGCTCTGGTTGCTCGATGACCCCATCATCCACGCCGTGCTCAAATCCTATCCCCACCCCTACCATCATCACCATCATCACCACCATCACCACTGTCACCATCAGACTCCTCATCAATACCAAGTACTCTCTTAGCTGGATCTGTGAACCTCAACAATGGGTTCCAAGCAAACCAATCTGCATAATCCTCAGTCATCCCTACATCAATGACATCCTCCCTCATATCCCATAGAAAATAACCAAGGTCTCATATCTCCTGATGAGCTATCCTAAAATCCACAATAGGACCCCACAGTGATCTCTCATCCTGAACCCAAGCATACATAGCAACGCCTTGGGGCATACCCTATGTCCGACCATACTATCATAGTACCCTCCAAAAGAAAAATATCTCTATAATTTAAGGGGTACAACCAATCATCCAACGAGGACAAAACATGTACAGAAGATCACCACCATCCTCTAATCACAACTCACAACCTAGATAAGGCTGCCAGATAACCTGATCCATATCATCAATCACATGACGCCAGCAATCTAACTTCCCCATATGGGTCTACAGTACCATCCCCTCATACATCCAAGAGAATGGCCAACCCGGATCTCAATGTCACACTGCAATAGGACATGTCACTAGGAGATGCTCCCATGTCCAAAGATGAAGTAATATACCTCTTGCTGAGAGAGTGGAGGAACATCTATATACAACTATATGCAACTCATGATAGAGCTGCGCTAAGACGCACGATCCCAAATTGAACCATCGAGGATGAGTCATCAAGTCCTCCAGAATAGGACCCCATCCAACCACAAATCCATGACCTCATCTATTAGGTAAGAGGAATCCTCCGATCAATGCACCCAGAACCATTGGAAAAATAGGAAAAGAATGGAACTGCGACCATTGAATGTGATCATCACCAATAGTAGGATCCTAGAAGACCCGTCGACATGCTGCACCTGTAATACCTAAAAATGTAGTGTTAAGGAATGAAGAGCAATCTAAACATTCAACAATGCAAAACTAGATAACACTTAAGATTAGACCTACAAAAATGGAAGCAAACAACTCAAAAGCAAATATAAAACCTTCAAGCAAACCTCCAAGATGTAGAGGACTTGTCCAAAGATTGGATGTGTGCTCAAATGCTATGCTCAAGCTTCAATGGAGAAATGGGCATAATAACTTTGCTTCAATGGTGGATGAAAATAAAGGAGGAGAGCTTCTCTTTTATAGAAAGATGCATGAAATGGACGGTCAAGATTAAGAGGCAAAAGGGGAATGAGAAACGGTGGAGATGCATCCAAGGGAGAGCACATGGATTGTGTTTTCTCAAATGCATAACATTGGGACAAGTGTCACAATGGGGGAGGATGAGAGGAGAGGTCAAATGCTTGAGGGATGTGTCAACTTTGGAAGGTGTGAGAGGGGACAAGTGTGTAAGAGATGTAAGAGGCTTTTGATTTGTCATTGGAGGATGCAGAGGTGTTGTCATGATAGTTGACTTTGAGTTGGATTAGCATTTCTTAATCTTGGATTATGATTGTGTACATGCTTAAGAGGTGATTTAGGCTTGGTTTAGAGAGTAAGTGGAGAATTATGAGGATGTGATGGGAGGAGAGAGAATGAGTAGAGGATTAAATTAGCTAAGCATGGATTATTAGCTAATGGAGGAGAATTAGAATTAAATATTTTATTTAATTCCAAGTGGGAGGAAAAGGGGATTTATGAATTAATTTATTTAGATAAATGTATCCATTTAAATTAATAGAGGAATAGGGATTTAATTAATTATCGAACTATAGGTTTGTCATTTAGATAATTAATTGGACTATAGTTAATTAATTAAATTAATTAACTAGGGGATGACATAAATTAATTAAATAATAATATGTAATTAATAAAATGCCTTAGGAGAAGACTAAATAAAATTACTAAATAATGTAATCAAATTTAGGTGTCTACAACACCATCATAGACCTGATCGTAGAATACCAACTCTCCTTGAGTTAGAATACACAAGAGCCAATACATGTCCTTAGGGGTGATGGTCATCTCACCCATAGGAAAATAGAATGTAGTATGGTCTGAGTGCCACCTCTCAGCCATAGTAGTAATCAATCCCCGATTCACTCGAAATCAAGGTAGAACCAGAAGGAAAGACAATCCACATCGACCGATCTCTCTCCGATCATGACCACTCAGGTCATCGATCATACTGAAAGGCAATGAGTATGAACCACGAATACCCAGTGACATAAGCACTACCTACAAAAATTAAGTTCAATTGTAACATCAAATTTGAAATCAGTTATCATTTGAATTATCCTAAGTCAATCAAACATTTACAAATATCAAACCACAATCAATTTTCCTGATTCTATTCAGAGAGGATGGAAAATTCATCATCATCCATCATCTAAGTCTAGATTGACGATCAAACATTCAGATTATGACTGACTCAAATTGACATCTTAAGACTCACTACCAAATCAGGTTTATCACCTATGCCAATCAACTGATCGACGACGTTGAACAATTCAGAAAACTGACTAAGGCATTTAAAAATTTTCCTAACAGGGTGAAAGCACTATTTAATTTCTTAAATGCGCTAAAATGCAAAAGTGATATTTAAATGTTTAAACACACTATCTAAATGATCAAACACGTTGTATGAAGCATACATGCTAAAACTTATCAAAAGTGCTATTTAAAAATTTGAAAGCGCCAATTAAAAGATAAAAAATGCAATGAAAGTCAAATGCTCTAAAGTTAAAATTAAATGCATTTTGTGCCCTAGAATAGGCGTGTAAAAGCGCAATTCCACTTCGTGAAAGTGCTATTTTAATGCACGAAAGCGTTAAAAAATAATTAAATGCGCTAAAAGATTTAACAAACATGCTATTTCAAAAATCAAAATCATAAAAAGAGGGTTTTTTTTTAAAAAAAAATTCAATTTTTTTGGAAACAAATGCATAAATTTGAAATTTGAGAGGATCAGGCACTTACCGTAGGTCCATGGGTCGGCTGCCACTGATACCATCGACTGCGCTCGAACCTGTGCTCACGAATCAGGATCACCATCTCAAACAACTCAGAAGGAGTCAGAGAAAAAAGTTAACTGTAAAAGTGAAAATGACTTTTTACGCAAATAGATAGCCCTTTTTGACCTAAAAAGGCATTTAGCGGAAAAATGACATGGGGACCCAATTTTTCACCAAATTAGCCAAATTAGGGGCATTTTTCATCACTTGAATGCGAAAACATTATCGGAAATGAAATCAAAATTCATTATAATTTGACCTAATCAACGCAAATTGACCTAAATAGTCAAACATTTTTCAAACATTGATTAAATTTCATTTCATTTCTGAGGGGGCATACACTCGGACAATTAGAACATCATCAACATCATCATCGAATTAGGGGAATGACCATCAAATCAGAGCACAAGCTTTAATCAGAAATTTTTTTGCTAATCAATTGAAAGGGGCAATCAAACATCAAATCAGATCAAATCAGGTACCATATCAGTAATCTATCATCAAATCGACCATGGGGACAAACAAAATCAAACAAACATCATCAAAATCTGCATCTCACATCAAATGACAGAATCGACCATCAAATGAAATTAGGACATTACATCGACGCAATCAGGACCTTTCATCAGTTGGATCAAGACATTCTTTGAATTGACACACTTCGCATGTCAACTCAAAGAGGGGCATTTGCAATCATCGAAAAGTGGACATGATCATTCATGTGAGTAATCAAGGAAAATCAAGGCAAAATCAAAGCAATTGAATCAAAACAAGCATTTAGCCAATCAAAATTAAAATTAAGTCTTAATTCAATTTAATTCAAAATCAAAGGCTTTTTTAATCAAGTTAAATCAAATCAATGTGAAATTAATTCAATTAATTGGATAGTTCAATTTAAATAAAAATTAACCCATTTAAGGGGTACACTTGGCTAAATAAATAAATTAAAATCAATTGATTAAATCCTAATTTCTCTCAACACCACATGGGAGGAAAAAGCCTCAACCAATAGGATTTAAGAAAAGAACTCACATGGATCAAGCCAAAATGAATCTCAATCACTCAAATTAAAAGAGCATCTTGTCCACTCATCTTGTCTTCTTGTCCCAAGCTTTAAGGACACAATATTTAAATTGTCTCCAAAGGGTGGAACCAAGAACTTAACCCCAAATCAATCATGATCAAACCCAACTAGACCCCCTACCCTTGTTGAAATTTATAAAAGAAAGGCTAAAATTACTCATAACTCATCCACAAATCTGAGAATAGCATCAAACCTCTTGAGAATTTGAGCTAGGAAGGCAAATTTAGAAGTTAATTAAGCATTTAATTTTGGAATTGAACTAATTAGCTTAGCTTATCATTCATTTCTCATTGTAGGACTGTCATTAATGGAGGCTTGCTGAGAGCTTCAACATTAACATCCCTAGTTAGAGAGCCATAGAGTGCTTAATTGTTAATTTCTAGCTTAAATAGATTTTCTATTTGTGGTAATTTGGTTTCTATTTGATTTATTAACAATACTAACCCTACGAAGGTACAAATTCTTGTACACAATAATATGTAAAGTGAAGAAACAAAATATTGACTTTATTTCCTAGTGGATAAAAGGCACTAATCATTTAAAACAATCACACTCATATATAATTTCAATTTTAGTTTTATGCAAGTAGGAGATAGGAGTAGGGATAGAAGTTAGATTTTTCTATTTCAGATCATTCATGCCATTTTGAGATATAGGAGGTAAGATATTGAAGATAAAATAATAGAAGATTAGATTTTCTTAAATCAGTATACATGTGTGCTCACCTTGGTCTAGCAAAGCCATAAGTGCAAGGGAATTTGATCATTTTGATCAATCCTATTCATTGACCAAAGTTAGTTGTTGAACTTGATAATAGAACTTGGAATATTATTAGGGTTTTCTTTTGGTAACCAATAGGGGGTGTAAGGCTTTTGAATGAATCCTTTGTTAGTTTGAATGGAGCTTTAGGTGGACTAGGGATCATTTGGAATCCAAAATCTATAAAGGTGACCCCACTGGCACAAGGTTACTCATGGAAATTGTTCAAGTTCAACCTCCTTCATCTTCATAATTGCATCCACCATAATTATTTGTGTGGCACAACTAGTAGTATTGATAAAAGGGAGGTTTGGAATGAGTTATCAGAAGCGTTAAGAGCTAGGGGCAGTGGGATTTTCATTATCATAGAAGACTTCAATGAAACATTGTAAATGAATGAGAAAAAAGATGGAAATGGTGTGGTTAGCAGTATATAGAGATATTCTCAATCTTTTGTCACCTCGATTGGTTTATGGGAAGTCAAAACATAGAACAAGGTTTTTACTTGGACTAATCAACGACAAGGTTTTTTTAGGAATTACAAAAAAATTGGATCATTTTTTCTTAGCAGGCGATTGGGATTTTTTACCTTTGGTATTTGAGGCCTCTATTATTCCTTTCACAGGTTTAGATCATTTCCCAGTGTCAATGATTTTACAAAAACATTCAGTTTCCATTAGATGCTCTTTTAAAGTTGAGGAAATGTGGTTAATGGAGGAGTTAGTTTTGGTTATGGTCACTAGATGGTAGTCTAATACACCTTACCATAAAGGTAATAAAATTTTTCATTTTTTTCAAGAAGTTATAGTTCATCAAAAGCAATCTCAAGATTTGGAACATAAAACACTTTGAAGAGAAGGTTTTAGAAGGAAAATTAGAGGCATTGAATAATAAAGTTATCAGTATTAGTATGGACTTAGTGGATTTCCAAAATGAATGGGATCTTCAAGCTAAGTATGGTGATATTTTGAAATGCGAGGAGATGTACTAGAGGTAGAATTTAAGAGAAAACTAGTTGAAAGAGGGTGACCACAACACTAAATAATTCCATTGTTCAGTTAAAGCAAGGAGGCCAATTAATCAAATCGCTAGTATAGTTACCTCTAAAGGGAAATGTGTGTTTGAGATAGAAGATATTAATAGGGAGGTTGCATCATTCTTTTCATCCCTCTAGTCAAATGAAGATTCATCTTATGTGGTTGATTATGAATATGTTCTCAGGGTTGTTTCAAGAAAATTTTTAGAGGTTGACAATTCCAATGTAATGGAACTAGTGAGCTTGAAGGAAGTTAAGGATGCTTTGTTTAAATTAGAGGGAGACAAATCATTAGGTCTAGGTGGTTTCTAGGCTTTTTTGTATGAGAAATTTTGGGAAGTGATTAAGCAAGAGATGTGGGAGGCGGTGGAGGAATCTAGACAACATGGGTTTGTTCTTAGAGATTTCAACAACACCCTCATTGCCCTCATACCAAAAAAGGAGAATTCAAACTCCTTTGAAGACTACTAGCTAATTTCTCTTTGTAACATCATATACAAGATTATTTCAAAAGTTGTAGCTAACAAACTCAAGAAGGTTTCAAGTTTATTGGTCTTGGAAGAGAAAAGTGGTTTTACTACAGATAGATCAATTGTAGAAGAGATCATTATATCTCATGATGAAATCCACTCAATTAGACTGGGAAAGCAGAGAAAAATGTTTATCAATTTGGATGTGAGGAGAGCGTATGATAGAGTGGATAAATCTTTCTTGTGCATAGTTCAATAAATTTGGTTTTTGTGAGAGGTGGATTCTTGGATAAAAGATTTGATAGGTGATCAAAGAGTATCAATACTAGTGAATGATAATCCCCAAGGCTTTTTTAAACATCACCAAGGTTGAGGCAAGGAGATCCAGTCTCCCCTTTTTTGTTTATTATCATGGATGAGGTGGTAGGAATATTTATTTTGAGGTGCATAATTGAGGGGAAATGGAAATGGATTATAGTTTTTAGAGTTGTTGATCTAGTTTCTCATTTACAATTTGTAGATGACATGTTTCTTATGGATGTGTTGGAAGTATTTTTGAAATTTTTAGGAATAAGTATGTGTTACATTACCAAGCAAGATGATACAAGTTGGGAGGTTCTCTTGTCACTATTTCATAGAAGGGCTATGTTGAGGATTGATAAATAGCGACATAGCTATATCACATACTACATAATTGGTGACTTATGAAATAGTGACAACACCACTATTTCGTAAAGCTTGGGTTTGAAGTTTTAGTGACATTGTGTCGTACTTTCTATATCACATCATGGGTGGTAAGATGGTGCAAAATGGAGAGCCACTGTCAGTAAGGAGTTAAGGTGATTTGACTATGATGATGCGATTTGGATTATTGAAGGTGTACTTATGAGATTAAAAGGGGTTAATAAAGATTTTAATGGTTTGTTAGCACATAAATCTGAAGGTGAAATTTAGAAAAGATATCAAAAAGGATTTAAATGTTACGGAGAATGAATTGTGATGTGATGTGATGTTACTTATTATTTTTCATTTCCAAGGCTTAGTCACCTTGTGCGAAATATTCTTTCGACATAAATTCATTATGAAATTAGTAATTGAGGATTTCCTTATAAAGGAGAGCTTGGCAGCCATGACATGCAATACATAGCACTTTCTAATTTTGATAACAAAATGGGTCTTCCAGTAGATGAGGGGTCATCGAATGAGAATCCACAACCTATTCTCCAACCAAATTTGGATTTTGATGAAGAGGACCAACAAGATGTTCTGAATAATGTCATGTCTGCAGCATGTGATCATACTACATGCTATGTCGGATACCAAAGCAATATGTTCGAGTTGAAGAATTTGGTTTTGATCTTGAATGGTTCCATGATGACATCCAAAAAAATGTTTGACCATATGCACATAGGCACTTTTCCCCTTTTTTGAAAATCACTGAATAATGACTTTCTTTTTGGCTATTATAGCAGTTAGGATATGTAGGTTTTTTTTTGTAAATGTTACTTGTAATTACGATTATATTTTTGAAAGTTTGTGAAATGTAAATAGTTGGAAGCTTTTCATTTCCCCTGCCTAAACAGGGGAAACCAAAACTGTATTGTAAATAGGGAAGGGAGAAAAGGAAGATATATAGAAAAATGTACAAAAATTCTTTTTGAAGAAATATAAATGGATCTTTTTCTCAAATGGTGTTGTGTGTGTTTCTTTACTCATAAAAATTAGGTCCTTTGTGGTAATGGATATAAATTCAATGACTATATTTAAGACTTGGTTTAAAATCATTTCATGTCTTGCACATAAATTTGACAATCAAGAAGTCATGATGAAGTTGTTGTCTTGTTTCTTCTTGTTCAATTGGTTTCTCCCCATGGGAATTGAATTCGATTGAACTAGTTATGTGTGATGATCACAATGGTATTACATTAGTAAAATTGGATGGTTGATGGTGGTATAAGTTGTCTCATAGAGTTGCACATGATGGTTTAATGAATGAAGACTTCATAACCCGATGGTAAAGGGAATTTATCTCATGATAATTCTTCTTTTATTTTCAAAGCTCTTTTATTTCATTTTCGGTAAAATAGGAGTAGGTTTTAGAGTAAGAAGGAGTTCTGAGTGTTAATAGTATGAATGCTTTGGTGGGAGAATATCAAAATTGCTAAAATATTATTGAAATTCATGAAGACTTTAAGGTACACCTGCCCTGATACTAAAAAGATCAAAAGACCATAAGGATTAACCCTTCAGGATTATACCTGTTCATTGGCCAAAGTTGTATATTTGGTATAGTAAATGTTGTAAATTGGCGTTCCAAACTATAGTTTTGAGACCCAACAGGGTGAAGTGACAATGCAAGAGGCAAGGGTAATGAAGAATGTCCTAGACAAGTATAGTGCAACTTTGAGACATGAAATCAATTAGTGTGAATCTGAGGTATTCATTTTTAACACAACTCTTGATTTGCAAAGAGAAATCCTAAAAAAAATTAGAGTTCAACTGTGCTCCCTCTCAAGGAAGTTCTTGGGTATCCCTTTGTTCGGGGGACCTAACAAATATTCACTATGGAGTGGTCTCATTGATAGTTGTGTTAACAAAATGGAAGGATGTAAAAGTAAGCGGCTTATAATAGCTAGGAGAATTCTTATGCTTAAACTAGTGATTTCGGCAATGCCTCTCTTCTGTATGGATTGTCTCAAAATCCCCCCAAAAGTTGTCATAGTTATTAACAAAAGGGTGAGAAAGTTTTTTTGGAATGGTAAAGAAGATTAGGATAAGCTTCCACTGTTGGCATGGGAACAAATTTTCAAACCAAATAATGCTCGGGGGATGGTCTAAGGAATTGGAGGATTTTGAACAAAGGTATGGGTGTGAAACCCATCTAGTATGCAATCCAAAATCTAGAACAAAAATAGACAAGAATATTAAAGGCCAAATATTTAGACACAAATGACAATTTTAGAATTTTGATTGTGGATGATTCCCCATGTGGCTCAACGTGTTACAAGTAGTAGTTATCGTTGCAACAAAAGATTGACCTATCAATGCTCGATACACTGACTAAACTTATAGAATCCATAGGAGACAGTTAAGCCATGTCGTGAATCCCATGAGGGATGCTAACTTCCAACAATCCCCCCAACATCACTCACTAAGGCCCGCATCACTCAGCGAGGATATTTGAACTTATGACCATGCTCTAATACCACTTGTTACAATTAGTGGTTGTTGTTGCACCAAAAGATCAACCTATCAATGCCTGATACAACCACTAGGCTTATAGAATCCATAGGAGGTAGTTAAGCCATGTCACAAATCCCGTGAGAGATGCTGACATATTGCCAACACGATGCTATAGAATTTCCTGATTACTTGTAGAATAGTAATCAAATAGCACATTTCCTAGCAGTTATGAGATGAAAGGAGAGTGAAGTTTTGTTCTAACTCTTAGGATGGAAAATAATTGTTGTTGGAAAGGGGAAACTATGAGAACCTCAAAATCGCTATAGAGGAAAAATAGGGAGAAAATATTTGTGACTTTTTTGAACCAAAGATAGATGCCTCAAGACCAGACTATAAATGGAAGAATGTGGATGAACTCAACTTGGATGATGCTAGCCACTATTTTTGAATGGGGAAAAAGATAATATAATATGGTGTGGTTCAGAAAGAAGGGAATAATCGATAAAATTGGGGTACACAATTCTTAAAAAATGTAATGAGAATGGACAATTATTAGAATGAATATTACCTACCTAAGGTAGGTACCTTTCCCTGGTTGGCATTTAGGGGGAGAATCCTAATAGGGGACATAATGAAGAGAATTGATTTTACAAGTCCTTTTAAGTGTTTCTTGTGTAATAATGAAAAGCAAACGTTGGATCATCTGTTGCTAAAATGTGACTTTACACAGGATTGTTGAAAGTTTGTCATGAATCACTTGAAGTGACAAAGTACACTCCCATGGACTCCTTGTGAGTTTGGATAGAGTTCGTTCATCCCAAATATAAAGTTAGTGTTCTTTGGTATATGGTAGATTTTTCCATCAACTGTTATGTGGAAAAATTGGAAGGAGCTGAATAGGCACATTTTCCAGAATAAGCATGAAATAATCCCCACTTTCTTGATAAGGTTGGAGAGAGAAATTTTAGAATTGGAAAGTAGCTCTACAACTCAAATCAATTTGTCAAAAACTCTATTCACATTAGAAGACATGAATTTTCAATCATGTTGGCCTGACACTAAATTCATGCCTATTAAGGAGCCTCTAAGGGATAATCCTTTTTCAATGAAATTTGCAAAATAGAAATGGTGCCCTCCAAAGAAAGATTGGACAAAAGTCAACTTTGACGTGGCCTCAAAAGGCAACCTGGGTCCAAGCGGAACTGGATATGCGATCAAAGATTGGCTTGGAAATATCCTTTTAGTAGGGAAAAAGTATTTGGAAGAGGGAACAAACAATGAAGCCAAAGTCTAGGAAACTCTTCTAGCTATCAAAAAGGGGAAAAAAAATTGATATTAAAAAGCTTCAGTTGGAGGGTGGCTCTATGGTTATCATCACGAAAATATCAAAAGAAGAATCACATGTTTTAAAAGATTAGAGAAATTTTACACTCTTTTGAAGGATTTATAATTCCTCATGTGAAGAGAGAAGGAAGCACAGAAGCATATGTAATGCTAAAGCTAGGGGTCCGATTGAAAGAGTGGGAGAGAGAATATGTTATTGAAGATTTTTGGGGAATCAAAGGGGATTGCCTTGATTGGGATATGTGATGCACAATTGGACAACTTATCAAATTAATGTAGTGAATGTTAGGGATAAACTATGCAAAGAAATGTGATATTTATGATCAAACCTTTTAATGATGGATGGAAGAGTCTAGAAATACATCATTTGACAATGAGTGGCATTTATTTTAGATGCAGAGGGAATTCATGGATGGTCTAGGGAGTACTTTGGAACTCAAAAATATTGGAAGAGTCTAGAATGATGAAGTTAGCATGAATGCTGATGGTATTCCTAAGGGGGAGTATCCTAGTAATGTTGGAGGCATGCTAAAGTGATTGTGTGTTGCATTGATGATAGAGTTTTCCATTGATGTCAACATATGTTACTGATTGGTTAGCTTGCAAATAGGTTGCAAAGAATTGTACTGACATAGTAGAGAATTAGCATGTGCGAACTTATAGGAAGAATCTTCATGATGTCTTGGGTCACCATCCATGATCGCACATGCTTATGAGTTGATTTGATAGAGTTATGGTTGGTTTATTGATGACTAGTTTTCAGGAGACATAAACTGAGGTTTTCATAGAGTTGGTTGTAGAACTTTGTGGATAGCATTCATGATTGTTTAAATCATGATGAGCGAACATAGGGTCATGTTGGACATTGGCTAGAGAGATTATTGTGATCATATGGAGTTGTGATTGTATAGATGACATCAACTATGGTGTGTGTATTAGAAAAGACCTATTTGGAGGACAACTTGGAACACGTTTCAAGTAATTTGATGAGCGAACTTGATCTACGGATCTGTATGATTAATTAATGTATTTGTCATGTTGTAACATAGTAAAATGTGTCATATGCATCTTCGCATGGGTCTATTTGTATTTTGAAAATAGGATTTATCCTATATATAGGCCGACCCAGATTTAATTATTGTAACTTGTATATAAGGATTGAAATCCTTGGAAAATAGACAATAACTGCACATGCAAATTGCAGAGGTGAATGCGAGCTTGAGGTCGTGTTGGTTACTTTTTGGAGAATAGTAGTTGTGTACTTGGGCACAAGGTGGATCTTGCTTGGTAGTGGTTGAATACTGGAAGCAGTTTCAAAGGAGAGTTATCTCAATCTTGAAGTTGTGAGGTTTGGAGAATCTAAGGGTGGTCTTAACTCTCAAATCTATTGATCAAGTTGATATATTGTACACCTTTAACAAGGTTTTTGCCACTAGCAGTGTTGGACTCTTAGCAAGGTCGATTCCTTAGCTGGATCACATTGTAAAAGGCTCCTAACAGGGTATGTCCTTTAACCAAGACCTGCCTAGTGTAATATTTGGCTCCTAACATGGTCACAACTCCTAATAGGATTATTATACTCATAGTGCAGATATTTGTGGGTACCATCCCCACCAAGGTTTTTTCCTTAACAAGGTTTTCCTTGAGAACAAATCTTGGTGTTCATGTGTATGTGCATTTACTGTTCAATTTAGTTTTTGTTTACTGCAATAAGTTTGAAGTTAAAGTTTAAATTATAGAATATCGACATCAGTTGATTAGGAAATTGTTATTCTAACATAATGCTTTATATGGAAGACACGAGGTGGAGTTACAGACTTGAAATGAGACAAGTTCAAATTTATGTGAAAGGTTTTAACAACATTTTGTGGATTATAGAGCACTATGGAGGCAAACTCCACACTTAAAAATCCCAAGAAAAAAACAACCATTCTTCATGGAACTCACAAGGTAGAGAATGAAAGGTATTTTCCTGATTGACAGCCCAAAGTTTTGGCAGATTCTAGATGTACTGTTGTTCGGTGAAGAATTCATGAATACAAAGCACAAATAGAGACTTAACATTGATGTGGCCTCTACGGTGTTTTCTCGGGCACTTCAACTGGGCTCAAAATAAGAGGCTCTATGGGTAATCTACACTTGTGTGAAGCCAGAGTAGACTGGAGGAATGATCCCCATGCTGGCATTAGTTGAACCAAGACTTGGCTACTGAATCTATGATGAGAACTAGCACTTGGTTGAAGGGACAAGGTAGAGTTTCATAGCTTTTATTGTCTGGATTTCTTCGTGCAAGGAAAGGAGGATTGAGGAAACTTAGGATGGGTGGGAGCTGCTCAAGGAGTATTTACATGAGATAGAGGAGAATGAGAAAGTGAAGGAGAATGAGTGTTAAATGACGAGGACTTGACAAAGCTACAAATAAAAGGTGGACTCCTCATCCCTAATGGTTCCTCGATGGTTGAAGAAATCCACAAGGTTAAGAAGGTCCGCTCCAATAAAGATTTGGATGAGGGTTTTGTCTAATATATGAATAATATCGATATTATAGTATCTTCAAAATAAAATAACTTTTAAATTAAATGTATGTATGTAAAAATATATAGTTTTAGATCATTTAAGTGATATATACATGCATGCAATGCATGTGTACATACACATATTTATTCAACTTTCTTATTGAATAAGTTTCAAATTATTATTATTCAATTACAAAAATCTACCTTTAATAAATACTTTCATTCTTAATTATTTATTTTAAAATTTTATCTAAGATTATATTAGTTATTAGTATTTAAGTTTTAAAATTCTAAAAAGTATTTTTTCTTATTATGATTGGTTAATAGATTTGAGGTGTTATACCAAATTTTTAGGTTTTCTCCACTTTTTAAAATGAAGACTCATGTTAGAAATAAATGTCAGAGTTTTAAATGGTCTTAGAAACATAAAAGATTAGAAAAGTATGTTATATAGTATTGTAGTTTATTTTAATTGATTTTTTTATAAATTAATTATAATTTTAATATTATAATCATATTAATTTTCATATTATAATTTTTTTTTATTAAAATAATAGTTAATATCAAATTATATATTATTATTTTATATTTTTATATTTTTATATCAAATATATAAAGTTAAGTGAATTATATTTCCTCTTTATTATTTAAAGTATAATAATAATATTATATTTATGAATTCATTCATTTATGATATTTATATTTTAAACCAAAGTAAATATATATATTGAAATTTTAAATCAATATATGTCATTCTATTTTAGATGGTTATCATCTAAATTTTTGAGTTTTTAGTGTTAACTAGTGATTAAATAAAGCTGTTTACCAATTAAAATTTTTTTGATTTTGTATTTTGTAATAAATTTCATATTTTGTAAGGTTAGATGCAATATTTTTAACTTTATAATTTATAGAAATCATTTTTCTATCATTTGATTGGCTAAATCACAGGAGTGAACCAATTAAAATTCACCACGTTTGTTATTTACTGTACACTTTAAATTTAATATATGATATAATATAATATATATTTATTCTCATTTATATATTTTTTAAAAATATTTTAAAATGTATTATATGTAAATTATGCATTAATAAATATTTAGGTAAACAAATGTGTGATATATTTTACCTTACAAAATATTATAATTGAAATTAAACATAATAAATAAATATTTTATTTTATAATTAATTAGAAATGTTAAATAAAAATAATATATATTTCTATTATATAATCTTCTAAGATAAATTATTATATATTATTATTATAATATAGATTATAATATAAATTAAAATAATAATATTATATTTATAATTATTATACATTCTAAATATATTATATTATAATTATAATTTATGTAAAATATAATAATACAATATTATATATACAATAATATTAATCATATGTAATAGAAAAATATATATCAATAAAATAAAATTAGCACTATTGTTATATTTACAAATAAAATAAAAATAAAAATTTAAATTAATTATAATTTACAATCAATAATTATTTGTATAATTATAATTTTAAAAATGATTTATTACTACAATTATCATTATATAAAAAATTATAATTATATAATCATATAATTAATTAAAATATCTTATGTATTATAATAAATTTATTAAAATTAAGATTAAATTTATATTAAAAATTAAAATTAAAATTAATTACTAAAGACAAATACTTGACCACTATGTGGCACTTGTTATTAATTATTCTATTACGAAAAGTAATGAAAAACAACATTGAATATTACAGCTAACAAATGTATAGAAACTCTCTTTCAATATCGTGTATCGATTTTCACTTTAATTGACACTTTGTGGAGGAGAAATACGCGTCACACCCGTCTATTAATGGCAAATGTATTTTATTACATGTCATTATAATTCTGCAAATCTTTACACGGCAGCAGTGTACGTGTGTTTATTATGCTATAAATAATTTCATTCTGTAAGAAGTTGGTCGTGTGAGTTGGAGTAGATTTATGCAGGCTATCCGAATGCTTTTTCCTCCTCAATTTTCTGATGATTTAATTGAAAACATCAAGGTATGTTTTTTCTTATCATAATTTTAGTATATTATGCAAATGTCATAAAGTGATGACTATTTATTTTTAGCATTGTAATAAATATCTGAAATAAGAGTTAAAAAAAACCGAAGAAATTAAGCAATCGATTAGTTGTAGAATAATCATAAAGATATATAAAATGAGATACAATTTAATGAACACTTCATTTGAACATTTATAGACTATAACTTATTAATTGTTTATTATTAGATCATAAGAGTACATAAAAGATGAAATAATTTAATAAAATATAACATTTAGGACTACATTTTAGTTTAAAATTTGACATTCCATCTTTAATATTAAATGGATCAATATCATATAAATTAAATTTTTATTTATTTTTATTTAAATATGATTATTTTTAGTTTAAAAATATTAATTAATATTTATATAATATTGTTTAGAATCATATATATGTTTAAGAATTTTGATAAAAGAATATATATATATATATATATATATATATATATATATATATATATATATATATATATATATATATATAGAAAATAAATCTAAAATTAATAATATAAAATTATTTTAATAATTATATAATTGTCAATTAATGTGTAGTGCAATAGTTATTAAATGAAGGATGATAATATAATAAAAAGAGATCGCTTAATTATGACCTCTTTAACCTATTTTGTCCTCACCAAAATAAATTTTTTAATTTGTTAATAAAATCAATTGAATATTTTGTTACATGTTTGATTTGTATTTGCGCTAATTAATTTTTAAAGCTATTTAATTATAATGTTGGATCACTAAAAAGATTTATTACATCATTGACAATTTGGTTTTAATCATAATAGAGGTCGGAGGTGAAATGTTAAACCTACCCTATCTAGCTCCACCAAACCAATAATATTAAAATAGAATTTTTAAAAATAAATATTTATTTTAATATAAATTATTTTTTATATATTTTTATTATAGATTATAAAATTTTACAAATTTATATTTAATAATTATATTTTTCATTTCTAGAATTATGACTATTGAAATAAAATTTTGAAAAAAATTATGATTTTTTTATTAATTAAAAAATAAAATTCCTCTAACAAGTATATAATAAATTTTTTAAAACCAAATGACACTAAAATGCTAATTTTATTATAAATTATTTAATATATTACATATTACACTTATTAATAGCAAGATCTTGTGTTCCATTCTCGAAATGAGGTGCTTGTGTTGATTCCCGAAATGGGAGCTTAAATAAATTTAATATAAATTTTTTTTTTTATTATATAAATATAACTATTATAAAATCTTAAATATTATACTTCATATATATTTGCATCCAATTTATTGAATCACTTGTTTATGATATTTAATTCTATGATTCTTTTTGTTTTTATAGATTAAAATATATAAAATATTTTGGAGTATATTGTTAATAAAAAAATTTGAAAAAAATAAAATTTTATGTATGTACATATATGTATGTAAAAATATCTAATTCTAAATTATTTAAGTGATATATCTTTATCCAACTTTTGTATTGAATAAGTTTTTTTAAAATTAAATAATCGAGAGTGGGAGGCAAGCCTACCACCACCAACAAAGGTCCAATACAAAAAACCAGCACAAAAAAAAAAAGTGCACCAACGAACAAAACTATTCTAGAATATCATCCTGATCATCAATCCATGTTGTCCATCCAAGCTCACCCTCCATCCATACGATTTTTTCCTGATCTAGAATATGAGAGAAGAATTCCAGTCTATCAGAGAAGGGGCCTCTGGTAGCGCGCATCTCTTTAAGTAGTTCCTTTAAAGCTCCTTCAAAAGCTGCCTGGTTATCAATGATAGTGGCCCATTCTAGCCCATGTTTCATTTCATAGATGAACATCGTAGCAAGTCCATCATGGAGAAATCTTTTAAGTTTTTCTTTCTCGAGCTTCATGATACAATGAATCTGCGAGACAATCTTAAAACGTATAAGTTTCAATTGAAACAAAGTAAGGGTACTATCAACATCTTGAAATTTGCTTTCATTTCTACTTTTCCAAATAAACCAAAGAATATGAGAGGAAATAATATTCCATAAAAAGTTAGTATCCTTTTTAAAACCATGTATATTTCCAAAAATAGTATCTAAAACAGAGATATGATCAGGTATAGAAAAACCAAAAGACTTCCAGATATTTCTAGCAAATTGGCACGTAAAGAATAGGTGCCTCAAATTCTCAGGAGCCCTGCAAAAAGAACAATTGTCAGTGATACTAGTCTGATTTTTAAAAGGAAGCCTATCAAGAAGAAGTTGCCATTTAAAATGCAAGATTTTAGGAGGAATATGAGCTTTCCAAAAATTTTCAAACATTTTTTGCCATTCAAGAGGACTCAAATTCATATACCACACAGTATTTAAGTGAAGGATAATAGAGTTATCCTTGTTAAGCACTTTATAGATATCTTTGGCTTTAACCTTATGCAACAAAGATCCATCATCCCATCTAAATTGCAAAAATCGGTGTGAGTCCACATCACATCTACAAGGAAGGTTAAGGATACTGCGATAGGCATGAGAGACCATATTATAAGTATGAATATGAGAATCAGGAAGATTGAACTTATCCTTAAAGTGCTGCCAACTAGGAAGACTATCTTCCTCAAGAAGATCAATAAAATACTTAATACCTTAGCTATTCCAATGCTTCGCAGAGCAGCCCTGAATCATAGCAAGAGGTTTACCATTATGTTTCAGATTCCACCATATGGAACGTTCCCCGTGAATAGAGTTGATGTCACTAAATTTAGAATTATATATATATCCCCTCACAAGCTCCCAGGCCTTCCAAATGGATTTAAAGACCAGGGAGCCTTGGACAGTCACCGAGAATGACCCAGCAACAAGGTCAGCGAATGACAGATTTTTCCAATGCTTAGCCTGCCTAGGATAACCATTCTGAATATTATTCCTAATAAGAATCTTCCAAGGTTCCTGACCATCAAGAGCCTGGAAGATCCATTTAGCAGCCAAGGCTATACCTTGCGTTTTCAAGTCTTTAAGACCAAGAGCACCACATTTCTTCTCAATATGACACCAATTCCATCTATCAGCATGTTTCTTTTTATTTCCTTTGCCATCTGACCAAAGGAACCTCCTAATGGCCTTCTGGATTTCCAAAATTTGATAATTACTAAACATCCACATGGATGAATAGTATATACTATAGGATGACAAGATTTTTTGACAAACCTGCACCTTGCCAGCAAGCGAAAGCACTCTATTATCCCAGTTATACAATTTCTTAACAATTTTATCTTTGACCCAAGTCCACATATCTTTGAGGGAGGGGGAGATAGAAAAAGGAACCCCCAGGTATCTGACAATCTTGTTAGGTCCACCCCATGAGTACCCGAATTGAGGAAACCAATCAGGTGGTTCCTCATCCCATCCAAGCATAATAGATTTAGATTTAGAGATACGAGCACCAGAAATAATTTAAAAAAACTCAATTTTTTGGTTAAGATGTTGAATATTAGAACAAGAAAGTTCCAGGAACAGAGAAGTATCATCCGCAAATTGGATGTTAAGCAAATCAGAGTTATCAGGGAGGAGAATCCCATTAACTTTGGGAGAGATACTGTTATCTCTGAGAACATAATATAAAGCATCAGAAGCAATAACAAAGAGGGCAGGAGCAAGAGGGCATCCTTGCCTAATAGACCGAGACAGAGGAATAGGATTAGTCAACAATCCATTTATTTCAATTCTAGCAGAGGAATCTTTAAGTAAAACTTGAATATATCTAACAAACTCATCAGGAAAGCCAAAGGCCTGAAGAATAACAAGAATAAAGTCCCATTCAACACGGTCATAGGCTTTCTCAAAGTCTAAAAGAAACATAGCAAACCTTTGGTTCGAGCCCTTGGCCCAATCCATAGCCTCCCAGCTCGTAACAAGGTTCTTGAGAATATACCTACCCTTTATGAAACCAGTTTGGGTGGGACATATGAAATTGGGAAGAATATTAACAAGCCAAGAAGCCAAAGCTTTGGCTAAAATTTTGTAGGATACATTAAGCAGAGTGATAGGGCGCCAGTTCTTAATGAGGGACTTATCTCCATCCTTAGGAATAAGTTTAATAATCCCAGTATTGATAAGATTGCCAAGGGTACCACAATCATAAGCTTCTGAGTATAAATCAAACAAGTCCTTGACAATCCACTCAATATTAGATTTATAAAATTCAGCAGGGAGACCATCAGGCCCAGGGGCTTTATCTTTTTTAAGAGTATTAATAGCATCAGTAATTTCTTGAGTTGAGATCCTAGCCCTAAGGATGGAGGCATCTTTTTCATTAATTTTCTTGGGTATAAGCGCCTTACATTTGTTCCTAAGATCTTTCGCTATGCTGCTGTCTTCCGAAAGGAATAAGATTTTATAAAAATTTTCAAAGGCAGTAGCAATCTCATTAACATCAGTGAGTTCCTGATTATCCACAACAATCTTGTCAATCCTTTCCTTATTATGCTTTTGCTTAAGATAGTTAAAGAAGAACTTAGATCCCTTATCCCCATGTTTTATCCACTGCTGGCGACTTCTAACAGAAGCCCCAATGGTTTTAACATGCTGATGTCTCCTTAGAGAATCCCTGGCAGCAGAGACCCGTTCGACATGGGAAATGGAGAATGGATTAGCCTGAGCTTCAATTTCAGTAGATTGAAGATGTTCATTTAACAAATTTTCAACTCTCCTATAATTTTTAGCCTTTCTCTATCCTAGAGTCTGAAACAATTTTTTCCATGAGGAGACATTCATAGTCCATTTATCAATTTGGGAAGAGTAATTAATATTAAGGTTAAACATTCTGATCATCTTAACAGCAACAATAGTATCCTGATCATTCAGGAGAGATGTATTAAGAATAAATTTTTCATTATGATGCATGGTAGGAGCAAGAGCATTCCTAATGTTAACATTGGCAATGATAGGGAGATGATCAGATAAGGTAGAGGAAGAAACAAGAACAGGAGAATTCTGTTGATTAGGAGAAAAAGAAAAAAAGTCAGCATTCACATAGAATCTATCAAGTCTAGAATAGATTCTTTTAACTCCTATCTGAAAATTACACCAGGTGAACCAAGGACCCGTGAAATCTTTTTTACATCCTTGCAGAGGATCAAATAAATTGAGTTTATATTTGCAGCGATCCCAGTGAGTCTTCTCTTGTTGTTTCCAGGCAAAAGGAAGACCACCAAGCTTATCTTCATGATGTTCAATCATATTAAAGTCTCCACCCAATACCCATGGGATGTCAGGGAGATTATAAATCCAATCCCATAAAATAATCCTATCCTTAACCTCATTAGGAGCATATATGGAGCATACCCCGAAAGAGGAGCCATTAAATTTAATGACAACCCAAACAACATGGTTACAGGGGGAGCAACCAACAGAATCTATATATCTTCCCCAAAAAGGGTTAATAAGTAAAGCAGCACCACCTTTCCCTTTAGGGTGGTTAGTAACAAATTTAAGAGCACCCCTCCACATAAATTCTACAGAGGAATTAAGAAGAAAATCAACCGCCTTTAGCTCCTGCATCATGAAGAAATCAAGGTCTTTATGTCCCAGAAGAAATCTCTTAATGATAGCCTTCCTATTATGGGATTCAATCCCTCTAATATTCCAAGAGATAAACTTCATGATGAAGGGGGTAAAGAGCAACCAGTAAGAGGGGCTATCAACTCCCCATTTTTCTTTTTATTTTTTGATCCCAAGGGTCTACCTTTTTTCTTAGATCCATTGGATCCCATGAGGGTGTCATCTTCTTCCTCATCACAAGTTAGTTGAGCAGAGCTCGGTTGGGCTCCATTCATACTAAAATTCCCGCTCATATGAGATCCATCTACAATCTGGGACCTCCTATGATCGGAAATTTCAGCAGCTCTGTTATAGTTATTATCAACCGAATTCCTCAATTTTTCAGAGTCGGGGCCATCTTTAGCTAAAATAACTTCAATGAAGGAATATTCATCTAATTCGTTAAGGGTAGAGCTGGGAGGGATGGTGATATTACCATTAGAAGGGGGGGCTACATTGAGGTTAGGGCACGCTCTGTTACTAACCAAATCTATAGAAACCTCTTGCATGGTAACATCACCAGCCCTTCCAATAGTAGGACTTTGCCCTTTCGAGTTAAATGAATTAGTAACCCCTCTATCAGTACAAAAACCATCTTCAATCAACAACGTAGGAGAAGCTAAGGCAGCGAATGGATTAGTTTTTGAGGTAACACGAGTTCAGTCAGAAGCCAAATTTTGAGTGCTCTTTTTCCTAGGCTTTTTATTTTTAACAGTTTGGAAACCCTCACTATCCATTAGAAGATTATCTTGTTCAGGGATAGTAGAGTTTTGGTGAAAATTGGTTTGATCATTACCCTTAGGAATATCAGAACTTTTCCCAATTTGTGAGCTCGAAAGTTTATCTGGTGTAGGATAAACCTTCGAGGGTACCAACACCAGTTCTCTGTTGTTTGGTACCCCATTATCCTTATTTCCTTGCACAGGCTCTGAGTTCTTTTTAATAATCGGGCAGTTCTTTCGAATATGCCCTTCTTTTTTACACAAATAACAAGCATTAATGCCTCCAAGAATTTCCACTGGGCAAGTAATAGTTTCGCCATGGATTTTTAAAGAAATTTTTTGAGGAATATCAACACCGGGTTTTAGGGAAATTAATACCCTAGTGTCAAGATTAGAAACCAGTCTGGAAGTTTCATCAATTCTAATAACAGAACCAAAGGGTGCTAATAAATGAGCAAGGAATTTCCATAAAAACGGAGGAACCTCTTTCAGAATCACCCACCGGGGGGAGGACAAAGCAATGATTTCATCATAGATAGCATCTTGAGACCAGGCCAATGCCCTAAATGAGGTTTTACCGATAGTCCAATACTGTCGTTTTAGGGCTTCGACTTGGGCCTCATGACTGTTAAAAAACACAATAAACAAACCTTTTTGAATTTGCCTGCAGAAAGATATTTTAAGCCCTAGCTTTAAATTCCACAGATTATGAAACTAATCATCAAGAAATTTCCTAGGAGGACACTTCTCTATATCTACGCAAGCAAAGAAAATTGCAGTGTCACAGAGCCGAGACTTCTCCAGTGCAATTTCCTTGAGCATTGCTTCATTCAGTGAAATGACAAACTCATTCGAGATGTGGGTAGCACCCTTACCTTCCTCGAGCGATCTTTTTCCTCCAACCACCTGCACAAAACGCGCATCAGTGGAGACCCCATGGTTGCTCGGAGCCACAGTTTCAGCAAAGGATTTCCTCAGTGGCACTGAAGAAGGACTAGGGTTAGAACAATCAGCCGGGGGCACTGAGGGAGAGCCAAAGACCTCGGGTAACACAGAAGACATCATACAATCTCCTATTTTAACCAGGCCATCTGAGCACGTTTCCATGGGAGTAAATGCAGATCTAGCAAAGTAAATGTACTTAGGTTAGGAAGATCAAACCGTAACGGAGGAGTAAATTCCCCTCAAGTCAAATCCAAGTTTCCAGGCCATGCGTCACCATCTGTGCGACGCAGCAAGCCGGGGAGCCGCCAGAGGATAAACCTACTAAAAAACTCTTAAAAATTTCACTGCAAAATTTCACTTCCAATTTTTGCTTCCCTTGAATAAGTTTTAAAATATTATTATTCAATTATAAAAATTTACCTTTAATAAACACTTTTATTCTGAATTTTTTATTTTTAAAAATTTATGGACAAGATTATATTAATTATTTATAATGTTGGAACTGCTTTACTTTATAAATGTTAAATCTCTAATTTTAATATTTTATTAAATTGTAACGGTCATTAATAAAAAAAATTAATGTTCATCTAAATAATTTAACTATTTCATAAATATCAATTATTTTTAACACTAAATAATTTTTCTCAAATTCCTTCATATGTTATAAAATAATTATTTTTCAACTTTTAGTACTTTGTAAAGAAGTACAAGCAATACACTTTTTCATTTTAACTATGATACTCTAGAGAAAGAGAGATTTTAATTTGTTATCTTTTTAAAAAATGATAAAATAATTTTGAAACAATGTAGGATATGTTTCTATTTGATGATTTATAACTATATAACTAAACTAGTATGCATTAATTTGATTAATTGATTTCTTTGATATGCACCAAAATCATTTAGTATACATATTATTGAATTTTCTTTTAAAAAAAATCATAACAATTATTTTTCCAAAAAAAATCATAACAAATATTTTTATGTGGATTCTCATAAGGGAGTGAGCATGGGGTTGGATATCAATTAGACTAATGTCAAATACCAAAAAATATGGTTTGAATAACCTTAAACCTCATTCTTCATAAACCAACTAATGACAAATGTCACATTTTAGTTTGACTTGGTATAGGATTGCCTCCCTATTTCAATAAAAATCAATATTGAATATTGAAATTTCTAAGGTCTCCAAAAGTAAACACTACCTTTTTTGGAAAGATAACCACATCCTTCATTCTTTATTTTGCAATCTCCATCACTGACCCATCACATCTCATACAACTCTCTTGTTCCAATTATTTTTTAGCCACTAAGACAATTGTCACCTTTCAGTTTGACTTTGTGTAAGGTGACCTCCTCATTTCAATAAAATTCAATGTTGATCTTACCATTTCAATAAATTTCAATGTTTAAATTTTCAACTCCTCCAATAATAAATCTTACTTTAATAAGAAAGCCAATCAAATCTTACTTTATTAGGACTGAGATTTGATTGGTTAGGTGTTTCTCTTGTTGTTTTATTGGTTTTCAAAGTCGGTGGACTATATTGATATGTTATATTTTATGGTGATTAATAATTTTTAACCCTCTTGTTAAAAAAAAGCCTTCTTGATTATTTAGCCGCCCTATCTCATGAAAGCCTCTTATTACACTTGTCTTCCTTGCACTTACTTGATAACACCACCTTTTGGAAGTCATTGATCTTGTAAAAAAGATTTCAGCTGTCCATTCTTTTAACCAAGTATCTATAAATCAAGACCTTCACCTGTTGTATGTGTTCTTCATTTGTCACTGTGAGCTCTCTTGTTGTCACTGTGAGCTCTCTTGTTGTATGCTCGTGTGTTAGTTTGGCATTGTGAAGTTCTAATCTTGCCAGAGTAATGCCAAAATTCCTACAGTGGGTGCATGTTTTTGTTATTTTATTTACCTCATTGCTTTTCGGTACATTGCAAGCTCAATCTGAACAGTCATATGAAAGTATTGAGTTATTAAGATACTGTGCATGCTTTGTTTTTGTTATTTTACTTTTCTCATTGCTCCTATTGTCTTCAATCTCGTCATTTTCGCATCTCCTCATAAGATCATGCCTGTCCATGATGCATTCTACACACTTCCTGATTGTCTTCTTGCTTTCATACTAACGAAAATGCCAATAAAAGATGCTGTCAAATCTTCCATTCTTTCCAAGAGGTGGAGGTTTCTCTACACTAAAATGCTTGAACTCACTTTCTCTCCCCATCATTTTGCCTTTCAAATGCCTAAACGCATTGGCTTTGATATGCCTTAACTCGCTTCCGGATATCCGCTGGTCATATCAAGGGTTGAGAATATAATTTCCAACATGCTGCTTGGGCACTCAGGAGATCTTGAGGGCTTTCACGTCCACAGCCTCTGGTTGCATTTCTCTCCTGAAAATGTGTGTAAGTGGGTAGAATATGCATCTCAACACAATGTCCAGCATCTCACTCTGTCTGATTGCACTACTGATCCGAGATATTTAGAAGAAATCCCTGCTCTTTTTTCATGTTCTCATCTTGTAACACTTCGTCTGCATGACTACATTCTCACCAGCTTCCCAAATGATTTTGTTGGATTCCCCCACCTCATTAGTTGTTACCTTACTGGTGTTCAAATGACAGATGAATCTTTAGTCTCATTGGTATCGCTCTGCCCCCTTATGCAGCCTCTTGAAACAGTACGATGTGATGGGCTAGGTCATGCCGTAATCTTTTCATCCACTATTGAACATTTGCATATCAATTTTCTGTATGGAGTTGAGTTTGTATTAGTTAACTGCCCCAAACTCAAAGTTTTGACGGGGTCCATGATTCAGGATTTGAGTGTGAATGGTGTTTTGTTCTATGAGCTTTCTTATGCAGCCTTTTATCTAGAAATGCACTGTGGAAGTACTTTGAGGGAACTGGAACTGGTATTCGAACCTGAATGCAGTGAAATGTTTCCAGCAAGGAGATTTCTTGACATCCTAGACAATTTTCAGTTCCTGAAGAAACTTATCATAGACCTGAGGCATCCTTTGGAAAGGGAAGCAAATATGGATTTTCCTCTATTGAACCTATTTCACAGGCTTCCAAATCTTGAGATGTTCTTTATGCTGGGCTTATTTCTTCAGGTATTTACAGAAACTTCAGAAATTCTGGATCAATTGTATAAGTTGGTAGTTTTAAACTTTTAGGTCATACATGTTGAATTTAGATAAATAGTAGATAAAATCGGTTCATTTTAAGCAAGTTATTAGAGTTTGTCTTAAATTATTGATTCATGACATTGCAATGCAGGAGATGGCAAGAGTTCCTATACCTGATTGTCTCACTCCTCCACATCTTAATCTCAAGAAAATACGCATAGAAATTCTTGATTTTTTCTACAAAGAAGTTGAAATAATAAGTTGCTTGCTTCATAGTACGCCCTCTCTCAAAGTATTGGAAATTCAGCCACCTGATGAATATGATGAATATATTCAACCATATGATAAGGGTCAATATTTGAAGCTCACGGCAGATGTTAGGTATCTGAGGAGAGCATCCTTACTAGCAAGGATTATTATACTGGATAGGTACTCCAAGCCTATCCAAGTAGTAGGCTGAAAACATATGCCCTCTGACTGTGTTTTTTTTGTGGCATTTCATTCCATATTCCTTTTTACTTGTATGCCAAAAGTTGTTTATGCTGGTTAAGCTCCATCTGGTTAAGTTCATGCAAAATTAAATATGATTTTCCTAAAATATTGTTGTTTGGACTCTGGAGTGCAATTTCACTTTCTAGGAATTTTCAATCATCTAAGTTGAAATACTCGTTCCATTTTTGCAATGTTTTTATCCATCGGTATATCCCAATTTCTGACTGTGTTCGGTAAAAATTCATGCATCTTACAAATAATTAATGTAAAACTGTTGTATTATGAAATGTAATTACACTTTCTTAGTATTTTCATATCATCTCAGTTTTAAAAATAGTGGACATAGTTTGACACAAATTTACAGCAATCAGTTGTTAGCTATAAATTTTTTAGTGCTTTTTTTCTATGTTAATACAAAAAATTGTCTACAATCTCCTGGAAATAAAATTCTAGCAATTTCAAAATACCCTTTTGTTTTTCTGCGTTAACTGTAAATTGTATACTTTTGCATGTTCTTTTTCTTTTTAAGATTTAGTGGTTGGGTTTTCTATGCTCAACAAGAAGATTTCCTAGTGACTTTGTGATCTGATCATTAACCTCCTTGCTCTGAAAGGAAGGACCATAAACACACTTGAAACCTTGAGGTGCCTTTATTGTGTGTCTGGTATCAATATAAGTCTTTCCCAGGTCCTTGTTATATACCTAAACCCATAAAATTGTTGAAGACTTTCCTATATCCTTGCAATATGAGAACCAGCAGCTCGACCTTGCGAACCAACAACAATTTTTTACCATCATAGGGTTTCTCTATCTAAAGATTCTTCACATCATCAAAACTCTTTCAATATCACCTCTCAGTGGAATGTAAAGACCCACACTCAGCACTTCTGCACCACTAAAATGAATTAGAAGCATGACTTTTACAAACACTACTGCAACCATCTCACGATAGTTGAGAGTAGCCCATAAGCATTTCCTTGTTGCAGGGCTCAAGAGATTTAGACAATGTGGCATCTTGAAGCCAAGCAAACACCATATCAACACCCACAACAAACACCAATGAAACATGATTAGAACCCACAGCTCCTTTGCCGGCTTTAGATATAATTCCCACATGAATGCCCGCAGGAAAGAGGATCATGTCTAATAACAAAGAATGTGAGAAGATCTGTAGCATCTCGATCCATCCCACGGTTAATCAACCGCTGTGTTGGAGGCCCTTTGAGAATTTGAAAAAACTACTTCCTTGAATTGAAGGCTTAAAGTTACATACTAGGCCTTCTCCAAAAGTCTTCTTAGCTACCAATTTGGACACGAGCCTTTCTACATGTTAATCATTGCAAGGGAGTCTCTGTCTATTATTGAGTAATGAGCACCTAATGAGGTGGCCAGCACAAACCCTCCATATATGCATGAATTTGTTAAGAACTTTACATTATTTGTAATTTTTATTTTATGCATCAATTTTTCACACCTCCATTTTCAAACGTTTTAACTATACTCACCATTATATAGTTGTGGGTTTAGGAAACAACAGCTTCTAAACTTTTATTTTTTAACTAATCTATTTGGACATACTTATGTTTTTTAAATATAATTAAAAAGAATAATATTAAAAAAAATTAATATTTGAGGATTGAGTTAGTATTTTATTAAATTTCAAGTCTTATAAAGTTCAAAAAGTTCATAAATATGATAGAGAGATTTGAAATAATTACAGAACACTATAATTTAAGAGCTCTCTTATAATTCATAAAATAAGTCAATATAGGTATTTCCTTGTCTATTTTATATAGATTTTCTAAATACAGATAAAAAATAGTTCACAAACAATTTTTTTATTATAAAATATTACACAGTACATTGTTAAAAAAAAAATTAAGTGCTACAAGAGGATGCAGTAACTATTGACAGTACTGATAATTTTGGGAATATGGAGACAAAGGATAAGCTTGTCTCAATGTCGGCTCCGACTTCTTCAATAGATGAAATCTCAAGTGCCACCCCAACGCTTGAGATGGAGGATGAAATTCTCAAAATAAGGCTATGTGACTTAAGAGATTCGGCAAAGACTAAAGTATCCTCCCGCTCCATGACCGCTTCCCCTTCTCCTCAGAAATCTCAAGCTCCAGAGGTTTACTCCTCCACTTCGGGTTGCAGGAAGTCTTCTAGGCTGAGAGACAAAGAACAAAGAGACTTAAAGAAGTTTTCTCCACCTGAAAAAGGGAAACACTTCCCAAAAAATAAAATTAAAGGTGGTATCATTTCTCTTAAACCTTTAAAGCACAAATCTCAGGAACAGACCATGGAGAGTTACCCTAAAGATCCAACAGAGCATTCTCAACTAGAGTCCCCTATTTCTCCTAGATTACAAGCAATTTATGAACTTTTTGGCTGTGCAGCTAATGTACCTTCCACTGATAAAACTCATTCATCCTCCTTTGTGGAAAGACTTCTAGATGAAGATTATGTAGATGAGGATGAGAGATTGAACAACATTGAAGACTTCACATGATGTAGCAATCTCAGGAAGGAGCTGCCTTTGGTTCTCTCTTCGAAAAATGTTCACATGGATTGTTCCTCTCTTTCTTCTCCAAACAATATCATTAATAATTTAGGTCTCCAAAAATCTGCACATAAGAGCTCTCTGGATTGTGGTGGGATAAAGAAAAAAGGGAAAGGAAGAAAATCTTCTGCTAATCTCAGAGCGGAAGATGGGGAAGACCATGATCAAACTAAAATCACAACATACTTAAATGTAGGGAAGGGAAAGTTCCTTCCCAAGTCACAATGAAAATCATATCATGGAATGTTAGGGGTCTCAATGCCCCTAACAAGCAACGAGTGGTGAAACGTTGCCTCTTATCAACCAAAGATGAGGCTGTTCTACTACAAGAAACAAAAATGAGTAAGGAACAGTTATCCAATTTCACAATGTCTCTAGGCGATTGGGAAGTTGAAGGTGTTGAGGCAATAGGGGTTTCAGGTGGGTTGGCTATTTTATGGAACACAAGACACTCCTCCTATGTACACTCAGAGAGTAGCACTAATTGGATAGGAGGTAAAATTTCAAGTATTTGATCCAATCTTAATTTATACATTGTGAATGTTTATGGCCCTATTCTTAGAAGGAAGAAATTGGAAGTTTGGGAGGAGATTAGCATATGCTTTTTAGACTAGCCAGATGATAACTTCATATTGGGGGGGGGGGGGGGATTTTAATGCCATAATTCACAAATCTGACAAATTGGGCGGTTCTTCTCGAGTCTCCCAATCCCAAATAGACTTCAAGGATTGGCTACAATTGGAAAATTTAATGGAAATTGAGTTTGAAAATGGTTCTTTCACTTGGTCAAATAGAAGACTAGGTCTCAACAACATATCAGAAAAGCTAGATAGATTTCTTTTCAGAGGAGACCTCACAAATTTTCCATTTGACTTAAAAACATCCATTTCTCCCACCTCAGGATCTGATCACTTTCCTATTCAGTTGAATATATTGGATGAGGACAAGGCCCCTTGTTGCCCATTCAAATTTGAAAACATGTGACTCAAAGAGGAGAATTTTGTTTCCATGGTAGCTTATTAGTGGTCAGATTGCAGAGTGCAAGGTTCCAAATTATTTTGTTTCATTTCTAAACTAAAATACATCAAACAAAATTTACTCATTTGGAATAGAACACACTTCAAGAATATCTTTTCTTCAAAAGAGGATATAGAGCAAAAGCTTCAGGTCTTGAATGAAACTATAATGCAGTCAGGGATGAATCAAGACCTCTTTGACGCAGAGAAAGTCTTGTTAAGGGATTTAGAAAATATTCTAACTAAAGAAGAAATCTTCTGGAAACAAAAATCTAGAGAAAGCTGGCTGGAGGTAGGAGACAAAAATACTAAGTTTTTTCACTCTAGTACCAAGCAATGCAAAAGTGTTAATAGGATTCACCAAATTGTCAACTCGGAGGGAGTTCTTCTGCAAGACCAGAAATATATTTAGATAAGATAAGATAAGATAAGATAAATTTATTAATGTCCAACAAGAGACCACAAGGGTCTATGGGACTAAATAGTGTACAAAATAAAAGATTGCCAACAACAATAGCACCAAGTAGTGCTAAGGAAAGAAAAAAAATAGGGAAAACAAGAGATGCAAGAAGAAGAAAGGAACATAAGAGCGAGGCAAGGACTAAGGGTCCTTCCTCGGTAAAATGAAGCCAAGCATCGAAGGGTACGGACTAGGGCAAGAAGGTGCCCTAAACCGCTGCCAAGAAAAGTTGGGAGGGTGTCACTGACGAGTATAACAACTACAAGGTCTCACAGATCTAGAGTGAGTGGCGATGGTGGCAGTGGAAGTCTGATTTGTCCCATGTGTAGGAGATGAGGGAGAGAAGAAAGTAGTGATAAGATGAACCTGGGTCACTCTATGGGGGAATAAGAGCTGTAAGGTGTGGTCGTGGAGCTGCATAGTCTCCTTGAGGTACAGTGCAAGGCATCTCTAGTCCGTGTAGCTAAAGAAGGCCGCGAGGGAGTTGCAATCCCTAAATAATAAATAGAATCTCCCACGAATCTTGTAGTAGGTGAGAAACTGAAAAATAAAATGGATCTCTGTCTTGGCTATGCCCAAGGTACACAAGTGACAAGTCTAGTCCTCTCGATCTATGTGGTGATTTGTCTAAATCTAAAGCCGGTGGGAGCCAACCTTGAAGGAGCCTAGAGAAATTCATAAGGCATGACACCAATGTTGAGACAAGTAGCTAGGTGGAACAATAATACCATCTCTGATAACTAGAAAGTGATTAGGGTAAAAGGCCATCTTCGAGCGTAACCAGCCAGAAGTGTTACACCAAGTTGTGGTGAAATACTATCTATAAATGTCAAGTTTGACATGCTGGTTCAACTCTTGTTGTGAGGGGAGGAGGTGGGCGGGAGCATTGAGAGAGAACTAGAAGGGGGGGAGGTGGTCAATATCAATCCCAATCGAGCTCAAAAAAGATGAAGCCTGCGCGAACCAGCAATGGGCCCAAGAGGATGACACATAATTTTCCACAGAGATAGAGGAGCAATAAGCCAAGTAAGAATATCTACACCGGTCATCCACAGAGTCAGAAAAACTAGGGAGATGATGAAGAAACCAAACCAGGTCGAAAAGGGAAGCCAACCTAAAGGGATGGGCCCCAAATACGGCCATAACAATACTGTGGGGGGTGAGCCAATGACATCTGATAATACACCGAAGAAAAAGGGTCTAGACACGCTCGATGGAAGCTCAGTCAGAATAAAGGAGAGAGGCCCCCCAAACCATTAAGCCATAAAGAACCATTGGTCGGACCAAGGAGTCTAGGAGGGACAACTTGGATGAAGTGTCCTAGAAGTGATGTCTAAAGCACTGTCTCTCGAGCATGGAAAGGGAGCCCATACCCTTACAAACCCTAGGCTGGATGGCAGGTCTCAAAGTGAAGTGAGGTCCAGAGAACTTGACCCCAAGGTACACATATGATGTGGTGATCTCGATCTCATGACCTTGGAAGTAGACGTGCAAATGAGAGGTATTTAGGAAGTTGAAGACCATAACCCGAGTCTTGATCAAGTTCACAAGGAGCTGACGAAGGTCACAAAAAGAGGCCAAGCCATCGAGGAGTCTCTGAAGACTCTCTGGAGAGGAGGCCAGAAGGACCACATCATCAATGAACAAGAGAATGGAGATCAAGACCTGATGCAGGTAGCAACCATCCGTAGGGAGTGAGGAGTCTCTAAGGAAGGTCTCCAACTCATCAATGGGTAAAAGCTCAATCGAGTGTCACCTTTTGGGCTAACTCAAATCACTCGGCCCAGTTAAACTCGGCCGAGTTAGACTCGGTTGAGTCTAACATGGCCCAGTACTCATAGGTGCCACACGATACCGAATGGCATCTACGTGGCCCATTGGACTAGGCCGAGTGGTACTCGGCCGAGTAGGACTCGGTTGAGTTTAAATAATATTTTTAATATAAAAAAATATCATAAACCACTCATTTGCACACTATTAGGCTATTTGAGTGGGGCTGACCCCTAGGGGGACTTGGCCGAGTCGGACTGGGCCGAGTCAGACTCGGCCCAATCGGACTCGGCTGAGTCTACTTAGGTGGCAGGCCATGTTGGCAGCCAAACCACCAAAAACACAAAAAAATTAGAATTTTGCACTTCTATTGTTCCTTTCTTAGATCAAAATAGAAAATGTTAAAAAACTAAAAGTACCCTTTTCTAGATCTCAGAAGTATGATTTTGGACATATAAATTTTATATTGTTTCATCTACAAAACGTTAAACAAATTTGCTAAAAACTACATGTAGGTATATTAAACTTTGAGAAGACGTTGATTCAGAAAATATAGAAAAATACTAAATCAATTCAAATTTTTTTTAAAATTATATACGGCACTAGAGGAGAGAGTCCTCTTCAAGAATATATAATTTATTTGGTTTTTGGTATAGTTTTGATAGGGTAAAAGTGACGGGAAACAAAAACTGTTGATTTCAGGTAAGGTCGACTTTCAACACTTATAACAGGTAAACAATAGATCAAAAAAACTTCTTTCTTATGTCTTGCACTAGATATACATGTCATCTAAAACATATTCTGAAATTGGAGGGAAAAAAATGTTTTACTTATAATGATTTGACGGGAAGTGAACTCCCTTATTTGTAGTATTTTCAAGATATGAAAAATAGACCTAAAAAATTAAAAAAACATATTAATTTTTGCTCAAATTAATTTTTAAAAACTATAGGCATAAAATTCATCCTATTTTACACATTTCATCAGTTTACATCATCTTCAAATTCTCAACAGAAATGTGACTTTTATGCCCTTGAAGTTTTTCAATTTTTGTGTTGTTAGCCTCTTCCTTTGTAAAAGGGTGACAACTTATTGTGCTTTTACCCTAATATAAATACCAAACAAGGTGGGGGAAAGAGGGCAGCCCTATTTCACCCTAATAGTGCTCTGAATAGGGGCAGAGAAACCCTCTAGTGTCCTGAATCTAGCAGTAACATTCTCATATAATCTCATAATGGCAGTCAACGAAATCTCTGAAATACCAATGTTCCTCAGTCTCTGGAAAAGGGCAACCCACAGGACGGTATCAAAGGCCTTACGAAAGTCCACAAAGTAACGGTAGACTTTGTCAGAGTGATGATGAGCCTCCTTGATGATGGTCCACAACGTCAAAATATGGTCCATGTTCTAGTAATCAGCTCGAAAGCTAGCCTGACCCTTGGCTCTGCATGCTCTCTTGTCAAGCTCAATAGAAAGAGTAATGTTTGAGGCTGTAGCATAAAGCTTAGCAAATGTGTGCCCAATCATGATAGTTCTGTAGTTACCTAGATTCAAAGTTGAACCGGTCTTGAAAATTGGATAAATGATGTGCCTCGACCATGAGTTTGGGAAACCAGTGCAAACAACACTATTGAAGAGCACATGAAGAAAGGAAACCAGGACAGGGACGTTGAGCTTGAGGAGCTCGGCCTAAAAACCCTCCTCGTTCGCAGCTCTACTAGAGCTCATGAATATGATGGCCTCACGAATGATGGATAGGGTGAAGAGGTGGTAGTTGGGAGGTGGGGTAAAGAGGAGAGGAGGCTAGCTAGGGATATCGTAGAGAGTGGAGGCATGGGTGGTGAGGGAGCGGAGGTCGAGGGTGGAGGGCAGAAGGAAATATTTAGCTTCTACTCAAAACTGTTGAACAAATCAGATAGTTCCTCCCTCAAGGCTCAGAAGGATTTACTGATTAATATTCCCAAGATTATAATTGATATTGATAATCAAATGTTAACAAATAAATTCACAGAAAGTGAAATTTGGCAAACACTATCACAAATGGCTCCAGACAAAGCCCCAAGTCCGGATGGTTTCCCTCCTAGCTTCTTTTTGCATTGCTGGACTATCCTGGGGAAAGATCTCACTGCAGCTCTAGAGGCTACCAGATCTTCAGGTAGATTCTTATCTGAAATTAATAATACTTTCATTTTTCTAATTCCCCAAAAAGAACAAGCTAATTGTATGAATGAATTTAGACCTATTGCTCTATGTAACACCATTTATAAGGTATTATCTAAGTCATTAGAAAATAGATTAAAACTTATTCTGGGTAAGATTATTGGGGAAGAACAAATAGGATTTGTGCCAGGGAGATCAATCCTAGATGACATAATCATTGCTCAAGAAGCCATTCATACCATCCAATGCAATAAACAACCTAGCATGATTATCAAATTAGATATCAAGAAGACTTATGACAAGGTGGATTGGAGGTTTTTAGCAAAATGTATGGAAAATTTTGGCTTCTCTAAGGCTTGGATTAATCTTATATTCTACCGTATTTCTACTCCAAAATTTTTAATTTTAGTTCATGGATCCCCATTAGGATTCTTTGAAGGTTCCAATGGAATTAGACAAGGTGATCCCCTATCTCCCTTTTTATTCATCATTATGGCAGAAGCTTTGGGTCATAGTTTAATCAGTCTTTAGGATCAAGAAATTATTAAGGGGATTGATATCACTTCTTCTGTAAGAGTAGTTACACATCAACAATTTGTAGATGACATTATCCTCTTTGGAAAAGGCATTATGCGGGAGGTTATTCAGATCATAACAGTACTTGATAATTATGCTACAACCTCCGGTCAAGTAGCTAACAAAGACAAATCTGTGATATTTTTCTTTCACACAAAAAATAAACTTCAATAGAAAATAGAAAAAGTATTGACCTTCAAAATAGGTTCTCTCCCATGTTCATACCTGGGGATCCCCATAGATACATCTTTGAGAACCACTTCGGCTTGGAAACCTATCAATGAAAGACTGGATAGGAAGATGGATTCTTGGAGATCAAAATGGCTATCTTGGGTGGGCAGAATTGTGATGATTAAAGCTACATTGGTTGGAATCCCTGTATATCTAATGTCTTGCATTTATCTCCCCATGGGTTGCTACATGGATATAGTCAAGAAAACAAGGAAATTTTTTTGGTAGGGCATAGACACAAATAGAAAATTTGCCCTCATCTTGGGACAAGATTTGTAAACTAGTAAATGTAGGGGGCACTGGTATCAAAAACCATCTATGGCAGAATCAAGCACTAGGAGATAAACTTTACTGGAAAATCAAGAAGGATCAGAACTTTACATGGGTTAGAGTTATCAGGAGGAAGTATCTTGGCAATAACATTGAATCATAGGTCTCTCGAATAAAGGATTTTCCTAGAGGATCAAGAATTTGGAATTTCATCTCCAAGTCAAGAGACATCATGGATAATAACATTAAATGGAACATCAAGTAGGGAAATAAAGCTTGGTTTTGGGAGGATTCCTGGGGTGGGCATCCTAGCATCAACCAGTTGTTGGGCCCAAACAAAATTAGTCAGGTATGTTCGGCTTTTTGGCGTCCCTTTGTCAGAGACTACATTATTCCTGCTCCTTTGTCCACAATAGATGGTTCTTAGTAGTGGAGAGATTTTTCAAAACTCAGTCTTGACTCATTAGAACTACTCTGATTGAAGATGCTTCTTAAAGATATATTCTTTTTATTCAAATAGGGATAGGATGAAATCATTTGGAATGGGGCTAAATGAGGAACATATAATGTTAACGATGGTTATAAAATTTTATCAGGGTTTGTCCAAACAAGGATAGATGAACTTCCGATACAATTATGCTAGAACAAAGTATGTCTTCTGGCCAAGGTAGGTTTATTCACATGGGTAGCTTCTCAAGGTAGGATTTTAACTATAGATCAGTTTCTAAAGATGAGATATTATGGACCCTCCAGATGTTCTTTATGCCACAATAGTGGAGAGGACATTAATCATCTATTGTTAGCATGTCCATTTGCTAATGAATGCTGGAACTAGCTATGTACAAAATTAGGTTGGTTCTCAGCCTTCCCACATGACATTCTATCTCTCTTCATATCTTGGCCCATGCTTTATGGAGACAGTTTATGTGGCAATTTATGGATTATCTCCCCATCCATTCTGATATGGGAAATTTGGAAGGAAAGAAACATAAGACTTTTTCAGGGTAAATCTATGGAAATTGCCTTTGTTCTCAACAAAATTGAAGCAGTTATAGTAGAGGTTATGAATTCTCACATTCAAGCTCATTTAGCTCAACATTAGTTCTACACTAGCTGGGATGATAAGATGATCAAAATCTGGTTTGGTCTTAAAACCCCAATCACTCTAAGCAGAGGATGTAAAGCAAATACAATTCTCAGAGCTACTTGTTTGTGGTCGTCACCATCTCTGAGCCAGTTTAAACTCAATTTTAATGGGGCTTCTAAAGGAAACCCAGGTCCATCAGGGGAAGGTTGTACCATACACTCTTCGGATGGTAGGGTTTTAGAAAAAATGGCTAAACCCTTGGAAATAGACAGCAACAATATGGCAGAATTCAAAGCTTTATTGTTTGGTCTTTCTCTTGCACACGATCTTGGCTTGGGAAAACTAGAGTTTGAAGGTGATTCCATGATTATATTAAATGCTGTGAAATCAGGGTCTACTCCAAACTGGTGTCTACAAGCTACATTGTAAGTTATTTTAAATTTGATAATGAAATTTGAATATATAACGGTCAACCATATATTTCATGAAGGAAACATGAAGGCAGATGAGGTTGCCAACATTGCATCCTGTGGAGTATTTATGAAGACCATTTCAGGGGAGGTACAATCAAATCATTCACGTTTCCAACTTGCTCTATGAGAGATTGATGACAAATTTCATAAAGATTTGGATTGGGTATTTCAGTATAGATAAGATGAGAAACTAGATGGGCTTGGAAGTGAAGATTCTTCAAATGATGCAGAGGACGAGGAAGAGGATGTTTATGAAGTAGTGGATGCAAATAAGGAAGAAGAGTATGTTGCTGATGATGAGGAAGTGGATGAAGCTGAACAAAGGCCTTAAGTAGAAGAATTTTCTGATTAGGAGAACTTCACTGGATCTCAAAATAAGGAAGAGGACACTCATGGCTCCTCCACCAGTTCAGAGAATGACTCTACCTCTACCTCTGATCAACAATGGTGCTAAGTTCCTAAATCTGTCCTTTTTGTCTTTATGGTTTATAGTTTATAGTTTAGTTTTTAGCTCAATTTATGCTTGATATACGAGTGTTTATGGAGGTTCTAAGAAATGTTTCTCAGTCTTTTGGTAGCCTCTGATACTTTACTTACAGACTCTGCAACTTTTAACATGTTAACTTTGAAAACTTAATATTTTTAATAGAATCCTTTGGCTTCGGCCCCTTATTGATCCAAAAAAAAAATTTAAAAATTTTGAAAACCAATATTTTGAAACTCTAGTCTCTCTAAATGTATGACTCCGAATACATAGTAGAGATGTTGTCATCCCATTCTAGAGATGACAGAAAAAGATCATTTTCCAAAGAGAAAAGAAAATTATGCTTTTTTTATTGGAATAAGACAATAGAAATACACAATTAATAATGAGAGTAGTAGCTGAGAAACACCACCATCAGAAAATCACCACCAGCAACAATAAGCTGCCATAACATGAACAACAAAAGTTAAATGTGTAGAACCAGAAAAAACTCTGCCATACCAATCACCAATAGAAACAATAAGGATATTGCTCTCATAACACCAACAATGATAATTCTATGATAACCTTTGGCAGGAAAGAAGATGTTCTTATGAGTAAACAACTGCCCCGATAAAAAAAAGAGATTTTTTTTTGAGAATGCAGAGGCCCAACAAGATGTCAAGGTTGCTATCAATGTTTACTGGAAACCCAAATTGGGCTCAAAAGATCACAGATCCAGTTTATTAGATTTATAGAGAAATACATATTAAATGCTTGCTTCATTATAGGCTAGAGTTAGTTGTAGAATTAATTGTGGGCAGGTGAGGTAATTATTTGTAGATCATTCTAGATACATGTAGGTGAGTGCTAGGCAACATATTATTTTGGATGGTTTTTTTCTATGTCGACAGTACTGGCAGTAAATAATTAATTTAACTATTCTAACATCCTCCATAAATTAATTATCTAATTGTTTCAGATTTCCCCCCATTCATGCTAACTTTAAAACCTACATTCAATGGGTAACCACATCCATAATCTTATTCTAATAATCAACCAAATATTAACCTTAACAATAACACTATGTTTGGTTTAAACCTAACTGTGAACCTTACACCCTATCCCTTACCATGGGGTGACCCCACAATAGTGGGTTACACTTTTTTAGACAAGTTGAATTTTGCTGAAATAACACATTTTTAATAAAATATGATGATTTAAGCCTTGAGAGGTTCCATTTGAAGGAAATAATTACAAATGGTTAGCTCAAAGCATCTTAGATTAAAAAAACATTGATATAACATCTATACTCCTCATTCATGCCTACAATGGAGTCTCCTTCGCACTTATAAAAATGCTGACAAAAAATCACTTCGACTTTATCTTTTGGTAGATCAAATGAATCCATTTGAAAAACCTATCTATGTAGTAAGGTACTACTGAGAAAAAATATTTCCAATGATTATAATGTTAATATATATTAAGTTTATTATGACTTTATATTTTTAGTTTTACTAAACATAGATATTTTACCATATGTCTATCTCTATGTTTGACGCTTATAATGGAAAACATTAAACAAAAGAAAAAAAATTCTAAAAAATATCTATGCCCTGGGTATTGAAGTTATCTTTCTATAAAAAAAATTAAAAAAAAATTTGGACAAATACACGACAAGTTATAAGCTATGTAGTCAAGGTATGTCAAAATTATGGTTTAGTCAACTTCAAACGTTAATAAAATATGCAATAATCATGATAATGTTGTCAAATAAATTTCATTCCCTTCGTCTAGATGTTACAAAACTAAATTCAAAAGAATCACATTGATATATATTTTAGAAAAAATGTTATGCTCTATGAAAACCAAGTAACTCTTTGAAAATGACGTTTTAGCAACATCCCAGTTTGTGTGGGAGAAAGAAAATACCATTCAAATCAATTCAATATATATATATATATATATATATATATATATATATATATATATATATATATATATATATATATATATATATATATATATATATATATATATATATATATATATATATATATATATAGAATCTAGACAGAAAATCCTAAAAGACTCTAATTTACTTCATCTTCTGATTTCAAACGGTTTAACGACAATATGGATCCAAATCTGAAAGTTTTCTTAAAAATGTAGAGTTCGGTGTCCGTTTAGGCAAAAAAGTGTAACCCACTATTGTGGGTTCACCCCATGACCTTAAACTAACTCTAAGCCTTTCCCTAACCCTAACTCTACACATAATCAATATACTAATAGTACACCTAACTCTATATAAAATAAAGTATTAAAACTAAATCTTAAAACTATATAAAATAAATTATTAAAACTAAGTCTGAAATGAAAACTAAATTAAAACTATATCCTAACCCTTACCACGATGTTAAACTAAATATAACCCTTATGCTAACCCTAACTCTATATGTAACCAATATACTAATAGTACACCTAACTCTAAACTATCTTTTCAAACCCTAACTATACTAAATATTTACTAAAACTCTAAATCTAACCCTAACCCTAACCCTAACCCTAACCCTAACTGTAATTGTACTGCTAAGTATGATACAAATCCTACATGTACAATGTACATCCCATCGCTATCTATGTTCAATTTCTTGCTATAACAATTACCCTAAGATTACCCCTAACCATAATTCTAACCTCTAATCCCAGTCATAAGCCTAAATGTAATAGTAACTATTACTAATCTTGACCATATTACTAACCCTAATGCTAACTGTAAGCCCTTACCCTAATCTTTACCCTTAATGTTAAACTAAATATGATACACCATGTAATTGTAAACATAACATCCTATCCCAAACCACGACCTTAAATTATGCCACACTAATCTTGATACTAACCGTTACTGTAATTGTAACCATTCACATAATTGTAACCATAACCCTATTGTTTTCCATAGGTAAAATGGTCAATTTAACTATTATACTAACCCTATATATGATACTAATCCTAACTGTAAACATAGAATCCTATCCCTAACCACGACCTTACTCTCATCTTACCCCTAACACTAACCCCTCACCCTAATCGTAATCCTAACCCTAACTCTAATTTGTTATCACTAATATTATAATTCTCGTAATATGGTAACCATTCAAATTAACTGTTACCATATCCCTACCATTGACCCTAAGTCAAATGCTAATGTTAAATGTGATGCTAATGATAATTATCATGTTAAACCCTAAACAAGATCCTGAACTATATTACCAAGTATGATACTTTAATCCTAACTCTAAAACCTACATCTCATCACTAACTACGTCCATAATCTTACTCTCACACAAAGCCTATTATTACCCTATAGCTAACACTACGTATGATTTAAACCTAACTAAAAACAATACATCATAACACTCCACACAACCTTAAACTAACCCTAACCCTACATGTAACACTACATATGATACTAATCCTAAGTCTAAAACCTACATCCGAACCCTAACCACACCCTAGATCTTTTCATATTACTATTCATAAATCTAGAAACATCACACCCTAACACCAAACCTAATTTGATAGTTGAACCTATTTGTCATACTAACCTTAACCTATATTCTAACCCTAATACTAATCCAAACTCAACACTATACAATCCAAATGCTATCTTTATCCTAGGGTTTTTGGGAGTTATATTCTTGGCTTTCACTAGGTCAGTTGTAGAACTGGGAAGCAACTGTAACAAGTCTTCATGCAAACTCCTTTCACTGTATTCAATTTTATCGGACAATTCTGTCCTCGGTGCCATTGTAGGGTTTTCTTCTAAAACCTTTGCAAGATATAGAAACTACATAATTATGTCTATTAATAGGGAAACAATTCATTCAAGTATTTCACCAACCTTTTTAAGAAAATCTCCAGGAGATGACAACTAGCCTCTGTAATTCTTTACACCCGAGTCTCTGCAAATTTTTTGATCTCCTTGTGCTTCTGAAAATGTGAAAATCTTTGGTGTATTAGTAATTAAGAATAGTCATTTCCAATTTATTTAGCACGATTCAACCATTACTTCTCTGAAAGAATGAACTATCACTTCACAACGGGAAACTTCAAAATTATGTCACTTTTAACTCTAGTTTGAATTAAAACCATCGATTCCCTATTTTCAGAATCTAATGGTTGTCCTTTTAAAAAAAAAAAAGAACCCACTTGACAATTCTGCAATGTTGATACCATATCAATGGTTGTCACATGATCGCATAGCTTGAAAAGATCCTATGCGATCATGCGATCACTGTTAGATCTTTTCCTTGTTATTGATATCTTTAAAACCTTGGCCCCACTTGATTCTACCAACCATAAAATGCCACGTCAAAATATTAGCCAGCAGACCTGTAAACCCTTTTTCCTATATGCCAATACTTACTAACATTTGCCACATCAGTGTGAAATTTAACCAATCAAAAGTGGCCACAAATGCACAACTGACAACTGGACCCACTTCCTTTTATCGCCTAAAAAAGGAAATCGACGGTTGTTGCATGATCGCATAGCTTGGAAAGATCCTATGTGATCATGCGATCACCGTTAGATCTTTCCCTCGTTACTGACATCTCTACAGATTCTTCTGGCAATGGTCCCACTGAGATTAACCAATTAGGAACTTCCATGTCAACACAAGCGTTGGGTAACCATACAATAATAACTTCTCAGTGTGAGCAAAGACTTGATGCCAATTTCCATGTCATCAAAACTATAACCAATGAACGCTCGACACATGTGTATATCTGTCATCAACCCCACTTGACAACCACAATATGCTCCATTGTAGGATCAACGGTCGTTGCATGATTGCATAGCTTGAAAAGATCCTATGCGATCATGCGACCACTGTCAGATCCTTTCAAAGATTCCAAACCCAAAATAAAACTGCAACATTTAAAACATAAGGTTTTTAATAATTTGGACACATTATTAATCACCAGGCCCTTAGACTTAGGAAAAATTAAAGAAATGACCCCGGTGTGGTGATACAAATAAACACATGTTTTTTTAGGAACTTAAGTGACTCAGAAAAGTAACGCTCAATTAGATCATGAAAAGAGCGACTTAGGTTTTTTTTGGAAATGGCATACATTTAGGGTTTTTCTCAGGTTTAACTCTTAGTTAGGGCTCACTGGATACTGAGGAAAAATAGATAATTTTGCAAGATTTTTTATGGGTTTTTTGTAGAAAAATTATCACACCTTTTTTAATACTTTATGCACACTTCAAATTTATAAAAATTTCACAAGGTTTATATACTGAAAAATTGAAGTACCAACAGTGGCTCTGTCTAGGGATGTATGCCTCTTGCAGGCATGACAAGAATTTAGAAACTCTAGGATAAGCAGACCATCTACTGAAACAAAACAACTAACCTACTCACACAACCTAAAAACAAACACACAACTGAGAAAGGGAAACTAACTACTGTTCATGGATAATGAGAGTACCTTAAGAAAAGTACAGCTTGAGGAATTGTCCATGAACTGGCAATTCCATTTCGTTTCCAATCAAGTCCTTCAGAATGTATGAATCAAGTCCCCATGCTTGACTGATCAAATATGGACCCAACCAAATAGGGTCAAACTTGTTGTGTTTACCCTTGTCTTCAAGTCTGGCATTCCACATCAAGACCAAATCATTATCTTGAAAACTTCTGACTGTGGTTTTTTTGTCATAAAATTTTTTATACTTGAGCTGAGATCTCAAATTTGTATCATGTGCTTCCCTCCTTGATTCATCTAATTGTATCAAGTCTTGTAATCTGATCTTCATTTCATCATCTTGATCATCATCATACAATTGGATGAACTTGTACATTTGCAGTAAGTTATTTTGTGGTAACCTGGCATGGATACCATACACTAAATCAAAGGAGCACATCCTATAGCCTTCTTAATTGTTACTCTGTCAGCCCATAGAGCTAGCTATAATTTGGAGTCCCATGCCTTCTTGTTTGCATCTAAGACTCTTTTCAGAATTTTTATCAAGCTTTTGTTACTTGATTCAGCCTGACCATTTCCTTGAGGATGGTAAGGAGCAGAGTATGAAACTTTTATACCATATTGTAAACAAAAACTAACAAATTCTTCAAATCTGAAACACATAGCATTGTCTACAATCAAAATTTTAGGGCATCCAAACCTAGTCAACAAATTTTGCATCAAGAAATCAGTAACCACTTTACTGGTTGCTTTTTTAGTGGGAATGGCTTCCACCCACTTTGTAAAGTAATCAGTTGCAACCAATATGTGTGAGTGCCCCCCACTGGATTTTTTTGGGATCTCTCCTATGAAGTCCATTCCCCACTTTTGAAAAGGGGCTTCCACACTTACAGGGCTCAAAGGCAAATTTCCATTAAACTTCAATTTTCCTGAGAATCTCTGACAAGCATCACATCTTTTGACAAAGGAATGTGCATCTTTGAAAACACTAGGCCACCAAAAACCATACCTCAGTATCTTATGCACAGTAGTCTTGGTCATGTAATGGCCACCACATACACCTTCATGCATTGTTTGCAGCAAATCATTAGCCCTTTGAGGGTCAACACGCTTTAGCAGGACACCCTCATTACTTCTCCACCATAACTCTCCTTTAATGATCACATATTTTAGAGCATGTAATTTGACAGTCCTCTTTTTGTGGTCATCCACATTAGAATGAAATAAAAGCTTTTGCAAGTATCTAATAATATCCTCGTACCATTCACAGTAGTCTAGATCACATACGTATGGCCTTTGTTCTTCTTCAAGAGTGTCGATGTGGTTAGCATCCAAATTGCTTTGAGCCATGAGTTTTTCTAGCCCCAATCCTCTCACTAGTTTGGTGATTTGGATGTCAATATTAAACTCTTGGATTCTATTTATACACTTGCATCTTCTCCCTGAAACTTCTTGTTGAACCAAGATGTCTTTCACAACAGCACTGGGCACATATGCAACTATAGTTGCCCCTACCAAATAACATCTAAAAATCTTGATAGCTTTGACCAATGCGTAGGCCTGTTTCTCATTTATATCATACTTCAACTCAGCTACCTGCAATGACTTACTGAAAAAAGATATGGGTTGTTCAAAACCTTCTGAGTTCTTCTGTAATAGTACTACAACTATAGTATGATAGGAAGCAAATGAAAAGATTTGGATAGGCTTACTAAAATCAGGTGATCTTAACACAGGGGCACTTTTAATAGCCATCTTAATATTAGAAAAAGCTTTCTTGGCCTCACTACTCCATTCACCCTTTGCATTTTTCTTTAGCATTTTGGAGATGGGAACACTGATTTCAGCAAAATTTGTAACAAACCTTCTAACAAAGTTAATTTGACCAAAGAAAGATTGGATACCTTTTACAGTTTTTGGCAATGGTACTTTGTCTATTGTTGCTACTCTCTCAGGATCAATCTTAACTCCATCCTTGGATACAATATGTCCCAAAAGCTTACCCTTAGTTACTCCAAAAGAACTTCCTTGGGTTAAGGGAAACCCCATATTCTAAAGCTCTTACAAATTTTTTTTCCAAGTGGCCACAATGTTGGTCCTTCTTTTCTGAATACATTGTCAAGTCATCCTAATAAACAATAAGAAATTTGTTTATAAAATCTACAAATGCTACATCCATGGCTCTTTGGAAGGTAGCCCCAGCATTGGTTAGACCAAATGGCATCCTAACATACACATAAGTACCCCATGGAGTAGTGAATGTAGTTTTGAATTGTTCTGTTTCTTTGACAACTACTTGATTGTAACCTGAAAAACCATCCATCATGGACATTAATTCAGATCTAGTAACCCTCTGTAACATGGATTCCATGTTTGGTAGACCATAATTATCCTTTAAAGAATTTATATTCAAATTTATAAAGTCTACACATAGTCTGATGTCTCCATTCTTTTTTCTTACTGGGACAAGATTAGAAACCCATGTTGAATGATGCCTGCATCACTCATCTTTTTTAGCTCATCCTACATTTTTTGTGCCAAGGTAGGGTTAATAGGTCTCAATTTTTTCCTGAAAGGTTTGGTATTCTCCTTCAAGGGAATTTCATGTTGGAATAGATCTTCTCTGTATGCTTTCAAATCATCATAAGACCATGTAAAGACATGTCTATATTTTCTAAGAAGATTTATCAGAGATTTTTTTATTTCAGGAGTCAGGCTTCCCCCAATATACACATTCTTTGGGGCTTCCTTAGTTCCTAAATTTATTTCCTCCACATCTTCAGGCTTGCTCAAAAGCTTTGCCTGGGAAGAGCTATCATGGCTATCAAATGCTCTTTCTAACACTACCAAACCTTTTGGGACTTTATTTGTTTTTAAATGTAAGATCTCCTTGCCAAGGAGAGAGTCCTTATTATCTGATGTTTCTACATATTCACCAAAATTTGTCTCTTTATCTCCAAAACTTGCATTACAACGCAGAAATCTTAAAATATCTAGGTCATCACCAAAAACTTGCCAATTTTCATAATTATCTGGTATGGATGGCCTAGTTTGAATCTCAATCCTAGATATCCCTATAGAAGTGATATCCTCTGGTCTTAATGCAATGTTAGCCAGTAAATCGGCCATCCTATTATGGCCTCTGTCCATCCAATCAATATAAAAAACATCATACTATTCTATCTCATCCCAAACAACATTCCTATAATGTCTTAACCTTTGGTTTCTTGATGCATATTTGGATCTGATCTGAGATACAACTAATTCTGAGTCCCCAATAACCCTAATATTTTTGATTTTGTGTTTTGAAGCTAACCTTAATCCTATTAACAAAGCCTCATACTCTGTAGTGTTATTTGTGCAAGCAAATAACAGGGTAAAGGAAAACTTAAAAGTTTTTTCAATGGGAGAAATTAACAACACACCTGCACTAGCTCCTTCTTTAGAACTTGCACCATCAAAATACATAGTCCAGAGATCATTCCGATTCATGATATTTCCTTCTTCTTCAGCTAAGAGAGGAAGATCAACTTCATTCTTATTTTCAGTACTCTGTACTTGGAAAGAATTTATGTCAGTGTCCAAAAAATAGTTCATATTATTATCATTAGTTTCTTCCTCAATCATATGGGGGGTTCTAACTTATTTGAGTACCTTAATGCTTTCACCAGTGATATTAAAATTAGTATAAGATAAGTCACATTGGATGCTACCTCCCATTGCTACACTCCATTTTCTTGATAACAACATTCCATATTGTGGAGGTATGTCAACAACTAAAACACTCATAGTTAATTGTTTCTCAGGAGAGGCAGCAAGTCTATAAGGCAGGGCTTTGATTGTTCCAATTACTGGTACCTCCCTAGAGTCCATTTCCTAGCATCTCCCATGAGGATTATCAACCTCCAATCCCATTGACCTCATAATTTCAGCAGGCATGACCGTATTTGAAGCTCTTGAATCAATCATGCAGTTTTTCAACATTTTATCATTTATGACCAATGTTAGGAAAAAAGGATCAACAGCTCCCATAGAAGTATTCACAACATTAGTGTCCAAATAGATCTGAGGTATTTTTGAAATAATTTCTTCTGTGTCCTTTTTTGTTGGATCTTGACCCTTCATCTTAGTTTTTACTGGTTCCTAGATGTCTGTGGTCCGAAGACCATTTATCCATGTAAGGGATTTCTCTTTGTGTTCACTTATCCTCCTCATTTCTAATAAAGGCACTTTTACTGTGATCTGATATAATAATTGATTCATGTCAATAGGTACATAATTTAAAATAGATAAGTCTGTCTTTCCCTTTGGGGCATTCTTGACTTCAGGTTGTGTGGCTGTATCCAATTGCTCTTTATCTTTTGATTTATTTTCTGATTGGGCATTTGGAGTGCTAACCATTGGAGTTTTAGCCTTGATCTTGAGAACCTTGATTGGCTCAGCAGGCTTTTCTGTCCCTTTTGACTTGGAATTCTTGGTATCATCTACAACCTTATTTTTTGTGGCAGATTGCTTAGCATCTTCTTTATTCCTTTTAATAAAAATACCCACTGGTTTACCAACTATTTTATCAACAGTTTTGTTTCTAAGGACATAGTTGCTTTTGGATTGTGTCACCATATCAATAGTGATCTGGGCTATCTCTTCATCAGAGGGTCTTCTTAACATAACAAGTTCTTCATCTTGTTTGGAGTTGCTATTTATGTCTTCAATTTCTTCCTCTTCTTCATCAGAAAAAATTTGTTGATGGTAAGCCTCCTGTCTGTTCTGAGAACCATTTACATCCTGATTTTCATCTTCCTCTTCAGAATCAACTTCTTCACATAACTTAGTAAAAGTCATTCCACAACCTATGTCATCATATGATTCATCCTCCTCTTCTCCTTGTTCATTACTTTCAGACATATTTTGAGAAATCACACAATAATCTGAATCATGAGGGGATTGGCATACTGTGCACCATGGAATCTCACCAGTCATGTTGATTGAATGTTTTTGCAAAGGGTCAGGGGTTTTATCATTTGGCTTAGTATCCTTCCTATCTGGGACTATAGGATTTCCATCCTTCCACTATGTATTGTAAGGATAGTTCTGCATTGTAGGCTACCTACTGAAATTATTTGGAGGAGGCCTATCATTTCCCTGAAACTTATTTTTACTTTCTCCTAGTTTTAGATCCTTTAAGGCATTAAGGATTTGCTTGAGGTTGTCATCCTCCCTAGGTTTCACATTAGCAGTCTTATCAAATTCTTTCTTTCCGAACCTAGGAGCCTTAGGATCCTCTCTTCTTCCTAATTTTCCTGATACCCTTCTATTGCTCTCAATGTTCACAACAAATCTTTGAGCTTCTCTAATAGTCCTAGGGTTTTTATCCCTAAGTAAGTATCCCATTTTGGAATCAAAAGCATTTAAATATGTTTCCAAACATACCTTCTCATCCAACCTCATGACTTGGAAGAGTTTGTGCATCGCCTTTTGAAACCTTACATTGAATTCTAGAACTTCCTCATTTTGGTTTTTCTTTATATTGTTAAATTCATTTAACATAAAACCCTCATTAGTCTTATCACTGTACTGATCTTTAAATTTTTTTATAAAATCATCCCAAGAACCAATACAATCATAAGGAAGCCCTCTGAACCAGTCTCTTGCATCTTCAGTTAAAGATTGGACAAACAATTTCATGATGACATCTTCATATTCTATTTCATAGTCATCAATCATATCAATAAAGTTCTTTAGATGCTCTTCATAGGAAACAATATTATTTCCAGTAAACTTAGGTAATTTCTCTCTAATCTTTGCAAGAATTAAATTAGGATAACCAACAATATTGTTAAAGTGAAGCTGTCTGTACCTTTCAATGTGAATTGTTCCTCTTTGTAATGAAGCATTTGTTTGAGAAGTGGAGGCTTTGTTATTTGCTATATTAGCAACATTTGCAGTGACCACTGGTGTGACAATGGTAGCCTGAGTACCAGAATTTCCAACATTAACATTAGATATCATCACAGGGTTAGTTTGAATTGAAGGAGTAAAAGACTGTCTAAGAAAATCAACTTTCTTTTTCATTTCCAAGGTAGCAGCCTCAACCTCCACCTTTTCTAATTCTTTAGCAATAACCTCATGTTCCCTTCTAGCCCTTTCCAAATCATTATCCAATTTAGACAAAGGATCTATTGGGATATTGTCATTTGTGGGCTCATTTATTGTGATTCCTATTGAAATCTATTTTCCTTTATCCTTAGGCTTCCTAACTTCAGCAATGGGTTGGACAATAGGTTGTTGATCATTCCCCTTGGGAACTCTTACACAATTTATGGCCTTTAGGGTTATCAATTGTCTTTTGAGCTAGTCTGCCCTAATTTGGGCCTGCCTTATTTCAGTTTCCTTTTCCATTTCCCTCTCCTTCCTAATTGCAATTTGTTCCTGGATATTTTTCTCTAAATTATAAACTTCTTCAAAAATATCTTCTGAGTCTGGGAGAGTGGTATCAGATTCTGAAATTTCACACCTAGAATCTCTTTGCTGATCTCTAGGATTATTAGGGCTTTCAGAAGGAGAAGGCCCCCGGGTTGGGGGATCATTTCTTCCTTCCATGCCCTTGCTCTTAATTCTTGACCTTTTGATTTCTTTTTGAGGTTCTACATCTAAGTATGCCTTTTTCCTGTGATGCACTTCATTATCACGGAAGAAAGATCTGGTTGAGTCTATTGAAGGATACAAATAAGGGAGCCATCTCCCCAGCAAGAACAGAAAAGACCGAAGACTACAGTGGAAAGCCATCCCCCAGAAAAAATAGAAAAAAGATAGGACCATTCTAGATCAAGTCAAATAGCAATCAAGAGTTTCTCTTAACACCTCCCTTCATGTGTGATCACATGGTCATATCAAATAATGGTTGTGAGTTCTTTCCTTTTTTCCCTGTTACAGTAATCCAACCATCCTCCATTTTGGCTGCCTCATCCTGCCATTCTATCGGGTTACATTGCATAGTACTTCCATCATTCACAAATCTGTCAATCTGTTGGGATTCATCCCTCTCCTGACTATCACTCAGTCTTTTTTTCTCCCTACCATCAGGCGTAGCAATAGTTTTCTTTGGTTCATCTTGAGGGAGCATTTGTCTTGTGTAGCTAGATTTACAACTGAAAATGATTGCGGAGGTTTCTCTCCATTAATTGCCTGAGAAAAACTCTTTCTCTGAACATCCTTTTTTTCCACTGTATAATGATGATGGGAAACATCCTTCCACCATGTGGCTAGCTTATCGAGCCTTTGCTTGGCACATTTGGCTGCTAAGTGCCCAATCTAATAACATCTTCTACATCGAAAGGGTATCCCCTCATAATCCAGAGGTTGTGCCCAAATTCCTTTTGATGTTTTGAGATTAATTTTTGCAGGGAGCCCCTCAGTAATATCCATCTCCACTAAAATTTGTGCATATGTTGAATGTAGGAGGTTTAAAGATTCCTCATCCATAAGTAAATTTTTTTCTAGAGAATCACCAATACCTTCCGAACAGGAGTCAAACCAATAATGTAAGGGCATATTCGGAAGTCTTTCCCACAATGGTATCTTGTTGAAAGTTTCCAATGCAGGGCAAAAGGCTGGGTGCCAAGGTTTCAACATTAGTTGATGTTTGTTCTCCTAGCACCAAAGCCCCTCACGCAAGATCTTCAGCCTATCTCAAATATTTTCAAAAATTGCAATAAAGAAACCCCTTACACAAGGGTATAGTTGTACAAAGCCCTTCATCAATGGCTCCCATTTCTCTGATATCCATTGGTGAAGCTCAACTAAACTTGGCTGAAAACCTTGAAATCTTCCCACCAAACCAAGCTCAGAGAAAAAAGTGACATTATTGTCAACTTCTTTTTCTATCTCCTCGGTCAGACAAACTGTTTTAGCCTCTGTTGAACGATTAATCTACCCCCCAGGCACCATCACATCCTCCTTCAACCTTTTCTCCCTTCCTGACCCGAAAGACCCAGCTGGGTGTCCATGTGTGGAGAGACTTTCCGCTATAGTCCCTAATCCTCCCTCCTTCTCCATACTACCAAACCCTAGATTCCCGTCTTCTTGTTGGGCAGGTTTCCTATTCTTTGAAGCCTTTGCAGCCAAAGGTAAACATTGTTTGTCTATCCCACCCATGAAAAATTTATCTTTGTTTTCATCAACAGTCGGCCTTCCTATCCATGAGGGTCCGCCCTTTTGAAACCCTTAAAATCATTGCGCCCAAGCTTTTCTCCAAGAAATCTCTTTGCCTAAACAAGTCAGCCATTGACCTGTTTAGACGTAACATCAAATTGAGCCTTAGATGTCATACCCACGCCACCTGTCATCTTGCTAGGGATGTCCTTGCTCACACTATACTATTTATCATGTTTGCCTTGCAAAGAGCCGCCATCAAAGAGACCACCCAGAGAAGAAGCATAGGGTTCAGAAGAAACCCTAGCCGTGGGAGCCATTGGGAGAGACATCGTAGCTTTGCTTAAAATTGTTTAACTAAAAAGTTTTGAAACTTAGTTGTAAGCTCCCCATGCAAGAAGCCCCACTATTTCACCAAGGGTCAAGGTAACAAATCTCCACTGAGAACCACGATAGAGAGCGACCCCGTGGGGACTTGAACCTTGGTTGTAGGCACTATAAGAAAGAAGCCCCACCATTTCACTAAAATGCCAAGCCCTTAAATTATTGAACCTTAGTTGTAAGCTCTACAGGAAAGAAGCCCCACTATTTCACCAAGGGTCAAGGTAACAACTCTCCATTGAGAACCACAGTAGAGAGATACCCCATGGGGACTTGAACCTTAGTTGTAGGCACTACAGGCAAGAAGCCCCACCATTTCACTAAAGTGTCAAGCCCATAAAATTGTTGAACCTTAGTTGTAAGCTCTACAAGAAAGAAGCCCCACTATTTCACCAAGGATCAAGGTAACAACTCTCCATTGAGAACCACGGTAGAGAGCAACCCCATGGGAATTTGAACCTTGGTTGTAGGCACTATAGAAAAGAAGTTCCATCATTTCACTAAAGCGCCAAGCCTTAAAATTGCTAAACCTTAATTGTATTCTCTACAAGCAAGAAGCCCCACTATTTCACCAAGGGTCAAGGTAACAACTCTCCATTGAGAACCACAGTAGAGAGCGACCTCGTGGGGACTTGAACCTTGGTTGTAGGCACTATAGGAAAGAAGCCCCACCATTTCACTAAAGCACCAAGCCTTAAAATTGTTGAACCTTAGGTGTAAGCTCTGCAACCAAGAAGCCCCACTATTTCACCAAGGGTTAAGGTAACAACTCTCCATTGAGAACCACGGTAGAGAGCGACCCCATGGGAACTTGAACCTTGGTTGTAGGCACTACATGCAAGAAGCCCCACCATTTCACTAAATTGCCAAGCCTTAAAATTGTTGAACCTTAGTTGTAAGCTCTACAAGCAAGAAGCCCCACTATTTCACCAAGGGTCAAGGTAACAACTCTCCATTGAGAACCACGATAGAGAGTGACCCTATGGGGACTTGAACCTTGGTTGTAGGCACTACGGGCAAGAAGCCCCACCATTTCACTAAAGCACCAAGCTTTAAAATTGTTGAACCTTAGTTGTAAGCTCTACAGGCAAGAAGCCCCACTATTTCACCAAGGGTCAAGGTAATAACTATCTATTGAGAACCACGGTAGAGAGCGACCCCATGGGGACTTGAACCTTGGTTGTAGGCACTACGGGCAAGAAGCCCCACCATTTCACTAAAGCGCCAAGCTTTAAAATTGTTGAACCTTAGTTGTAAGCTCTACAGGCAAGAAGCCCCACTATTTCACCAAGGGTCAAGGTAACAACTCTCTATTGAGAACCACGGTAGAGAGCGACCCCGTGGGGACTTGAACCTTGGTTGTAGGCACTATAGGCAAGAAGCCCCACCATTTCACTAAAGCGCCAAGCCCTTAAAATTGTTGAACCTTAGTTGTAAGCTCTACAAGCAAGAAGCCCCACTATTTTACCAAAGGTCAAGGTAACAACTCTCCATTGAGAACCATAGTAGAGAGCGACCCTGTGGGGACTTGAACTTTGGTTGTAGGCACTACAGGTAAGAATCCCCACCATTTCACTAAAGCGCCAAGCCTTAAAATTGTTGAACTTTAGTTGTAAGCTCTATAGGCAAGAAGCCCCACTATTTCACCAAGGGTCAAGGTAACAAATCTCCATTGAAAACCACGGTAGAGAGCGACCCCGTGGGGACTTGATCCTTGGTTGTAGGCACTATAGGAAAGAAGCCCCACCATTTCACTAAAGCTCCAAGCCCTTAAAAATTGTTGAACCTTAGTTGTAAGCTCTACAGGCAAGAAGCCCCACGGTTTCACAAAGGGTCAAGGTAACAACTCTCCATTGAGAACCATGGTAGAGAGCAACTCCGTGGGGACTTGAACCTTGGTTGTAGGCACTACAGGAAAGAAGCCCCACCATTTCACTAAAGCGCCAAGCCCTAAAATTGTTGAACCTTAGTTGTAAGCTCTACATGCAAGAAGCTCCACTATTTCACCAAGGGTCAAGGTAACAACTCTCCATTGAGAACCATGGTACAGAGCAACCTCATGAGGACTTGAAGCTTGGTTGTAGGCACTATAGGCAAGAAGCCCCACCATTTCACTAAAGTGCCAAGCCCACACACACACACACACACATATCTGTGTGTATATATATATATTATATATATATATATATACACACAGATATGTGTGTGTGTGTGTGTGTGGGCTTGGCACTTTAGTGAAATGGTGGGGCTTCTTGCCTATAGTGCCTACAACCAAGCTTCAAGTCTATATATATATATATATATATATATATATATATATAGAAGCTCGTTAACATTCATTAATAAATTTTTTAATGCCCATCCAAATAATTTAATTACTCCATAAATATCAATTATTTTGAACACTAATTAATTTTTCTCATATTTCTTCATACTTTATAAAATGATTATTTTCCAACTTTTAATACTTTTTAAAAAAATAGAATGAAAAGAACAAGCAATACGTTTTTTTTATTTTAACTATGATTCAGTGGAGAAAGAGCTCTAGATTTTCACAAGACCCCTTATTTTTTCTAATTAATTTGTTATTGTTTAAAAACTATAAAATAGCCTAGAAACAATGTATGATATGTTTCTTTTTTATGCTTTATGCTCATGGAACTAAATTAGTATGCATGCATTAGATTCACTGATTTCTGAGATATACACCAAAATCTTTTAGAACACACATTATTGTATTTCCTTAAAAAAAAAAATTATAACAATTATTTTTGTCCATTCTCATAAGGGATGAGCATGAGGTTAGATATCAATAGACTAATGTCAAATACAAAAGCTTGATGATTACTTCAATAATCTTTAATCTCATTCTTCATAAACCAACTAGAGACACATATCATATTTTAATTTGACGTTATAAGATCACCTCCCTATTTCAATAAAAATCAATATTGAAATTTCAAACTCTTACAAAAGTAAATCCTACCTTTCTTTGAAAGCTAACCAGATCCTTACTCCCTCATAGACCCCTCTAATTTATGTAATTTGGTATATCCCAATTTCTAGCTGTTTTAGTAGAAGTTCATGCACATTATAAATGATTAATGCAAAGCTGATGTATTATGAAATACGATTTCACTTTCTTAGTATTTTCAGATCATCTATGATGCAACAATAGTGGACATTGTTTGACACAAACTTACAGCAATCAGTTGCTTTGCTAGATATATGTAACTTTAACTCTATTAGCTGTACATTTTTCACTGGTGTATTATTCTATGTGACTACAGAAAATTGTCTGCAATCTGATAAAAAATAAAATTGCAAGAATTTCATCCATCAATATCTAGCATCTTGATCCACCCCACAGTTAATCAGCTCCTGTGTTGGAGGCCTTCTGAGAATTTGAATAGACATCTTCCTTAATATTGAAGGCTTAAAGTTACATACTAGGCCTTCTCCAAAATTCTTCTTAGCTGCCAATTTGGACATGAGCCTTTCTACAACATATTAATCATCTCAAGGGAATCACTGTCTATTATTGACTACTGAGCACCTGAGCACCTCATGAAGTGACCAGCAGAATCCCTCCTTATATGCTTGAATTTGTGCAAGAACTTGTACATTGTTTGCAATTTTTCTTTTATGCATCAGTTATTCACACCTCCATTTTCAAACTTTTAAAACTAAACTTTGTGGGTTTAGGAAACAGCAGCTTGGAAATTGTGTTCTAAACTTTTATTTTTTAACTAATGTATTTTGATATATTTTTGTTTCTAAATTATAATTTTAAAAAATAAATTAATTTTTTTTATTTTTGGAGATTGAATTAGCATTTTTGTGGATTGAATTAGCATTTTAAGATTTCATATTCTTTTATATGTTATAAAATAATTATTTTTCAACTTTTAATACTTTGTAAAGAAGTACAAGCAATACATTTTTTCATTTTAACTATGATACCCTAGACAGAGAGAGATTTTAATTTGTTTTTTTTTAAAAAAAATGATAAAATAATCTTGAAACAATGTAGGATATGTTTCTATTTGATGGTTTATAACTATAGAACTAAACTAGTATGCATGAATTTGATTAATTGATTTCTTTGATATGCACCAAAATCATTTAGTACACATATTATTGTATTTTCTTTAAAAAAATATCATAACAATTATTTTTCCAAAAAAAATCATAAAAAATATTTTTATGTGGATTTTCACAAGGGAGTGAGCATGGTGTTGGATATCAATTAGATTAATGTCAAATACAAAAATTTGATGATTTGAATAACCTTAAACCTCATTCTTCATAAACCAACTAATGACAAATGTCACATTTTAGTTTGACTTGGTATAGGATTGGCCTCCCTATTTCAATAAAAATCAATATTGAATATTGAAATTTCTAAGGCCTCCAAAAGTAAATCCTACCTTTTTTAGAAAGCTAACTAGATCCTTCATTCTTTATTTGTAATCTCCATCACTTAGCCATCACATCTCATACAACTCTCTTGTTCCAATAATCTTTCAGCCACTAAAGACAATTGTCATCTTTCAATTTGACTTTGTGTAAGGTGACCTCCTCATTTCAATAAAATTCAATGTTGATCTTACCATTTCAATAAATTTCAATCTTTAAATTTCCAACTCCTCCAATAATAAATCTTACTTTATTAAGAAAGCCAATCAAATCATTCATCCTTCATAAGAGGCAGGTGGAGGGAAATAATTGGCAAAATTTTGAAAATGAGTAGCTCTTTCGGGGGGAACGGAAGGTGGCCGACTATTAGGCTAAACGGGCCTCTAATCTGATGGGGCTATGGAATGTTGGGGATTGGAATCACTTATCTTTTCACAGGTGATGTCAGAGTCTTTATTAGGGCTGAGACTTGATTGGTTAAGTGTTTCTCGTGTTGTTCTATTAGTTTTCAAAGTCGGTGGACTCGTATTGACTTGTTATATTTTATGATGATTAATATTTTTTAACCCTCTTCTTTAAAAAAAATCCTTCTTGATTATTTAGCCGCCCCATCTCATGAAAGCCTCTTATTACACTTGTCTTGCTTGCACTTACTTGAGAACACCACCTTTTGTAAGCCATTGATCTTGTAAAAAAAATCTCAGCCGTCCATTGAATCTATAAATCAAGACCTTCACATGTTGTATGTGTTCTTCATTTGTCACTGTGAGCTTTCTTGTTGTATGCTCTTTGTGTGTTAGTTTGGCATTGTGAACTTCTAATCTTGCCAGAGTAATGCCGAAATTCCTACAGTGGGTGCAGGTTTTTGTTATTTTATTTACGTCATTGCTTTTGGGTACATTGCAAGCTCAATCTGAACAGTCATATGAAAGTATTGAGTTATTAAGATACTGTGCATGCTTTGTTTTTGTTATTTTACTTTTCTCATTGCTCCTATTGTCTTCAATCTCGTCATTTTCTGCATCTCCTCATAAGATCATGCCTGCCCATGATGCATTCTGCACACTTCCTGATTGTCTTCTTGCTTTCATACTAACGAAAATGCCAATAAAAGATGCTGTCAAATCTTCCATTCTTTCCAAGAGGTGGAGGTTTCTCTACACTCAAATGCTTGAACTGACTTTCTCTCCCCATCATTTTGCCTTTCAAATGCCTAAACGCATTGGCTTTGATATGCCTGAACTCGCTTCGGGAGATCCGCTGGTCATATCAAGGGTTGAGAATATAATTTCCAACATGCTGCTTGGGCACTCAGGAGATCTTGAGGGCTTTCACGTCCACAGCCTCTGGTGGCATTTCTCTCCTGAAAGTGTGTGTAAGTGGGTAGAATATGCATCTCAACACAATGTCCAGCATCTCACTCTGTCTGATTGCACTACTGATCCGAGATATTTAGAAGGAATCCCTGCTCTCTTTTCATGTTCTCGTCTTGTAACACTTCGTCTGCATGACTACATTCTCACCAGCTTCCCAATTGATTTTGTTGGATTTCCCCACCTCATTAGTTGTTACCTTACTGGTGTTCAAATGACAGATGAATCTTTAGTCTCATTGGTATCGCTCTGCCCCCTTATGCAGCATCTTGAAACAGTACGATGTGATGGGCTAGGTCATGCCGTAATCTTTTCATCCACTATTGAACATTTGCATATCAATTTTCTGTATGGAGTTGAGTCTGTATTAGTTAACTGCCCCAAACTCAAAGTTTTGACGGGGTCCATGATTCGGGATTTGAGTGTGAATGGTGTTTTGTTCTATGAGCTTTCTTATGCAGTCTTTTATCTTGAAATGTACTGTGGAGGTACTTTGAGGGAACTGGAACTGGTATTCGAACCTGAATGCAGGGAAATGTTTCCAGCAAGGAGATTTCTTGACATCCTAGGCAATTTTCAGTCTCTGAAGAAACTTATCATAGACCTGAGGCATCCCTTGGAAAGGGAAGCAAATATGGATTTTCCTCTATTGAACCTATTTCACAGGCTTCCAAATCTTGAGATGTTCTTTATGCTGGGCTTATTTCTTCAGGTATTTACAGAAATTTCAAAAATTCTGGACCAATTGTATAAGTTGGTAGTTTTAAACTTTTAGGTCATACATGTTGAATTTAGATAAATAGTAGATAAAATCGGTTCATTTTAAGCAAGTTATTAGAGTTTGTCTTAAATTATTGATTCATGACATTGCAATGCAGGAGATGGCAAGAGTTCCTATACCTGATTGTCTCACTCCTCCACATCTTAATCTCAAGAAAATACGAGTAGAAATTCTTGATTTTTTCTACAAAGAAGTTGAAATAATAAGTTGCTTGCTTCAGATTACGCCCTCTCTCGAAGTATTGGAAATTCAGCCACCTGATGAATATGATGATTATATTCAGCCATATGATAAGGGTCAATATTTGAAGCTCATGACAGATGTTAGGTATCTGAGGAGAGCATCCTTACTAGCAAGGATTATTATATTGGATAGGTACTCCAAGCCTATCCAAGTAGTAGGCTGAAAACATATGCCTTCTGACTGTGTCTTTTTTGTGGCATTTCATTCCATATTCCTTTTTACTTGTATGCCAAAACTTGTTTATGCTGGTTAAGCTCCATCTGGTTAAGTTCATACAAAATTAAAAATGATTTTCCTAAAATGTTGTTGTTTGGACTCTGGAGTGCAATTTCACTTTCTGGGAATTTTCAATCATCTTAGTTGAAATACTCATACCATTTTTGCCGTGTTCAGTAGAAACTCATGCATCTTATAAATAATTAATGTAGATCTGTTGTATTATGAAATGTAATTACATTTTCTTAGTATTTTCATATCATCTTAGTTGAAAAAATAGTGGAACATGGTTTGACACAAACTTACAGCAATCAGTTGTTAGCTGTAAATTTTTCAGTGCTGTTTTTTTCTATGTTAATACAGAAAATTGTCTGCAATCTTCTGCAAATAAAACTCTTGCAATTTCAAAATACCCTTTCTTTTTTCTGTGTTAATTGAAAATTGTCTACTTTTGCATGTTCTTTTTCTTTTTAAGATTTAGTGGTTGGGTTTTCTATTGGAACCTCTCCTTAACAGGAAGATTTCCTAGTGACTTTGTGATCTCATCAGCTCCCTTGTTCTGAAGGGAAGGACCATAAACACACTTGAAACCTTGAGGTGCCTTTATTCTGTGTCTGGTGTCAATATAAAACTGTTAAAACTGTTAAAGACTTTTCCGAGATCCTTGTTATATACCTAAACCTTGAGCTGCCTAAACCCATAAAATTGTTGTTCAGACTTTCCTATTTCCTTGCAATATGTGAACCAGCAGCTCCTTGTGAACCAACAACAATTCTTTACCATCATAGGGTCTCTCTATCTAAAGATTCTTCACTGGAATGTAAAGACCCACACTCAGCACTTCTGCACCACTAAAATGAATTAGAAGCATGACTTTTACAAACACTACTGCAACCATCTCATGATAGTTGTAAGCAGCTCATAAGCATTTCCTTGTTGCAGGGCTCAAGAGATTTAGGACAATGTGGCATCTTGAAGCCAAGCAAACACCATATCAACACCCACATCAAACACCTAGCAAACTAGAACCACCTTGCTGGGAACCCACGACTCCAGCATATCGTAAAGAGCACACCAACAAAGCATGATTAGAACCCACAGCTCCTTTGCTGGCTTTAGATATAATTCCGAAATGACTGCCTACATGCAAGTTTTTGGAGCCCCAATCAAGATGAAGTAAATTTTCTGTAGCATCTTGATCTACCCCACAGTTAATCAGCCGCTGTGTTGGAGGCCCTTTGAGAATTTGAAAAAAACAATTTCCTTGAATTGAAGGCTTAAAGTTACATACTAGGCCTTCTCCAAAAGTCTTCTTAGCTGCCAATTTGGACACGAGCCTTTCTTTGTTAATCGTTGCAAGGGAGTCTGTGTCTTTTATTGAGTAATGAGCACTATGAAGTGACCAGCAGAATCCCTCCATATATGCATGAATTTGTGCAAGAACTTGTACATTATTTGAAGTTTTTCTTTTATGCATCAGTTATTCACACCTCCATTTTCAATCTTTTAAACTAAACTCGCCATTATACAGTTGTGGGTTCAGGAAACAGCAGCTTGGATATTGTATTCTAAACTTTTATTTTTTAACTAATCTGTTTTCACATACTTCTGTTTTCAAAATATAATTAAAAAAATAAATATTAAAAAAATTTAATGTCTGAAGATTGGGTTAGCATTTTATTAAATTATTTCAAATCTTATAAAGCTCAAAAAGTTTATACAGAACACTATAATTTAAGAGTTCTTCTATAATTCATAAAATAAGTCGATATAGATATTTCTTTGTTTATTTTATATAGATTTTTCTAAATATAGATATAAAACAGTTCATACAAGAAAAATAGATTAAAATATATAAAATATTACACAATACATTATCAATAATTTTTATAAAAAAAATAAAAAAATAATAAAACCAGTATTATGAAGCTCTACTCTCTCTAAATGTATGACTCTCAATACATAGTAGAGATGCTGTCATCCCATTCTAGAGGTGACAGCAAAAGATCATTTTCCAAAGAGAAAAGAATATTCTGAATTTTTTATTTTATTGGAATAAGACAATAAAAATACACAATTAATAATGAGAGTAGCAACTGAGAAACACCAGCATCATAAAATCACTAGCAGCAACAATAAGCTGCCATAAAATGAGCAACAAAAGTTAAAAGTTAAATCACTAGTAGAAAAAGAAAACTCTGCCATACTAATCACCAATAGCAGCAATAAGGATATTGATCTCATAACACCAACAACGATAGTTCTATGATAACCTTTGGCAGGAAAGAAGATGTTCTTATGAGTAAACAGCTGCCCCCGATCAACAAAAAAACAGTATTTTTCTTAGAAGACGTCATGGTTGCTATCAATATTTAGTGGAAACTGAAGTTGGGCTCAAATGACAAATGATCACAGACCCAATCTATTAGATTTATAGAGAAATACATATTAAATGTTAGATTTATAGAGAAATAGATATTAAATGCTTGTTTTTATTGTAGATCAGACTTAGATACAGAATTAATTATGGGCAGGTGAGGTAGTTATTTGTAGATCATTTTAGATACATGTAGGTGAGTGCTAGGCAGCAGATCATTAATTTAATTATTCTAACATCTTGTCATAAATTAATTATCTAATTGTTTCAGATTTCCCCCCATAATCTAAATAAGATGGGTCCCCACACTAAGCCTTTTTAGATACCTATTTACAACACAAAATTTTGGTTCCCATTATCACTATCACTTTGAGAAATTAGATCCCCCTGTCATTAACACTTTGGGTTTTTAACCGGTTCACCCATAACCATTTGGGGTTTTCCCCAACTGATACAAATACTTTAAATGTTACACTTGCTTTAGGAACAAGTGGTTTTGGCTTACCACAAACCTCACTCACGAAAGTGGTTTAAGGATGACCACGAACATCTCAAGAAGTGGTTTTGGATTACCACAAACCAAACATGCACTAGTTCTAATGACCACAAATCATCATTTCTCTGGACTTTTCTCTTTGTTGTACCTGCATCAAAATTGATTATTGAGTCCATATAAAAATAAATCCATCTACCAAGATCCATGGATACCCAGTTGTTGTACTCGCCAGTTGTATAGGAATCATTTTTAGTACATGGTTCATTAATACATCAAACCAAAAAAACTATGGGGTGTCAGGCACAACCAATAATGTGCCCCTTACAATAACACAGGTACAATACTTCAACTTCGTGATTGCACACTCTTTGAGATTGACATTTTTGAAAGAGCCTCTCAGATACTATGATTAATTTTTCATCAATCTCTTGAGGGATATCAATCCAACAATCTTCTATTACATGACCAATTCTTAACAATAACATAGCCTTCACATTTAGATAGACAAATTCTCTCACCACCAATCCAAACACTTTGCACCCCAACCAAAATACATCTTAGACATACCTCATTACACCATGACAATAAGCTTTTGCATACCTTCTCACCTCTTATTGAAACTTTTTGCACCTAAAGAAATCAATGCTAACTCTCACAAATAATCTATAACATTAGACATACGTGATTTGTTCAAGCCCACATATACTCAAGCCAAAAAAAATGTAAGGACTATATTTGTTACTAGATTCTCCTTTGACTACAAGTACCTATGCATCCTACAACAACCATTTTTTCTCTTCTACCACTACTTGCAAATGATTAAATAGTGTCAAAGCCTCATTGACATCTTCATTTTCAGCATAGCCTTAAATCATAGCATTCCAAGAAGTCACATCTCTTTTAAGCATTACATCAAACTCATGGGATACATTCTCGGTCCTCCCACATTTAGCATACATATCTATAGCAAAGTCCCCACATTAACATTTAAGCATCAAAACCATGCACTGTTTCAGAATTTCTAAGCATGCACATGCAAGCAACAGACTGACTACTGTAATAGAATCTGGCTTCACACCATCCTTTTGCATCAACCAAGAACTTCACTTTATGGGTAGCAACTTAACTAATCCGATCTGGGGCCTCCTTTCTTCCTCCAATTGATAGACTCACCTCTCTTTTGACTCATAACTCTAAGGTCTTTAAATAGTGAATGTGAACTCTGGGTTTGCTACAATCTCTTACTTGTAAGGAGGCAACACAAAAGATAGAAAACAAAAATACAATATGCATTCAAACATTGGCACTTTGTTTGCTGCTACAATAGTTTTGGAATTAGTGCCAACATTTCCTTAGATACTTTTTCTCTCCCAAGAATCTTTATATCTTCAAACTAGAACACTAAATGGCACTCAAAAACTAGGATACTAAATGGCACTCAAACTTTAATTGACTCAGCAAGGAAATGTATGAAGAGTTATCCTTAAGAACCTGAACTCACTTTGTCTCTAGTCTCTTTAGACACTTGCGTAACTGACACTACACACTGAGAACATACAGATTAAAACAAGAATATGGCCTTCTTCCCTTAGGCTCTGATACCATATTGGAAACCCAAATTGGGCTCAAATGATCACAGACCTAGTCTATTAGATTTATAGAGAAATACATATTAAATACTTGCTTCACTGTAGGCTAGAGTTAGTTGCAGAATTAATTGTGGATAGGTGAGACAATTTTTGTAGATCATTCTAGATACATGTAAGTGAGTGCTACGTAGAAGATCATTCTAGATGGTTCTAGTCAGTGCTGATAGTATTGGCAACAGATAATTAAGTTAACTATTATAACAATATTCCACGTCCATTGCAATTGGAAGAGGAAATAATGTCTTTATCTTAATTGTGTAAACCATCAGCTCTAGATCCATAATGAAAATCATTTGAATTAAGGGATATTTGCTATGCAATCCTTTGCCAGATGTAATTTAAGAACTTAAAATACTAACCTACAAAATGACTTCAAAAGCTTGGATTTTTGCAAGCAAAATGGCCAATTTTTTTTGGAGATCAGCGTTGGCTTGGAGATTATGCTCAAGGACAGTGATATAGAGTGAAATATTTGCATTGGGCATCATGCCTAATGATTATAAGTACTATTTAAAGGTCGCGACTTTTGAATATGTATAAGTAGATGAAAATGTTTTTTTAGCAAGTCATTAGAATTTGCCTCGTCGAAGAACTCTTAGTTGAATTATGAATAGTTACAATGTAGAAGTTGGCAAGAGATCCTATACCCACTTGTCTCACCCCTTCATGTCTTGACCTCCAAAAAATACATGTAGAAATTCTTGAATTTGATTACAAAGTGTATTTATAAGTTGCTTGCTTTTGAGTATGCCTTATCTTGAAGCATTGGAAATTCAGCTAACTCATGAATATGATGAGGGTCAATGTTTGGAACTCTAAGGATATTATATATGTGAGAAGAGAATCCTTACTAACAAAGATAATTATATTGGACGATGTGTACCATGTAATAGACTGAAAAAATGTCCTTTGAACTATGCATGTGTGTCCTCTGTAATACCATGTTTATGGTACTTGATTCCGTACTCTTTCACTTTTATTCCAAAAATTGTTTGTGTTGGTTAAGCTTCTTGTTCTTTTAATCACACTATAGTCTAGTGATTTGTCTTAAAGAATATATAGATTGTGGGGATAGACTAGCTTTTCTTGGAATGAAGAAAAATGATAGATGTTATTAAATTGTGACCAAATTTTGATGTTATTTCTTTTGAAAATCGATGCTCGCCCATTCAAACACTATCATCATTCTCACAAAACAATCACAACATTCAAACCACAACAACCATAACATTAACATGCAACCAAATAAAAAGAACTTTATTAATTATCATGCACTTTATCCCTTAAATCTTAAACAAGTATTATTTCATCTCTATTCTCCTTAAATCACAACTATGACTCAATACTTAATAGAACATTTACTGAAAGCTTCTTAGATAAATTTTCTTAACTCTATTTTTACCTTGATCTAGTCCTTAGTTGCCAACCTAACATTAAAGATATGATCATTCCTCTTTCCTCTTATTGCCTATATATAATCGCTTCCCTGTCTCAAAAAAAGGAGAATTGCAAAGGAAATCATAGCCTCCATTTTCCTTTGCCTCCTCACCTTTTCCTTTTCTATCATCACTTTCCTTGGTCACCTCTATGGACCATAAAGAAATAGAGAAAATAGAAACAATAAACAAACACAATTAAATAACATCAACTTGCACCCCTTGCAGACCTTCCACTTTCTCAAGTTTCCATCTTCCCTATGCCATGTCTATGCCATGCTGCACTACATGGTAGAAAGAGGGCAAAAAGGGAATATAATTTTTTTTGGGTTGGGTTCTTAACCATCCAACCATTAATGGGCTCAAAGTTCAAACTCAAATTTTGAAATAAGCTTAAGACAAACCTCATTCACAATAAAATATAAAAGGTATGATTAATACAATATTTAATCATTGTTAATTGGGTCCTTAGTTTTATTCTTCTCAAGGATATCCTTAGTAGTCTTTGGCAGCCGATCAACACTTCTCCAAAATCGTAATCCTTCTTGTAGCATACCATAAGAAACCATAGAATATTCAACCGCATTTCCCTCTCTATAAGTGTGTCATGGTCCTTAGAGAGGGCCAATTCAAGATGCTTTCCACCTTTTCCGGATCCATCTTTATGCTTCCACCTGAAACCATAAAACCAAGATATACCAATTCTTCCTGCATGAAAACACACTTATCCAAGTTTATCAGGAACTTTTCTTCTTGCAATCTTTGAAGGACCAAATTCAGATGTTTCAAATGCTCATCCTTAGTCTTGTTGAAAATAAGGATATCATCTAAATACACAATTACAAACTTGCCAAGAAATGTTTTTAACACCTCATTAATGAGCCTCATGAATGTGCTAGGGGTGTTGGATAACCCAAAAGGCATCAATCTCCATTTGTACATCCTTCATTAGTTTTAAATGCTATCTTCCATTCATCTTCAGCCCTTATTCTGATTTGATGGTACCCACTCTTCAAATCCAACTTTGAATAGTACCTTGCACCCACTAGATGGTCCAATAGGTCTTCAATTATAAGCATAGGGAACCTATACCTAATAGTGATTCTATTAATGGCTCTCGAATCCATATACAACCTCCAAGTCCCTTCCTTCTTAGGTGCTAATAGGGCAAGGACAACACATGGGCTCAAACTTTTGGTAATCAAACCCTTCTCCAAAAGTTCTTGGATGTTCTTGGACATCTCTTCATTTTGCTGGGATGTGAGTTTATAGGCTGCCTTGTTTGAAAGTGTGGCTCCAGGGATTAGATCAATGTTATGGCTAATCTCTCTGATTGGGGGTAAGGTATTTGGCAACTCCTTGGTCACTATTTCCTAATATCTTTCTAGCAAATCTGCTACCTCCTTAGGACCTACTCTTCTAGGTTCCTCTTTCACCTTCAATACCTTCCCCTCTTCTTGTTTTGGTAATACCATCAATGCATAACAAGGAGTGTCTTTCTCCTTCAACACCTTTAAAAATTATTTTTCTCCTACAAACAAAAACTTGGAATCTTTTTTCTCTTCACCATTGTCAGGCAAGGGTAGTAAAATTACCTTCTTACCTTGGTGTCTTATGGAGTAGATGTTCTTCCTTCCATCATGGTGTGCCTCCAATTCATATTTCCATGGCCTCCCCAAGAGAAAACGGCATGCATCCATAGGTACTATATAACAAAGTACTTTGTCCTTGTACTTCCCAATCTGAAACTCTATCCATGCTTGCTCTTCAATGACTATATGCTGCCCTTTTGTGAGGCAAGACACCTTGTAGGGTGTGGGGTGTGTAATCCTATTTAGTTTCAGCTTCTCAACTACCTCAAGAGACACTAAATTGTCAGTAGAACCAGAATCAATAACCACTCTACATACCTTATTTCCCACCTTACATGTGGTTTTGAAAAGTGTCTTCCTTTGGGGTGGTTCCGGTGTACTAGGTGCCTTAATCAAAGTCCTCATCATGAGTGACTCTCCTTGTTTTGGTGCTACAAAGGATTCATGTGAGTGTACGCTTGATGTATCTTCATCTCTCACTAAATTTTCCCTCCTTTCACCTAGTTTTTTTCCCTTTTCAGGACACTTTGATGCTAAGTGCCCAGGGTGATGATGCCTAAAGCATTTGGTGACATCCATGCCTCTTCCCCCAAATCTTCTTCTAGAGTTTGATCTCCTTCCCCTAAAGGATCCCCTAGAGCTTCTCTCTCCTTGATTATGTTCATGGTTTGATTCTCCATAGTCCTTGGGACCTTGTCCTCTCCCTTGAGAGTTGCCTCTGCCATGGTTTCCAAAATATCTTTGTCCTCTTCCTCTACCACCTTGCTCTTGTTTCCTCTTGAGATTTTCCTCAACCTTCAATGCCAACTGATATAACTTATGCACTATGGTAGGGCTAATCAAGCTGAGTTCATCCTGAATTGTAACCCTCAACCTTGCATGTACCTTGCAAGCTTTTCACTTTTCGGCTATGCTGTCTTGGATTTCATGACCAACCTCTGGAACTCTTCGGTGTAACTTGAGACATCTAGATCTTTCTGCCTGAAACTCATCCTCTTCTTATGAAGTTGAACTTCATAATCTTCAGGGACATATGCCTCTCTGAGCAAGGCTACCATCCTCTTCCAAGTAGTTATCTATCTTTTTCCATTCTTCACCCTTTCATCTTGGGTGAAATTCCACCATGTGAGTACAGGTCCTTTCAACTTTGACTTGATAATCTTTACCTTCTGATTCTTGGGTATATCTTTGCAGTCAAAGAAACTTGTGAGAGCATCAACCTAATCCATTGTTGCTTCTAGATCCATCTTTCCATTATACATGGGTAGATCTAGTTTGGTGTCCATCATCCTTCTCTCCATGGACTTCAAGGTCTTTAAGAGTAGTCTCTCATCTGCAGGAACCTATTCCTCTTCCTTCTCAAGGGGATCTTCTTCACTCCTTTCTTCCTTAGAGTCTCCACCACTCTTCCTATTAACCTTTCCTTTAAGTCTCTCTATTTCTCTCCTCAAATATTTTTTTTGGGCCATCTGCTCCTTCACAATATTTGCTAGTTCGACATTCATGATCCTTGATGGGATCTCTATATCTTCTTCATCTGTAGACATGGTTTCTAATCCTTCTCCTAAGGATATTTATTGCTCTGATACCAATTGATGCAGAGACTTGGTATCCTAGTAAATTTGGTGTACCTTACTAGTCATTGTTTGAAAATTCAAACCCTCCTACCCCTAATTATGCTAGGAGTCCCTCCTACCAAGGTTGCACACCTTTAATGTGGTCAGCATTTAATCACCAATTCATCAATTTAGCATCCCCATAACTCCACACTGAGTTATATGTTGTCTCATGCTCCTACTTGGCTGTCACACCTTTATGTACCCTATGTATCTTCCTCACATGAAGCATACCAACCTCTAGCTTATGCCTTTGAACTCTCCCCACAAACATGCCATTGATCAACCAAAACACAACCTAACATTATCCCATCAAAATAGTTCAAAACTGTCCTCACAAACAAGGTATTCACTAGTCAAATCAGTCCCCTATTTTGGTCTTTGCCACTAAAATCCTCAAAGGACCCTTAGGAAAAGTTATGTAGTATTGATCCTAGTGTTAAATTAGTAATACTTCAAAGGGGAATAGGTCTGATTCTTCTCCAAACTCCCTATATTCACTTGTCTTCTTCAAAGGTAGGAGGCTAAAAATGGTAGCATCAGTGAAAGAAATGCAGTCTAGACTTGGTCTCTGACCAATCTGATTGTACAAACATTTCAAGGGACTTGAATCAAGTCCAACCTCCAATTCTTGGCTTCCAAATCGAAACCCATTAAAAGTTATGGGGATTTTGTTTAGTCAAATTACTTTATTCTGTCAGTCACATAGAGATGCCCGACTATGTTTTTAGGCATTACTCCTTGCAAACAGAACCATTTGATGAAAAATTACCCTCAATTGAAAGAAGACTCTCATATCTTTCGTTTGAGCTTGGTTTTAAAATTTTCTCACGGTTAAAACTCGAGCTATGACTGTAGAAAGCTGACTGCCCTAGTTTTATGTTAAAAAAGGCCTGTTGATGATTGTCAGATGATTTATTTCAAATTTCTCCACCAAATGATCTCAGACTTTTCACAAATGAAAGCTATGACACCAGGGTGACTTCCTATGGAGTTATATTTTACATTTCAATACACATGAAGGCAGCAAAAATCAAATACCAGTAAAAAAGATGTTAAAAATGCAGTTTTCTCGATCTTGTTTGCAATATTTCCTCTTTCAACCTTACAATCAACCTCTGCAAGGTTCAATCTCATCAGTTTATACGATGTTACCCCAATTCTAATTGTTTTGGGGTGGTTATACCCACTGTTTAACAATAATTCTATTCCCAGGGTCTACCCGAGGTGGATTTAGCATGTCTTGATGTTTAAAACATCAATCCAACCTCTCCTAGCATATTTCTACCCATCTAGTGTCCTGAAAACCTTAGTAAACCATAGGATTTATAATCCATCCTAGGTCACTAGGTTTCACATTATTAGGACTTATTACAAAATTGTGGGATCTCCTGATCCTCCTTGGTCATTGACCCATCAAACCTTCCCAACATTAACCTTGGAGGCCTTTGTTCCACCTCCGTTATCTCTGTCCTTGTCTGGGGCTCCTGCACCATACTCCCGGGGTGGATTGATCTCAAGTCCCTTTGAGATAAGCTCTACCAAAGAAGTGTCATACTTCTTAATCTCTACCTCATCCATCCATACTACCTCTTCTTTAGGATGTCCAACCCACTTCACAAGATATTGTGTATAGACATTATTTTTGGTCTTCCTAATGACAACCCCTATGGCCACATTGGATGCATCACATTCAATAACAAAAATATTTTGAAAATCTAGAAAAGCCAGTATAGGGTGCTTTGCTACCTTTTGTTTCAAACTTTGAAAAGCCTCCTCAACCTCCTTGGTCCACACAAACTTGCATATCTTCCCCCCCCCCCTTAATAGTCTCCAAAATTGGTGCACAGATCTAGCTGAATCCCCTTAAGAACTTCCTGTAGAAAGAAGTTGAACTGTGGAAACTTCTAACTTCTGTCATGGTCCTTGGAGAGGGCCAATTCAAGATGCTTTCCTCCTTTTCTAGATCCATCTTTATGCTTCCACCTGAAATGACAAAACCAAGATATACTAATTATTCCTACATGAAAACACACTTATCCAAGTTTATCAAGAGATTTTCCTCTTGCAATCTTTTAAGGACCAAATTCAGATGTTTCAAATGCTCATCCTTGGTCTTGGTAAAAATAAGGATATCATCTAAATACACAATTACAAACTTTCCAAGAAATGTTTTTAACACCTCATTCATGAGCCTCATGAATGTGCTAGGGGTGTTGGATAAGCCAAAAGGAATCACTCTCCATTCGTACATCCCTTCATTAGTTTTAAACATTTTCTGCCATTCATCTTCAGCCCTTATTCTGATTTGGTGGTACCTGCTCTTCAAATCCACCTTTGAATAGTACCTTGCACCCCCTAGATGGTCCAATAGGTCTTCAATTCTAGGCATAGGGAACCTATACCTAATAGTGATTCTATTAATGGCTCTTGAATCTATACACAACCTCCAATTCCCTTCCTTCTTAGGTGCTAATAGGGTAGGGACAACACATGGGCTCAAACTTTTGGTAATCAAACCATTCTCCAAAAGTTCTTGGATTTGCTTGGATGTCTTGTCATTTTGTTTGGGTGTGAGTTTATAGGCTCCCTTGTTTGGATGTGTGGCTCCAGGGATTAGATCAATGTTATGGCTAATCTCTCTGATTGGGGGTAAGGTATTTGGCAACTCCTTGGTCACTATTTCCTTATATCTTTTTAGCAAATCTGCTACCTCCTTAGGACCTACTCTCCTAGGTTCCTCTTTCACCTTTAATACCTTCCCATCTTCTTGTTTTTGTAATACCATCAATGCATAAAAAGGAGTGTCTTTCTCCTTCAACACCTTTAAAAATTCTTTTTCTCCTACAAAATAAAACTTGGAATCTTTTTGCTCTTCACCATTGTCAGGCAAGGGTAGTAAAGTAACCTTCTTACCTTGGTGTCTTATGGAGTAGGTGTTCTTCCTTCCATCATTGTGTGCCTCCAATTCATATTTCCATGGCCTCCCCAAGAGAAAATGGCATGCATCCATAGGTACTATACCACAAAGTACTTTGTCCTTGTACTTCCCAATCTGAAACTCTATCCATGCTTTCTCTTCAATGATTGTATGCTGCCCTTTTGTGAGGCAAGACACGTTGTAGGGTGTGGGATGTGTAATCCTATTTAGTTTCAGCTTCTCAACTACCTCAAGAGACACTAAATTGTTAGTAGAACCAGAATCAATAGCCACTCTACATAACTTGTTTCCCACCTTACATGTGGTTCTGAAAAGTGTCTTCCTTTGGGGTGGTTCCAGTGTACTAGGTGCCTTAATCAAAGTAGTCCTCATCATGAGTGACTCTCGTTGTTCTGGTGCTACAAAGGATTCATGTGAGTCTACACTTCATGTATCTTTATCTCTCACTAAATTTTCCCTCCTTTCACCTTGTTTGTTTCCCTTTTCAGGACACTTTGATGCTAAGTGCCCGGGTTGATGACACCTAAAGCATTTGATGACATCCATGCCTCTTTCCCCAAATCTTCCTCTAGAGTTTGATCTCCTTACCCTAAAGGATCCCCTAGAACTTCTCTCTCCTTTATTATGTTCATGGTTTGATTCTACATAGTCCTTGGGACCTTTTCCTCTCCCTTGAGATTTGCCTCTACCCCGGTTTCCAAAATATATTTGTCCTCTTCCTCTACCACCTTGCTCTTGTTTCCTCTTGAGTTTTTCCTCAACCTTCAATGCCAATTGATAACACTTCTACACTGTGGTAGGGCTAATCAAGCTAAGTTCATCCTAAATTGTAACCCTCAATACTTGCATGTACCTTGCAAGCTCTTCACTTTTCAGCTCTATTGTCTTGGATTTCATGACTAGCCTCTGGAACTCTTCGGTGTAACTTGAGACATCTAGATCTTTCTACCTCAAAGTCATCCTCTTCTTATGAAGTTGAACTTCATAATATTTAGGGACGTATGCCTCTCTGAGCAAGGCTACCATCCTATTCCAAGTAGTTATCTATTCTTTTCCATTCTTCACCCTTTTATCTTGGGTGAAATTCCACCATGTGAGTGCAGGTTCTTTCAACTTTGACTTGGCAATATTTACCCTCTGAATCTCACATATATCTTCACAGTCAAAGAAAATTGTGAGAGCATCAACCCAATCCAGTGCTACTTCTGGATCCATCTTTCCATTATACATGGGAAAATCTAGTTTGGTGTCCATCGTCCTTCTCTCCATGGGCTTCAAGGTCTTCAAGAGTAGTCTCTGATCTACAAGAACCTCTTCCTCTTCCTTTTCAAGAGGCTCTTCTTCACTCCTTTCTTCCTCAGAGTCTCGACCACTCTTCCTATCAACCTTTCCTTTGAGTCTCTCTATTTGTCTCCTCAAATCTTTGTTTTGGGCCATCTGCTCCTTCACAATCTTTGCTAGTTCAACATTCATGATCCTTGATGGGATCTCTATATCTTCTTCATCTGCATACATGGTTTCTAATCCTTCTCCTAAGGATCTTTCTTGCTCTGATACGAATTGATGTAGAGCCTTGGTATCCTAGTAAATTTGGTGTACCTTACTAGTCCTTGTTTGAAAATTCAAACCCTCCTACCCCTACTTATGCCAGGAGTACCTCCTACCAAGGCTGCACACCTTTAATGTGGTCAACATCTAATCACCAATTCATCCATTTAGCAATCCCATAACTCCAAACTAATTTATATGCTATCTCATGCTCCTACTCAACTGTCACACCTTTCTGTACCTTGTGTATCTTCCTCACTCGAAGCATACCAACCTCTAGCTTAGGCCTTTGAACTCTCCCCACAAGTCAATTCCTCTTATTGACACACCATTGATCAACCAAAACACAACCTAACATTATCCCATCAAAAAAGTTCAAAACTGTCCTAACAAACAGGGTATTCACTAGTCAAATCAGTCCCCTGTTTTGGTCTTTCCCACTAAAATCCTCAAAGGACCCTTAGGAATAGTTATGTAGTATTGATCCTAGTGTTAAAGTAGTAATACATGAAAGGGGAATAGGTTTGATTCTTCTCCAAACTCCCTATATTCACTTGTCTTCTTCAAAGGTAGGAGGCTAAAAATGGTAGCATCAACAAAAGAAATGCATTCTAGACTTGGTCTCTGACCAATCTGACTATAGGAACATTTCAAGGGACTTGAATCAATTCCAACCTCCAATTCTTGGCTTCCAAATTGAAACCCATTAAAAGTTATGGGGATTTTTTTCAGTCAAATTACTCCATTATGTCGGTCGGTCACATAGAAATGCCCGTCTAGGTTTTTAGGCATAAATCCTTGCAAATAGAACCATTCAGTGAAAACTTACCCTTAATTAAAAGAAGACTCTCATATCTTTCATTTGAGCCCGGATTCACAATTTTCTCATGGTTAAAACTTGAGATATGACTGTAGAAAGCCGATTACCCTAATTTTATGTTAAAAACGGTCTGTTGATGACTGTCAGACGATTTCTTTCATATTTCTCCACCAAATGATCTCAGACTAGTTGCAAATGAAATCTATGACACCAGGGCGACTTCCTATGGAGTTATATTTTACATTTCAATCCACACGAAGGCAGCATAAATTAAATACTAGTAAAAAAAGACGTTAAAAATGCAATTTTCTCGATCTTGTTTGCAATATTTCCTCTTTCAACCTTACAATCAACCTCTGCAAGGTTCAATCTCATCATTTTATATGATGTTACCCAAATTATAACTTTTTTAGGGTGGTTATACCCATTGTTTAACAATTTTTCAAAAAAAAGAAGTTGTTAACCAAACAACATTTGCAAGAAAATGTTGTTGACAACATTTTGAAATTTTTGTAGAATGCAATAATTCTATCCCCAGGGTCTACCCGAGGTGGATTTAGCATGTCTTGATGTTTAAAACATCAATCCAACCTCTCCTAGAATATTTCTACCCATCTAGTGTTCTGCCAACCTTAGTAAACCATAGGATTTATAATCCATCTTAGGTCACTAGGTTTCACATTATTAGGACTTATTACAAAATTGTGGGATCTCTCGATCCTCCTTGGTCATTGACCCATCAAACCTTCCCAAGAGTAACCTTGGAGGCCTTCTTTCCACCTCCTTTATCTCTGTCCTTGTCTGGGGCTCCTGCACCAAGTGGTTTTTGCTTGGTGAAGCGGAGGCTTAGGCAAGGCAATATGACTAGCTCGATGAATTCTCACAGTTAATCCTCTCTGGAGAATTCTACTTAGATGGAGGGTCAAGGGAAAATCACTAGTGTTACCCATGGCTTGTCATCCCACTTTTTTGGTTTTTTTCTATACAATTGTACCACATTTTTTTTTTTTAATACAATCATACCACTAGGCCACTGGCAGTGGTCCACTACTAGTGATCTAGTAGGTTTTTCTTTTTACTCGACAATGTAATTTCTAATTTTATGAAAAAAAATAATGAAAATTTTGCAAGTGCATTTCAATTTGCATTTTATGGGTACAAAAAATGATTCTTAGAGTTATTTGTGAGTGTGATTGCAATATTTTAATTAGTTGTTTTATCTGTATATTAGGCATGTACGTATGTTTCAGTAGAAATAAGGAAGCGATCATATTTCCATTTTTATATCTGAATATTTAAAATGTCATTACCGTCAGAATTCTTAAATTAAGATAACCATTAATCAAAGTTTTATGAAATTTTTACCCAATTAATTATTGATATAAAATTGTAAAATTGTAAATTATTCGATGTTCACTGTTTTAGAATTTAGTGTAAATGAAAAAAAATTAATTTAAATTTAATTAATTTACGGCGTATGGTGTATTTCGGGCCGAAGGGGAAATAAAACCTAATTTTTGAAAAACTCTTCTAGAATCATGACACGTGTCCACTCAAGTTGGCATCATTTGATGATGACATGCAACTAACGACAAGGAAAACTGAATGGGACCTGCGACACTTGAAAGTGACTACCAACGACCATTGGATGAGCACAAATCAACGTCATACGCTGTATTTCAGGTCAAAATAGAAAAGAAACCCCATTTTTGCAAACCTATTCCGGAATCGTGACAAGTGTCCACTCACACGACTGGTGTCATTCGATGATGACATGTGAGGTCAGGTGAATAGATGACTACTAACTACTAACAAGCCAAAAGTGAATGGAACCCATGACACCTGACAACGAGTGCCAAATGTCCCTCAAAAATAAGGCATGTGTCATGATTTAACACTCAACTAAGTATAATTAAGATCTAAATTAGAGTAAAACTAAACATTTAATAAATGTAATAACTAATAAGCTAAATTTTGGGTCTCTGATTGAAGTTGTAATGTGAAATGATTAAGTGATACGTGTCATAGTTTCATCAGATATCAGTCTTTAGAAAGAAGCAATAAAAGTTAACAAGAGTCACGATTGTACAAATTTTTCCCTTTAGGTTTTCAATCTAATTTTTTCAGTTGTAACTAGTATTGGAGATTCAGAAAGGGGTTATGGCTTCTACGTTGAGGAATGCAAAAAATTCTCTCATCTCTCTACCTACTCATAGTCTACTCAAATTGAAATTTTGGATAAAATCCTTAACACCTACGTCCCGCCATTTTAATATTTCAAATCTAGTGTTTTATTGTTTAGATTGTAGAACTGGAATTAGGGTTTAATTTTGAATCACACCTATAAATTTTAGTTGAGTATAATTATTTGAATTTTCCTTCAAGTAAATACCACAATGGCCAAAATTATGAGTAAAAGGAAAAGATGAGAGACAAAGATAATAGACTTCCACAATTTGTTTAAAACACCAGGTTTCACTGATAAATTCTATGATATTTATGATCATGTTATCCATGGAAATAAGGGAATAATGGAAATTAGATTTGCACTTGAAGATAAGTGGAACGATCCAAAGAAGGGTTCAAAATTTTGTCCATTTAACAACATGGTAAAGGCAACAACAAATAAAATTGCACCGTGGGTTGCTGGGTCGGCACGCATGGTGTTACCTCAAGTATTACCTTTCCCAGAAATTTTCATGGTTTGCGCTAAAAATTATGATGAAAATAGAAAAGAAATTGTGAATAAAAATACTAAGGAGGAAATTTTGTCCATAACTGAGAATGAATTTGCTAGTCTATTGGGCCTAGGATTTGAACAACAACTCAAACATGCACATTCACCTCGGAAAGCTGGAAAAGGATTATGAAAAAATAGACGCAACATAGAGAGATTCGTATATTAGAGGAATAACAAGTGGTTCTAGTTTGAATTCAGATCATAAGCCTCCTTATGATTATGATATTTTTGAGAAATGGGTTCAGGATAGTATTTCCTTGCTAAGATTTTGTTTGGGATTGGATAGTAACAAAGAAGTGGGTGCTGTAATCACTCAAAAATGGTCTAGTAAACCTTGAACTCCACTCTAACATTAAAATTTAAATACTAGACTAAATCTTATGCGTAATCAATTTTGCATATTTATTTAATCTCTTATTTTTTGATCAAATCATCATTTTATCACTTATTTGATTATATCTTAAAGTTTGACCACTTTATCCTAAACTTTATTTAATTAAGAGAACATGCTCCCTTTTAATTAATTAAAAAACTTTTTAATTAAATAATAAAATCACTTTATCCTAAGCCACATTTAATTAAAAGAGCATGTACCCATTTAATTAAATAAAAATATTTTTTAATTAAATAATGAAAATCGCTTTGCTATAAATAATAAATAATAAATTAAAAATAAAAAGAAAAGTGCACTTTCCAATTTGATGGAATCTTTGAACTTTTGAAAAAGGTTTTTGCCTCTTTATCTCAACCACTCGTTATTTTGCCTATTAATCATGTCCGTTGATTTTGCCTCTTGAGAATCTTGAGCACATGGATCAACCAAGATTTAATCTCCATCATTGCTCATTTCTTTTTGCCTCTTTATCTTGATCATCCGTTCATTTCTAAATTCATTTAAAAGGAGACTCTCTCCTCATTTTTGAGATCCCATCTCTTGCATTATCCCACTCTTGTAGCATTCTTAGCTTCTTGAGATCTTGAAATTTTATTGTAGGTTCTTGGAGTCTTGGCATCTTAGTATTTTGGAATCTTGGAGTCTTGCAATCTTGCAATCTTGGAGTCTTGCAATCTTGGCATCTTGGAGCTATGGCATTCTTAGATCTTTTATAATGAAGCATTACATCATCATTGTCAATTTTTTTCTTGCATCTAGCTTAATCCATATCATCTTAGATCTATTTTGCATTATCATTTGATTCTTCCATTCTATGGTGCACCTTGCAAGGGTCTTTCTTTAAAGTTCATTTGAGAGCCACCATTCATAATATCTACATGGTTCTTGCATGTCATGGATAGGAAGTTATAAGTCGCTTCTTCAGATCTCCTTCTTCATGGATTCCCTCAAGTGTAAAGGTTTATAGAAGTGACCTCACTTTTTGGTGCACATTTTTGGCCAACACTTTTGGCTCCCACCGTGGGGAAAACTCATGAATTTTTGGATATTCACTTTAGTTTTTAATGCTAACCCTTGTGCATGTTGAGTTGAAGGCAAAAACCCTAGGATTTTGAAAGATTTGATCATATCTCACAAACGGCTTGGATTTTTGGTCTGAATTTGTTTTTGCAGGTTGGGGATGGATAAAAAGTGACTCAGCCTGAAAATTAATTTTTTTGGTCATTTTTCTGTGAGTTATAATTTTCATTTATTTTTCATGAAAATTAATTTATGGTCACAAATCATTGTACATTTCAAAAAAATTATATTTTTGGAAATGTCTCATAATTCTACAGGGGGTTACTTGTAACACCCTCTCCGATGATTATACTTGGACTATTTGATTTGGACATTTTACATTATGATGATTAGAGCTATGTATTCACATTTATGTTATGATGATATGCTTATCAGATACTTAGATATACTCAGCTATGATTATTGTTTATTAAATTGGAAATCATTCATCTTGTATATTCTTATGATGATTTAAAGAGCTAACCCAAGGATTTGGAAGCTAACCATTATATATATGTGATGCCTCATGCTTAATGTATATGTGATTGATGTGTTTTCATGACTCAGGATGAAGTCGTAGTTTCTCACTTAGTTGAGGTCCACGCGATGTATCGATCCTAGTCATCTATTTGCAAATGTCTTATTGTATATATATATATATATGCACATGTATCTCTTCTCCATGATGCAAGCTTGCAGGTACCAGACATCATCTCCACCTGGCTTCACAGGTCTGAGTGATCCCTCAAAATCCTCGATCGTTATTGTTGTTTGGAGATGGTCAATAGTTCACACACAGGAAAAACCCTATAGTTTTGATTATTTTGCCTAATCTCTTGGTTTGGTTTTGGGTTGATTTGAGTTCCCTATTTTATATAACCTTTAATGTCGATCTCATTTATTTAGTTATGAGATATGTAGGATAATGATATTATTTTCTCTCTTTGTGTTAATCGTATATACCAAGTATGCATATATGGGTGCACACGTATATTCATACCTGTATATATTCATTTATTGATGTGTTTGTAATTATGTTCCTATGAGCGTATTAGTTATAATCATGATTCTATTTATTTTGATGTATAATGTGGCTTTAGATAAATATAATAAATGCAAGGTGAATAAACAAAAATAATAAATATAATATAAAATTAAATAAAACTAATTACCTACTCCTATATTTACTCCTACTTTATAGACTCTCTCTCTCTCTCTCTCTCTCTCTCTCTCTCTCTTGTATATCTTGTTATTATAGAGGGTGGGAGTGGAACTCAAGACCTCTAGTTTGTAAGGGGTCCCAAGTTTCCATTGGGTTAGTGACTTCCTTGAGAAGCATACCCATATATATTTTATTTATATAAGAGTTAGTTGCTATTAATTATAAAAATAATAATAATAATGAAACTATGTTATTTTCATGGATGGTAAATATGGTTGGTAAATTCTATTACCTTAGTTAAGTAACTTATTAAATTTATTCTTAAAATTAAATTATCTATTGTCTTCTTTGAATTAGGGGACATAAATCTAAAAATATTATTAATACTATTTATCCCTTCACGGGAATAGATCCACTAATTATATTTATCCTAAACTATTAACTAATAGATAGTTGGGATAGTTGCATCGGTTGATTTTCCCGTGCAACTACTCCCTCTAATCTATTTACAGGAGAGATTCCTGTGTGAGAGGGGAGGGAGATAGGAAATTGGATTTGTGGAGAGGCCATATGTTTTAGATAGAATAAGAAAGCTATAGTTTTGAGAAGAGAGAATTTATTATTCTCTGGGAGGATCATGAATTAGATTGCCTCCTGAAGAGGCTGAAGTTTGTTTACAGAAGGAGGAGTCTGAAGAAGTGATTGAATTGGGCTAAGACTGCTTGGATCTTCCTCTCCCCAACAATTTTTGCTTCGTAGGATTCTAGGTAGGATCTATCATGGAGATGATCCTTCTATTTGTTTACTTGTCCACATTGCTATTGTTGTCTTCTATGTGTTTTCTATCTAAAGGAGGAATTATGCTATTATACTATGTGAGAAAAGATTTATATGTTGATTTTGATAATTTAATAATTTGTCTAGGAGTCTTATTTTTAATTTGTGTAATATAATAATCTAACTTTATTGAGCACTATTTCTTTATGTTTTAGATATTGTAATGAATTACCTTTCGGATTAAATAAGTGAGTTTTGTTACAGAAAAATCTGCTCACACTTGGTTATGATATTCTAAAAATTAATTCCAGATTTATCTTCTTCACATTCTCGCCTTTCTAAAACATATTTATGTTTTTAATTTGGTTAACTTATGTGAAAGTTATAGTTATTTTAAGTTAGTGTTATTTTATTGAAATATATAAACAGCTAGATATTTATCTAGTATAGTTGCAAATGTAGTTGTCCATAAAAGAAATTTCTAAATTTAACAATTACCACAAATTTTAACAGAGTATGAATATTTAGAAACATGGTTATTTTGTTTAATATAAATTAACACTAGATGAAAATAAATATTATCTTTTGGATAATATTATGGTTATAAAAAGGATTATAAAGAAAGTTATAGATTTAGTTTGATTTGATAAATTTTATTAAAATAAAAATTATTGTGTCTCTTCCTATTTAGAATCTTTAACTTGTTATGTACCTAAATAATTTTATGATTGTGATTTAGTTAAAATTATATTAAATTGAAAATTTCTTTAGAGTATTGGCTGGTTATAAATAAATAGTTAGAAAAGATAATTTTTATTTTGAGTATGATTTAATATTAATTATATTTAAAAAAATAAAATTAATTAAGTTCTAGATCAATATTGTTTAAGAAATCTAAAGATTACTTGAAAATGAATAAATGACACATTAAATAGACTTTGATAAAAAATTAATCATTACTTAGAATCTTATTCAAGTGTCATGCAATTCTAGAGGGTGCAATGATATATTAGTGTGAATAGTTAGTTAAATACCAAACTTTTGTAGAGGTAAATTTTATTGAAGTTGATTATCAAGATCTCTATAAGAATTAATAATAAGTACATTTTATATTATTAAGATTAGAATTAATTATAAAATATCCAATTAAGGATACTTAAGTTTAATGGAAATGATGTATTACATGTGTTGAGTTTAGAAGATGAAGATGGTGCATCATGGTAATTATAATACTACACTATATGCTTGAGTGATGTTACGTGGTCATGTATATTTGTACCTCTTATTGAAATATACATAATTAGTAGTTGTTACAAGTTTGAATGGACAATTATATGTTTGTCATTCCTTCTTGTAGATACCTATGGTTATGGTTGTGCACTTGTAGACATGTCCTTGGTTCTCTTATTCATTCTTAGTCTAATTGTGGATAACTTGTTATTCATTTGATTTCATATCATCATAACTAGGTCGATCATTGGGAATAGAAGAGGTATTGGGCGTATGTCATGTGTTCATGGGATTTTACATGTACTTAGGGATTGTGATGTTTATAATGATTATCCTAATTTAATGATGTTAATTATGATGATGATTTTAATGTACCAAATTATGATTATCCTAATATTTAGTTGTATTTTATTCCTATGTTTGCTTGGAAGGCACTTTAGTAAATACTATAATTAAGCAAGTTTCATGAATACTATATTAGTGTGAGTTAAACTCTATTTTTGAGTTATGGAATTAGTTATCAATTTTAAGTGTAGGACTTTGTCCCTATTCCACCTAAGTGGGTGGCAGCTGAAGGGAAAAGTGTCTGGGGAACAAGACCCTAGAAAGGGTTGCATACCCACTTTCTTGATTTTATAAATAGATAGTCTAGAATGGGGAGAGTCAAACTACGAAGTCCCTGAGTGTGAACGTAGGCAAGGCCATCGATGATGAGCCCCCAAGGCCTAGGTCCAGTCCCTTAGGGTTTTTCTTTAAGTTTCTAATGCAATGATTTCACTTCTTAATAATGATTCTCATAGCTAAGCTATTAATAAAGAATTTATTTATGATGGAATTTTATCTAATGTTTGCATCTAGATGTTTAGACATGTGTGTAGTTATAGGTGTTGGACATGGTGGTCATCATGTAAAAGAAAGTTAGCGATATTCAGGTATGCAAGAATATTAATTTGTTAATTGAGAAGGATAAGTAGTATGATCTCTTTATTCTCTTGACTTCTAGTAACATTAAATAAATCAAATTAGATTATGTTCTACTACTTTATTGGAAAAAAATTGTATAGTATGTATGACTTAATGAGTATAATGTCCTTGAGCCAAGGGTTCCTTGGTGGGGCATTACATTACTTTTTTGTGTTTTTAATTTGGATGCAATAACATAGCTCAAATAGTCAATTTATAAAAACTGGTTTGTTTTGGTAAAATGGGTCTCTAGGGCACAAATTAAGGGATATTTATGAAATTTTTACATTTTTTTGAAATCTCTCAATTTTTTAATAGGGGTCTCTTTTTTGCATTTCTATTTTTGGGGCCGAAATTATAGAAAAAAAATCAGATCTTATTGACTAGGTCAAAAGCAAAAAAATAAAAATTATGATGATCTTGCACTTTATTTGCACATAGTTCAATGCATGATTTAGATTTCTTGAAAGTACTTGATATTTCTTATCTCCTAAAAAGTGTTTTTCAGGGTTATTGATTTCATTTGGATATTTTTGTGCCCTAACTTGTGGTTTTGTAGGATTTTCTTGTCAAAAGAATTACATTGCTAAGACTAATAACAATTAAGATTTTGGAAAATTACATTGAAGGTATGTAACTAGATCTTGACACTTTTATTAGATCTTGTGTGCCTTTTCTATCATTAGGTCATTTTTCATAGGCACATAGTTTAAGTATTTTTCTTTTGGTAAATGAACATGTGCTTAATGTGCTTGGGAGACACTATGGAGTAAGAGGCTATGCTCTTTTCCTTTTGAAAAATAAAAAATCTAGACCTCCATTAGCTATCCATTTTACTTTCTTGCATTTACCTTTAGAGGACTTGCCAAGAGAGAAATCTTATGGGAATGACCCAAGTGGGGAACAAGAGAACCCAGCTAGTCCATCCCACTATAATCAAAAGATTCCTTCAATACAAAGAGAGGGGAGGCTTGGCTATTTTTTATTCCTAATGCTTCTTCACGTGTAGGGCCTAGTTGCCTCAATCTTGCTAAGCAAGACTACACTTGATTGGGTGCTTGTAGGGCCATCAACGGTCTCAATATTGTTTACTACAAGGGGAATACATTCATCTAGTATAGGGCTGAGAAGTCTAAATCTTGCTTGTGAGACTATACTTTTTGGATGTTTGTAGGGCTATAGGTCTTTATTTTGCTTGTGAAACTACAAGGGGTAGTCATCAATGGATTTTACTAAAAACCTTAAGTTAGAGGCCACCCTTTTGACCGAAAGTATCATAATATTTGTGTAAGGACCGATCCAAGCAGTTTCCTAGATCACCTCAAGATTACTCACCATCTGTATTCCTTTGGGATACCAAGTTGTGGGCAATGGTTTTGATACTAGCCTTGACCGTAGGTAGTTCTTGCTTGATTTGTTTTTGATTTGTGCTAGACCCATGGAAATATTTGTGAACATACACTTGACGCTATTGGAATATTGCAACCTATCTTTTGACTTCACAATTGCTTGTATCATGCAAGTTTTCTTTGTCCCTTGTTTGATTGTTTGAAGACTACTCTATGGGTCACATTTTCTTTAAAAACTCGATCTTGAAATTCAAACTTGTTGTCAAAATTCAAATTTGTTGTCAAATTTGGAAATTGTTGTCTTAATATCACCTACAGTAGTGAGAAATATTGTACAAAATTCTAGAATATCATCTCTGCTTAAGAGAAATATCATCTAATATGAGTTGGCTTTCTCTATGTTTTCTCTTAGCTATCTTAGGAAGCTTATACTTGAATTTTTTTGGTCTCTTGGTCTGAAACTCACACATTAGGAATTGCCTTTAGCTAATGAAGATCACTCGTATCTCTTGACTATACTCTTGGTTAGTGAATGTGATGTAGGAGCATCTTGGGTCCTTGGAAATCTTGTATCACCAAAAATATGTTTGTTTGTTCCTGTGTTGCTTAGTTCCTTCTTTGACCGAGTTGGTTCAGTGTTGCTCAATTTCCATTGTTCACCGGTGTTGGTCAGTTATTTCCATGGCACTCGGTGATGCTTTTCTGATGCTCAGTTATCTTTTCTTACTGAGTTGTTTGTTTTGGATTTCTATTGAGGTTGTCTCTTTCATTTATTATTGGTCATATATTTAGTGTTGGTACCTATCATTAAGAAGCATGTGGACCTAGATCTAGTCATTCCTTCTATTGATGGTGGATCTGAATGCCAACTTGTTCGGTAGCCTCTTGTATAAATGTAGTTGTTTGATTAGAGTTTAGGAGGTAGTTTTTGGGAGTCAATTAAGTTAGAAGTTAGAAGATAGAAGATTAGAGATTGTGGGCAGATCCTCGCATGTTGGAGGACTACTGTACTTGATTGTAATATCTAGCCTAAACTAGGAAGGCCCTACAGACCGGCATGTATGAACCAATTGAAGATAATATATGAAAGTTTCTGCATTCTCTCTCTCACTTTTGTGTGTTGTTTCTTTCATGTGTGATCTCTGCAAGGGTGGATCTGGTTAGGGTGTGCCTTTGGTCTCTCTCCCTATCACTTCTTGCATCAGGTGGTATCAGAGAGAGGTTAGATCTGGATCTAGGTTTGCAAATCTAGGTTTGAGGGTTCCTTCTTGGTAAGCCCTAGTTGAATTGTTGTGGGGTAACAGATTGTGATCTAGCCTACAATTGCAAAGGGTTTTCAAGATGGTTTGTGGGAGGCGAGATGTGGATCCAGGATTGGCAGACATGTTGAGACAACTTGTTGCTAGATTAGAAGTTGTTGAAATAGCCCAGAGAAGAGGAAGACATCTTGAAGATGTTAGTGATGATGAAATTGAGGAAGAACAAGGTGATGTAGAACCTGCACTTGCGATGGATCAGGGTGAGGAAAGATTGTTGAAGGCTTTGACAAATCTGAATTCTACACCACACTTTAATCCTCTCGAGTATAGTGTAAAATTGGATTATGATGAATTAGTGGATTGGATCACCGAGATGGAGAAGTACTTTGAGTATGAAAATGTACCTGAGGAAAAGAAGGTGAAAATTGCAAGAACAAAGTTGAAAACTTATGCATCCTTATGGTGGGAACATTTTTAGTTAGACAGAAAAAGGAAAGGCAAAGAAAAAATCAAGGTATGGAATAAAATGGTGAGTAAATTGAAAGGAAAGTTCTTACCTTGTGATTATCAAATTAACCTAGTTAGGCAAATGCAAAGTTTGAGGCAGAAAGATAGCTCGGTAAAGGAATATACTAAGGAATTCTATAGATTAGATATCAAATCTGGACATGATGAAGATGATGTGGAAATAATTTCTAGATACCTAAATGGTTTGAGAGTTTCCATCCAAGAGGAAATTAGTTTGGTTAAATTGGAGAACATTGAAGAGGCTTATCAATTTGTATTGAAAGCTGAGGAAAAATTGAACAAGAGACATGAGCAAAGACAAATAGGTAGAGGTGGAAGATTCCCTAGAGGAAGAGGTAGATCTCATGGTGAAAATAGTAGATCTGAACCTAAAAAGACAAATCTAGATAAAGGCAAGACTGAGTGGAAAGGTGAAAGTTCATCTAGAGGTAGAGGCAGTAACTATCGAGGTGGTTATAATAGAGGCGGTTTCTGAGGAACTTGTTACAATTGTGGAGAAGAAGGACATAGATCATTTGACTGTACACATGCAAGTAAGAAGGTAGGTAATAGTAGAAATGCTTTGGTGCAAGAAGAGTCACTGAATGAACCTAAGAAGGAAAATAACTTGATGGTAAGGAGAGCACTTTGGAGTGAAAGTAATAAGGAAGATTCGGTAAGGAAACATTTGTTCAAGACCAGATGTAGAGATTTTGATAAAGTTTGGAAGGTAATCATTGACAGTGGTAGCTCAGAGAATCTGGCATTTGAGGAAATGGTCATAAAGTTGTAGTTGAAAAGGTTGGAACATCCAAATCCCTATCAGATTTCATGGATCAAAGATGAGCATACACTATTGGTAAGTGAACAATGTTATGTGAATTTGAAAATTGGAAAATACTATGATAAGGTGTTATGTGATATCATGCCTATGGATTGTTGTCATATTTTTTTGGGTAGACCTTGGAAATATGATAGACATGCTATATATGATGGGAGATTGCATAAATATATTATTTGGGCTGATGGAAGAAGATAGATCTTGTTACCGTTGATTGAAGAACCTATTAGTAATGTTTACACATCTGTGAAAGTTTGCTTGATGGAAGGAAGAAAGTTTGTTAAGGATTTGAAGAAGAATGATGTATGTTTTGTTGTGATTCCTAACAAATCGAGTAAGAAAATAGAGGATGGTGTTCCTGAGGAGATTGATAAGTTACTCACCAAATATAGTAAGATCATTTCTGATAATGTACCTGATGGTTTTCCACCGAAGAGAAGCATTGATCACTGCATGGATCTAATCCCTGGAGCTAGTTTACCGAATAAGGCACCACATCAGTTGACACCTACCGAGAATCAGGAATTGAACTAACAGATTCAAGAATTGTTGCAGAAAGGTTTGATCAGAGAAAGTTTGAGTCCTTGTGTAGTACTTGCTATATTAGCACCAAAGAAGAATGGAGAATGGCGAATGTGTATTGATTCCAGAGCAATCAACAAGATAACAGTGAAATATAGGTTTCCTATACTGAGAATGGATGACATAATGGATAGTTTGACTAGAGCAAAGTATTTTACCAAAATTGATTTGAAAAGTGGGTATCATCATATCAAAATCAGAGAAGGTGATGAATGGAAGACTGCTTTCAAGACAAAAGAAGGTTTGTATGAGTGGTTGATTATGCCTTTTGGTTTAACTAATGCACCGAGTACTTTTATGAGGTTGATGAATGAAGTTTTGAAGAAATTCTTGGGTAAGTTTGTGATTGTATACCTAGGTGATATTCTAATATTCAATAAGACTAGAGAAGAACATTTGTTTCTGGTTAAACAAGTATTGTAGAGGTTGAAAGAAGAAAAGTTGCTGATAAATCTAAAAAAGTGTTCATTCATGAAAGAGGAGATTGTGTATTTTGGATTTGTGATTTTAGCTGATGGTTTGAAAATGGATCCTAAAAAGGTTGAAGTTATTTTGAATTGGCCTACACCTGAGAATGCTAGTGAGGTAAGATCATTTCATGGTTTGGAAATTTTTTACTGAAAGTTCATTACACTAGTAAATTTTAGCTTTTTTTTCAATGAGGATTAGTTGATTTTTAGATGCCAATTGGTCGACCAAATGACCATAACTATTTTAAAAGTTTTTTCATTGATTATATGACAAACTTAATGGTAGTCACAATTGTGATGTATGTTGAGGTTGATTTATTGATGGACCTATCATCGAAGAAAGCACCTCAACCTAGAAGAATTATCGGCCATGCCTTTCATCTATGCGATCAATGTTGGTCCAAATTATGACATCTTATGGTCAGAATAGTCATTGAGTGTATAGCATTCTCATCGAAATGACAAAGCATTGTTGGTAGAAATGGAGACAAGGATTGGTCAAAATAATCATCGAGTACATAGCATTCTCATTGATAGGATATTCTTTTGACCATTGAAAAAGTGACTGAAATTTTATTTTTTAAAAATAAAATTAAATATCTATTACTAATCGTTATCTAATAAAATTTAATTTTTAGTAATTATCTGCATTTAATCTACCAATTACTAATAGTTTTGTACTACACATGCAACATATTACCATGTGTGATGGTTAACTAGTAATGGGAAAGTTTTGATGATGGAAGAAGACAACGTAATGAACTACCAAGCAATAAACTTTAAATTCTTTACAAACAATCATTTTTCTACTCGTGAAGACATAGTTTGGTGTTTATATTATTAAACTCTCTATTTAATGCAACATTGATAGGAAAAGCATTCATTGATTGGTATTATAAGGTTTGATCATTCCATGTACTGATTATATTGTTTTGAAGTCTTAAAATCAAAGAATTTCAGTCCTTTTATTGACTGTTCATGTACAATGCTTGGCGTGCAAACAATCTTTGTCTTGAAGAACCAATGATTTCCTAGGCTCTGTCAAATATTTGGCAAGAAATGATGTATTCAACATTTCTAAAGTGCTTCAAAATGCTTAAACTCACCAAGACTCTTCACCAATACACCCCCTATCCCACCATCCACACCCATCCACTCATGTCAAGACCTTGTCCAAAATCATGTTGAAATATCCATTGACCTAAATCAAGATCCTTCCCTCTCACTTCCTTCGTTACATAATCACTTTTGGAGTATATTCTAAAGTCCTTGAATCCAAGAAAATGTAAGTCAATAACACCAAATATATCACTACTTCACAAGACTTATAAGTGATATATTTGGTGTTATTGACTTACATTTTCTTGGATTCACAAGATCTTGACATTTAATGAAGAAGACAATGTAATGAACTACCAAGCAATAAACTTTTAATTCTTTACAAACAGTCACTTCTCTGCTCGTGAAGACACAATCTAGTGTTTATATTATTAAGCTCTCTATTCAATGCAACATTGATAGGAAAAGCATTCATTGATTGGTATTATAAGTTTTTATCATTCCATGTACTGATTATATTGTTTTGAAGTCTTAAAATCAAAGAATTTTAGTCCTTTTATTGACTGTTCTTGTACAGTGCTTGGCGTGCAAAGAATCTTTGTCTTGAAGAACCAATGATTTCCTAGGCTTTGTCAAATATTTGGCAAGGAATGATGTATTCAATATTTATAAAGTGTTTCAAAAGGCTTAAACTCACCAAGATGCACACCTTGAAGTAGAAAGAATTCATGTGTAGGCTCCTTTTCTAAGTTTCCCATCGACTCCAGCTCTATAGATATTCGTCTCATGTATCTCTTTACTAGCTTAATGGAACCTAGCTTTATCTGTATCAAAGAAGATCATTAAATTATGAGTTTGAGTGTAAGCATAAATTCATACATTCAAAAGGGACAATAGTACCAAAAAAATGGGCTTCTAAATGATCACTGATAGCTAATAAGCATGCATGACATATCATATAACACTCTCTACCCAACACCATTCTTACAGTAAGATGTCCCAAAAATTAATTTTTAATATCTGTACTATGAATGTACGTTTCAGTTGAAGTTGAGAGAGAACAGATTTTGAATTTAAGGGAAGTTTCCATGAAGTGAATACAATGCCACAAATGACAATTTGTCATATACACTAAAGGAAACTTTATATTTGCAAAGAGGCTTGAAGCATTAAATAGTTCATAATCTTTAGAGCCTAAGGAGAAATCAAAACATCAGAGTCTTTTCTCTTCAAAACATCATTCTAGAAGTGAATAGTCAAAGAGCCTAAGGAGAAATCAACAAGATACTATAATCACCACTTTATATAAACACTAGTGAAATCAAGGATAACCAATATAGAGTTATGGAGTTATGATGTATTACAAAGACATGAGGTCCAACATGGCAAAGGATCAAATCAATGGTAAACAGACCAACCAAGTAAAGTGAGAATAGAGACTTCTGAAAGGTTATAGATTCAAATATGGACAAAGTAATGTTGCTTTGATGGATATAGCACATCAAAAGTTACATTTGCATATATTAACTAAGTGAATAGGTTACTAGACACATGTTTTTAGTTCATAGTCATTTGGTACAGCTACAAATGAAATGCATAAAGAAGTGTTATAGCATGAACATGAGATAGTGGTATCTAAACAAAGTTAAGTTTTCAAAACTTGCATTCAAGGTATTGAAGGATACTACATGAACAATCATTAATACCATGAATCTACATCATTGGTTTATTTTGAGCTTCACTTGGTTTTGAGAATAGTTTAATATTATCTACTTAAAAAGGCCAACCGCGTGAAGGTGGAAGCTCATTTGTCCCCTCCCCCCCTGAACATCACTCTAAATTCCCCATTAACATCTAATAACATTCATTCATCCATTTTTGAAATATAACATTCAATCATTATAATCACATGATAACATTCATTAACACATAAAATTAATTAACACACAACATTCATGAATAATTCATTAACACATCATTCATCAACATTTACTAGTACAAAATTACATCCATTAAGACAACGTTCTTTCATTAGCAAAAAATGTTAATTACAATCATTTCTTTTTTGGTTTCTTGCTTATTTTTCTAAGGTAATGGCTAAGCGAAGCATCAATATCCTCATCATTCCCCTCCTCTACTGGTTCTAATGCCAATACATGTCTCCTCCTCATCTGTTTAGGAGCAGGAGGTTGTTGCGGCAAAGGGGGGTCCGCTGTAATAACAACTACGTCATGGATTAAATTCACACCATTTTATATTAGTGTTACAAGTATTTAATTAAGTAAAAGAGCTATAAATCAAAAAAGAAATTTAAAAGTACAAAACATAGATTTTCTTTACCTGAATGTGCACCATGATCTACATGGTGATCACTCTGACCATCCTCCACTCATTCAGCATGACATTTTGTACGCTCTAAAATATATATACACAAAAAAGGTTACACCAATTTCAATTTAAGATGTTAAATTGTATTAATAATTATATAATTAATTTTAAATAGCAAATGAACACCTCCATCGACACTACACTGCACATCAGGGGCTTCATCATGCAGCATAGGATCTGTGTTATGATTAGGAGGCTGCATTGCAATGTAATGCACATTATTATCAAATAGATTGTTGCTCAAATATTCAATTTCAAATATATTTTATTTGATATATTTACCTGTTCACATGATGCAGGAGACTCTTGGGTTGGGCCAGTGGAATCTTGGCATAGGCGTTCAACCATGGCTTGATAGCCTTCCTTGAAGGCAATTTTTTTGTGTTCTGCCGTGGCCTCTAAATTAAATTTTGAGCCCTACATTTTTTTATTAAACAAAATTATTTGCATTTTATTAATAATTTTTCTCTAGAATTCATTTACTGCTACTAACAATTCATGCTTTAATTTTTTAATATCCACCAGAGCCAAGTTTGTGTTGCCCAATCTTTTACAGTCTGGCCTTTGTTGCCTTTGATGTGTCCTACAACCTATGAAAAGTTTGAAATATGTTACATGATATAGATATAAAGATCACTATTTAGTGCATTATTACATTCTACTAGTAGTTAATACTATTGCATACCTTATTCTCTCATTTTCTGGTGTAATTCCTCTTTGAGCATCCCCTTTCTCCTTTGCATCCAAAATGAACTCATTCCAATCCCTCACTGGAATAAAGGGAGGATGCTCATACTTTGGGTTCTGGACGGGACTCCTATATGAGTCCCTCACAATCTTAAGATGTTTCCTAGATTTTTCTAAAATTTTCCTCTCCTCAAAAATATTACTACCAAACTCATGCTCTAAATCTTTAATGAGCTAATCTTTAAATTTTTTTTCTTGCAAGTTCCACCTTTTAAGAAAAAACACAAAATTGTTTGATAGAAAAATTAACTAAAGTTGTGTACCTTGAATATAGTAAAAGAAAAGGCCTGAATGAAAGGAAAAATACTATACCAATTAATGATATGAAATAAAAATAGTGGGATAGGGTTAGTTCACTTATGATGTTCCACCTTGTACGTATGGTGGGCCCAAATATCTTCAATGTGAAGTCATAAAGCGTCTTATAAAAAGAATCATTTCCTACAAAAATGTCATCGAATCATCAATCCAAAACTTGTTATGAATAGGTAAATGCATATTACAATATAAATAATAATAATTTTAAAGTACCTAGAAGCTTAGGACATTTTAAAGGCATCAATTCTTTATCGTCAATCAATAATGACATCTGCATAACTCCCGTGCTATAAACACGGGTAGATCCAGGAAATGATTGTGAATTATCACCAATACAGGTACTCTAATCTGTATATGGTGTAACAGATGGCACCGGTGTATCTCCTACTCCACAAAATTAATCCACTAAGAGATGCACCCAAGATTAAAGTATAAATTATCAAATCATAATTAACACAAAACTAAATATAGAAAAACAAGGATTTGCCAGGCATAGATTGTGAAGGTGTAGATGTTTGAATGCCCCTTGTTCTTGAAATTGCACTCAACAATCAATGATGGATGTCAGTCAACCTCCTAGGAGGAGTCACCTAAACTTGATCACCTGAACAATATATTGTTAGCAAAGACATTCTGAAATAATAAAAGTAAGAGTTAACTTAAGAAGTTTTTGAATGTTCCAAAGAAAAAATTCCTTTTAACTTGTCAACTTAAGGATTATTTTAGTTGGGGTGGCTGGAGCTCTGGTAGTACCGACCTTGCTGTGATGTCCATGACCAGGTACTTGAGCAAGCAAAAAATCTTGTAACAAGAACACATACATATTTTAGTTCACGACATAAAAGAGTATAAAATATAAACCTTTATTGAACTTTTGTTATAACTAAAGATTCATTATTTCTTACTTCAAAATGATGTTCTTGCGCCATAAATTCATCTAGCCTCTTCAACATCTCCTCAGTTGCATTTGCATCTTCCAAAATGCTAATAATTTTTGTATTGACTCTTAGTTTTTTCTTCAACATATTTATTAGATTAGGGATTTTTGGGATATCCTCACATGTATCTACAACTATTGCCTATGTTTTTGTAGGTGCTTTTCCCCTATCCTTAACATCAAATTGTGACAGGAATATCAGTAAAAATATAATATCATAATAACTCCAAAACCCTAAATAAAATAACATAGTAATATAATATTTTTCAACTATCTAATTTGAAAATTTTCAATAAGGTTTACTGTTGCTGATGAATGGGTGGGAGGAGCATCCCCGTGACCTCTATCATGTGGGGGATCCATGTCATCCTGTGACAAAGATTAAATATAAAAACTTAAGCAAACTGAAAGCAATAGACTTAGCAAAAAAAACTTAGTAATAAAATGGTATATTGGAGTCATAAACTTGAGGTTAGTTTAAATGGTATATAGTACTTACCACCTTCATTATAGTAACTTTGTTTGTATCTATGTGATTTAAATGGTAATCTATTAGTAGTTCTTCCCCTGCACTTATTGATTTTATCGCACATACAAAAACTTGATTCCCCTCACGTGCCTCAAATATGCAATTGGGTTGCTTATTAGTTGAGGAAGGTTGCGTACTATTTATAAAACCTGCAATATTCCCTCTTTCTTTTGGTCTCCCATCAATGTACATAGAAAATCTTTTACTTTGATCATTTTCTTTCCATTCTATATAATTTGTTGATAGTGCATACCTACGCATACTTTTTATATTGAACAATCTGCATCCAATCATTGTAATTGTAACAAAGACCAACATACCCCATCAATTCAACAACTTTGTTGTAACATAACTTTATCCCATCCATGGAAAATAGGCCCAAACCATGTAATGAGGATGGAGCTATGCGATATATCCTATCATTAACACAAAAATTAGTGTTAATTGGAGGTAGCTCATTCAGTACCCATTATTTAACAAGATGTGTGTACCGAAAGGGCACCTTGATGTCACCTTTGGTCTCATCATGATAAGAATATGACCCCCCTTTAGCAAGGAAAAATTGCATGTGTTTATTGAATTTTTTTCTAATCTTTTGACCTCTAGTTGATCTCCCTATTTTAGTCGTACTACATGTAGAACTTTCATTTACCATTCCTTCATTTCCCTCATTCGATGTAGGTAGATATGACAAGTACCTATTTGGTGGGTCCTACAATCCATCAAATGAGATATTGTCATGTCCCCGCTTCAAATAGAATTTTGATAATAATTAAATAATATATTTAGAATAATCAAGTCCTGACATGACCCATATGATTCTTCTTTGTCTATATGTGGGAGATATAAAATGTAAGTTGAAAGTGAAGGAAAGGCACAAAAATAGGAATCATATAAAAGGATAAACAAGAAGAATATAACATGTCAAACTTTCTGTGTCGATTATTCGACACATTATATGATTATATAATATGTCTATTTATAACATACATGCTCAGTGATAAACAAGAAGAATATAAGAAAATTATGTCTATTATTGACTTATACCTGTTGATCCATGTCACTGTGTGGGATCCTCACCAAAGGGGTTAAATTTCCTGCATATGTTAATCATTTATCTTAAGTTAGCTAAAAATCACATGATACATATGCTACAAATAATGTAGAAGACAACATGAACAATATGCAAGATTGTAAACATGAACAAATTACCTTTACCTTATATATGGAATGCAAGATCGTCAACAACAGGGGTGACGATGTCTGTAGTCAATTCCTTGTTTGCAGAAAGGGTAACAATCAAACAAAATATATACATGTATCAGCAACAATTAATTGAGCATCATAAGAAAAACATTGGTAATTATAAATCACATATGTTGTAATCATTAGAATTGAACACAATAAATATGTAGTCATTAGAATTGAAATCAATAAATCAATATTAAATATATATACTAATAAATAAAAATATATATATAAATAATTAAACCACATACCTTGTACATTTCAATCATGTCATTGATCATCTTCTTCATCCATCTCATCATCATCATCATCATCATCATCATCATCATCACCACCACCACTATCATCATAATCATCATCACCACCACCACTATCATCGTCACCATCATCATGAGCATCATCATCATCATTTTGACAACAATATAGTGGCAAGAAGAGTTGTTTGGGAGCCTTTGTATAGGGGCTCATGTGCCTTCTCAAGTATAGGTACATCAAGGTCATCTGCATCAACATCATCATCGTGATCTTCTTGATCATCTTGATCATTGTGATCTTCTTGATCATCTTGTTCATCGTGATCTTCTTGATCATCATGATCTTCTTCCATGGGATCATTACCTTCTACTTCTTTATTCACACCTCCACATTCCCTCATTTGGAAATCCACATTCTTCGAATAACATGAAACCCAGGGTGGTTAACCTATATCAAAATGATGACCTTAAATTAACCATGACCATGATGTCATCATCAAATCATGTCTTATGTATTTTATAAATTATTGAAATACATACCAATGGATGAAATTCATTTCCCCCTTTAATGTGACCATGTTGCCTACAATGTTCCTTAGCTATTTTGATTAGATATCTTTGATTCTTTAAGCCCTTACAAATTTTGCAAGGACAATAACATTTTCCATCACCTTTTCTTTTAAAGTTAGACCATAATCTAGCAATTTTCTCCCTATTCTATTATGGGTTGATATCGTCAGACATGGTCTTTCTTGAATGGAATGACTCATTGGTGGAAGAAGGATGATTTGTTTGCAACATGCAGATACAAATCGTCACTGAACAATCATTTTCTCAACTCTAATTTTCTCAACACAAAGGGACATTTATCATACCATAGAAACCTAATTATTTTTATATGGAATACACCAAGGAGTACCAATAGAAATATTAACCATTTACAATCATGAAAAGTAAACCTAAATCAAATAGCTCATTTTTTTATTAGCATGTGTAGTCTTTGTGTATATGAAAAATGAAAGAAATATCAAGTTGAAATAAAATAGTGAATAAAATAGTATTCCACATAGAGTGAATGAAATATACCATCAAAAGAAGGTGATGAAATCCTATCATGAAGCATAGACATAGGAAATAAAAAAGGGACAAAAGACAAGAAATAATAAAAATCATTACGACTATAGAAAAATCATTAAGACTATAATCACAAAAAGAAACATTCTTTGTCAACAATGTTCAAAAACATTAGGACTATAGAAAAATCATTAAGACTATAGAAAATCAAATTCTAGAAATGGATGTTCTGATTCTTTTCCATTACAAAAATTGAACATTCATCATTTGGTATTGTGTATTCCATTTAAGTATGTCAAGCACAAAGTTTTCCATTTAGATTCGACAAACATGCAGATTTGACCAAGCATTACTGGGAACTTAACCCCACAGCAAATGGACTTCTAATATGATTTTCACAATAGTACATGTGTTGCGGGGTAAGCTCCCAATAGTTCTTAGGAAAATATGCATGTTCACAATAGTACATGTGCATATAAGAGTCGATCAGAAAAGGTATATGCACAGGTGACAACCATTTTGTCAACTCTAATTTTCTTAACAAAGAGGGACATTTATCATAGCCATATAAACATCATTATTTTAAAATGGAATACACCAAGGAGTACCATTAGAAATATTGACCATTTACAATCATGAATAGTAAACCTAAATCAAATAGCTCATCTTTTTATCAGTATGTGTAGTCTCTGTGTATATGAAAAATGGATGAAATATGAAGTTGAAATAAAATAGTGAACACAAATTCAAATTCAAGGCCTAATTTATCAAGAGAAACAAACAATGCGGAACCCCATGACAATCAAAAAGGAAACACACTTTGTCAACAATGTTCAAAATCCTGTCACCAAGCATAGACATAGGAAATCAAAAAGGGACAAGAGACAAAAAATAAGAAAAATCATTAGGACTATAGAAAAATCAAGTTCTAGAAATGGACAATTCTGATGCTTTTCCATTACAACAATTGAGCATTCATCATTTGGTACTTCTTGGTGTATTCCATTTAAGTATGTTAGGCACAAAGTATGCCATTTACATTTGACAAACATGCAGATTTGATCAAGCATTTATGTAAGGGTCAAGGAACCTAAAACCTTTTAAAATTGCATTAGGATAGTAACCTAAAACCTTTTGAAAGGTTAAAGATGATGCAAGAAAGATTAAAGTGGTCGAAGTTGACAACTAGTGTGTATGGTCGAAGAAGACAATGTAATGAACTACCAAGCAATAAACTTTTAATTCTTTACAAACAGTCACTTCTCTGCTTGTGAAGACACAGTCTGGTGTTTATAGTTTTTTCAGGTATAGCTTACAAACATTAGAAGTCTTATGAAGATTCTTGGTAAGTTTAAGTGCCCTTTTGAAGCACTTTAGAAATATTGAATACATCATTGCTTTGTCAAATAGTCTTGGTCTAATAGAACTCCCAAAAATTCTTAAACATACTTTATCTGATATGATGAATTCTTAAACAATTAAGGTTGGAGTAGACATAGTTATCACACATTTTTTTGTGTGGTACAAGGAAGAATTGGCTAGATCAAATATTCCTTTGTGCTACCAGTCTATAGAATTAGACCTTTATTAAGAATTCATCATATTAGATAAAGTAATTTTGACCAACACGGGAATATAAGTAAAAAAAAAGTCAAATTTTATACATATATCCCACCTACCGACACATTTCATTTTGGCATAGTCCATGAGCAAATGAGTGCTGAAGGAGGTGGAATAAGGAGGGAAGTTGCACTATGTCGACACCATGTGCCTATATGCAAGTAAGTTCAAACCAGTGGTTGAATATCACGGAAGTGCAAACCGGTGAGCAATAAAATCTTCATTTTAAATCTTAACTAATAGATTAAGCATATTATTACTATGCTTAATGTTCCATTTAAATGCTTTTAACACAAAAAAACAAAATTACAAAACTGAACCAATGGCATGTTTACAACAAAGGTCTAATAGAACTCCCAACAATTCTTAAACATACTTTATTTGATATGATGAATTCTTAAACAATTATTAAAGAATTCATCATAATTAGATAAAGTATGTTTAAGAATTGTTGGGACTGGTCCTTTGGCGTCTATTAAATAGAAGATAATTTTTAGCATATTATTATCATTCTATTTCTTTGTTGTAAACATGCCATTGGTTCAGTTTTGTAATTTATTTTTGTGTTAAATGCATTTAAAATAATTTTGTGTTAAACTCACCAAGAATCTTCATAAGACTTCTAAGTGATATGTTTGGTGTTATTGACTTACATTTGCTTGGATTCAAGGACTTTACAATATACTCCAAAAGTGATTATGTAATGAAGGAAGTGAGAGGGAAGGATCTTGATTTAGGTCAATGGATATTTCAACATGATTTTGGACAAGATCTTGTCATGAGTGGATGGGTTTGGATGGTGGGAAGGGGGGTGTATTGGTCAATGTGATCTGCTCGTGAAGACACAGTCTGGTGTTTATATTATTGAACTCTCTATTAAATGCAACATTGATAGGAAAAACATTCATTGATTGGTATTAAAAGTTTTGATCATTCCATGTACTGATTATATTGTTTTGAAGTCTTAAAATCAAAGAATTTCAGTCCTTTTATTGATTGTTCCTGTACAATGCTTGGCGTGCAAACAATCTTTGTCTTGAAGAACCAATGATTTCCTAGGCTCTGTCAAATAGTTGGAAAGCAATGATATATTCAATATTTCTAAAGTTCTTCAAAAGGCTTAAACTCACCAAGACTCTTCACCAATACACCCCCCATCCCACCATCCACACCCATCCACTCATGTCAAGATCTTGTCCAAAATCATGTTGAAATATCCATTGACCTAAATCAAGGTCCTTCCCTTTCACTTCCTTCGTTACATAATCACTTTGGAGTATATTCTAAAGTCCTTGAATCCAAGAAAATGTAAGTCAATAACGCCAAATATATCACTACTTCACAAGACTTCTAAGTGATATATTTGGTGTTATTGACTTACATTTTCTTGGATTCACAAGATCTTGACATTTAATGAAGAAGACAATGTAATGAACTACCAAGCAATAAACTTTTAATTCTTTACAAATAGTCACTTCTCTGCTTGTGAAGACACAGTTTGGTGTTTATATTATTAAACTCTCTATTCAATGCAACATTGATAGGAAAAGCATTCATTGATTGGTATTATAAGTTTTTATCATTCCATGTATTGATTATATTGTTTTGAAGTCTTAAAATCAAATAATTTCAGTCCTTTTATTGACTATTCTTGTACAATGCTTGGCATGCAAACAATCTTTATCTTGAAGAACCAATGATTTCCTAGGCTCTGTCAAATATTTGGCAAGCAATGATGTATTCAATATTTCTAAAGTGCTTCAAAAGGCTTAAACTCACCAAGACTCTTCACCAATACACCCCCCATCCCACCATCCACACCCATCCACTCATGTCAAGATCTTGTCCAAAATCATGTTGAAATATCCATTGACCTAAATCGAGATCCTTCCCTCTCACTTCATTACATAATCACTTTTGGAGTAATTCTAAAGTCCTTGAATCCAAGAAAATGTAAGTGAATAACACCAAATATATCACTACTTCACAAGACTTCTAAGTGATATATTTGGTGTTATTTACTTACATTTTCTTGGATTCAAAAGATCTTGCCATTTAATGAAGAAGACAATGTAATGAACTACCAAGCAATAATCTTTTGATTCTTTACAAACAATCACTTCTCTACTCATGAAGACACAGTATGGTGTTTATATTATTAAACTCTATATTCAATGCAACATTGATAGGAAAAGCATTCATTGATTAGTATTATAAGTTTTGATCATTCCATGTACTGATTATATTGTTTTGAAGTCTTAAAATCAAAGAATTTTAGTCCTTTTATTGACTGTTCATGCACAGTGCTTGGCGTGCAAACAATCTTTGTCTTGAAGAAACAATGATTTCCTAGGCTCTATCAAATAGTTGGCAAGCACTGATGTATTCAACATTTCTAAAGTGCTTCAAAATGCTTAAACTCACCAAGACTCTTCACAAGACTTCTAAGTGATATATTTGGTGTTATTGACTTACATTTTCTTGGATTCAAGGACTTTAGAATATTGACTTACATGGGGGGTGTATTGGTGTAGGGAACCTAGGCCATTTAGACCATCCTTGCAAACATTTTGGGGATTTTTTTTCCATGTTCAGGACACGATTTTCTGTCAGGGACTGAGAGCACATCCTTATTTTATGTCTGCAACTAAGGGCACACAATTAACAGAGGTTTTATTCTAAATTTTTAATAGTTCACAGTTAAACAAAGTGAAGAAGGGTACACAATTGTACACAACTAATGTAATACCCCAAAAATGGGCTATGAGTTCATTGACCTCCTACATCATCAAATCGAACGAAATTGACATCAAAGTCCTAACCTAAGGCACATGTAAAAATCAAAAAATAATTGATTTCATTCTAATTCTGCATTGGGGAATATTCCTTGAATATTCCTATTTATTTTAATTATCTTTAATTTAATGATTATTTGGCGATAAATCTTATTTATCCTAAAATTTGATTAATTGAATATTCTAAATATTTAATTAATTAAGTTTAATTTTGCCACTTAATTATTTAATTAAATTTAATTCTATTTATTCTTAATTATATTATTTAATTTTGACAATAAATCAAAATTGCTAAAAATAATCAGTTGAATTCTCATTTAATTAATTAAATCTAAATTGTCAATATTTAATAATATAGTTTTGAATAAAGTTTGATTAAATAATTGATTAACCCATAAATCAGTTATTCTTAAATTTAAAAATTAGTTAAGTTGGAGATAAATCACTTTTATTTTTAAATTAATTCATAAATATTATGCACAATCAAAGAATAGTTAAACTTTGAATCAGAAAATCAAAACCAGTTGTTATATTTTAGAACTCAACATCTATTTTAAATTTAAAGTTGATCTAAACTTCTGATTTAAGTCAAAAAGCTGTCTTTGCATGATTTTACATGATTTTGTGAGTTAATTAATTCTGATTTCTTGTTAACTCAAAAATCAACTTGAGTTCATCAAGAGTGATTTATGGTTTTTCTCCATGTGTCCTCAAGCCCTAGATTTCTATAAAATCAAGGCTCAGCTCTTCAATCTAAGATCCACAATCTCTTGAATTTGCGCAATTACTCTGGCAAATTGGCATCTGAAGAATCAAGCTTTTGTGATAGGCGACTTTGTGAGATCAATTCATAGCATAGCATTCATTTTTCATACCAGTTCATAGCATCTTAGATTAATCTGCATATCATTTCAATTTAACTCTAGATTAGTTTCATATCAAGTTTTTCATATTATTGCATAGAAAACAAAAAAAATATAGATTAATTTGCATACAATTCCACCTTCATCTTTTTGCATTCAAATCCTTCATTTAGGTGTTGCATTGTCATTGATCTTGATTTCAATATGAGAACATCATACTCACACATACTAGAAGGCAGTAAATCGCTTGGTTAGCTTAGTTTCAATTACTTGCAAATTTTGATTTTGCTAACCTCTAATGTTTTACTGAAGTCTTATGTCCATGACTAGGTACAATTTTCACACACACATTTTTGGCACTCACTGTACATTTTTCGTATGAGTTTTGTCAGAAAGTCATACCAGGACCCCCCTGACTATTGTACGAAAGTTGAGTTTTTTGAGGCTCATATCAGAACTTACACATTGTCATTTGGGAGCTCAATTTTTGTGTGGGAAGACACCCATTGTCGTACAAGTTTCCAAATTGTTGTACAGGAGGTAATGTATTGTCGTACGAGTTTTGCCATCATACTTCAATTGTCATTTCAAATTTTTAGGTAGTTTTCCAGATTTAGTTTTCAGATTTGGACTAACAGCTAACCCTAACAATTGAGATCTTCTATTTCTAAGTGGTATTTGCTGATTCTGATTGGAAAAGTGCAATGAAATTGCTAAATAGGTAAAAATATACTAAGTACATTGTGAGGAATTCAGGTATTTTGTTCAATCTGATAACACTTTGATTTGGATATAAAACGAACTCTCACATGTTGAGCTTGGGTGCCTTTCTGGCTTTCATAATTCACACTTCAGTTTTGGGCTATAAAAATGAACATAGATTTGCTTTCTGCATATCTGTTACACATAGTAAATAGGCCCTATGAACACTATTTATGGATGATCTTGAGAGAGTGGGCTTCTTTCGCTTGTTCATGCATGCGAAGCTCTTCTTGATGAAGGATCCCCTTGTAGGTAGGGAGGTTACTGAGGTTGTCTCACATTCCCTTGCTTTGGTCCTCAGCTTTTGATTGATATGTTCTTTCTCTGGGGAGGGCGATAGACATAGTTGTTGACATCACAGATCTTGGTGAGATAAATTTTAGTCTTAGCATGTCAAATTAATTTGTTTGCTGTGATTGGGTAAAAGTGATAAGGCTAGAGGATTATGCTCTACTTCCTTTTTGGATAGTATCAGAAACTCAAATCCTTGGATCTGGACCAAGTCTCCATGTGGTATCTTTTGTGAGTCACCTTTAAAGAGGGTTAACCATAGTGGACATTCCCTTTGTTGGTTCAACCACGTGGATGGAACCTTAAGTGGTAATAGCCATTTTCACCATGGTAGCAACAACCGCTATACAAATGTCCTTGTTGAGGAAATCTTCACAAGTGTGGTCTCTTGTTGGGTTGTCAGATCTCCCTAGCAGCTCTTGATTGATTAAATTCTAGAACTGTATCAAAACCTTGGTGCACTTGGATTGGAGCTCACCCTCTTGAGATCATAAAAGTTGTAGAATCAGACCATTACTACAAACCTTAGCAAGGCCAATTTTTCATTTTCTAGGACTATGTGCATTGTTGAAAAACTTTTGAGAACATAAACAAGTAGCACTCCTAGGGATTAGCAAAAGAATTCATTTGATTGTTCATGCACAGGGTTGATTTGTCCCTTGTTCATTGTTTTAAGATGTGCTTGAAATCACTTGCCTGTTGTTCTACATGCTTGTTTATACACTTGGTTATTGAAAATGAACAATCCTAGAACAAACTTCAAAACTGGACAGGAAACCTTGCAAACACACTGATTCTGAAAACCTAAAAAAAATTGCAAAATCTAAAGCGAAACTCCTTTCTGGAGTCAAAAGTCATCCCACAGTCTCAGAAAGTCATACGAGTTTTTCCAAAAGTCATTTCAAAACCCCCGAATTGTCGTAAGGGAGCCTATACATTGTTGTATGAGCTTTGTCAGAAAAAGTCAAGAAAAACAAACCTTGGCATCAACTATCGTATGAGTTTTGTCAACTATCATGCTAGAGGTTACCCAGACTTGTACGAGCCTGGAGAAACTCATTTCAAAATTTTCAAACAGTTGGTAGAAACTTGTCAAATTTGTCAAGAATCCAGTTTTTGTAGCCTATCTCTAGATTCTATTAGAAAATTCATTGTGTCAAGAACAGAGCTGAAACTAGAAGAAATCCAACCCATTTGCCTAAAAGTGGTCTTTTGAGTTTGATCCAGCCCTCTGATCTATCGATTTGAATCATTTTTATCTTGTCAAAATCTTCATCTTCAATTCAATCTTCATTAAAATGGTTGTGTTGTGAGCTCATGTCTACCACTTTTTGGGTGTCTACCCATACTACTAGGGCATAGTATCCTTCATTTATGTCCAATCTATCTTGAATCAACCCAATCTTGACAAGGTTGAGTCATTCGATCTTCTTGAGTCAGATTATTCTTCAGTTGTCTTCATCTTGCTCTCTTGCTTCACCTAAGGTTAATGGTGGAAACTAGAGCTTCATCACAAAGAAAAGAAAGAGAACAACCCAAACCCTCTTCTATAACATCTTCTGTGATTGCTTAGACAATTCATCAACCTTACGATACAACTAAATTTTGAGAAGACTCTCTTGGAAATCTTTTCTTGAAAGGTGGTTATGTCACTCCACTCGTATCTATTCATGGAAGTTATCAAATGACCTCACATCAATCAATCCCCGGTAGCTCTCACAAAAACACAATATCTCAAGGAGGTGAGTCCCAAGGACATCAATCTCAACATGGTGTAGATCAAGAACCCACACCCTCTGAAATCATCCAATATCAAAATAATGATAACTTCAAGAGAGTGATGAGGCAATTCTTGAAAGAAGACAGAGAGGCATACTTTCTAGAGTTAGCTTGATAGGGAGCTAAACTTCCTCCAAACTTCAATGTTGAAGACATCATCACAAAAGAGGAAGAAACTCCAATCATAGCTATGATGAAATAGATGCATGCCATGCAAGTCAAACTTAACAAACTTGAAAAAGAGAAGGAACCTAAAGAGTTCTCCATAGAGTCTCTATGTCCTTTTCCATTTGCTAAAAACTTGTACATGCCACCATTCCCTAAGGAAGTGGAAATGCCTAAGTATGAAAAATATGATGGAAACTCTGATCCTCAAGATCATGTCAGATAATTTTGTACTCAATCCATGGAGTTCATGCATGAACCAACATACTTAATGTGTCTTTTCCTATGATCTTTCAGAGGAGAAGCCATTCATTGGTTCTCAAGAATACCTCCAACCATCAAAACTTTTGAGGAGTTAATCAAATTATTCTATCAATAATACTCCTATAATATCAAACATCTAGTCATTATGATTGACATTTGTAATTTGAAACAATATCCAGGAGAACCATTCCTGACTTTCTTCAAATGATGGAGGAAGAAATTTTCTTTATATACTAGACCCATTCTAGAAATAGAGAAGCTAGAAATTTTCATCAACAATCTTGTTCCAGAAATCAACTACCATTTAAAAATGCAAGACCATTCATCCTTTGATAAAATGGTAGACAATGCCATCAAAATTGAGAAAGTCCTTGTGAAAAAGGGGGGTATATCCCTCCAAAAAGAGAAGTATGAATCTAGATCTACTTCCAAAGACAAGAACAAAAAATGGAACAAGAATAAAGCCATTGTCACAGATGGCATTGTTGATACTATCCATGCCCCATCTAAGGCACCCACTTTCAATCTCACCATTGGTACCCAAGCCATTAAAGATTCCAAGATGAAAGCAATGGAATCTAACAAGAAGGCATTTGAATATAAACCTTGGGCTACATATCCTAAATGAAGGTTTACTCCTCTTGGAGAATCTTTGGAATCTACAATGAAAACTCTGTTAGCCAACAAAATCCTCACATTGCCTGAGATCTGAACATTTGATCCTGAACCTAAGCCAAAATGGTGGAGGGATACCGATTTCTATGATTTCCATCGTAATAAGTGTCATAAAACCAATAACTACATGCGCTTGAAGCATCTCATACAAGACAAAATTGATAATGGAGAAATTATAATTGATAATCATAAAAGCAATAATGATCATACAACATTCATAGAACCATTTCTAAAACATGGTCAAGGATATTCATCTTCTCAATCTAATATGGGTGCTAAAGTCAATTATGCCTACTCTAAAAACAATGTTGTCATAAACATGGTAGAACCTTTCTTATCTGAACATTACAATGTTATCACCATTGTGCAAAAAGATAGAGCTAATCAATCATCAAATGTAGTTACTTGATCACAAGCTAAGGCCCATCTACAAGGACAAAATTCAGATTCATCCAATGTCCCCAAGATGCCTTTTAATCTTTCATTTGCTTCTAAATAGAGGGCTGCCTCAAAATCAAATCCTAAAGATATGAGGCCTACATCATACAACATAGTCCAACAACTCCAGCATACCAATGATAAAATCTCCATGTTTGAGTTGCTTCAGATATCTCCTGCTCATAGATCCATTTTGGACAAAGCTTTGCTCGGATCCAATGTTCTTGACAACCTTTATTTAGATAGATTCTAGACTATGGTTGGTCATCTAACGTCTCCCAATATATCTCCTTTTCAGAGGAAGATGATAACTCATTGAGTCATCTGCACAACCAGCCCTTGCACATTGAAGTCTTGATCCAAAACCATCATGTCAAATGCGTGTTAATAGATGGAGGCGTTGGTCTCAATATTTGTTCTTATAACTTGATCACACAATTGGGATTATCAGAAGCTACCATTAATCCCAAAAAGAAGATAACTATAAAGGTATATGATGAACAAGAAAGGTCTTCCAAAGGCATGATTGTTTTTCCTATCAAAATAGGTCCATTTATCAGAGATATCACATGTGAAGTTCTCAATCTACCTTTGGCTTACAAAATTCTCCTAGGGAGACCCTAGATACATGAAATGTGAGCTATTCCTTCTACATACCATCAATGTGTGAAATTTCCTTATGAAGGAGTAGAAGTGACAATTCCAGCTGATATGTCTACAACTTGCAATGCCTTAAAAGAAAGTGTTGATAAACTTGTCCCCAATAATAGAGAATCTTCTACTAAGCAAACATATGTTGCATCCATGTCCAGGATAGAAGAAATTGCTAAATAAGTCAAAATTAAGGATACGGGTATGGGAGAATACACAATGGAACCAGTTTTATCTCTCACATCCCTCCCATTGTCCCCAAAATATTATGGACAACCTTATGACAAGATGAAACCTATAGCTAAAGAATCCCAGGTCATATTTAATGGGAGTTTTGTCACAGAAAAGGTATCCAAGCAAGAGTCTGATGAAGAGGCAGCTGTGCTTGCATGGTTGTACAAAGATGAGTATCAATCCTAGGTAGTTCAAAAATGTGACTCCACTTCAAGAAGAATTCCTTCAAAGTCATATGGACTAGGGAATAAAATGATTGCTAAAATGGGATACACTGGAAAAGGACCTCTAGGAATACAAGGCAAAGGTCTCATATCATCTCTTGACCACTAGGGTCGAACCAACAAGAATACAATAGGTCTAGGTTATCGAAAGAAGCCTTTTTATCTTAAAGGAAGTTCTTCCCATGTGATAGAACAAATAGATCTAGAGGTTGACAACAATGAAGAAGAACATGTCAATCCCAGTGACAGTGATTCAAACACCACTGATGACCTTATTCCTTATTCCTTATGAACAATTGCCTAAAGAAATTAAAGACCTCCTTGAAGGGGAGGATGACCCAATCAAGAGAATAAATGTAGTAGAAACACAAGAACCTATTACTGAAATCAAACAAGAGGATCAATTGAATCTATTCAAAAAGTTGAACAATTGGAAAAAAATAGTGACTCTGAGACAGATTCTCATGAGTATGAATTCAAATCAGAATTAGAAGGAAACCCTTCTTGGAGAATCCATCTTGATTTCACACATATTCTTAGATTTCCTAGAGGAATAGATGAGGAATCCAATGACTATGAATGGGGAGCCATTCTAGAGGAAGATGAGCTTATCACAAAAAAAAATATTAATGTTATTCACCAATATGCACCTAAACCCAACGCAAGTCTAGAGAAAATTAATGAACTTAATGAGTCTAATCCATAGATGGCTGAAGTGGACTCCCACAATGACATTGAGCCTATTCATGAATTGAGCATTTTGAGTTGTAAATCACCTTCAAAATTGAGAGTTAGGTTAGGACCAATGATGACAGAACCATATCCATAAATTCTATTTCCCAATCCTCCCCCACTTTGACTATCCAACATCCCTAACTTCTTGACCAAACTTCTATGAATCTGAGCCAAGATATCTATACCTTTTCAAATGACTATGCCCTTTCTTTCTACCTCAATGCAATTGAGCCTATGATGACTTCCATCAATGAACTGAGCATCAGCATGATGAAGTTAGACATCAAGTATCTTAGTCAAAAGAATAAGAATAAAAAGAAAAAGAAAAGGAGTTTTGAGGGTGAAAACCACTTTGTGGTAGTCTTAGAACCTACAAAAGTAAAAATAAAAGATGTATCCGAAGGTGAAAACCTCTCTGAAGTGCCTAAGGATGAGATATTTGATGTCCTTCCCAGTCATTTACAAGATAGATCTCTAGTTCTCATTCAACCCACTCAATCCATCAACTTGGGTACAACAGAAGAACCACAGTTGATTCATGTAGCACAATCCTTATCATAAGAAGAAAATAAAGAATTCATCAATTCTTGACAGAAAAGAAGATCAATTTTGCAGGGAAGTATTTAGACATGCCTAGGCTTGATCCTGATCTCATAATGCACCATTTATCTATTGCTCCAGGTGTCAAACTAGTTAAATAGAAGTTAAGAAAGATGCATCCTCATGTTGCACTCTTAGTAAAAGCTGAATTAGAGAAGCTCCTAAAAGCTGGATTTATCTACGTTATTGATTATGCAGAATGGATCTCTAACATTGTTCCAGTTTCCAAGCTAGACAAATCAATAAGAGTGTACACTGATTTCAAGGATGTCAACAAAGCATTCCCTAAGGATGATTTTCCATTACCGAATATAGATATGATAGTGGACATGACTGCAGGCTTTGAAATGTATTCTTTAATGGATGGTTTCTCTGGATACAACCAAATAAATATCACTCTTGAAGATGAAGAGAAGAAAACTTTTACATGTGCATGGGGTACATTCTATTGGAACATCATGCCATTTGGTTTGAAGAATGTTGATGCTACATATCAACAAGCTATGACATCCATTTTTCATGACATGATGCATCGTGCTATGGAGGATTATGTTGATGGTACTTTGGAAAAATCTATGATAAGATTTGAACATCTAAATGATTTGAGAAAAATACTAGATCGAATGGAGAAGTTTAGTCTCAGACTGAACCCTGAGAAGTGTGCTTTTGGAGTCACTTCTGGAAAGCTCTTAGGCTACATCATTTCAAAGAAGGGTATTGAAGTTAATGTTGGAAATATAGATGGAGTAACTGAGAGGGGGGGTGAATCAGTTAACCACAAAAATATTACCACAGATCCTGTAGATGTCTTATTAAATCATTTACTGCTGTTACTCGGCAAACATACAGAGAAATGTTGAAACTCAGTTATTGCAGTGAGTATTAATTATAACTATTCTTAAGCATTCATCAGTGATTAAAATGCATGCATAAAGAAAATAACATGAACACAAGAGACACCAGATTTAATGTGGAAACCCAATATGGGAAAAACCACCAATGTAACTAGTTACTATTTTTCACTCTTATGAAGTGATGCCCTGTTAGGAGCCAACCCAGTAAAAGGTTAAAAAACACATTGTTAGGTGTGACCTTGTTAGAGGATTTAATCACCCTGTTAGGAGTGGCCTTGTAAGAGGTCTTCAAACAATTCAATTGAACTATCACCTTGTTAGAGGATTTACAAAATGGCTGTTAAACCAACTCAGTTAAGAGATTTTGAAATCACTGCTACAATGGTAAGAAAGTAACAATGAAATGACCTGAATAATGATGCAACTAAATTTCTGATTACAGATCTTTTTCTACTTCACTAGATCCTTCCTGATCAAATAAATCTTTGCTACTCCTCAAGGATATCTAACCATCCTTCAAAATTTGCACACACCTTCCTTCAAAATGATTTGCATGTTCGCTCACAAACTTCCACACTTTCACTCTTTTCCACTTACACACACTTGAATTCACAACTTGACCTTCTATAGATACCATTCAGATTGTCCATTCACATTGTCAAGTCAGCACTAATAATCATTACCAACATTACTAATTATTACCACAGTCGGCTTGAATAAACAAACTTTATTCCTCAAATTAACAAAATTCTTTACTAGGCCGACCTTGCTCGGTAAACACTAATCTGAAAAGAATTCCTTTGGTGATCGAGTGAACTCAGTTACCACTACAAATTCTGCAACATCCTTTGGAGACCGAGAGATCTCGGTAAACACAGAAAACTACCTTGCTGACTGATTGAGCTTGGTAAATACTAAGAATCTCTTAGTTGACCGACTGAGCTTGGTAACCATTAGGAACTACTTTGCTGACCGACTGAGCATGATAATTGATATGACATTTGTGTGACATCAAAGAAAACACACAATTAATCCAACAATCTTCTTTAGACAATTGTATCCAATAGTTAATCCCGCTATCATGGAGATGCAACCTCCCAAAAGTATTAGTCAAATGAGAACATTACAAGGGAGAGTATAATCTATTAGATGCTTCATATCTTAGCTAACAGACATATCACAACCTTTCACAAGAACATTACATAAAGGTGTGACTTTTGCATGGAATGAGGAATGTGCAAAGAAATTTAATCATATCAAGAAATATCTATCAAATCCTCCTATCTTGACACCTCATATTGAAGGGAAGCCACTGATCCTATATGTCTTTGCCACAGATACTTCACTAGGGGCATTGCTAGCACAACATGATGAGAATAAGAAAGAAAGAGCTATATACTATATCAGTAGAACATTGGTGGTGTATGAAAAGAATTATTCAATGATTGAGAAAGGTTGTCTAGCTATGATCTTTGCATCATAGAAAATGAGACACTACATGTTAGCTCATATCACACATTTGGTAGCTAAGATTGATCCACTAAAGTACCTACTAAGAAAAGCTTCCCTCATAGGTAGATTAGCTAAATGGGTAATGTTACTAAGTGAATTCAACATTGAATATGTTGAATGAAAAGCTATCAATGGAAAAGTTATTACAGATCAACTTGCAGATGCACCATTATTCAATGATACACCAATGCAAATGGAATTCTTAGATTCCTCTATCATGAATCTTTCTTCTAGAACATGACAGTTATTCTTTGATGGCTCCTATACACAGAATAGATCTAGAGCAGGCATATTGTTCATCACACCTCAAGGATACTCAATCCCCAAGGCATTCAGAATCAAGTTTCCTTGCACAAACAATATTGCTTAATATGAAGCCCTTCTTAATGGTATGAAGATAGCAATTGAGTGGAGGGTAATTGAGCTACACATTCATGGAGACTCACAACTAGTGATACACCAAGTCAATGATGTGTACCAAACAAAAGATGAAAATCTAGTTCCCTACAAGTGCATGGTAGATGATCTCAAGAAATATTTCATATCTATCACCTTTGAGAAAATTCCTAGATTGGAGAACAAGGTTGCTGATGCTATGGAAACTTTATCATCTCTACTATAGTAGCCCAAACATGAGCTACGCTATGAGTTCCTAGTGGAAGCATTACCTTATCCTGCATATGATTCCCTTGAAACCCGCATGATCTACACTATTGTTGGTCATGATTCATCCTGATACACAAACCTATACTCCTACCTTAAAGACCAAATCATTTCTGATTCCTTCAACTACCATGAGAAATGATACCTTATCCACAATGAATCCCAGTATGTCATCATTGGTAACGATCTGTACAAATGAGGTCTAGATGGTACACTTCTTAGATGTTTAGAATGGGAAGAGTCTCAACGTGCATTAGAGGAAGTCCATGATGGTATCTGTGGATCAAATTCCAATGGTTTAACACTAGCTCAAAAACTTATTAGGGATAGGTACTATTGGCTTGAAATGGAAAAAGAGGCTATCAAGTTTGCTAAGAACTATCAAAAGTGTCAAGTACATGGTAACTTGATTCATGCACTAGGGAGAGATCCAATTCCCTTTACAACACTATGGCCTTTTCACCAATGGGCATTTGATCTTATAGGAGCCATACATCCTCATTCTTCTAATGGACATAGCCATATTATTATAGCTACAGACTATTTCACAAAATGGGTAGAAGTAGTCCCTTTGACACAAGCAACCGACAAATAAATTTTAATGTTCATCTTGAACTACATCATATTTCAGTATCATATTCCACATTCTATAGTCACAGATAATGGTGGTCAATTCAAGAACAAAGACTTAGATGATTTATGTGCTAAGTTCAATATTACACAACATTGGTCATCTATCTACTATCCTCAAGGGAATGGACAAGCAGAGGCATCCAACAAGAATCTATTGAAAATTTTGCACCGTACAGTTAATAAAATAGGAAGAGACTAGCATCTCATGATCAATCCAGCTCTCTGGGCCTACAGAACAAGTATCAGAATGCCCACTGGGGCTACACCTTTCACTTTAGTTTATGGGTCTGAAGCGGTACTACCTATTAAGGTCGAAATCCCATCACTAAGAATCAGAATGCATGGTCTAGTAACTGATGATGACTATAGAGTGTCTAGGTTGCAAGAACTTGAACTACTAGATGAGTGTAGACAAGTAGTGTATGATCATCTCATAGTATATCAGAAGAGAATGTATAGAGGTTACAACAAGAAAGTTAGACACAGAGAATGTCAGGTTGGTGATCTAGTCTTGAGATGTAATCCTAAAAATAAATCACATAAAGAGCGCAAGGGGAAGTTTGAACCCAACTGGCTGGGTCCCTTTATAATCACTACTACTTTTGGCTCTGGAGCCTATCAACTCTCAATTAATGAAGGAGAACAGCTCTGAGAACCAATCAATGTTCTCCATCTAAAGAAATTCTATGCCTAAGGCATTCAGTAATTAAAATGTCCTAAAAAAAAATCTTAAAAATCAGAAAAAGTCCTGAAAAAAATGAAGATCTTGGTGAAAACCTAGCAATAGGTTCCTTGATGTATCACAAAAAAAAATCAAAAATCAAAAAGTACAAAAAAATTTAAAAAAATAAAAAATACAAAAAAAAATGAGAAAAAGAAAAAGTGCCTTGGTGAAAACCTGGAAACAGGCGGCTTGGTAGCAAAAATAGAATCTCTGCGAAGATGGTGAAAACCTGGCAAATGGGTGCCACTTGTTCAAAATACTTCATCTATCAGTGCAATCTTGTTCTTTCCCAGCTTTTAGTTTGCTTTAGTTTGTATATATCCTTTTTTCAATAAAGTCAGTCTATACACCAATCAGGAAAAGAGTCTGTATCCTATCAATGCCTAACACTTGGGGCCAATCAATGTCGTATCCTTGTTGGAAACTGCAATTGAAATCAATTTTTGTATTGTCATTGATGTCAAACCTTAATTGGTAAGACTACTACTACTTAGGAAAGTACTATATCTATTGTATTATTGTGAAGGATTGGGGCAACGTTGGTAACAATAACACCTAGGGAAAGGTTGAGTTATCTTGATACTACAAAGTGTACTTGACTATGTTGTACAATGATGAGACAATGTATTATTTATACTAGTAAGACTAAAGACTAAACTAGTAGACTTGACTAAGCAAAAATGGAGAAATCATGTTTAAGCTGAGTAATGTTAGTGTTGATCGAGTCAGTGTATGCCAAGCAAAAATTCTAGTGTTGACCGAACAACAGTTAATTGCCGAGGAAGACAGTATAAGCTGAGGAAACATTTTTAGTAATGACCAAGCTTTCTACATGAAGACCAAGTAGTTGATCACAATATTGACTGAGCATCAACATTTTTATATTTGAAGAGAGTTCAGTTTTGGAGCCGACATTGTTGAATTCTTGGATTATGTAAAATGTGTTAACTTTATTTATTGATTGTTTGAAAGCATTAAATGCACTGTAAAACATTTTATTGTAAATCTTTAAGAGATTTGAGATGATTCTAGAAATGAAGCTGAAGAACATGAAGTGGGTAGATTCAATGAATCTGACCTAACCCTAAGATCTACAAATGAGATTGCACGGCATAAGATGAGTTAACCTAATTGAGGAAAGTATTAAGGGAACCTGAGCATTGGATATGCATGTGCATGGGTGAAAAAGAGAATGTTGGAAGATCAGTAAAGTTTTATTGACTGTATAACTAGAGAAGGCTGAAGGAGAATTGTGGTGGTTTCTTGAAGAAAAGTTCCAAGTAGATCGGAAATGGAAATGGCAAAGTTTCAAATTCAGTAAACCAACATTAGTGTATGAAATCAGATCTGATATTTGTAAAGTGAGTTGTATGTTTTTCAAATAAATATTGCTGCTACTTTCTAACCATTGTAATAGTCAAAATCCTTTTAACAGAGGTTGACCTAACAATCATATGTTAAATCCTTTGAACAAGGTTGCATTCTAATGGAGTGTATGTAAGTCCTATAACAAGGCTCACTTTTAACAGGGTGATTCAAATCCTTTAACCGGGTCACACCTAGCAGTGTGTATTGTAACCTTTAATAGGGTTGGCTTTTAACTGAGCTCACTTTCAGAAGAGTGAAAATAATAGTAGCATGTTACAATGTGGTTTTTCCCACATTGGGTTTCCACTATAAATCCTGGTGTTAATACTTGTGTGAATGTTTTGGTTTGAACATTTTTGTGTTTTACAAGTTAAGTTATAGCTGGGTAGTGGACTACATTGTTATATGTTTCTATTATTGAATCAGTGATGAACGAGTTTGTTTTGGTTATTGGATCTGATTTAAGGAAAAGTTTTTAAGTTTGTCTTATAGATCAAGACCTGAGAACAACTGATTCACCCCCCCTCTTTGTTGTTCTAAATCATATTAACAATTAGTATCAGAGCTTTGTTGCTTATTATTAGTGTTTATAGAAATCAAGTTTAAAGGGACTTGAAGCAAATGATCAGGATGTATAAGAAGGAGGTACCGAAGCTGAATAAGGAAAACTTCCCTGCATGGCAAAGCTTGATGAAGCTGGATCTGGCTAGTATTGGTGACTCTGCAAAGTACTACATTGAGAATGGCTATGTCTCACCTGTCGTACCTTTGACTACCGAAGAAATGAGAGCTAAGCAAGAACATAATCAGGAAATGCTGGAAATTGCATATGCCCTAAGCTATCTAGAATTTGAGGACATTAAGGATTGCACAACTACTAAGGAGATGTGGGACACTCTTGCAGGGATCTATGGTGGTGACTTAAATGTATTGAAAGCAAAGGCCAAGAGTCTTAGAGGTAAGTTTGATGAATTGAGAATGCAAGAAGGTGAAAACATTGCACAATATTATGGTAGAATAAAAGAAGTTGTGAATGCTATTAGAGGAGCAAATGGGATTATTGATGATGAAACTATAATTGGGAAAGTACTAAGAACCCTGCATCCTATATATGCTATTAAGATCTTAGCTATTCAAGAATCTAGATGCAACTCTACTAATGTGCTTACTTTGGAAAGTTTGATTGGTAAGCTGACTGCTTTTGAACTCTCTAACTATGATAATTTCACTGTTGGAAGCATTGGTAATGTTGAATCTACTTTCAAGTCAGAACTAGTTCTGAACAAGCCAAAGAAAGAAAAAGAAAGATGCATCAGTGAAAGTGAAAGTGAAAGTGACACTTCTGATGAAGAACTAGAAGATCTAGAAGCTCTTATGGCTAGAACACTAAGAAGAGAAAAAGGAAAGTATAAAGGTAAACTCCCTATTATATATTTTGCATGTAATAAAGTTGGTCATATAGCTGCTAGATGTCCTGATAGGAAGGATTAAGATGATGAAAGAAAAAGAAAACACAAAGATAGAAGAGATGACAGAAGCTACCGAAGGAACAAAGACTACAAAGGAAAATGTAAGAAATCTTGTTACATTACTGAAAAAGAAACTGACACTGATAGTGATGATTTTGAAATTGAGGTAGTCTATGTTGCAATGAAAGATGAATTTGATGAGGATGAGAAAACTGCATTGATATCCTATGTGAAGAAGAATGATAAATGGATTATTGATAGTGGTTGTTCACACCACATGATTGGTGAAAAAAATAAGTTTGAGACCTTACATCATTACAGAGATAAAAGTGTAAAATTTGGTAATGATGCACCATGTCCTGTTAGAGGAAAAGGTTTTATTAAATTGACTGATAAGATATCTTGTGAAAATGCATATTGGGTTGAAGGTCTTAATTATAATTTGTTAAGTGTTGCTTAGCTCAACAGAATTGGTTATTGAGTGGAATTTCATCACAAGAAAGCTAAAATATTTGATGCTACTGGAGAACTAATTGGAAGTGGAGATCAGACTAGAGGTAATTTGTTCTATCTTGATCTATCTGGAGAAACATGTATAATTGCACAACTTGATGATATTTGGTTATGGCATAAAAGGTTGTGTCATGTTAACTTTGACAATCTGGTAGAGATAAGTAAGAAGAAAAAGGTAAGAGGTCTACCTAGATTGAAGAAACTTGAGAATGTGATGTGCAAGGAATGCCAGTTAGGAAAAATGACAAAGTCAAGTTTTAAGAGCAAATCCTTTACTTCTGAAAACATTTTAGATTTGGTTCATATTGACCTTTGTGGACCTATGGGTGTACAAAGTTACTGTGGTGCTAGATATTTTATCCTATTTTTTGATGATCATACTAGGATGATGTATGTAATGTCTCTAAAAGAAAAATATGAAGCTTTTCAATTCTTTAAGTGGTATTTGGCTAAGGTTGAGAAAGAGACAGGTAGGAACCTGAAATATCTTAGATCTGGTCGAGGTGGAGAATTTACATCAAATGAATTCAATCTATTTTGCAATGATAGAGGAATTAGAAGATAGATGTTTGCACCTAGAACACCTCCACAGAATGGTATAACAGAAAGAAGAAATAGATCTATCTTGGATTGTGAAAGGACATTGTTGATTGAAAAGAATGTGGCACATAAATATTGGAAAGGAGTTATAAGCACTTCTCTCTACACTCTTAACCGGGTACAAATCAAGAAAGGTACAAATCTGACACCCTATGAATTATGGCATGGGCATGCACCGAGTGTTAAATACTTTAGAATCTTTGTAAGTAAGTGCTATATATTAAAAGACACTAGGAATGGAAAGTTTGATGCTAAGAGTGATGAAGGCATATTCCTAGGATATTCCACAAAAAGTTAAAGCTTATAAGTGTTTGAACTCTAACACTAACAAAATTATGGAAAGTGTGAATGTCAAAATTGATGAGTATGCAGAAAGAAATGAAGCTGACAGCAAAAGAGAACTAGAAGATTATAGATATTTTGTGTACATTGAGGAAGAAGAAGAGGTAAGTAATAGACTTGCACCTGATGTCGAGTCTTGGGTAAGCAATGCCGAGCGACAGATAGATGCTATCGAGCATCAGGAAAACAATGCCGAAAGAGAACAAGAACATGCTGAGCTACAAGAAAATGCTGCTGAGTATCAAGAAGAGGTTGCCAAGCATTCAGAAGTTGAATCTGATAATCTTGTTGGGGAACCTGATGAAATAGAGGAGAGAAGAGCTGAACCTATTTTGGCAAAATATGTAAGAAGACATCAGAAGCCTGAAAAAATAATTGGAGACAAACATACTAGAATTCTGACCAGAAGTAAGACAATGGATCCAATATGATTACTGTGTGAATTTGAACCTAAGTCAACTAGTGAGGCATTGGAGAATGAAGACTGGATACAAGCAATGAATGAAGAGATTGACCAGATTGAAAAGAATGATACTTGGACTTTGGTGCCGAGACCTGAAAACAAAAATGTTATAGGAACAAAGTGGGTGTTTTGGAATAAGATGAATGAAAATGGTGAAATAACTAGGAACAAAGCTAGGCTGGTATGCAAAGGCTACACACAAGAAGAAGGAATAGATTATGGGGAGACATTTGCCCCTGTAGCTAGATTGGAAGGAATAAGAACTCTACTTGCATATGCTTCTTATAAAGATTTCAAGGTATATCAAATGGATCTCAAGTCTGCATTTTTAAATGGTATACTAGAAGAAGAAGTTTACATAGAACAACCAAAAGGTTTTATTGATCCAAACATAAGACACATGGTGTGAAAACTGAACACAACACTATATGGATTGAAGCAAGCTCCCAGAGCATGGTATGAGAGGTTGGACAACTACTTGATACAAATTGGATTTTCAAGAACAAATGACACAAGCAATCTGTACATGAAAGATGAAGAAGGTAAAGGTATCCTGTTGACAAAAAAATTTGTGGATGACATTATTTTTTATGGACAAGATGCATTGTGTAAAAGATTTTCAAATGAAATGCAAACTAAATTTGAAATGAGCATGTTTGGTGAGATCAAATTCTTTGTTGGTTTACAAGTATATCAGATAAAGAAAGGAATTTTCATTACACAGTCTAAGTATGTTAATGAAATACTGAAAACTTTTGGGATGGAAGATGCTAGACCAGTGAGTACTCCTATGGTTACTGGACAAAAGTTATCTAAGAATGATGATGTTGTAGAAGTGAATCAGACTTTGTATAGATCCATGATTGGAAAATTGTAGTATAATGTACATAGTAGACCAGATATTACACTAGTTATTGGGATTGTGGCAAGATTCTCTACCAATCCAAAGGAAACACACATGATGGCTATGAAAAGAATTATGAGATACTTGAAAGGAACTACTACCTATGGTCTATATAATATGAAGGATGAAAATTTTGAACTCAGAGTTTATACAGATGCTGATTGGGCAAGAAATGTAGATGACAGAAAGAGTACTAGTGGTGGAGCTTTCTTTCTTGGATAGAGATTAGTCTCTTGGATGAGCAAGAAACAAAATTGCATTTCCCAATCTACTGCCAAGGCTGAGTATGTTGTTGCTGCAGTAAACTATTCAAATTTGGTATGGATAAAAGAATTGTTGATAGGCATGAAAGAAGAAATCACTGAACATGTTATTTTTTGTGACAACACAAGTGCTATCAATATTTCTAAGAATCCAATGATGCACACTAAGACCAAGCACATAGCAATCAAGTATCACTACTTGAGAGAATTAGTACAAGATAAAGAAGTCCGAATGGAATATGTGAATACAAAAGAACAATTAGCAAACATATTCACTAAAGCTTTACCCAGAGAAGCTCATGAGTATTTGAGAAGTCAATTAGGGGTGCTTCCCCTAATTGAGGTTGCCTAGTCAAGCTAGGAGCACTGCATCAAATATGCTACAGTAGAATATTTGAAAAATTGATGCAGAAGATTGTCACACTTTAGGGCTGGCCTAGAGTTGTGAAAAGGAGCAAAGACAAGGAATCAGTCATAAGCAAGATGATAAAGGGAGAAACACTGAGCTACACAGATATTATCTACATCTGATGGATGTATGTTTTAGTTGCTGCTTTGGCATTTTTTTCAAAGAAGGAGATGAACTGATATGATAACACATGACACTGAAAGGTAAGGGTGATGAACTGAAATGAAGGATCAGGATAGAGGGAGATCTAAATACTTCTTACGGTCACAGAAGTGAGGCTTATAGGATTCTAAATCAGAATGAAGCTAAGGATATTATAAATAATTCTTTGATGAACAGATAAGTTTTTTTATTGGTTGGTAATCCATGTGTTATTCAGGTGATATCATATGGTGTTTCCATCAATGCCAAAGAGGGAGATTGTTGGAAACTACAATTGAAACAATTGTTGTATTGTCATTAATGTCAAACCTTAATTGGTAAGACTGCTGCTACTTAGGAAAGTACTATATCTATTGTATTTTTGTGAAGGATTGGGGCAAGGTTGGTAACAATAGCACCTAGGGAAAGGTTGAGTTATCTTGATACTACAAAGTGTACTTGACTATGTTGTACAATGATGAGACAATGTATTGTTTATACGAGTAAGATTGAAGACTAAACTGGTAGGCTTGACCGAGAAAAAATAGAGAAATCATGTTTAAGCTGAGTAATGTTAGTGTCGACCGAGTCAGTGTATGCCGAGCAAAAATTCTAGTGTCAACCAAACAACAATTAATTGCCAAGGAAGACAATATAAGTCAAGGAAACATTTTTGGTAATGACCGAGCTTTCTACATGAAGACCGCATAGTTGATCATAGTATTGATTGAGCATCATCATTTTTGTATTTGAGGAGAATTTAGTTTTGGAGCTGACATTGTTGAATTCTTGGATTACGTAAAATGTGTTGACTTTATTTATTGATTGTTTGAAAGCATTAAATGCACTGTAAAATGTTTTATTGTAAATCTTTAAGAGATTTGAGATGATTCTAGAAGTGAAGCCAAAGAACATGAAGAGGGTAGATTCAATGAATCTGACCTAACCCTAAGATCTATGAATGAGATTGAGTAGCATAAGATGAGTTAACCTAATTGAGGAAAGTATTAAGGGAACCTGAGCATTGGATATGCATGTGCATGGGTGATAAAGAGAATGCTGGAAGATCGGTAAAGTTTTATTGACTGTATAACCAGAAAAGGCTGAAGGAGAATTGTGGTGGTTGCTTGAAGAAAAGTTTCGAGCATATCAGAGATGGAGATGGAAAAGTTTCAAAGTCAGTAAACTAGCATTAGTGTATGGAATCAGATCTGATATTTGCAAAGTGAGTTGTATGTTTTTCAGATAAATATTGCTGCTACTTTCTAACCATTGTAACAGTCAAAATCCTTTTAACAGAGGTTGACCTAATAGTCATATGTTAAATCCTTTGAACAAGGTTGCATTCTAATGGAGTGTATGTAAGTCCTATAACAAGCCTCACTTTTAACAGGGTGATTCAAATCCTTTAACTGGGTCACACCTAACAGTGTGTATTGTAACCTTTGACATGGTTGGCTTTTAACCGAGCTCACTTTAGAAGAGTGAAAATAATAGTAGCATGTTACAAAGTGGTTTTTCCCACATTGGGTTTCCACTATAAATCTTGGTGTTAATACTTGTGTGAATGTTTTGGTTTGAACATTTTTGTGTTTTACAAGTTAAGTTACAACTAGGTAGTGGATTGCATTGTTATATGTTTCTATTATTGAATCAGTGATGACCGAGTTTGTTTTAGTTATTAGATCTGATTTAAGGAAAAGTTTTTAAGTTTGTCTTATAGATCAAGACCTGAGAACAACTGATTCACCCCCCCTCTCTATTGTTCTAAATCATATTAACAATCCTATGGTCTCCAGTATACCTCAAGACATGTCATATCCAATTAGAGTCCTTTGAAGCTTCATTTGAGTTAGTCTTTTTGTCTCCTCTCCAAAAAGGATTTTGCATCTACAATAACGCAATCAAACATCAACACAAACTAAAAAACAATCTGTGCTTCATGATTTTATCTCCTTGTATGTTTACTGATTCACATTGATATTTTTGCATATTTTGTTCCCTTGAGCTCTTCGATGATGTCCATTATCGGATTTCGAGAGTGATGAATGAGGGAAAAATCTTTTCTTTATTTTCTGCTTGGAGTGAAAATCCAACAACTTTGGAAATTTTGGATTGAAATGGTGTCCATCTGTAAGAGCCTCCATCTCAAATTGGATGCCCATGAGTACCTTGACCATTGATACCTAGGAAATTCAAGGAAGTTTGATCTAACTATTCTCTTTTTAAGTGAGTTCTTATTCCTATTGTGAAATGCAATCTTACCTAAGGCTGTGAACGATAAAGGGTCACTATGGGTAATTCACATTGGATTTAGAATGATCTCTTGACTATTTGATGTGTTTGGTATGCAAGGAATATTCAGGTCATCACAACATTTATGTTTTGATGCTTATACGAATTGCTATATCAAAATGGACATGATATTCAGGTCATCCTGGCTTTTGTGCCTTGGTGCTTATATCTAATCTGACATTCTAAAAACAAAATCAATATTCATATGTCCATGCTTGTCTAGCCAGTCAGTGTTGTATTGACCCTTTAACATACAAATTGATATTCATATATCTATGGTTTCATAACTAGTTGACATTGTATTTATTTATCTGATTACCTAAAAGTTCAATGATGAAAAAGAATCGACACATGATCAGTGACTAAGTCCTAGGTCTTAGGTTTGCATCTCATTTTGCTTTGCACTTTGCACTTTGCATATTTGCATGATCTCACATTTTTTGCATGAACTCAAACACTAAAAATGATTCTTCAAAATTTTACACATCTTACAAGAGCTGGATCTCACACAAAGGTTTCCTCGTAAAACCACAAGCAGTCACTGTCCGGGGTTAAACATCCTTTTTGACATAAGATGGAGTACTTGTCTTCATCAATCCCTACAAAAAATATCATGTGTATTGTTGCATTTACATTTCATTTCATTATCATTCCATCTATTGCATTACATACATGTGTGTTTAACATTCCATAGCATAATCAAAATCATACATTTTCCATAATCAATTGCATAAATCCATACATTTGAAAGAAATAATTGCATTGCATAAATCTATACATACATTCTACATTAATCATGGCATTTATATCACATGATATCATCATAAATAAAAAATATGACAAGTACAAATGAAGTCATAACAAAAATCTTGATCTCATATCATATAACTTGAACTAGTCAAGGGTGCACCACTGGCACAAAGTACAAAAGAATGAGCTCATATGAGCTATTAGAAGTCAGATCACTGTATATGAACAAAATGTCAAAAAATAGAATATCAAGATAGATCAGTTGTCAGCCTAATCCTCTACATCTGGTGGAGGTGGTGATGGTGCATCTGGCACTGCCTTAGCTCATGGTGCCCTCACTCCCTTTGAAGCTATCATATACTATGAATATGTGGGAACTCTCTAAGCTGATGGAACAATAGAATAATATGCTGAGACATAATATGAGGCTTGAGCTATCTGGTGTGTCACCTCTACCTATAATCTCCTGACATCTACCTCTCAAAATAGAAGCTTCCTCTCTAGCTCCTTCCGTTGTATATCATGAGTAGCACTTTGTAACTTCAGGTCCCTGACCTATAGCTTGAGCTGTCTAATAGTCTCCTAAGTAGACAACGCATGTCTAGGACCAGTATCTATAGTGGGAATCTCTATATCATCTATTGGCTAATCAACAGCCTCTGCTCTCTACGCCTTATGGTGTCTCACCTTGGCCCCTAGATCAAAATTGGTCTCACCCTGTGTAGGATCAGGACCATCACCTACATCTTGTTGTGCACCCAGAACCTCATCTACACTTCTAATGCTACCCAAAGTGCCACCCTCTCCTCTAGTGGACCTCCTCTATAAAACTACAGGCCTACCTTCTACAAAACTCATAAGACAAGGTGGTCTCATGTGACTATATGGTCTCTATGGTGTCACCACTACTCTCAGTCTCACAGGTGTAGGCTGGGGCATCAGAATTTGCACATCACATCATCTCTGGCCTCAACCCATCAGTGCCCCTATCACATCCATCACCTCCTCTATACTAGGGATCAGCTTAGTGGGATCTAAAAATCTATAAATAGGATGCTCGGTGAGCCAAGCAATGTATCCATCTGTAACTCCAACATGTACAACATCTAGATGGTAGTCCCAGTCTCTGCCAACAATACTACTATACTCTTGTGCACAGAGAGCATATGACAACCGTGCTTTCTATCCTAGGCTAATCTCTCAAACTATATGTGCATATGTGTTTTAGTCCTGTGGGGCATCCTAAATGATATGATACTACTACCACACTCTAGTAATGATGAATATCTTGATCACAGTGGTGCATCACCCAATCAACAATTGGCTCTGAAAGAAATAACTGAATTGCTCTTAGGTAGTAGGCCAGGCCTCTATCTGTAAATAAGGATGCTAGAGCACAAATGTCATATCATTGAGGACACACCTCCAATACTCATTATGGCTCATGTGCACCTGTGTGACATATCCTAAATAAATGTAAATCACTAGCTCCTGTGGCTGGCGCTGACTCTGAAAAATCGGTCTGCATACTAGGATGTGATCTTAGGTCCAAATCTAAAGCACTATAGCACATGAAGGAAATGACTTTCCCTCTTGATACACTACCTTGTGCATCTTAGAGAACATATGAGCCAGTATACACTGACCCCAACCCAACTCAGAAGGAGTGGCCATCAAACATGCAACCATAGGGGCTGAACCCATCAAGAGACCATTTTGCTGACGGTCGGACATGATGATACCTCCTATCATACCAGCTACTATACACTCTAACCTATGGGTCTACCCATATCTCTGAACTAAGGAATCCCAAGAGATCGACTGTGTTAGTTGTGTATCATCTCCAAAAAATCTCCAGAAATCATGTAAACCTAAGTTCCCCAAACTCACATAGTCTGGATGCGGGCCATGGACTGGAATACATAGAATATAGTATATGTCCTTTGGTGTGACTATCAACTCTCCAGTAGGCAGATGGAAGGTTTGTGTCTCATAGTGAAAGTGCTCGATCAATGCAATTAGAAGCCCATGGTTTACCCGAATCTCAGGTAACCGGATCAGATGCTCAAACCCACATGACGCCAAATGCACCCTCATTGGATCAAGAAGTGACACGTAGAATCTCTGAGTGGCAAGGTGTGATATACAAACACAGACATTAGGATAGATGACCTAGACATCATAGAAATAGGGTATCCTATCAATAACTTGGTTGAAAAAAATAGGCTCAAAGTATAGAAATTCAAAGGTTGACTATCTCAAAAGGTACATTAAATGCTATGGAATAGGCCTAAGAAATTAGAAAATCCAAAAATTTGACCTAAAAGGGTGATTTTAGCTCACTGTTTTCCATACGACAATACAGTCTGGTATCAAAACTCGTATGAGTTTCAACAAGGTCTCATATGAAAAACCATGGTATAACCACTTCTCAAATCAATTAACATGCCTCTAAACTATATAACACTGGCTTTTCTTGCTAGATTTTGATTTTCATCCTGAAGGGGGCATGGTATTGCACATCAATCAAATTTTTAAATCAAATATCTTTCTTTCAGTGATCAAGACAACAACCACATCTAATTGTTGATTCATCACAAGTCCACATCGCTTGGGGCACATCACTTGGGGCGTATCAAATTCATCAAGATCCATATCAATCTGGTATTCTCTTCATCTTGTGAACTATATTAGCTCTTCGTAACCATCAGTTCAGTCGTGTTATTTTCTTGGTTCTTCATAACTGAAGGGTTCAGATGTGATACCACTACATTTCTTTTGATGACCAGGTCTAGAATTAGGTCACTCACTTCTTCGTAATCATAAGGTTCAGAATCAAGTGTTTTGGCACTTCTTCGTAATCACTGGTTCATTGTTGATATAACTAGCATCATCTTGATTCTTTGGTCAACTAGGACTTGAATCACAACATCTTCAAATCTTTCAATCGGTTTATGTCTTGGAATTGGTTAGTCTCTCAAGATCAGTTTCTCCACCACATAACTGAGTCCGCATCTTTATCATACACAGATTATTCTTTGAACCACTACACTTCGCACAATGATTCAACGAGGGGCAAAATGTAATACCCCAAAAATGGGCTATGATTTTATTGACCTCCTACATCATCAAATTGAATGAAATCGACATCAAATTCCTAACCTAAGGCACATCTAAAAATTGAAACCTAATTGATTTCATTCTAATTCTGCATTGGGAATATTCCTTGAATATTCTTATTTATTCTAATTATCTTTAATTTAATGATTATTTGGCGATAAATCTTATTTATCCTAAAATTTGATTAATTGAATATTCTGAATATTTAATTAATTAAGTTTAATTCTGCCACTTAATTATTTAATTAAATTTAATTCTATTTATTCTTAATTATATTATTTAATTTTGATAATTAATCAAAATTGCTAAAAATAATTAGTTGAATTCTCATTTAATTGATTAAATCTAAATTGTCAATATTTAATAATATAGTTTTGAATAAAGTTTGATTAAATAATTGATTAACCCATAAATCAGTTATTCTTAAATTTAAAAATTAGTTAAGTTGGAGATAAATCACTTTTATTTTTAAAATTAATTCATAAATGTTATGCACATTCAAAGAGAAGTAAAAATTTGAATCAGAAAATCAAAACCAGTTGTTATATTTTAGAAATCAACATCTATTTTAAATTTAAAGTTGATCTAAACTTCTGATTTAAGTCAAAAATTTGTCTTTGCATGATTTTGTGAGTTAACTAATTCTGATTTCTTGTTAACTCAAAAATCAACATGAGTTCATCAAGAGTGATTTATGGCTTTTCTCCATGCGTCCTCAAGCCCTAGATTTCTATAAAAGTAAGGGTCAGCTCTTCAATTTGAGATCCACAATCTCTCGAATTTGCATAATTACTCTGGTGAATTGACATTTGAAGAATTAAGCTTTTGCAACAAGAGACTTTGTGAGATCAATTCATAGCATAGCATTCATTTTTCATACTAGTTCATAGCATCTTAGATTAATCTGCATATCATTTCAATTTAACTCTAGATTAGTTTCATATCAAGTTTTTCATATTATTGCATAGAAAACACAAAAATATAGATTAATTTGCATACAATTCCACCTTCATCTTTTTGCATTCAAATCCTTCATTTAGGTGTTGCATTGTCACTGGTCTCGATTTCAATCTGAGAACATCATACTCGCACCTACTAGAAGGTAGTAAATCACCTGGTTAGCTTAGTTTCAATTACTTGCAGATTTTGATTTTGCTAATCTCTAATGTTTTACTAAAGTGTTGTGTCCACAACTAGGTACAATTTTCACACACACAATTAATAGCTTTTATTTTTTGCACTTCTATGATATTCAACCACTTATTCAACATTTTTTTATAATGAAACCAAAAGGAGCATCAATTTTACCTTAAACTTAGTTGATGAGGAAACAAAGAACCCACCCTTAGTTGACTGCTCTGTATCTTTGGAAATTGAACACCATTGGAAGTGGAAATTCATGGACCACTTCTAATGGTGTTCATGGTACTTAATGGTAGCATGAACACCATTAGAAGTGTAGAGATTAGGGTTTCAAACCCATAACAAATGAAAACAATTTGAAAAAAAATGTACCCCTTGTAAATTTGAATTTATTGCAAACATTTTGGGGGTTTTTTTTTCCATGTTCAGGACATGATTTTATGTCCAGGACTCAGAGCACATCATTATTTTCTATCTGCAACTAAGGGAACACAATTAAATAGAGGTTTTATTCTAAATTTTCTTGTGGGTCCCTTTTTTAAAAGACTTTAGGAATTAAAGAGATAGTTTGGGCTCTCTTCAATCTCTAATATGAGTTGTATTACCATTTAAGGATACAGATATTTTGGGCATTAGGAAGATAGTCATCTAATCTCTTTGATCCCCATTTAAACTTCTCGAAGATGCCAATCATTTCTACTCATTGAAGATATCTTGTTTCAGTCTCTTTGATTATCGATGGGGGTCACATCTTAGATTCCAATCAATGATCTTCAATGACTCTTATTTTATTATGACCATTTGACAATGCACTATCACCCTTAATCAACAATGGGCATTCAAATTTGTATCCTAGGGTTCAACTTCCAATGATCAAAATAGTCTTCTACCAAGAAGAGAGAGAAAAACTCAATGCCTTGGTCTCTCTAATGACCTCCTTTGTGTCATTCCTTAGTTTCAATCAATTGTAAGTCTGCACTTCTCCAAGGGCACACAATTGTACACAATTAATAGCTTTTATTTTCCACACTTCCATGATATTCAACCACTTATTCAACATTTTTTTACAATGAAACCAAAAGTAGCATCAATTTTACCTTGAACTCAGTTGATGAGGAAACAAAGAACCCACCCTTAGTTGAGTGCTCTGTATCTTTGGAAATTGAACACCATTAGAAGTGGAAATTCACGGGCCACTTCTAATGGTTTTCATGCCACTTCTAATGGTGGCGTGAACACCATTAGAAGTGTAGAGATTAGGGTTTCAAACCCATGACAAATGAAAACAATTTGAAAAAAATGCACCCCTTGTAAATTTGAATTCATTGCAAACATTTGGGGGGTTTTTTTTTCCATGTTCAGGATATGATTTTCTATCAAGGACTGAGAGCACATCATTATTTTTTATCTACAACTAAGGGCACACAATTAACATAGGTTTTATTCTAAATTTTTGACAGTTCATAGTTAAACAAAGTTTCATTGACTTGTGATTGAATTTTTAATAGATTTTATTTTCTGCACTTTCATGATTTTTAACCACTTATTCAACATTTTTTACAATGAAACCAAAAGTAGCATCAATTTTACCTTGAACTTAGTTGATGAAGAAACAAAGAACACACCCTTAGTTGACTGCTCTGTATTTCTAGAAATTGAACACCATTAGAAGTGGAAATTCACGGGCCACTTCTAATGGTGTTCATTCCACTTCTAATGGTGGTGCAAACACCATTAGAAGTGCAAAGATAAGGGTTTCAAACCTGTGACAAATGAAAACAATTTGAAAAAAAATAAAAAAATGTACCCTTCATTAAGCAAATGCCAAAAAATTGAATCTCTTACCAAGGCTACAATGATATGGTTGAAATCAAATGCCTATTACTCTTGATGCTTGCTTGGGTTTGAGAAGAGCAATGTAGAAGAGATGAAGATGCCACAACTTACAAGCTAGATGCATATAGGGGGTGTCCACATACAACTTCCCCCCTTACCGCCTCCTTCATCACTCCTTTGCTCGCGGACTATATATGCCAAAATGAAATAAAATGAAATGTGCCGGTAGGTGGGATATATGTATAAAATTTAACTTTTTCTTTTTTTACTTCTATTCCTGTGTTGGTTGGAATTAAAACCCTAAAGATTGGTCGTAATTCTGACCAACACGGGAATAGAAGTAAAAAAATCTCAAATTTTTCTTCTATAAACCGACCATGGAATATCATTTTATAACTTGGTCATAAATGTTGGTCTAAAAAATGGATCAAATGTACTAGTGTTAGGAATTTCAGTTCAATTTTTAATGCTATGATCGAGACTATGAGAGGAGATAAAAGAGAATTCAAGTGGACACATGGAGATGATAAAAGTTTTGAGACTCTGAAGAAGAAGGTTGTTGAATTTCCTGGTTTAACATTGCCTGATTTCAATAAGGCATTTCAAGTGGAATGTGATGCAAGTGGAAGTGCAATAGGAGTTGTATTGAGTCAAGAAGGTAAACTTGTTGCTTTCTTTAGTGAAAAGTTGAATGATACAAGAAGAAAATATTGTATGTATGATTGAGAATTCTATTCTATGGTTCAAGCACTGAAGAAATGGAGACATTATTTGATACTGAGTGAATTTTTATTGTATACCAATCATAAGGCTTTACAGTATTTGGGTAGTCAAAATAAGTTGAATCAGAGACATATGAAGTGGGTTGAGTATTTGCAAAGTTATACATTTGTGATAAAGCATAAGAGTGGAGTCACTAACTGAGTTGCTGATGCATTGAGTAAAAGAAGATCTTTGATGACCGAGATGAAAATTGAAGTTCTTGGCTTTGATGACATGAGATATTTGTATGAAACTAATCCTGATTTTTCTAAACCATGGAGAAAGTGCATAGCACCTATTCAAGATCAACCGAGTACAAAATGGGAAGAATATTTGATTAAAGAAGGTATGTTGTTTAAAGGTATTCAGTTGTGTATACCTAGAGGAGCAATGAGAACTAATTTGATCAAGGAGAAACATAGTAGTGGTTTGGCTGGACATTTTGGTGTTGATAAAACATTGAATTTGCTTAAGGAGTAATACTTTTGGTGACAGTTGTATAAGGATGTTCAAAAATTTGTGAAAAGTTCTAGAATTTTTCAAGTTGCAAAAGGAGTAAGTTAGAATACTGGATTGTATACACCAATTTTTGTTCCTAAGAAACCTTGGATTGACATCAGTATGGATTTTTTTCTTCGCTTACCGAAGACAGTAAGAGTTAATGATTCAATATTTGTGGTTATGGATAGATTTTCTAAAATGACACATTTTATACTTTGTAGAAAGACATCATATGTAGTACATATAGCAGATCTTTTCTTTAAGGAAATTTTCAGATTGCATGGATTACTGAGGAGTATTATCTCTGACCGAGACAATAAATTTGTTGGATACTTTTGGAAGACCCTTTAGAGAAAGTTTGTCACCAAGTTTAAATATAGTTCTACATTTCACCCACAGACCAATGGACAGACATAAGTTGTGAATAGAAGTTTGGGAAATCTTTTGAGATGTTTACTTGGAGATACACCAAGTAATTGGGATTCTATGTTGGCACAAGTAGAGTTTGCATATAATAATTCAGTGAATAGGAGTACTGGAAAGTCACCCTTTGACATTTTAAATGACATACATCCGAGAGGTATATCATATTTGAGAGACATTATTGATGAAAGAAAGAGAAGTGTTGAAGGAGTAAAGTTTGCTAAGTACATGAAGACATTGGATGGAGATGTGAAATATAAGTTGGAGAAAAGTAATTAGAAATATAAAGACAGAGCTGATAGATCAAGAAGACATAAGACTTTTGTAGTTGGTGATGAAGTAATGGCTCATTTGAAGAAAGGTAGATTTCCTACTGGAACATATGGGAAGCTAAAAATGAAGAAGTTTGGACCTTGCAAGATTCTAAAGAGATTTGACAGTGGAAATGCATATGAGATTGAGTTACCTGATGACATGGATATATCACCTATTTTCAACATTGCTGATTTGAATGAGTATCATGAGTCAGATGAAGAAATGATAGTACCAATTGATTTTCCTAAGAAATAGACAGAGGAAGTTGAACATATTTTGGAGCAAAGAATTGGCAGAAGTACAAGAGGAAAATAGTATATGGAATATAAAGTGGAAGAATAGACCGATTGAAGACAGTTCATGGATTTCACAATCTAAGTTGGATTTAGCTCGAGTAATACCTATTTCATGATTTAGAGAATCATTTTCAAATATCCCCATGTGTCTAATGCAGGAGCATCTTGGGTCCTTGGCAATCCTATATCACCAAAAATATGTTTGTGTGTTCCTATGTTTCTTGGTTCCTTCTTTGACCAAGTTGGTTTGGTGTTGCTCAGTTTCCTTGATTCATCGGTGTTGGTCAATTATTTCCCTAGCGCTCGATTATCTTTGCTTACCGAGTTGTTTTTTTTGGATTTATGTTGAGGCTGACTCTTGCATTTATTATTGGTCATGAATTTAATGTTGGTACCTATCATTGGGAAGCATGCGGACCTAGATATGGTTGTTCCTTCCGTTGATGGTGGATCTGAAGGCCGACTTGTTTGGTAGCCTCTTGTATAAATGTAGTTATTTGGTTAGAGTTTAGGAGGCAATTTTTGGGAGTTATTTCAGTTAGAAGTTAGAAGATAGCAGATTAGAGATTGTGGGAAGATCCTCGCATGTTGGAGGACTTCTGTACTTGATTGTAATATTTGGTCTAAATTGATAAGGCCTTACAGCCCTACATGTATGAACCAATTGAAGATAATATATGAAATTTTTTTCATTCTCTCTCTCACTTTTGTGTGTTGTTTCTTCCACATGTGATCTCTGCAAGGGTGGATCTCATTAGGGTGTGCCTTTGGCCCCTCTCCCTATCCTACCTTATGTTAGAATGGTTCACTTGTACTCTATTTTCATATCATTTATTTTTTATGCTTATATCTTATCTTTGTTTTCTCACAACTGTCATACATAGGAAAATCTACCCGCAGCTTGGGCATCTTGTGGTAAGTTATCTTTACTATCTCCTTTTTTCTTTGGACAAGTGGACACTTTTCTTACCTAACTTGAAAATCAAGTCATCATAACTAATCCTTATTATCTCTTGGCAATCTTCTTTCATGTCGATTAGGAATCATGACTCAAAAAATTTTCACTCAAGAAGAAGAGAGAGCCACATCTAAACAATTCCAATATTTAAAAGCTAACTTTGATAGATTGCAGAAAAAATATGATACATCCTCTAATAAATATTCATGGTTCACAAGGTACACTAAGGAAGAAGAGAGAGAAATGAAATCCTTATTTAAACAACTCCAATCTTTGCATTCTAGAATCCAACACTTGGAGAAAGAAAAAGATACATCCTCTAGCCAACATTATCGGAAAACAATGTATCCTTTATTTGAATCTTCTTCAAGAAAGGCAACACCACACTCTCACAAAAACTCTATCTTTAAAAAATATCAAATTGTTGACAAACCAATCTTGGATTGAGAATCTCTTTCTAACCAACCTATGTTTGACTGACCTATCTTTGATAAAGAAAATGAAGAAACAAAGAAAATATTTACTCCTTTTGGAGAATCTTATGAATCAACATTGGAAAAACTCCTTGAAAACAATCTTATAATATTACCTCCAACTACTTCAAGCGAACTTTCATTCATGGATACTTACTATGTGTATCATCGAAATAATGAACATAAAACTTCAAATTGCACAGAGTTGAAACACAAAATCCAAGATTTCATTGATGATGGCATAATTAGTGTTGACGATCCTAATGACTTACCTAATGAAGATAATTTTCTCAAGCTTGATCAAAATCATGAAACCATGTCTAGTAATTATTCTCACACTACCTCTACCTTACCCATTATACTTTCATCTCCTAAAGAAGAAAATCACTCCAAAATTCTACCATTGGAAAAATAACTTAATTTTTTTCATGCTACCTATGCATATCCTCAATGTCTACCTCTAAAAGAAATCCAAGCTAATATACATCTTTCTACAAGTCCCTTCCATGCTTCAAAGGTCATAGATCCCAAGCTTCCTTATGCTTCAACGTCTATCATACCTATCCTAAATGTTCCTACATCAATGCTTCATGAACCTCTCACACATATCCAAACCCCTACCTTGTCCCTAGAAGTGGTTCCATGTCAAGAGGACAATCTTAAGTGTAAAGAAATAAATATCATTAAAGATAAAGATCAAGATACCATCCATCCTTATCCAATGGTTGACCAAAGTATCATATCCCAAGAATCTCATAATGATTCCTTTCGAGAAGATATCCCTCCACCTCCTATATCTTATCCATCTCCTAAGAAAGATCAAGATACTCCTTCATTCATCTCTAAAGAGATTATTGAAAATTGAGAGAAAATTACTCTTCCTATATCGTCCAAATATCCTTGTCAAGATCAGAATACAGTAGCAACTCCTTGTCATAATCCTTCATATCCATCTCAAAAATATCCCATCTTTCCTACTCCTTCGCATAAGAATAAATCTTCTTAATCTTATGTTACTCCTATCAAATCTATTCATGATCCTATTAGTATAAAAATGGACCTTACAGATTAGAGCCTTGGCCATACTTCTCAATCTATGCATACACACTAGCTTATCCATGTGCACCCATACTTCCTCTTTCTCCTTTGAATTGACAAGTTTGAACTATGGAAGTTTGAACTATGGAAGTCACGAGCATCATATATCCTTCTATTTTCTATTCTTTCCATTATCTCACTCACTTGTTACCTCATCATGATCTTGCTTATCTAAAATTTTCCATCATTGTTCCTAAGCATTCTTTCCTTAATCGCAAACCATTCACTCATAATATCCATCATCCTTTATCTCTATTGTGCAATCTTATCACTATCATATCCAATTGACCCCTTGGTCTTGATCAAAATGAATAATGAAAAAATGCAAAATATGTTAACATAAGTCTCTTGACATGTCCACTCGTTGGACCACAAGTTTTCATGACACCATGTCATTATCCTATATGTTACCCAACACTACTTAATGATCTTATATTTCTATATTTTCTCTTTCCCTAGCTTGGGTACTCTTGAGGAGACTATCCCTGAGGGTTGCATTATCTTTCAGCTTCCTCCATCAGCTCGCTAATTCATTCATCATGTCCTATACTTTCCTAGACATTGGGTGAAAACCAATGTGATCTTGTTTTAGAACATGTAATCTCTAAAAAATTATAAATTAAAAAATGTTCCTAACAAAATTCTAAAAAAATCATATAAAATCTCTAAAAAATATATAAATCTCTAAAAAATCATATAATGTCCTAAAAAAATCATTATCTTGATAAAAATTAGAAACAAACTCTACTTGTAACCTATGTGCTTATATTTAGTAGCTTGTCACTTTGCGCTCCAAACCCTTTTGACATCGATATCTAATCTCCTTGGTCTAAGATTGATCTTTGTCTAGGGCTAGTGGGCATGAACTATATTCTCCATTGTTGTGTGATGGTGTTTTCTTAGTAACTCACATCAGTGTTTCTCAACACTACCCCAAACATTGTTTCTCAACACTTCCTTTGACATCGAGTGTTTCTCAACACTTATCAGATATATTACCTTGAGTTGATGCTTTGTCTGTAGTCTAGGGTTGTGCGATATTTCTCACCTACAGGCATGTGTCCTAGTGAGTCAATGATTATCTTTATCTTTTTTACACTACACTTAAATTAAAATGACTAAGTTGTGCTTAATGATATTTTCTTTGTATGTTGTCTATTATTGAAGATTTTCATTTATGTTCCCTCCTTGGTTTCTCCATGATTTTACAAATAGAGGACTAGGGGCATGAGGCATATTTTATTTGATTTATGTTTGTGGTGTGATTCCACTAATCTTAAGTTGTCTAATAAATTAGGTTTTTGTGATAAGAACCTCCATCACGATTGGAACACCACACATATCTTGACCTTCTTTATTCATACACTTAGGTGAGGTTGTAATTATCTCCTTGATTGTTACATTATGTTTTCTTACACAAGAACCATTCATATCATCCTAGACTCTTATGCCTTGATGCTTATGGTTACTTGTAACATTAATTTGGAAACCATGTTTAGGTCATCTTTTCCTACATTATATCCAATATAAATCATATTCATATCTTTATAGTCGTGCTTGCACTAGTGATGGTTGTATGATCATGTGATGTCCCTTAATAAGGCTCGATGATAGAAACAAGGACCTTTTTATTGACTCTTGCAAGCTGCACTTTGCATCTTCATAGGAGTTTGCATTTTTAGGGTTCATTCTAGTTTGTATATGAGTTAGGAGAGGGTCTCCTTTATCATTATTGGACAAATTTGGTCATCCTTTTTCAACAATCTTGATTCATTTTTGGGATCGAAACCAAAATTCCAAATTTCATTTTGTTGTTCTTTTGAGGTTTATCTTTTTCATCCTTTGAGGCAAAAATTGATCATATTTTCTTCATAATCACTTTCTTTGACCTAATGCAAATAAGATACCTTCTTGGTCAACCTTATTCAAATTGGGGCAAATTTTCATCACTTGGTGGTCAAACTTGATCTTGTGCTCTTATCAATCATCTTGAACCTTATCTTATCCTATTTTGATCAAATTTATCTCATTTTTGCATCTTGATGCAGGAGCATCCTGGGTGTAAGAGCAATCTTGCATCACCCAAAAATATTTCTATTTTTATTTTCAATAAGGGCTATTTTGTGCAGAGCTGCTATTTATGGAAAGTTACTATTTTTGGTAATTTTTGTATGTGCTCAGAATGATCTGATTTCTTTCTTGGAGGTTCATTTTGGTCATATAAGTCTGCCAGTAAAGTTTCATTGCCAGATCAAGTGTATATTGGAAGATATTGAAGATTTTCGGTATTGGCAGCAGGGTACAGAAACTTTGAACTCAGTTTTGAAGGCTTTAGAGGCCCCGGATGAGGTCAAAAATTTTGGTGACGGGCGCTTGCACCGGTCAAGCCTGTAGAGCACTTCGTGGCGTTTCTGAAATGGGGTTATAGTAGCCGATCGGGTCAACTGGTGATGACTTATGGTCTTCGGAAGTTGGGCCACCTGAAATGGCGAAAAATAATTTTCTTCAAAATTTCTGTTCGGGTTTCAAAGGTTATCTTGAGCCGACTATGATGTAATAAAATGTAAAATAAAATAATGCTAAGTTTGGTCGGCCTTATTGGCTAAAATTCTGGAACCTTCCCAGGTGGTGGAAAATTGCCTATATAAGGAAGGCTGTATTATTGTCTTAGGCAGTTCAGAATAGTTCTGGGTAGTAGATCTGGGTATTGATTCGAGGCTTTGTCCTAAAGAATATTGTAAGGGAATGCCCATGTGGCTTTGCATATTGTAATTCTGAAAGTTTGTAATTCCACATTTGTGGAGATAATAAGAAGCCAATTTTCTATTCTTGCATATTGTTGTTGTTTCTCTATTTCTGTTATGTGTTTGTGGTATTAAGGGGAGCACCCTTCATCAAGTGGTATCAGAGCAGAGGTTCTTGAGTGTGTAAACAGATCGCCGATTGCGAGGCAGTTTGCACCAGGACTGTGGTTAGGGTTTCAGCGCGCATCGCAAAAATGCCTCCACAAAGACAACGTGGCGGAAGACCTGGTGTTGTGGCACCTGAGGTTAGAGAGTTGCAGAGACAAGTGCGAGCATTGCAAGAAGAGATTCGTAGAGAAATGAATCTTAATGTCAGAGATGAAAGTGAGGATGAAGCCGAAGAAGAATATCAAGAAGGAGAAGTTGAAATTGTGAACCAGGAGGAAGAAAGACTTTTTCGGGTGATTTCCAAGATTGGGAAAAGACCTAAGATTGAGGTTCCTACATTTTCTGGAAATCTTAACCCAGAGGAGTTGATCGACTGGATCAATGAATGTGAGGAATATTTTGAGTATGAAGATGTTGAAGATTCTGATAGGGTCAAATTTGCGAAGGCCAGATTGAAGGGTCATGCGAAGATCTAGTGGCAAGAAATTCAATTGGAGCGAAATAGAAGAGGGAAAGATAAAATCACAAGATGGGATCGGATGGTGGATAAATTGAAGCGACGGTTCATTCCTGTTGATTATGAGCTTGACCTACTGAAGAAAATGCAGAGTTTGAAGCAAGCAGGAAGATCTGTTCAGGAGTATACAGAGGAGTTCTATCGACTTCTCATCAGAATAGGCCATGCAGAAGCTGATAAGGAGAAAGTTGCCCGATACCTTAATGGGTTAAGGCCAAGCATCCAGGAGGAGCTGAATCTGGTTCGAATGAACAGTATTGAAGAGGCATACCAGTTTGCCCTAAAAGTAGAGGAAAAGCTGAACAAGAAGTTTGAGAGCAGACAAAACGGAAGAGGTCGCGGTGGATGATCTGGTGGACGATCATATGGTGGCCGAAATGAAGATCCAGAAAAGAAGGATGAGGCTAGTAGCAGTTAGAATCAGCGAGGAAATAATTCCAATCACTTCCAAGATCAGAATAATAGAGATCAAATTGGAAGAGGAAGAGGACAAGGATCTGGAAGAGGTGGTTTCCATGGAACATGTTTTCACTGTGGAGAAGAAGGTCATAGGGCATTTGAATGTCCTCAGCGCCAAGGCAGAACAGACAGAAGAAATGAAGGCCAGGCCAGAGTTGCACATGTAGATGAAGATGCCAGATCATCAAATTCTGAAGATGCTGAAAGAGGAGAAACGTTGATTAACAGAAGAGTCCTGTTGAGTGGTGAGAATGAACCTGAGCAAAGGAGGAGCCTGTTTCGCACCAGGTGCAAGTGTGAAGGTAAATGTTGTGATGTGATCATTGATAGTGGAAGCACTGACAATTTAGTGTCAGAAGAGATGGTGACAAAGTTGAAGCTTAAGAGATAGAAACACCCACATCCATATCGGATTGCCTGGGTACAGGATGACCACAAGGTCATGGTCAATGAACAATGCCTGGTGAAGTTCAAGATTGGCGGATACCAAGATGAGGTATTGTGTGATATCATATCTATGGATGCATGTCATATGTTGTTGGGTAGACCATGGCAGTTTGACAGATGTGCTGTACATGATGGTCATGCGAATACCTATTCCCTGACAAAGGATGGAGTGTGGCATAAGCTAAAACCATTGAAGGAGACTGAAGAAAAGGTATGTGGTAATGCAAGGATAACTTTTTTTGATGGAAGAAATTTCCTAGATGGTATGAGGCATGAGCATGTATGTTTTGCTTTAATTCCAAAAGCTGGTAAAGAGAAAGTAGAAGATGTTCCTGTAGAAGTTGCAGATTTGTTGAATGAGTTTCAGGATATTGTATCCGATAACGTGCCTGATGGATTACCACCGGTCAGGAAGATCAGTCATCAGATGGACTTGATCCCAGGAGCGAGTTTGCCGAATAAGGCAGCACACAGAATGACACCTGTAGAAAGTGAGGAGTTGAACAGACAAGTACATGAACTGTTACAAAAAGGATTGATCCGTGAGAGTCTGAGTCCCTGTGCTGTACCTACGGTATTAGCACCAAAGAAGAATGGAGAGTGGAGGATGTGTACAGATTCCAGAGCAATAAATAAGATCACAATCAAGTACAGGTTTCCATTGCCACGAATGGATGATATTATGGACTGTTTGAGTGGAGCTGTGTATTTTTCAAAGATAGATCTGAAAAGTGGATATCATCAGATTCAGATCAGGGAGGGAGATGAATGGAAGACTTCCTTCAAGACAAAGGAAGGACTATATGAGTGGTTAGTCATGCCTTTTGGGCTAACCAATGCACCGAGCACTTTCATGCGGCTCATGAACGAGGTTCTGAAAGAATTTCTGGGTAAGTTTGTCATTGTTTACCTAGATGATATTTTGATCTTTAGTAAGACATTGGATGAGCATATGATGCATATTCGTATGGTATTTGAGAAGTTGAGAGAAGAAAAATTGCTGATTAATTTGAAGTGCAGTTTTGTGAAGAAAGAGTTGGTGTATTTGGGGTTTGTAGTTTCAGGAGAAGGTCTAAAAATGGACCCAGAGAAGGTATAGGCTATCCTTGAATGGCCTACGCCAAGGAGTGCTACTGAGGTAAGATCTTTTCATGGTCTAGCTAGCTTTTATAGAAAGTTTATCAAAAATTTTAGCAGTATTTGTGGACCCTTGACTGAAACAATGAGAGGGGATAGAAAAGAGTTTAAGTGGACTAATGGGGCAGAAAAGAGTTTTCAATTGTTGAAACGAAAGGTTACAGAACAACCTGTTTTAGCACTTCCAGATTTTAATAAGGTGTTTCAAGTAGATTGTGATGCTAGTGGTACTACAATAGGAGCTGTTATGAGCCAAGAAGGTAAACCTGTTGCTTATTTCAGTGAGAAGTTAAATGATGCCAAGAGGAAATATTCTGTTTATGATCAAGAATTTTATGCTATAGTTCAGGCATTAAAGAAGTGGAGACATTATCTGCTTCCTAAGGAGTTTGTTTTGTATACTGATCATCAAGCTTTGCAATATTTGAATAGTCAAGGAAAATTGAATCAAAGGCATTTGAAATGGGTTGAGTTTTTGCAGAGTTATACATTTGTTTTGAAACATAGGAGTGGAAAGTCTAATAGGGTTGCAGATGCTCTTAGCAAAAGGCAACTATTGCTGACAGAAATGCAGATTGAAGTGGTTGGGTTCAAGGAACTTAAGAATTTGTATCCAGAGGATCCTGATTTTGGTGAAGCTTGGAAAGCTTGTACAGAACCTATTACTCTAGACAGGACGAAATGGTTGGATTTCATCATCCAGGATGATATGCTATTCAGAGGGAGTCAGTTGTGCATTCCACGAAGTTCTATGAGGGAGAATCTCATCAAGGAGAAGCATAGTGGAGGATTGGATGGACATTTTGGTCGTGATAAAACTGTTGGTTTGGTTAGTGAGAATTATTATTGGCCACAATTGCAGCAAGATGTGAAGAAGTTTGTACAGAGTTGCAGAGTATGTCAGATGGCAAAAGGAGTGAAGCAGAATACAGGGTTGTATCAGCCATTATCTATACCAGAGAAGCCTTGGAAGGATATCAGCATGGACTTTGTTCTTGGTTTACCGAGGACACAGCGGGGACATGATTCAATTTTTATAATAGTTGACAAATTTTCAAAGATGGCGCATTTCATTCCCTGCAAGAAGACTAATGATGCTGTTCATGTAGCAGAATTGTTTTTCAGAGAAGTAGTGAGACTTCATGGTTTGCCAAGGACCATAGTTTCAGATTGGGACACTAAGTTTGTTGGATATTTCTGGCGTACATTGTGGAAGAAGTTAAAGACAGATTTGAAGTTCAGTTCATCACATCATCCACAGACTGATGGACAGACAGAGGTGGTGAATAGGAGTTTGGAAAATTTGCTGAGATGTTTGGTTGGAGATAAGCCAACAGGATGGGATTTGATTTTACCACAGGCAGAATTTGCATACAATAATTCTATCAATAGGAGCACTGGTAAATCACCATTCCAGATTGTATATGGAAGTAGTCCAAGAAATGCATCTGAATTGAGGAAGATAGATAAAGGAGAAATAAGTAGTGCTGAAGCTGAGGATTTTGCAGAACACTTGAAGAACATCCATGAGGAGGTGAGGAAGCATATTACCAAATAAATGCATAGTATAAGGCTAAGGCAGATGAGAAAAGGAGGTATAAAGAATTTCAAGTTGGTGATGAAGTCATGGTTCATTTGCGGAAGGAGCGGTTTCTAGTTGGTACATATAACAAGTTGAAAATGAAGAGGTTTGGACCATGTAGGATACTGAAGAAACATGATTCAGGAAATGCATATGAGGTAGAATTGCCTACTGAGCTAAATATTTCACCAGTGTTTAACATTTCAGATCTGACAGAGTATCATGAGGGAGGTGTTGAAGATGGGATCACAGCAGCACAGTGGAGTATTCCAGCAACTAGTTCAGACACTAAGGAGATTGAAGATATACTGGATAGTCGTGTTGGCAGAAGCACAATGAACAGGACATATGAAGAATATCTGGTCAAGTGGAAAGGATGACCTGTTGAAGATTCATCATGGCTAACAAAGGAGGAGGTTAACCATCTTGGTTTTCCTCTGCACACCTAAGTCGTGACAGGGTCACTTCTCAAATTACCCTGGGTGTCTGATGCAGGAGCATCCTGGGTGTAAGAGCAATCTTGCATCACCCAAAAATATTTCTATTTTTGTATTCAATAAGGGCTATTTTGTGCAGAGCTGCTATTTATGGAAAGTTACTATTTTTGGTAATTTTCGTATGTGCTCAGAATGATCTGATTTCTTTCTTGGAGGTTCATTTTGGTCATATAAGTCTGCCAGTAAAGTTTCATTGCCAGATCAAGTGTATATTGGAAGATATTGAAGATTTTCGGTATTGGCAGCAGGGTACAGAAACTTTGAACTCAGTTTTGAAGGCTTTAGAGGCCCCGGATGAGGTCAAAAATTTGGGTGATGGGCGCTTGCGCCGGTCAAGCTTGTAGAGCACTTCGTGGCATTTCTGAAATGGGGTTATAGTAGCCGATCGGGTCAACTGGTGATGACTTATGGTCTTCGGAAGTTGGGCCACCTGAAATGGCGAAAAATAATTTTCTTCAAAATTTCTGTTCGGGTTTCAAAGGTTATCTTGAGCGGACTATGATGTAATAAAATGTAAAATAAAATAATGCTAAGTTTGGTCGGCCTTATTGGCTAAAATTCTGGAACCTTCCCAGGTGGTGGAAAATTGCCTATATAAGGAAGGCTGTATTATTGTCTTAGGCAGTTCAGAATAGTTCTGGGTAGTAGATCTGGGTATTGATTCGAGGCTTTGTCCTAAAGAATATTGTAAGGGAATGCCCATGTGGCTTTGCATATTGTAATTCTGAAAGTTTGTAATTCCACATTTGTGGAGATAATAAGAAGCCAATTTTCTATTCTTGCATATTGTTGTTGTTTCTCTATTTCTGTTATGTGTTTGTGGTATTAAGGGGAGCACCCTTCATCACATCTCCTCTAGCTCATTTCACTTTTGATCCCGAGGGGGCACAAATAACCTATCTTTAAAAGCTACAAATTGATTCTGCTATCTTATTGTCTTGTCTTTCAATCTCTGTTTGAATGTTCAGTTTAAATTCAACTGTACATTGGTATTTTTCATCTTTGCTATTTATTGTTCGATCAAGTTTGGGATTAGCTATTTCATTGTGCTTCATTTGATCAAGTTCAAAGTCTAATCTTTATCATGTATCTTGTTATCTTTTCTAGTTCTCATTCGATCAAGTGCAAGATTAGTTGTCTCTCTATGCTTCATTCAATCAAGTTCGAAGTCAGATCTCTATTAGTTACATTGACATCATTATTCTTTGACTCAATGTGTTTCCAGATCACTCACACATTAGTCAAAGATGGGCAAATGTAATCACTCAAAAATGGTCTAGTAAACCTTGAACTCCACTCGAACATTAAAATTTAAATACTAGACTAAATCTTGTGCTTAATCAATTTTACATATTTATTTAATCTCTTATTTCTTGATCAAATCATCATTTTATCATTTATTTGATTGTTTATTAAAGTATGACCACTTTATCCTAAGCTTTATTTAATTAAGAGAACATTCTCCCTTTTAATTAATTAAAAAACCTTTTAATTAAATAATAAAATCACTTTATCCTAAGCCACATTTAATTAAAAGAGCATGTCTCCTTTTAATTAAATAAAAATCCTTTTTAATTAAATAATAGAAACCACTTTGCTAAAAATAATAAATTAAAAATTAAAAATAAAAAGAAAAGTGCACTTTTCACTGAGATGGAATCTTTTGAATTTTGAAAAAGGCTTTTGCCTCTTTATCTCAACCACTCATTATTTTGCCTCATAATCATGTCCATTGATTTTTCCTCTTGAGAATCTTGAGCACATGGATCAACCAAGATTTAATCTCCACCATTGCTCATTTCTTTTTGCCTCCTAATCTTGATTGTCCGTTCATTTCTAAATTCATCTAAAAGGAGATTCTCTCCTCATTCTTGAGATCCCATCTCTTGAATTATTCCACTCTCATAGCATTCTTAGCTTCTTGAGATCTTGAAATTTTATTGCAGGTTCTTGGAGTCTTGGCATATTAGCATTTTGGAATCTTGGAGTCTTGCAATCTTGGAATCTTAGAGTCTTGCAATCTTGGATTCTTGGAGTCTTGGCATTTTTAGATCTTTCAGATTGAATCATTGCATCATCATTGTCATTTTTTTTCTTGTATCTAGCTTAATCCATATAATCTTAGATCTACTTTTCATTATCATTTGAATCTTCCATTCTATGGTGCACCTTGCAAGGGTCTTTCTTTAATGTTCATTTGAGAGCCACCATTCATAATATCTACATGGTTCTTGCACATCATGGATAGGAAGCTATAAGACACTTCTTTAGATCTCCTTCTTCATGGATTCCCTCAAGTGTAATGGTTTATAGAAGTGATCTCACTTTTTGGTACACAAGTGCCAACATTATTGAAATGTTTTTTCATATTCATTATGAAAATGAACCAGTAAAATATAGTTTTATTGAGCACATTGTTCATTGCATGCAAGAATAATTACTAATGATTAAAAGAGGTTTACAAAAGACATTTAGATTCACAACCTACTTGTGTTATCTTCTCTTAGCAAAGCATCATATAATATTTCAAACAAACAAGCTTAGCAGTAAGCTCCAAAATCCAATATATGAATGGACACCTCAGATAAGGATGATTGATAACATAAGGAACTACAAAAATTTTGTAGACTTCTTTTTGGCACCAATGTATCATAAAATTATAGGGACTCCAATGCCTAGATTTCCTATTTCTTGTAGAGATTTCATTCAACTCGGAAGTCAAATACAATTGGCTAACTATACTTCATGGAAGAGTACACTATTTTAAGGTTTTATGGTTTAGTGGTAGAACCTTACAAACTTCCAATACATGTGACAGAGAGGGTATTTGCATTGGAATATGTATGGAAGATGGAGAGTGACTGGTAAGTATAATACCTTTGTAACTAAGGAATGGACATCCTTTTTATAGTGACTTAGTGGTTAAACAACGCCAAATATCATACTTAAAATAGCATGCTAAACTCATTGAATTATCAACTAGGGATGTAAACTTGAAATGATGTCCGCAAGGTGTATGCTCTAATCCATCTTAGGTGTCATCATAACTTAAGTAATGAAAATGATGAAGGAAATACTAAGTTAAGAAGTAGAATAATAATTTAATCTAGAGCTTTGGAATCATGCTTCAAATAGTAAACTAGCTATGCACCTATGCTGCAGGAAACAACCAATAGTTCTATTACCGAATGGTTGCAGGAACAACAGAGTTCTAAATACTTCAATAAAAATTAAAACTAACTCCTACTTATATATGAACTAAGTTCAACTCCTATGTGGCCCCCCACGGAAGAGTGAATGAATGAAAACTCAAAGGTTAAGTACTAAAGATATCATT